>CM038677.1:806261177-806867291 GCA_021605205.1 Aegilops longissima
GCCACCACGCGCATGCATCAGTCGCCATCGCGCACGAGCTCCGCCTGTCCGGGCACCGTCATGACCATGCGTGAGCTCTGCGGACGCACATGGTTCACGGTCGATCTGCGAGCCACCTGCATATATTGAGCCCCTTCATGGGCCATGGCCTCGTGCTCCCACCGTAGTGGTGTGCTTACCTTGTGACAGTCATCGTCATGGCCATAGAGTGCAAGCCATGCCGCACGCCGCCAAGTCCTCGGGATCCAGCGGAAGGCGAGGCGTGCAGGCGCCTTCTTCCTCTCCCTGGACCGACGACCCACCACACCAGCGGGAGGAGCTGGAGAAGCGCCGGCGGGCGTTGAAGCCACCAGCAGGAGCTCGGGGAGGCAGATGTTGTAGCACGGGCCTCCAATGCCGTTGAGCTCCATGGCGGCGCTTGTGAGCTCCACCGGCGACGCGACGCGTACAAGGGCTGGGTGGGGAACGGAAGCGAGAAGGGGAGGAGGAGGACATCGCACGCCTTATATAGATGGCCACGCACATCGCAGCACCTACGAGAAACAGCGATCTAAGCGGCGGCCGCCTGAAAACAAATCAAAGCTGGAACGGCACCGCCCTTCGCTAAAGAAAAATCACAGGACGGAGGGTGAGTATTAAAAGGAGAGAAGGTAGCCAACCAGGAATTGCTCGCCACAAAAACCGCTAGGTCCACCCGGAATCATACACAGTCAAATCCCCCAGTAATTGGCATGTCAACCTCCGATTGGTCCGACTTTTACTGATCAGAAAAAGTCAAAAAAAGGAGAAAAAAGAAACCTGGCTAGATTTAGTATATTTAGAATTCCCCTTTCTTAGCTTGTAGCGAAGCATGCCTACTACGTGTGGATACTGGGCTTGCCCAACAACACGGCTAGAACGTGTATCTCCTCACAGCTAACACGGCTAGCAGAAAAAAAAAGCTAACACGGCTAGGGAACCATTTCGGCCTAAGCACGTTCATCGCTCATGACTTTATTTAATCGTTTTGGATGGGCAACCAAGGGACTTTTAGAACCCTTTAATGGTAATCAAGTTCGTGCAGATGAACAAGTAGTAGTAGCCTTTCTCTAGTCCAATTGCAGTCTTTTTATTGAAGTCTTAGCAGTATCTCAAACATTGATACCACAGAGAAGATGTCTCCAAGAGCTTTCATTGTAAATTTTAATTGTGAGAGTTACTTTGCAAAAAAAATTAGATCTTGAATCCAAAGCAATGTAGTTGTAATGGTTTTGAGAAAGAATAAAGTTCCTGTTGTTTCTGAAAAATAAGATAGCAATGGATTTCCTCAAAAAAATACAATAGAAGCGAGCAACACACTTCGCTCAAAAATCAATTGTGTAATCAAAAAACTTATTGTTTTACGTGCACTAAAATGTCCATGGATATAAAAAATTGTACTTATGTATTTTAAAAAGTTATTCTTTTACTGCACTGAAAATATGGTCATCATGTAGTAAAATGCTCATTGGGCATTTTAAAAAATATTGATCATATATTCCAATTTTTGCTTCATATATTTGACAAACTCATTGTGCTTAAAAAAAATCTCATCTTGTATTTAAGAAAAGTTTGCCGGACGATACAGACTTTTTATTCTTTTTTTCAGCCAAATATTTGTTGCAGTAGGTCTTCCAGTGACCCTTGCCCTTGTAGAAGAAGAACATTCAGTCTCCTTAGTGGCTCTTTGTAACACCCTGGTAGTTAAGTTAGAGTAATCACACACTAATGGTACCATGACATCGCAATAAATTTTTCAAACCTCACTTTGATCCAAACTGAATTCAATTTCAATTTAAAATAAAATCAAATAAAATATTTTCTCAAACAGTAAAACAAAAATGTTCACAATATTGCAAATAATCACTGAGTAGTTTTAATAAATGGTCCAACGTTTTATAATGTATTTAAATGCTCCAAACCAATTAAAACAGGGGCCCAAACAATATTTTAATTGCTTTTAAAATTATAAAAATTTCCAAAATAAATTAAATAGCCCCCAAACATTTTTTGGCAGTGTGTAATATTGAATTATAATTATTAGCCCAAGTTTCATATTTTATAAAACTCAAATGCTAATGAAAATAAATGTAAAATAGAAACTAATTAAAGAAAACAAAAATGAAAATAGAAGAAAAAGAAAAAGGCCTCCGAGCACTAGGCCTAGTGCATAGTGCGGCCCGGCCCAGCACCTCGGGTCATCTCCCTCCTACTGTTTCCCGCTTCCCCTCTTCTGTAGCTATCGATTCCGACCTCTAGCGCGCGATCCCGAGTCGATCGAACGCGCCGCCGCCTCGCTTGGTCGCCGGTGGTCACCTGTGTGTGCCCAACGGCTTCGCCACAACGCGTAGCCCCTGGTTAGAAGCTTCTTCCATCCGTTTGCGTGTCATCCCGACGTTCTGACCTCATCTAAACGCCGGTGTCCGCCTCGCTCGTCTGCCCAGTAGCCCCAATCGACGCGCCAAGCTCTCCATGTTCGAAAGTTGCTCAGAAAAATATAACGAATCCAAATATGCTATCCACTCATGTGTCACATGCCTCTAGCATGATGAACCAGAATCCTTCCATTCTGATTCATCTGTCCGAAAACTACCAAGCGCCAGGAAAACATTCCATGATGTTTTTCCCCTTCGTCTGTAACATGTAGCACTGCGTTAGGCCGCCCACTATTACGGAAAACCTTATACACAGAATCTTACCAGCAGCGCGGTTTAAAATAAGGCGCTACTGCTACTTAGTAGGAGCACGCTTGAAAAAACCATGCTACTGATAACCATATAGCAGTAGCGCGTTAGCAGGAAACACCGCTACTACTACAATTGCCACGACGTTTCCGCCACAATAGGTGTAGTAGTAGCGCCGGTTTTGTAAGATCATTGCTGCTATTGAACTTAGCAATAACGCTTTTCTCCCGCCCTCACTACTGCTAAGTTTAGTCCACTCGTTGCAACTAAGTTTAGTCCCACCTCGCTCCATGATTAAGGTGTTTACCACCTTAAATACGTTATTTCTCAGACCATCACAACCACTTGGTCTTCATTGAACTCTATGTGTAGGATCTGTGGCCACTTAACCGGTGAAGATTCCTATTGACAATTTAGATTCTACACAAAAACATCATTGATGACCAATGTATTTTTGAATTTTTTTACATGCTAAGCCTTAGCAACATCGCGTTTTTCAGAAGCATGTAGCGCTCTTCCTGTGACCGCGCTACTGCTAGGGGTGACTTATCCCCAAATTTTCCTCCCCCGCACCCGACCATCTTCTTCCTCCCCTCAGTTCGTGCTGCATCACTCCTCTGCCGCTGCCACATTGTCTTCGCCACCGCATTGCCGCCGCCGTCCTCCCTCCTCCTTCCTCGGTATGCCCTCCTCCCTCCTCCTCCCACCGTGCCCTCCTCCCTCCTCCTTCGTCCGCCCGCTCCTCCCTCCTCCCTCCTCCCTCCTCCTCCGGCCAAGCCCTCCACCGGTAGCCCCCTCCCACCGCCCCTCCCCCTCCTCCCTTCCTTCTCCTCCCTCATCCCACCGCCCTCCTCCCTGATACGTCTCCAACATATCTATAATTTATGAAGTATTCATGCCATTATATTATGATTCTTGGATGTTCTACAATCATTTTATAGCAACTTTATATCAATTTTTGGGACCAACCTATTGACCCAATGTCCAGTGCCAGTTGCTGGTTTTTGCTTGTTTTTTACATCGCAGGAAATCAATATCAAATAGAGTCCAAACACCGCGTAACTTTTTGGAGAATTTTTATGGACCAGAAGGAACCCAATGGGCCTGAGCTGCACCTGGGGGGTGCCCCGAGGGGGCACAACCCACCAGGGCGCGCCAGGGCCCCCTGGCACGCCCAGGTGGGTTGTGTCCACCTCGGTAGCCTCCCGCACCCCCTCTTTGCACTATATATTCCCAAATATTCCGAAACCCTTTGGGGTAGCCCTAGATCAGAAGTTCTGCCGCCTCAAGGCCTCTGTATCGACGAGATCCAATCTAGAACCCGTTCCGGCACCCTGCCGGAGAGGGGAATCATCTCCGGTGGCCATCTTCATCATCCCGGCGGCCACCACGATGAAGAGGGAGTAGTCCACCCTCGAGGGTGAGGGTTTGTACCAGTAGCTGTGTGTTTGATCTCTCTCTCTCTCTCTCTCTCTCTCTCTCTCTCTCTCGTGATCTATATCATCGGCTTTGTTAATATAGTCAGATCATATGATGTTTCTCCCCTCTATACTCTTGTTATGACTAATTGAATCTTCACCCTTCAAAGTTTTGTCTTGTCGGATTGAATATTCAGAGATGAGAACACATGATATATGTCTTGCAATATGAATACTTGAGGTGACAATGAGGTATCTTATTGATTCACATGATATGTGTTATGGCATTCAACTCGCGGATTCCCGCGGTGA
Organism: Aegilops longissima; assembly: GCA_021605205.1. Classification (NCBI taxonomy): domain Eukaryota; kingdom Viridiplantae; phylum Streptophyta; class Magnoliopsida; order Poales; family Poaceae; genus Aegilops; species Aegilops longissima. Next base: position 806,265,610 of record CM038677.1, read on the forward strand.
TATTGGAGTAATCTATGCATAGGGGTTTATGCACGTTTTTCTCTGACGGAAACTTTGGGGTCTCTTTATAGTTCTTTGTGTAGATTGAGTATTATGAATATGAATTGGCTTTGGTGTTATTCTAGTACGAACTCTAGGATAGATCGAACGGAAAAAATAGCTTTGTGTTATTTTAGTACGAACTCTTGAATAGATCGAACAGAAAGAATAGCTTTGAGGTGGTTTCATGACCTACAAACAATTCCTATCTTTTGTTCTCCGCTAATAGGAACTCAGGAGTGATTCTTTGTTGCACTTTGAGGGATAATCATATGATCCAACTATGTTAGCATTGTTGAGAGGTTGCACTAGCGAAAGTACGGACCCTGGGCCTCATTTTTAAGCATTGGAACACCGTTTTTGTGCCTGTTTACTATTTGCTACCTTGCTGTTTTTATTTATTGAGATAATAAAAATATATTTCTACCATCCATATTATACTCTTATCACTATCTCTTCGCCGAACTAGTGCACCTATACAATTTTCCATTGTATTGGGTGCGTTGGGGACACAAGAGATTTCTTGTATTTGGTTGAGGGTCGTTTGAGAGAGACCATATTCATCCTACACCTCCCACGGGTTGATAAACCTTAGGTCATCCACTTGAGGGAAAATTGCTACTGTCCTACAAAACTCGGCGCTTGGAGGTCCAACACGAGTCTACAAGAATAAAGTTGCGTAGTAGACATCAAACTCTTTTCTGGCACCGTTGCTGGGGAGGTGAGTGCTTGAAGTATACCTTTAGATCTTGCAACTGAATCTTTTAGTTTCTTGTTTTATCACTAGTTTGGTTTATAAAAGAAAACTACAAAAAAATGGAATTAAGGTTGCATCATATTATTGATCATCTTTATAATATCTTTCTTGAAAATGATGGATCGGAAAGTTGTGCTCAATTGTTAGAAGAAGAATGCTATAAAATGTTTGGCATGAACTCTTTGAATATCCATGATGCTAATGATATGCAAAGCCACAAGCTTGGGGATTCTATGTTTGATGAAGATGATATTTTTAGTCCCCCAAGTTTTGATGAGCAAGTTTATTATGATGAAAGCATGCCTCCTATCTTTGATGATTACGGTGATGACATGTATGCTATAAAGAATAATGATAGCCGTGAAACTTGTCATCATGATTTTAATTTTCACTCCCATGATAGTTATTTTGTTGAGTTTGCTCCCACTACTATTCATGAGAATAAATTTGCTTATGGGGATAGTAAGAAAATTTCTATGCCTATGAATCATGAAAAGAATGCTATATGTGAGGGTTATATTGTTGAATTTCTTCATGATACTACTGAAAATTATGATGGGGGAGGAACTTATGCTTGTAGGAATTGCAATAATATCAAGTTTCCTCTCTATGTGTTGAAAATCTTGAAGTTGTGCTTGTTTTCCCCTCCTATGCTAGTTGATTCTTATTCCCATAAGTTGTTTGCTCACAAAATTCCTATGCATAGGAAGTGGGTTAGACTTAAATGTGCTATTCATATGTGAAGGAAATATGCCCTAGAGGCAATAATAAAGTTGTTATTTATATTTCCTTATATCATGATAAATGTTTATTATTCATGCTAGAATTGTATTAACCGGAAACTTAGTACATGTGTGAATACATAGACAAACAGAGTGTCACTAGTATGCCTCTACTTGACTAGCTCGTTGAATCAAAGATGGTTATGTTTCCTAACCATAGACATGAGTTGTCATTTGATTAACGGGATCACATCATTAGAGAATGATGTGATTGACTTGACCCATTCCGTTAGCTTAGCATTTGATCGCTTAGTATATTGCTATTGCTTTCTTCATGACTTATACATGTTCCTATGATTATGAGATTATGCAACTCCCGAATACCGGAGGAACACTTTGTGTGCTACCAAACGTCACAACATAACTGGGTGATTATAAAGGTGCTCTACAGGTGTCTCCGATGGTACTTATTGAGTTGGCATAGATCGAGATTAGGATTTTTCACTCCGATTGTCGGAGAGTTATCTTTGGGCCCTCTCGGTAATGCACATCACTATAAGCCTTGCAAGCAATGTAACTAATGAGTTAGTTGCGGAATGATGCATTACAGAACGAGTAAAGAGACTTGCCAGTAACGATATTGAACTAGGTATTGAGATACCGACGATCGAATCTCCGGCAAGTAACATACCGATGACAAAGGGAACAACACATGTTGTTATGCGGTTTGACCGATAAAGATCTTCATAGAATATGTGCGAGCAAATATGAGAATCCAGGTTCCGCTATTGGTTATTGACCGGAGACGTGTCTCGGTCATGTCTACATAGTTCTCGAACCCGTAGGCTCCGCACGCTTAACGTTCAGTGACGATCAATAATATGAGTTTATGTGTTTTCATGTACCGAATGTATTTCGAAGTCCCGAATATGATCACAGACATGACGAGGACTCTCGAAATGGTCGAGACATAAAGATCGATATATTGGATGACTATGTTTGGACTTCGGAAGGGTTCCGAGTGAGCTTGGACAAATACTGGAGTACCAGGGGGTTACCGGAACCCCCCGGGGAGTGTAATGGGCCTCATGGGACTTGGTGGAGAGAGGAAGGGGCGGCCAAGGCAGGCCGCGCACCCCCTCTCCCTCTAGTCCGAATAGGACAAGGAAGGGGGGGGGGCGCCCCCCTTTTTCCTTCCCCCTCTCTCCTCGTTCCTTCATTCCTACTCCTACTCTTGGAAGGGGTGGAATCCTACTCCCGATGGGAGTAGGACTCCCCTTGGGACACGTCTAGGAGGCCGACCTCCTCCCCTCCTCCACTCCTTTATATACGGGCGAGGGGGGCACCCCATAGACACAAGTTGATCATTGATCTCTTAGCCGTGTGGGGTGCCCCCTCCACCATAATTCACCTCGGCCATATCGTAGCGGTGCTTAGGCGAAGCCCTGAGTCGGTAGCTTCATCATCACTGTCATCACGCCGTACGTTCGGTACTAGGATCGGTCGATCGTGAAGACGTACGACTACATCAACCGTGTTGTCATAACGCTTCCGCTTACGGTCTACGAGGGTACGTGGATGACACTCTCCCCTCTCGTTGCTATGCATCACCATGATCTTGCATGTGCATAGGAAATTTTTGAAATTACTACGTTCCCCAACAGTGGCATCCGAGCCAGGTTTATGCGTAGATGTTATATGCACGAGTAGAACACAAGTGAGTTGTGGGCGATACTAGTCATACTGCTTACCAGCATGTCATACTTTGATTCGGCGGTATTGTTGGATGGAGCGGCCCGGACGGACATTACGCGTACGCTTACGCTAGACTGGTTCTACCGACGTGCTTTGCACACAGGTGGCTGGCAGGTGTGTGTTTCTCCAACTTTAGTTGAATCGAGTGGCTACGCCAGGTCCTTGTTGAGGGTTAAAACAACACATACTTGATGAAATATCATTGTGGTTTTGATGCGTAGGTAAGAACGGTTCTTGCTCAGCCCGTAGCAGCCACGTAAAACTTGCAACAACAAAGTAGAGGACGTCTAACTTGTTTTTGCAGGGCATGTTGTGATGTGATATGGTCAAGACATGATGCTAAATTTTATTGTATGAGATGATCATGTTTTGTAAACGAAGTTATCGGCAACTGACAGGAGCCATATGGTTGTCGCTTTATTGTATGAAATGCAATCGCCATGTAATTGCATTACTTTATCACTAAGCAGTAGCGATAGTCGTAGAAGCAATAGTTGGCGAGACGACAACGATGCTACGATGGAGATCAAGGTGTCGTGCCGGTGACGATGGTGATCATGACGGTGCTTTGGAGATGGAGATCAAAGGCTCAAGATGATGATGACCATATCATATCACTTATATTGATTGCATGTGATGTTTATCTTTTATGCATCTTATTTTGCTTAGATCGATGGTAGCATTATAAGATGATCTCTCACTAAATTTCAAGGTACAAGTGTTCTCCCTGAGTATGCACCATTGTGAAAGTCGTTGTGCCGAGACACCATGTGATGATCGGGTGTGATAAGCTCTACATTCACATACAATGGGTGCAAGCCAGTTTTGCACGCAGAATACTCGGGTTAAACTTGACGAGCCTAGCATATGCAGATATGGCCTCGGAACACTGAGACCGAAAGTTCGAGCGTGAATCATATAGTAGATATGATCAACATAGTGATGTTCACCATTGAAAACTACTCCATCTCACAAGATGATCAGACATGGTTTAGTTGATATGGATCACGTGATCACTTAGATGATTAGAGGGATGTCTATCTAAGTGTGAGTTCTTGAGTAATTTTATTAATTGAACTTTAATTTATCATGTACTTAGTACCTGATAGTATTTTGCATGTCTATGTTGTTTTAGATAGATGGCTCGTGCTGTTGTTCCGTTGAATTTTAATGCGTTCCTAGAGAAAGCTAAGTTGAAAGATGATGGTAGCAACTACACGGACTGGGTCCATAACTTGAGGATTATCCTCATTGCTGCACAGAAGAATTACGTCTTGGAAGCACTGCTAGGTGCCAAACCGCTGCAGGAGCAACGCCAGATGTTATGAACGTCTGGCAGAACAAAGCTGATGACTACTCGACAGTTCAGTGTGCCATGCTTTACGGCTTAGAACTGGGACTTCAATGACGTTTGGAACGTCATGGAGCATATGAGATGTTCCAGGAGTTGAAGTTAATATTTCAAGCAAATGCCCGGATTGAGAGATATGAAGTCTCCAATAAGTTCTATAGCTGCAAGATGGAGGAGAACAGTTCTGTCAGTGAACATATACTCAAAATGCCTGGGTATAATAATCACTTGATTCAGTTGGGAGTTAATCTTCCTGATGATAGTGTCATTGACAGTATTCTTCAATCACTGCCACCAAGCTACAAGAGCTTTGTGATGAACTATAATATGCAAGGGATGGATAAGACAATTCCCGAGCTCTTCGCAATGTTAAAGGCTACAGAGGTAGAAATCAAGAAGGAGCATCAAGTGTTGATGGTCAACAAGACCACCAGTTTCAAGAAAAAGGGTAAAGGGAAGAAGGGAAACTTCAAGAAGAACGACAAGCAAGTTGCTGCCCAAGTGAAGAACCCCAAGTCTGGACCTAAGCCTGAGACTGAGTGCTTCTACTACAAAGAAGCTGGTCACTGGAAGCGGAACTGCCCCAAGTATTTGGCGGATAAGAAGGATGGCAAGGTGAACAAAGGTATATGTGATATACATGTTATTGATGCACTACTAGAAAAAGGCCTACTAATGGCGCACCGGTTTGTACTGACGGTGTCCTGGACTAGGGGGTACTCACCGCATCATCTCCCGATCTGTTAGATTGGGCCGACGACCCCCATGGCCGTATACTCATGGGCCAGTCCGGACAGTTGCCGCATACAAGGAAGATTCCACAAGACTTGGCGATCAAGACAAGGACTCCTCCCCACCGGCGTATTCGGCTAGGACTCTTGTTATCCTAGGCCTCTGGTGCATTATATAAACCAGGGCCAGGCTAGTCGACAGATAGACAATATACAACAATCATACCATAGGCTAGCTTCTAGGGTTTAGCCTCTTTGATCTCGTGGTAGATCTACTCTTGTAACACACATCATCAATATCAATCAAGCAGGACGTAGGGTTTTACCTCCATCAAGAGGGCCCGAACCTGGGTAAAACATCGTGTCCCTTGTCTCCTGTTACCATCCTCCTAGGCGCACAGTTCGGGACCCCTACCGAGATCCGCGGTTTGACACCGACATTGGTGCTTTCATTGAGAGTTCCTTTGTGTGTCCGGCAAAAGGTCTATGGCTTGCCCGCAGGTCAACTGCAACTTCGGCATCTTCGTCACCAGCTCGACTGGTCACCTTGGTTCAACCAAGGACTGCGCCCTATCTCCGATCGTCATGTTCGGATGAGGGCCTTCATCAACATCAACTCCGATCTCTATCAAGATCATGGAGGAATCATCCAGGGAGCCCGGGGGCTCAACGTCAACATTGCCCTAGGGCGACCGTACTGTTTTTCTGGACAGCGGACTTGTGTCCGCCGCCACCGCCTATTCAAGCGTCGTTTTAACGATTGCTTCGGTGGAATTGTGCGGAATTGAGTCTACAACAACCCTGGAAAATTTCATCGAGTTCCGATGGAGGAATCTCTGGCAATCTCCGATATACCGGAGCCGCATTGAATCTGGACGAGAATCCGGACGAGTTTAGGGCGTGGTGTCCAGATTCTAGCTCGGACTTCCTTTGGAAGATCCAACCGTTGATCGGTTGCGGAATTCCTATATCTACCACCCCTCAAAATTTCAGCTCGATCCGACCGTCCAAACTCCGGGAACCTTCCGATTAGTGCATCACTTTTCGGATCTGTTTTCTGCGCGAAAACGAATCCGACCCGAGTTCGTCTTTTTTATGAACGGGATTTCGGACATCCTTTTTGAAGGAAGTTTTGTACGGGGTATTGTGTTTTGTTCCCGAACACATCCCACTAACTTTAAAATCTTTTGAACATGATCTTCAACATCATGCTGGTGTCAAACCAGTCCGGCATTTTTTGCTCCACGGCTGTCGACCTGCGCTAGACACGTCGTCACTTTGTTAAGCCGAGCTCAACTTCTTCGGATCATCATCTCGACAAGCCGAACAAGAGTCCGGCATCGCGAAGGATCAATCATCACCAACATCGCCGCCCCACGGATTACAGGGAACAGGCATACCGGCATCGCCGCACGGTCGCTTCATCAAGCCGGCATCGACCACGTCACGACCTGCATCGGCAGGGCCGCACTATTGCTTCTTCAAGCTGGTGTCCATCACGCCGACCTACTTCGACAGGGGGCTTCGCCATCTCTTCATCAACCTACTCCGGACACTTCGGCGTCACTAGCCGACCAGGTAATGGGTGCGCGGATCGAGTCCCAATTTTGGGAATCACCTTCCTTCGGATTGCTACAACAAATAAACCAGGTGCTATTAATCCTAGTATTTCTTTTTGCTTGTTTGGGTTAATTTTTTCCAAGGAATTATTACTCTGGTTTGTCCATCATATGTACACAGGTCTATCAAATGGTGGCCACATTATCGACGGTCGCATGATGGTTCGGTCAGTTTCCGTACATAGTCCGGCGAACGCCGCGTCCGGAACTCGAACCGACCTATGAATTCAGGCCTTGCCATGCCTTTACCGCATCACGCCGCCGCCCTGCATCGACATTGATTTCGGCGCCAGGCCATATTTCTTTTATTACTCACTTTGCATAAATTATTTATTATGCAATGATTTTTTTATTACTATTATCTCTGGTTTGCACTATTTTTTGTGCACAGGAAAATGATCCAGCCGGACTATATCCTTTGACATCACCTCGGCTGGACGGGGGGCTTCGTCAACACTTCATTACCCCATGCCAGGGACTTCGGCATCACTCTGCCGTCCTGCATTGACCGTGCTATGTCACCACTTCACAGTGCCGAGCTCTTTGCTTCGCCACCTCGGGACCGGCTTGGGGGATGGAACCTTGTCCCGCATCAAGCTCGGACCGCATCGTCAATACCGAACACATTAACCAGCTAAGTTGCCTTCATGCTCAAAGTTTTAAATTTCTAACTTGTGTTCGGTTCGACCAAGCATTATACTTTTTTGGAAAAAAATTGCTTGTAAAAATTTTCCTTGTCGAAACTTTGTTCGCACACACTTGATGCGCTACCCGCGCTCATTATACCTGGGGGCTGAAGCTTATTAATTCGGGCTTTATGCCCAACACATGTGTCATACTTCCGCATGTACCTTTTATTCACCATTATATGCATCGATATGACTTAAGTTTTGGCCAAGCTGGGTTGCCTGGCTCCTGTGCTTACCCCTACGTTCCCGATTGTTCGGCTAGGTGGTAAAGGGAGCACCTCTACGATTGTTACTGCCGGGTCAGCCGGATGTGTACCTCAGACTGGGTGAAGCCGAAAGCTAGCGTTCTTAAGGGAATACTCGGTCGGTGAACTAAAAGATGATTTCTTACCTATTTATTTACCTGCCCCCAGATGTTTTTCTGCTCTTTTCGCAGTCCGGACATGCACTTTAGGGCATGCCTCCCAGGGAAAGGAACCCCTAACGGAACTATTTTGCCTGGAAGATGTTTCTTACTAACCATGTAATATAACATAACTAGTTGGGCACTTGTCCGATAAAGCACTAATGACCCCTCGCCTGGTCTCCACGCATGCCCGGTTTTTATAATCTGCGAGGGTATTCGGACACACTCGGACTATTGGATCCAGAGGTTGAAGCGAAAAGGTCCGCTTCGACAAGCGATCTACAATCCGGCTAGAAGGCATTCTACATGTCACTTTACATTTTATAGTCAACTTTTACCCAAGTCGCTTGGGGGCTCTTATGTTTATTTGAGCCGTTTCATACTAAGTGTTTTTCTTCTTAGTCGTTGCAAAGTTAAAGCACGGCAGAAGCACTTTTTTTTTCTAAAGTCCAATTTTCGGATTGGCACCGAACACTTGATCTTGTTTGGACGTCATGTTTTTACTGACATTTTCTGGTTTTCCAAGCTTTTGGCACTTTTAAACTATTTGTGTGTTTTCAGCACAAGTCTCGCAGTGCAACGCCGGACACCTTTAGAGATTCGGCAAAAACATTCTCGGGTATTGCTATATATGCATCAGTTTGGTTGTGTCTTGGTCAATAGTTGGGTTGCCCGGCTCGAGCTTGCCTCCTACGTTCCGCTTTGTTCGGCTAGGTGTGCAAAGGAGAACCACTGCGATTGTGCTTCTAGCTCGCATGGTCAAGCACCTCGATGGAGAAAGCCAAAACCGATGTCACATTAGGTGTAAACTGGTCAGCGATCCGATGACTATATTAAATGACGGGCCATTCATAAAATTGGCGAAGTGTTTCGGCTTGACCTCAAGCTGTCGCGAACACTACCGGGGCTAATGGCGGCCTCCCGAACTAAATCCTCAATATTTTGCTCTTACATTGGAGCTGAGGTTTCATGATCATGCTTAGCATGACAACCCAAAGAAAGGAACCGATAGCAGAACTATTTTCTTTGGAAGACATTTCTTCTGTTAAACAGTAATATAACATATCTCTCTGCGTACCTTTGTTTATAAAACCATATGGCTAGATTGCCTTGTTTGTCATAAATCTTTGCCCTCATAAAGGCTTTATAAAGTAGGACAAACACTCCTCGGCTACTGGCCGAGGAGGTTGAAGCCGATGGTCGGTCAACAAAGTTTTGTACAATGCGGATTCGAGCATTAATGACATAAAGTACTTGAATACATGGAGTCATTACACATAATTTGTGATTTTACTATGGATATCGATCCTTAATTCGGCCACCCGTGCCGCATTAAGGCTCGGGGCTCTTGGGCTTGGGCTTATTATTTACAAATATTAAAGGGCACATCAATCCCCGATCTGGTGTTGCCACCCGACCCGATGTCTCGGGGGCTGCTGCATTGCCTGTTCTATGCAGAAAATTTTAAGTGCAATACAGTTTTCGAGGAGATTTTGATCCTAAGGTTGGTCGGCCGCACCCAACCCGAGTCTCGAGGACTGAGCACGCCGCTTTTTGTGTCCCGAAGTATTCTGCCGAGCTAGGACTTGATCCTCAGACCGATTTTGCAAATCAACCTAAGTCTCGGCTGACACTGAGGATCAGCCGTCTTATGTCATCCTTCATGTGCATCTCGGGTTTTAGACCGATACCCACCTTGAGGGCTACTGGCTATGTATCTCGGCATAGAATAAATTGCACCAAGCAAAAATATTGACAAACATCGGCCCACATTCGGGGTGGTGCACCACCTCGGAAGCAGTCCGGCATAAAGCTTGGGAGCTAGTGGCTGGCTCCATAGAGGGCATTTCCGGCATTAAGCTCGGCTAAACTCTTTCAAACTTCTTTGAACCAAGGTGATTTACGACACCTGGATACAGTCCGGCGTTGGAGCTCAGCTACGTAGTCCGGCGTTGGAGCTCGGATACCGTCCGGCGTTGGAGCTCGGATACATAGTCCGGCGATAGAGCTGGGAAGAAGTCTGGCGTTGGTGCTCGGCTGCAAAAGATACCTCGAATGTAGTCCGGCGTTAGAGCTCGGACGCAAGAGGACACTGCCTCCCGGGAATAACTTTAAACCCGAGATGTGGCATAAAAATAACAAGGCATTGATAAAGGCCGTAAACTTAAAGGGGCTCCTCGGATACCCGGCGTGTAAACTCGTCGAATGCATTTCGGCGATCCTCAAGATCGAAGATGAGAAGATTTGTTGAACCAGTTTTCAAGACCGACGACCGAAGATGAAGAACAGTTCGGAAGAATCGAGGAGCGTCCGTAACGAAGACCGTTCAGGGGCTCTTGACGGTGTCTGGACTAGGGGTACTCATCGCGTCATCTCCCGATCTGTTAGATTGGGCGAGGACCCCATGGCCAGATACTCATGGGCGATCCGGGCGGTTGCCGATACAAGGAAGATTCCACAAGACTTGGCGATCAAGACAAGGACTCCTCCCCACCGCGTATTCGGCTAGGACTCTTGTTATCCTAGGCCTCGGTACATTATATAAACCAGGGCCAGGCTAGTCGACAGATAGACAATATACAACAATCATACCATAGGCTAGCTTCTAGGGTTTAGCCTCTTTGATCTCGTGGTAGATTACTCTTGTAACACACATCATCAATATTAATCAAGCAGGACGTAGGGTTTTACCTCCATCAAGAGGGCCCGAACCTGGGTAAAACATCGTGTCCCTTGTCTCCTGTTACCATCCGCCTAGACGCACAGTTCGGGACCCCCTACCCGAGATCCGCCGGTTTTGACACCGACATGTACCTTACTAATGCTCGCAGTAGCACCTGGGTATTTGATACTGGTTTTGTTGCTAATATTTGCAACTCGAAACAGGGACTACGGATTAAGCGAAGATTGGCTAAGGACGAGTTGACGATGCGCGTGGGAAATGGTTCCAAAGTCGATGTGATCGCGGTCGGCATGCTACCTCTACATCTACCTTCGGGATTAGTTTTAGACCTGAATACTTGTTATTTGGTGCCAACGTTGAGCATGAACGTTATATATGGATCTTGTTTGATGCGAGACGGTTATTCATTTAAATCTGAGAATAATGGTTGTTCTATTTATATGAGTAATATCTTTTATGGTCATGCACCCTTGAAGAGTGGTCTGTTTTTGATTAATCCCGATAGTAGTGATACACATATTCATAATATTGAAGCGAAAAGATGCAGATTTGATAATGATAGTGCAACTTATTTGTGGCACTGCCATTTAGGTCATATTGGTTTAAAGAGCATGAAGAAACTCCATTCTGATGGACTTTTGGAATCACTTGATTATGAATCACTTGGTACTTGCGAACCATGCCTCATGGGCAAGATGACTAAAACTCCGTTCTCCGGAACAATGGAGCGAGCAACAGATTTCTTGGAGATCATACATACTGATGTATGTGGTCCAATGAATGTTGAGGCTCGCGACGGGTATCGTTATTTTCTCACCTTCACAGATGATTTGAGCAGATATGGGTATATCTACTTGATGAAGCATAAGTTTGAAACATTTGAAAAGTTCAAAGATTTTCAGAGTGAAGTGGAAATCATCATAAGAAGAAAATAAAGTTTCAACGATCTGATCATGGAGGAGAATATTTGAGTTACAAGTTTGGTCTTCATTTGAAACAATGCGGAATAGTTGCACAACTCACGCCACCCGGAACACCTTAGCGTAATGGTGTGTCCGAATGTCATAATTGTACTTTACTAGATATGGTGCGATCTATGATGTCTCTTACTGATTTATCACTATCGTTTTGGGGTTATGCTTTAGAGATGGTTGCATTCACATTAAATAGGGCACCATCTAAATCCGTTGAGACGACACCTTATGAACTGTGGTTTGGCAAGAAACCAAAGTTGCCGTTTCTTAAAGTTTGGGGCTGCGATGCTTTTGTGAAAAAGCTTCAACCTAATAAGCTCGAACCCAAATCGGAGAAATGTGTCTTCATAGGATACCCAAAGGAGACTGTTGGGTACGCCTTCTATCACAGGTCCGAAGGAAAAACATTCATTGCTAAGAATGGATCCTTTCTAGAGAAGGAGTTTCTCTCGAAAGAAGTGAGTGGGAGGAAAGTAGAACTTGATGAGGTAACTGTACCTACTCCCTTATTGGAAAGTAGTTCATCACAGAAATCTGTTCCTGTGACTCCTATACCACTTAGTGAGGAAGCTAATGATGATGATCATGTAACTTCAGATCAAGTTACTACCGAACCTCGTAGGTCAACCAGAGTTAGATCCGCACCAGAATGGTACGGTAATCCTGTTCTGGAGGTCATGTTACTTGACCATGACGAACCTACAAACTATGACGAAGCGATGATGAGCCCAGATTCGGTGAGATGGCTTGAGGTCATGAAATCTGAGATGGGATCCATGTATGAGAACAAATTGTGGACTTTGGTTGACTTGCCCGATGATTGACAAGCCATCGAGAATAAATGGATCTTCAAGAAGAAGACTGATGCTGGTGTTACTGTCTACAAAGCTCGACTTGTTGCGAAAGGTTTTCGACAAGTTCAAGGAGTTGACTACGATGAGACCTTCTCACCCGTAGGGATGCTTAAGTCCGTTCGAATCATGTTAGCAATTGCTGCATTCTATGATTATGAAATTTGGCAAATGGATGTAAATACTGCATTCCTGAATGGATTTCTGGAAGAAGAGTTGTATATGATGCAACCTGAAGGTTTATCGATCCAAAGGGTGCTAACAACGTGTGCAATCTCCAGCAATCCATTTATGGACTGGTGCAAGCATCTCGGAGTTGGAATAAACGTTTTGATAGTGTGATCAAAGCATATGGTTTTATACAGACTTTTGGAGAAGCATGTATTTACAAGAAAGTGAGTGGGAGCTCTTTAGCATTTCTAATATTATATGTGGATGACATATTGTTGATTGGAAATGATATAAAATTTCTTGATAGCATAAAAGGATACCTGAATAAGAGTTTTTCAATGAAAGACCTCGGTGAAGCTGCTTATATATTGGGCATTAAGATCTATAGAGAGAGATCAAGATGCTTAATTAGACTTTCACAGAGCACATACCTTGACAAAGTTTTGAAGAAGTTCAAAATGGATCAAGCAAAGAAAGGGTTCTTGCCTGTGTTACAAGGTGTGAAGTTGAGACAGACTCAATGCCCGACCACTGCAGAAGATAGAGAGAAAATTAAAGGTGTTCCCTATGCTTCAGCCATAGGCTCTATCATGTATGCAATGCTATGTACCAGACTTGATGTGTGCCTTGCTATAAGTTCAACAGGGAGGTACCAAAGTAATCCAAGAGTGGATCACTAGACAGCGGTCAAGAACATCCTGAAATACCTGAAAAGGACTTAGGATATGTTTCTCGTTTATGGAGGTGACAAAGAGCTCATCGTAAATGGTTACGTCGATGCAAGCTTTGACACTGATTCGGATGACTCTAAGTCACAAATCGGATATGTATATATATTGAACGGGGGAGCTGTCAGTTGGTGCAGTTCCAAGCAAAGCGTCGTGGCACGATCTACATGTGAAGCGGAGTACATAGTTGCTTCGGAAGCAGCAAATGAAGGAGTCTGGATGAAGGAGTTCATATCCGATCTAGGTATCATACCTAGTGCATCGGGTCCAATGAAAATCTTTTGTGACAATACTGGTTCAATTGCCTTGGCAAAGAAATCAAGATTTCACAAGAGAACCAAGCACATCAAGAGATTCTTCAATTCCATCCATGACCAAGTCAAGGAGGGAGACATAGAGATTTGCAAGATACATACGGATCCAAATGTTTCAGACCCGTTGACTAAGACTCTCTCACGAGCAAAACATGATCAGTACCAAGACTCCATGGGTGTTAGAATCATTACTGTGTAATCTAGATTATTGACTCTAGTGCAAGTGGGAGACTGAAGGAAATATGCGATAGAGGCAAAAATAAAGTTGTTATTTATATTTCCTTATATCATGATAAATATTTATTATTCATGCTAGAATTGTATTAACCGAAAACTTAGTGCATGTGTGAATACATAGACCACTACTAGAAAAAGGGCTATAGATGGGATTGACACTAATGGCGCACCAGAAAGATGGTGCGCCATTAGTATATACTAATGGCGCACCACCATCTGATGCGCCATTAGAGTTTAAACTACTAATGGCGCACCTTGCAATGGGTGCGCCATTAGTATCAATTTTTTTTAACTAGTGCGCTTGTCCAAACATACTAATGGCGCATCCTGCCCAAGTCGCGCCATTAGTAGTTGTAACTACTAATGGCGCACCAACGATAGGTGCGCCATTAGTATAGAATTTTTTTGAACTAGTGCGCCTATCCAAACATACTAATGGCGCATCCTGCCCAAGTGCGCCATTAGTAGTTGTAACTACTAATGGCGCACCGAGCGGTGGGTGCGCCATTAGTATAGAATTTTTTTGAACTAGTGCGCCTATCCAAACATACTAATGGCGCATCCTGCTTAAGTCGCCATTAGTAGTTGTAACTACTAATGGCGCACCATGCAAGAGGTGCGCCATTAGTAAGTGGGCAGCAACAAGATATTTGGGACAGCCTCTCCTACCCACACACTCACTTTCTCCCCACTTCATTCTCTCCACCTCCTCCTTGTCTCGGGTGCCTCCTGTTTTCACCTCATTTCCACCATAGATTCATTCAAATTAAGTGGTTAAATTACCTTGTTTTAATAGGTAAGTAAGGGGAAGCTATATTTAGGTTGTTCTCCCTACAACAATGTGCACATGCACTTTTTACGGCCTAGCTAGATCTATGTATGTTAGTGGTGTTGCATATGTTTGTGGTGTTGCATATGTGTTTGTGTTTGGAGGTGTACGGTATTTGAAATCGATAGTTGCCAATATTTTGCGGAATGTTGATTCATTTCCGTTTAGCGAGAATTTTGGCATTAAGCATTCTTTTGGTCCTATTTTTAGGAAAGTCATGCCAAATTTTTGTTTGGTTCTAAAATATCGTTTTGCTCTACCCATGACGACCATAGTCCGCACGATGACCGAAGGCATCGTGAATAGGTTTTTGAGGTCCGCGAAGGCGAGATGCTTCAAAAGAGCGAGGCGGAGATAAGATGTCCGTGTCGAAGATGCAAGTGAAGAGCCTTATTGCGGACCCGGATTCGGCAGGTGCGGGACCACCTCTTGTTGCGTGGTTTCATGGATGGCTATCGGTGGCAAGGTGATGAAGATGACTACTGAAGTCGTCCATGCGGGCGGGCAAGAAATGAGGAAGGGCAGCAAGACAACCACCGCGGCTCGGTAGGGCGAGAAGACGAAGAATCCCGGAGATGATCATGGCGTGATCTTGTACACAGTCATCATGTAGAAGATGCAGGACATGATGATGAGGAAGATGCGGAGCAGGCGGCGGGCATGATCATGAAGATGATGATGTCGGCGGAGCGAGACGGCGGTGGACCATCGATGGGCTGGGTGCAGGACCCTCATATTCAAGAGCTGCTTCTCAAGCGGACGGATAACGCAAGAGCTGCCGCCGAGAAAGCCAAGATGGATCAACTTGAGTTAGATCGCGGTTACTCCATTGTATGAAGGATGCAGGCCGAGGATACCGCTTTGAAAGTAACGCTCATGGCTCGGAGATGAAGGTAAAACACAAAATGACCGGCGCGTGCCGGCGAGAACATGTCATTACAGCACGACGTCTTCCCAAGGGGAACAAGTGCCCGACCAGTTTGGAGGCGAAGAAAATCGTGTGTCCTCTCGATTTACCGCCGTGAAATACCATGTGTGCATGAACAATTGCATCATTTATCGGGACGAGCACGCGGAGTCTACCATATGTCCGGTGTGCGGCGTCACTCGATACAAGAAGAGGAAAAAAGCTCCTCGAAAAGTGGTGTGGTACTTTCCGATCACTCCTCGTCTGCAGCGATATTTCGCGGACCCTAAGGTAGCAAAGCTCCTGCGTTGGCAGCGGATAGGGAGGAGAAGAAGCGGAAGATGAGCGCAAATGATCCGGAGATAGATAAAAAGACAAGATGCTGAGTCACCCTAAGGATGCGAGCGGTGTAGCGTTGAACCGAACTTCGGAATTTGGGAGCGATCCAAGGAACATCGTCTTTGGCGCGAGCACCGATGGAGTCAATCCGTTTGGCAGCAAGAGAAGCACACATAGCACCTGGCCTGTGTTTGTGTGGATGTACAACCTTCCCCTGGTTGTGCATGAAGAGGAAGTACATTCACATGAGTATGCTAATTGAAGGGCGAAACAACCAGGGAGCGACATCAATCTGTATCTGGGGCTGCTGAAGAGGAGCTTGACACGCTGTGGAAAACGCCAACCAATCGTGGGGCGCCGCAGAGAAAGAATATTTCCCTATGAGAGCCGCACTGCTCACGGCGGTGCACGACTATCTCGATTCACGGATATCTCGCGGGGCAGGTAGTCCACGGATTTTCTGGATCGTAAGGTGCATGGATGACACAACGTATCGCCAGCTAGATAGAGATCCGGGTCTTCAAAACCGTGTTCATGGGACATCGAAGGTGGCTTCGCGGCGATGACCCGTGGAGAAAACGCAAGGATCTGTTCGATGGTGAAACCGAACCCGAAAACGCCTGTGCGAGGAGCGGCGAGAAATAGACAAGCTGTTGAAAAATTGGAAAGACTGCCCTGCGGGGAAAAGAAGCAAAAGGCGCGAGCCGGAAAAAGCGAAAGGCTCGAGCCGCTGCTGAAGGTATGGAAAGCGAGGTCTGTTTTACGGGACTTGCCGTCTTGGAAGATCCACCGTGTGCCTCACAGCCTTGATGTCATGCATATCACGAAGAGCGTGTGCGAGAGTCTGCTTGGTACCCTGCTCAACATGCGAGAGGACCAAAGATGGGCGAAAGCAAGGGCAGACTTGAAATCAATGGGCATCGGCGCAGGAGCTTCACGCTATATATGATGATGATGATGATGATGATGATGATGATGATGATGATGATGAAGCGAAGCAGGACACGAAAAGTCGTCGCAAAGGCAAAAAGGCCAAGAAGACCGGAAATGACTACCCTCCGCGTGCTTCACTCTAAGTCGGGAGGAGATCGAGCAGTTTTCACCTGCCTCCTAGGAGTAAAACTTCCTTCTGATTCTGCCGGGAAGATAAGCGAGATACCTAGACCCAGTGAAGCGAAGTTCAGCGGGATGAAGTCTCACGGTATCACGTCTTGATGACGCAGAATACTTCGGTTGCAATCCGTGGGATCATGGGCGCTGCGTCCGTGAAGCGCTATTTGGCCTATGCAACTTCTTGACGTCATCTCTCGGAAGTCGATTGGCGTGAGGCAACTCGAAGGCTACATGAAGAGATCGTGGTGATACTATGCGAGCTTGAGATGTACTTCCGCCCGCATTCTTGACGTTATGGTGCATCTGCTGGTCCATATAGTGGAGGATATCATCAACTCGGGCGGCGTTCCTGCACAGCATGATGCCGTTCGAAAGGATGAATGGTGTCATCAAAGGATACGTTCGCAACATGTCACGTCGAGAAGGAAGCATAGCGGGGCTTTCGACGAAGAGTGCATCTCCTACTGCACGAATTATCTAGGCATCGAGAACCCGTTGGTCTGCCCGTCAGCGAGCACCTCGGCAGGCTCGCTGGATGGGGTCACCGTGAGGTCGCCCGCGAAATGCATGTCGACTTCGAGTCGACTCGCCGACTTTGAAAGAGCAAACCTAGTCGCGCTACAACACATAGGCGTGGTCGATCCTTGGGTGGTAGAGCACAAAACCTTTATTAAAAGGCGTACAATGGCCGAGGCCAGCGAGAGGGCGGACGGAGATACACTCAAAGAGCACAACTCATGTTTCACGCGTTGGTTCAAGCATAAGCTTCATCATACCCTTTACATGAGGATTCTTCCGCGGAAGAACAACTCATATTCGCCTTGTCACAGGCGCCGAGCACAACGATGACCTATGAGGCGTCACGATATCATGACTACACATTCTACACGAGGCCAAGGACATGAAGGCGATGGTTATCGAACTCCGGGTAGCGATGGAATCCTACACGGTAGCGACAAGGACAGATACTACGGAAGGATCGAGGAGATCTGGGAGCTGAGCTACGCCGGAGAGAAGGTCGATGTTCCGTGTCGAGATGGGCCAAAACGTCATAAAAGAAGACCGGTATTTCACCACCATGGTTATACCGAAGCCAAATCCAAGACCATGGCATAAGCGTCACCGCGAAAAATGAGCCATGGTGCTGGCTTCCCAAGTGGACCAATGCTTCTTCATTACCGACCCGCCAAAGCCCGGTCGTGTTGTCGTGAGGAGAGGCAAAGGAAGATCATCGGAATGGATGGAGTAGCCAATGAGCAAGACTTGACAAATCTGGCGACCGAGGATCGAACATGGCGACGATGATGAAGTAGCAGCATACACCACAAGAAGAAGCGGGACCACCCTACCTAAGGGCGTCCGTTCCACGGAAGAACTCCATTTGCGAAAAAGAAGGGCAAGAAGATTGTGAACAGATAGCTAGCTAAGATCGATTGTATTTAAATCGTAGCCTTCATTTCTCGATTGTATTTCATGGGTACTTTTGAACTATCATGAATATTTTTAAATTTCATGGACACTCGATCTCGATCCCCTCCATCTCGATCGCTATCCCACCTCGCCAGATCCGGTCCCCCTTGCGAGATCCGGTCCCCCCGCCGAAAGCACCCCCAGTCCACGGCCGCCGCCAAACCCCCGCACCTCGATTCCCCTACTCAACCGCCGCCGCCCGACCCCCGCACCCAGCACCGTCTTATAAAAAATTTGTATCAAACAGCTTTTTAAATGCTCTGTCTTATAAAAAATATTACTGTTATTATTTAAACAAGTTTGAACATATTTAAACACAAATAAGTATCAAACAGCTTTTAAATGCTAAAAAAATTTGTGGAGCCCACCTCGATCCCCCTCCATCTCGATCGCTATCCCACCTCGCCAGATCCGGTCCCCTCTCGCTTGAGCACCCCCAGTCCACCGGCCGCCGCCCGCAAACCCCCGCACCCTCGATTCCCCTACTCAACCGCCGTCGCCGACCCCGCACCCAGCACCGTCTTATAAAAAAATAAGTATCAAACAGCTTTTAAATGCTCTTGTCTTATAAAAAAATATTACTGTTATTATTTAAACAAGTTTGAACATATTTAAACATAAATAAGTATCAAACAGCTTTTAAATGCTAAAAAAATTTGTGGAGCACAGGAGTGAACCCGGGACCTCTGGTGTGAGAACTGGCTGCTGACCAGTCGAGCTAGTAGAGTGGGCTTGACGTGGATAAGTTCTGGTAGTACATAACCTTTTGGCTCGAGTTGAAATAAAAAAAAATACTAATGGCGCACCACGGTGAGGTGCGCCATTAGTATGGACATGCTAATGGCGCACCACGGTGAGGTGCGCCATTAGTATTGTGCCCGATCCCCCTGCCCTCTCCCCCTTCGCCCGATCCCCCCTTCCCTCTCCCCCTCGCCAGTTCCCTCTCCCTCTCGATCCACCGCCGCCGCCGCCGCTGCCCTGACCCTCGCCCTCGCCCTCGCCCTCTCCCTCCCTCGCCCTCTCCTCGCCTTCCCTCTCCCTCGCCCCGCCTCCCTCGACGCCACCGTCCCGCCACCTCGGCCGCCCGCCCGCCGCCTCGGCGCGACCCGCCGCCCAGACGCCGCCCAGCGCCGCCTCGGCGCGACCCGCCGCCCAGCGCCACCTCGGCGCGACCCGCCGCCCGGGCGCCGCCCAGCGCCGCCTCGGCGACGACCCGCCGCCCAGCCGCCGCCTCGGCGCGACCCGCCGCCCGGACGCCGCCCGACTCCGCCTCGGCGCTGCCCTGCCGCCCAGCGCCGCCTCGACCCGCCCAGCGCGCTGCCCCACCTCGGCCCGCCCGTCCACACCACCGTCGCGGAGCACCACCACCCCGTGAGCTCCCCTCCTCCTCCTCCTCCTCCTCCCCTCCTCCTCCCCTCCTCCTCCTCCTTCTCATATTGATTCTTCATGCTTCACCATATCTTGTTTTCAAATATTTGTAGATTACTTATATTGATTTAGTTATATCGAAACATCATCTGGATCTGCCATTGATCATCAAAACTAAATCAATGGAGATGACATGAATTAGTCTTATCATTTCTGCTATTCAGTGCTTGCATATTTAAGTATCTTATCACAAAATTACATTTATTTATTTCTGCTGCTGTGTCTATCATGAAACTAAATGTATATCAATTTTGCAAAGCTTGAAAGCTCAGCCCAATTTTCGGCTCTGAGCAGACCTGCAAGTCTTTCCACAACACTGACGCCATCTATGGCCCATTCTCCATCCTGACATAAGTAGCAAATTGTTGTGTTTAGTGATCAATTCTGTGTTGTGGTCATGTTCAATGGTTTCAACAGGGCTAACTATCCACTCTACTATTCCATACCATGATATATATCATTCTGTTGAGATCGATGAGTCAGTATTCCTCTGCTAAAACTCATGAAAGATACTTGTGATTGATGACACGCTCATTTCAGTCCAAAAGAAAAAGAAGAACACTTTTGCATAAAAACTCCAAATGTCAACAGTGATGATTGGCAAGATTAACAATACCATATGTTCAGTTAAAACAAAAATTACAGTAATGCCCATTGATGAGTATTAATTCCCAGTCCAGCAATTCATTTTGCAATTATAGTTTCCTTGCCTTTGTAGGGATTAAAAATATGTACATTTTTCAGTACCCATCAATGTTTATCTCCGTGAACATTCAAAGTTACGTGGTAAGAGCAAGAAGTGTTTCAGATGTGGGGATTGTAGCTGAATTTTATTTTGCGATTGTTGTGCAATTTGTATCCACTTTTGTCACACTTGTGATATGAGAACTGAGATAAACCTTGGAGACTATCTGAAGCTTGCGGAGGGTAGTTCGACTAGATTCAGACTTACATGAACCAGGGCGGGGCTATGGAAATTGATTCTTGTGTATGATATGACAGAGTTCTTACCATGCCTAGGAAGCTAGTAATCACATTAGATCTTTCGCCTAAATAGATGAAGATTTTGTGCTGTAGAATGTATGCTAATTGCTGGTTTGGTGCGTTGCTAATGCCTAAAAAACTGACAATTTAATTCTTGAGCCCTGAAGTGTTAATGTTGTCATTAAGTAGACAAGAAAGCATCGGCTACAATCTTTGAAAATGGCGTCCATGCATATCTTGACTGCCATTTTTAGGATAATGGCAGACTAATTCATGTTTTCAAATATCTTGTCTGATTTAGTTTTCACCATATTTTCTTATATTGATTTAGTTTTGATGATCAATGGCGAGATACATGGCGACCCAAGTTATATCTATTTTCTCATATTTGTAGAAGATTTTCACACGTGTAAAAGTTTTTTTTCAAATATATTTTCAGTTAAAACAGAGTGAAGGTTCAGTTATTTGCTGCCATGGTGGTTTCTTCAATCAAATAATCTTTTCATTCCTGCTTGGCGATTTATTATTTCTAAGAAAAGAGAGCTAGGATCTTACTAACAACTCTACTAGATTGTTAAGTTGGGTGGGATGTAAAAGCAAGTCTTCTTCTAAGTGCAATATACTTAGTGCTGCTATATGAGTGTATAAATATTTGTTGCTATATAAATGTGAACAAAATTCGTGCTTGTATATGATATTCTGCCATGAAGCTTCACCAGCTCCTGTGGGTGTGGGATCCATGTGACATGTGACATTGCATCCATGTCCACCTGGGATAATGATTTTGCAGGTACCCCGAGAGGCCCTTGAGTTTGCCGGAATGTCGATTAACTTCCGTTCCGGCAAATTCGGGTACTCCATATGTCCTATTTTCAGCAAAGGTCATGCTGAAATTTTCCGTGAATTTTAGCATGACTTTGCTAAAAATAGGACATATAAATACTTGTGACTAATGCATGGGCCGGGGTATCTTAGTAGTTAATTAAGTAGGATCAAGTGCCCCGGCGTACTTGTGACTAATGCATGGCTTTTAGGGTGCCTCGGTGTCGATAAAAACCGAAATGATGAAAGGTTAGGCTTTTAGGGTGCCTTGGCGTCGAAAAACCCTCAATGATAAAAGCTTAGATTTTAGGATGCCTCGGTGTCGACAAACCCTAAATGATGAGACCATGATCTTGTTCCTTGACAATAACCAACTTTTTGACCAAACTTTGTTTCTATTTAGAGAAAACATGGCCCTAGCGATGAGGCCGGGGGTTGAGCGGCAAGGCATTACAGGAGCTGTCCCGGAGATGGAGGAACAACCTCACTTGTATGAGGCCGCCGCCTTCCCCACCGATCCACGAGACCACGGATGGTGCTGCGAGGATGACCACACTGATGCCACCACCGATGGTGCCGCCGAGGATGCCACCACGATGATGGCGGCGCGCGCACGAGATGGCAGCCAACCGAAGAGGCAGCGGAAGGACGGCGCCCGATCGTGCTCCGCACCCTCAAGGAGGAAGTTCTTGAAGTGGACTCCAGCGGGAATCCAGCGGCGCCGACGAATAGTCAAGGGTACTCGCTTCAGCTCGGGTGCATTGTCCGGAGCACCGTCTCGATCAACACCGAGAACACGAGGCATCTGACCGAGGAATTTGCGCAACCTCCTCTTCACGAAGCTGCCTGAGCGATACAAGTTCCCGCTGAATTTGAAAACACAAGCCTCAAAGGGAATAAAGTGAACAATGCTGCCCTCACGAAGATGAGCAAGGCCTGTCTACTTGGAAAAGCAATGTGAAGAGAATGATCGAGAAAGGTGAGAGTTATCGAGAAGATCAAGGAGAAAATCCTTGATCACGAAGATGACTACAGCGACTTCAAGATCAATTGCTCGAGCACATAAGCTCCCAATCAAGTGAGTGGGGAAAAAATCGGGAGCTGAACATGGGGAACACACACTCGGTCCCGGCGGTTCTGAGTGGCGGAGCCTATGGGACAAGGAGGAGGCGGACAATGCCGAGCAAGGCCTACCGCCCTCTTGATACATACGGTGACAAGCAGACCAGGAACTTTGTCGGGGCCGGTACAAGAAGGACCCAAAACAAAGGAGCTTACCACGGATCCGAAGACCAGGCAGCTTGAGCTTGTTACAGTAAGGAATACACCCAGCGTAATTAGCTCCATATGGTTGCATTCTAATTAATGAAACCGAATTTCTAAATGGTTCACATTCCTTCCGCAGCGATTGAAAGCGATGGCGCGGGGTCGACTCAGAGCAACCCTTGGGACACCACTCTAAATAGGGGTTGAATGTAATGAAGAACAAGGATAAGCTCGATGGCCGGCGTCGGCTGGTCGTGTGGCGGCAAAGGCTTGTCGACAAAATGGGGTCATACTATACGGCTGGTGTGCGGAAGGAGAAAAAGACCAGCTCGGAAAGCCAGCGCGAGAGGTTCAAGAACTCAAGGCACATGTGGCGCGGATTCGGAGATTGTCCAAGAGCAAGTGGAACAACGACTCGGGCGGCGATCACCGCCCTTGTGCCTACCTTGATCTCGGGGTTGAGTCGTGGATTGCGGGCGGCCAACGAGGCCGCCCGATTCCTAGCTTCACGGCAAGCAACTTCGCATAATGCGATGGCGGGGCCATTGGTGCCTCCGTCGGGCGGCATTGGTGTCTCCGGCGCCCGGCACGGAGCTTAATGCACCGGGTGTCGCCGGCGGCACCTCTGCAGCAAGCGGCCCCTCCGTCAACTGCCGCCCGCCGTTGGCGGTGCCTCTACGATAGCCGAGCTCGGCGCCATCATCACGGTAACTAATTAAGCCTCTCTCGGCCGAGGACTTCATCTCCTTGCCTTTGGTGGGCATCCCGGCGCCCTACATGTTTCGCGGCGCCGCCGGCGTTCGTGCACTCTCCTCCGCCGTGAACAACGAGTTGGTCGATGTCGCCAAGGGCAAAATCGTTCAACCGGCAACCCTTGTTCCACGGTACCGGATGCCACCCAACTTGTTTAGGGTTCAACTGGTTGGTGCTGCCAGGCTGCGACGACTTGTTACCTCGAATCGACCCGTCGGGGCCGGCGATGATGGCGTGATGACCCTCGGCGCTGCTGAGCTGGCCCTGCTTTGGCGAAGAGCCAGATTCGTTTGAGGCGGGGACACCACCCAAAGACAACACCGCCCGATCGTGCGGCGCCAAGTCGGCCCCATGGCAAGACCGCCGTAACGGTGCGGACATCCCTATGCCATGGATCCAAACATGCATATGGCACAGGATCGAGCGGCGGCGGCGGCGACTATGATACATTTAGCTCGTCGATCAGTACTTTGCCGAGCATGGAGTGCGATGGCGACTTCATGGGGCCTCCTTCTCAAGAACCAAACCCAACAAAAGGCGTGTGCGATCTAGCTCGTACCGCGGAGAAGCCAAGTTACAGCGGCGCCGTCTGGCGTTCAGCTCTCGAGAGCGCCTCCGGCTGCCGACTTCACGAGCCTCGGATAGGCGAGGTGCGAAATATATCAGCCCCAACACACTCAAGAAGGCGGTCTGTGAGCAAAACTTCGGTCCCATTACAGGAGAAGAAGAAGGCCGCAAAAGAAAGACTAAGAAGGGTGCGAGCCAGCCCGGCACCGAAATGCGATCCGTGCTCGGGGCGGGCCACCTTCACCGCAGGATATCTCGAGGAGGTGCATGTGGCGGGTAGGGCGATGCTACCGACAAATATGCTCAATGCTGCAACCGGTGCTATCGGAGTCTGCATGACGGTGTTCTTTCTTTGGAGAAGCGGCGTCTCGGGGAGAAGGATGTGGCATACCGGTTTTGCGGCCAAGGTGCGAGAGGGCAAGGGCTTTGTGGATAACTCCATCGGGCGTCACGATCGTCCTGCGTTTGATGACATCCACGCTATGTTGAACCTTCATCCGCTGCACTACACCTTCGTTCGGCTATTTTAGCTGAGTATGGAGATCACGGATCATTAGCGACAAGACCCGGACATCGTGATAGTTGACCCCTTCTACATGCGTGCCAAGATCTTGGGCAGCGGCGGGGACCGGCAAGTCGCGAGTTCTTACCTCGAAGGCGTCATTCGGCAAACCAAGATAAGGATAACTTCCTCATGCCTTACTTTCCGAGTAAGTCCTCCCCTCAACCGCCCGTAACATATGAATTCTTACATTTCGATCGTTTTCTTTTAACATTCCGTGTTTTCTGCGGTGACACCGTTGCGCTCATCCTCCTAAGCCCCAAATATTCCATGGCCACGTATTTTGACCCGGACCGTCGATCGAGCGTAGACTACACAAATGTCAAGAAGGTTCTTGATGATGTTCTCCCAGCTCGCCAAATCTGGAGGCACCTTCACGAGGCCTATTAAATAAATCACGGCAAGCACGTGTTCTCCCACAATCGACGTTACTGCTGCGTCAAGCAGCCGCTTTGTGATCGAAGGGTGCCTACTCGCCATCCATCACATGCGGGCGATCGTGCGGGACCATCATCAACTTCTGCTACCGAGTAAACTCAAGATTGGGCGCGGCGTGTCGGCAATCCAGGGCGCGGACCTCCGACAAAATTCTTTCGCATCGATCGGAGTTTGCGGAAATCATCCATCAAGATGTCGCCGTACCTCGGGGCAGTTCTACCTCAGAAATCAACCGTCCAACGGTGACATCGACACAATGCTACAAATGCAGGATGACAACGCCCGTTCTTTCATGACTCCCACGATGAGCGGCGGCTTCATCCACGCTCCGGTCCCTTGAGTCGAGTTGTCTAGTTCTGAAACATCGATTGGCTCATGTTGTAATTAAACTTTAATGAACTTGTAGTATGTCTCTTTGGTTTGAGAGTCGTTCAACTTAGATGTAATCGATGCTATTAATGTCTTGCTTTTCTCTTCCGATCGTTCATTGCATACTTATATATTGCTTATGTTTATGCGTGAATTGGTACTAACGTTTCGTTTGGCTAGTGCATAGCGATGCCGGCGTATGTAGTGTACAAGGTAAGGTTCGGAGTCTCGATGGTGGGAGGAGTGTCGGAGACAGGTTCACCGATTCAGCGGTAACAGTTACAAAGGTACACCACTAGGGCGAGGCGAATCTAGATCGCCCGCTATCTAGCGGGAGAGGAGGGGCGTTGGAGGAACCGGATGAAGGCGAGTTTCATCGTGATGATGCTCATCGTGATGACCGCAGCTCTCTTCTATGTGATGGTAGTTTAGATGATCGATATCGACTTGTAATGCGAAGACAAACTCGCTACTCGCGGTCTCGAGACTTGTAATATAATGTTCAATCTTTGTTCGGTCTTTTCAATTCGGAGACTAATATGATGAATTGTATTCGGAGACTAATATGATGAATTGTATTCAAAGACTAATCTTCTATTGTATTTGATGAATCTATTGTTGATGTGTGCTGTCTATATTTTGTCAAATTATACATTTTGTAACCTGTGCAAAAAACAGAAAATAAAAAAATAAAAAAAAACCGTGTTCATGGGACATCGAAGCCACCTTCGAAAATAAAAAAATAAAAAAAACCTAATATTCATACTAATGGCGCATCACATGACGGTCGCCATTAGTATCACAAAGATACTAATGGCGCATCATTGGGTAGTGCGCCATTAGTATCTGTGATTACTAATAAGCGCATCCGAGGTGGTGCACCATTAGTATGCCAAAGCACCTGGGTATACATGCCCCTTGGGAGGCATACTAATGGCGCACCCTCGCATATACTAATGGCGCACCAGGTGGTGCGCCATTAGTAAAAATTACTAATGGTGTGCTATTAATGGCGCACCAGTGATGCGCCATTAATGGACAAATTAGGTGCGCCATTAGTAGTGGTTTTTCTAGTAGTGGACAAACAGAGTGTCACTAGTATGCCTCTACTTGACTAGCTCGTTGAATCAAAGATGGTTATGTTTCCTAGCCATAGACATGAGATGTCATTTGATTAACGGGATCACATCATTAGAGAATGATGTGATTGACTTGACCCATTCCGTTAGCTTAGCATTTGATCATTTAGTATATTGCTATTGCTTTCTTCAAGACTTATACATGTTCCTATGACTATGAGATTATGCAACTCCCGAATACCAGAGGAACACTTTGTGTGCTACCAATGTCACAATGTAACTGGGTGATTATAAAGGTGCTCTACATGTGTCTATGATGGTACTTGTTGAGTTGGCATAGATCGAGATTAGGATTTGTCACTCCGATTGTGGGAGAGGTATCACTGGGCCCTCTCGGTAATGCACATCACTATAAGCCTTGCAAGCAATGTAACTGTCGGTGTACTAGAGTAGGGGTACCCTAGTACCCGAACTTCGTCTGCAGACGATCATAGCGCCAAGGCGGGCGGCCTGATGGCCGCCAGACCCTCGGTAGCTCCTTGGAGCCATTCAAAACAAAGCAACCAAGACCCGGCAAGAGGAGCTTGCCGGAAGAATACTCAGAACACGAAGGAAACAAGACCCGGCAAGAGGAGCTTGCCGGGAAGGCTTAGCGGGCGCTAAAACCCCAAGCGCGACAAGGTTCCCGCCGCAGCAAAGGCGCTTGTCGAGGCGGGCGACCTCTCTTCATCTCGCTCCAGCTCACCCGTAGCGTGTCACCACGGGCTCCCCCAAATCTGGCGTGTCGGTGGGCCGTGCAGCCAGCGGGGAGTAGCGACAAACAAGCGTGACAAGCCACTATCGTGGCGGACGGAGGCGCCTTAACGGTCCTGTTACCTTTGTTGGGCGGCCGACACGGGCATTGATGACTCTTGTCCCTTGCCGTCGAGTTAGGTGTAGGTTCTTGTACCTTTGTACATAGCGGTGTACCAACCTAGGTTATTACCATTGTAACCTTGTCTACTTGCCATATGTGGTAACTCCTTGAGCCTATAAAAGGAGGGCCGGGGGCAACGTAGAGCAGGTTCGATTCGGCTGGGTTTCTAGTCTAGCTCCAGCTTAGTTCATCACACTCAAGTTAGGTCTTGTAGCCTGCATTGCTCCCTAGCAAGAACACAAGATAATCCACAAAGCAGCAGTAGGAGCATTATCTCTCCGGAGAGCTCCGAAGCTGGGTAAAAACCCTCTCGTGCGTATCGCCTCGACCGCTCTTTCGCGATCTCCGCCCCCTCCAGAACCACAAAGGGACCCGGGTCCGTGGGTGCTCGTGGGGACACGATCAACATCTTTCCCTCGACATCTTTGGCGCGCCCGGTAGGGGCGTCGAAGCTGTGTGAATCCGGTCCGGCGGTCGCACTAGAAACTCCATCGGCGTCTTAAATGCGACATGGCGCCGAAGAAGAAGCCTTGGCAGCAGCTGAGCCGTCGCGTCGAACCCACCACCACGGAGCCATCAGGTGGTGGGGGAACGTAGCGGAGGACCGGCGTCGTCGAGAAAGCCCACGATGCCGCGGGTCCAGGACAACGGCCTTGCTGGCGTCGGCGTCGAATCTGCACGCGTCCATCGCGGGAGGCGGGGGACGAGCAGCGTCATGATACCGCGGCACCATCGATCTTTGGATCAAGGCCAAGCTGGAGGATCTCGGCGCTCAAGACCCTTATCGCACCTAAACCGCAAGAGAAGTTGCTGCTGTATATAGCGGCGACCAATCAAGTGGTTAGTGCTGCGTTAGTAGCGGAGAGGAGGCGGATGATGAGCGGCAGCGAGGCAGAGTGCGTCCAGCGACAAGCGGGGGGCTTCGCCGTCAAGCTCCGGTCCCGACAACGACGGATCAGCGCAGGGTTGCGACAAGATACGAAAGAAGATGGTGCAGCGCCCTGTCTACTTTGTCAGTTCCCTTCTGCAAGGGGCTAGATCAAGGTACTCTGGTGTGCAGAAGCTTCTTTTCGGCCTGCTCATGGCCTCGAGAAAGCTGCGCCACTACTTCCAAGCACATGAGATAACAGTCGTCACTCGCTTCCCACTGAAGAGGATATTGCAAAATCCAGAGGCAACAGGCAGGATTGTTGAGTGGGCACTGGAACTGTCAAGCTTTGGTCTCAAGTTCGAAAGCACTTCAACTATTGAGCGAGCATTGGCAGAATTCATAGCGAGTGGGCGTAGCATAAGATGAAGAAATTCGAGCGAGCATCCCGTCAAGGAGGCAAATAAAGAGTGGCTGATGTACTTTGGCGGTGCCTTCTCGCTGC
Source organism: Aegilops longissima (assembly GCA_021605205.1). Classification (NCBI taxonomy): domain Eukaryota; kingdom Viridiplantae; phylum Streptophyta; class Magnoliopsida; order Poales; family Poaceae; genus Aegilops; species Aegilops longissima. Next base: position 806,294,852 of record CM038677.1, read on the forward strand.
AAAGGCGCCGGTGCGGTGTGCTGCTTATCGCACCCACGGAGAGCACCTGAAGTACATAGTCGGATGCACTTTCCCAAGGAACAAGCAACAAACAATACTGCAGAGTATGAAGGCTTGCTTGCGGTCTCGAGATTGCGATGGACCTTGGGATTAAGAAGCTCATTGTCGGGAGACTCACGGTTTGTCGCCCGCCAAGTGAACAAAGACTACGAGTCCGTTGATGGAAGCGTCGTCGATGAAGTGAGGAAGCTGGAAGAGCACTTTGAAGGCACGCAAATGGAACACGTTCCAAGGCGCAGAATGATATAGCTGATGGCCTCTCCAAATGTGCCGCGCTTAAGTTACCTGTGGAACCAGGAATTTTTGTGCTCAAGCTGACTCAGCCAACCGTGACACCATCAACAGGGCAGATCAAGAAGAAAAATTGGTTTTCGGCGACTACTTTCGGCGAGCTCTCGAAGCCGCCGCCAAGAAGGTCCCTAGAACCAATGCAAATATCAGCGAGGAGCAGTCTGCTCCGGCAAACCACGCAGTTTGTATCGTTGAAACAAAGCGCTCCCGACAAGCTTAGCTCCGGCAAGCAGCGGGGATCATCGAGCTCCGGCGGACCAGCGGGTCCTTGCCGTAGAAGCTGATGGTCCCGCGATGACAGATGAGCCTTTAGTCCTTGTTGTGAGCCACGAGGCTCCAACATGGGCACAACACATCGTCCATTTCCTTGAGACAGGAGAACTTCCGAAGAGCAAGAAGAAGCGGAAAAAGTAGCCCTTGATCAAGTATGTACCAGTTTGTTGACAACATCACATGCGGAAGAAGACTCAACGAAGTGAAATTGAAGTGTATTTGCGGGAAGATGGGCGAAGCTGTTGGCGAGAGATACGGAGGCATATGTGGTCACCACATTGGCGCAAAACACTTGCCGGCAAAGCTTTCCGGCAAGGATTCTTCGGCGAAGCCCTCCGGATGCAACTGCACAAGTAACCAAGTGTGAAGCGTGCGGTTCCATTCAAAACAGATACACCAGCCAGCTCAAGCTCTCCGGGCGATCCCTTTATCCTGGCCCTTCTCGATGCGGGCTCGACATCCTCGGCCCCTTCCCCGAGCTATCGGGGCTTTGAGTACTTATGCGTGCATGATCGACAAGTTCACAAAGTGGCGGAAGTGGAACCAATGAGGAAGGTGACAGCACGGTCGACCGTCAAGTTCTTGAGTCAATTGTTTGCCGTTTGGGATTCCTAATCGGATCATCACCGACAACGGCACACAGTTCCGAGTCGCACCTTCATGTAATGCGCGCAAGATCTTGGCGCCAAGATCTGCTTTGCTTCCGTTGCTCATCCGAGAAGCAGCGGTCAAGCGAAGAACCAAGCGCTGAAGTGCTGCGAGGACTCAAGACCAGAACTTTCGACGAGGCTGCACAAGTGCGGAAGGAACTGGATCGAGTGCTGCCGATGGTTCTTTGGTCGTCGGAGCGGCGCCAAATCGAGCCACGGCGGACACCCTTTGCTCTAGTCTACGGGCGAGGCAGTTCTCCCCACGGAACTTCGTATCTGGGTCACCTCGAGTGCTCGCTTATGATGAGCTTGAGCAAGAGCAGCTGCGGCAAGATGGCGCTGCTCCTCGAGGAAGATCGTCTTCGAGGCTCTTGTCGAGCTGCTCGTTACCAGCAAGCTTTGCGTCGCTACCATAGCCGCAAAGTTAATGCGAAGCTTTGAGGAAGCGACCTTGTTCTTGGCGCGTTCAATCCTCCAAGAATTCCAACAAGTTGGCCTTGAAGTGGGAAGGCCCTTATCGGGTAAAGCGAGTCACTAGGCCGGCGCTGTCCGCCTTGAGACCGAAGGCGGCTTTCCGGTGAGCAATTCCTGGAACATAGAGCATCTTCGCAAGTTTTACTCATGAAGCGGTTGCGGAACCCGTTCCGGCAACCACCCTTTAATACAAGTCTTGCAGCTGTTGCATGTAATCCTTTGTACAAAGCGGCGCGAGACCCGTGCATCAGTAAAGCCTATGGTTGCGCACATTTCTGTTAGTACATGCATTCATAATTAAATATGCATGTGGTTACTAACATCTTGTGCAGCACCCACACCCGGTAAGCGATAATGAGCCATTAGGCTTCACAACTATTTTTTTTTCTCTTCTTTCTTCTCAAACAAGAAGAAGGTTCATCCACCCACAAGTTAACCGGGGAGAGAAGGAGATAGTGGTGTTGGCCGACAAGCGTCGCTCGAGGCTGTCGCCTTGCGGAAGGCGAACAACGAGAAAAGCTAAGTTGCTAAGTTTAGCGACCAGTTTTAAATTTTTAAGTTATCTTCCTCGAGCGATAGTCCTTTGTATGGAAAACCTGTGCGGCGGAGGAACCAAATCGTGACTGGTGGCGCCCTTATTTTGTTTGAGTCCGCTCAACTTCTTAAGTGAGCTGCGACTAGTCATGACGAGGTTGCTTGTCGATAGCGACCCGCCAACAGGCCGCTGAAGTTCCGCACTCGGCACTCGCGGCAAGGGTGCCTGCACCGGCAAGTTTCCCTAAAAGCGTAGGGTGAAAACATACAAGGGAAGAAATCGAGTAAAGGAAATAACGTTGCATTCGATTGCCTAAGATAGTGTATATTACATAATGACTTGTCGCATGAGATCTAATAGATTTTTAAGCTAAACATGATCTACTGCGACAAGAAAAAAGATAGACTTGGCGGCCTAATCCCGCGATGCGCCCTCGAGCCTCTTAACTCCGCTCACCCTGTCACAATGGAGTGCGACAAGGGTCTTGAGCGCTTCAACATCGGCGGATGAAGGCAGGGACTTGAGGGCCTTGGAGAAGTCGACGCCTGGGTTGCGGAAGGCCACCTTCATCAACACCTTCTGGAGAGCCTCGGCACAGACTTGGCGTGATTCCTCCGCCAGTTGCTTCGAAACCTCATCCTGGAGCCGCCGGATGCCCGCCAACACGCCTTTGAAGAATAGACTGAGCTTGACGCTGGGTTGGAGGTTCTCGTCGGTGGAGTATCCAAGATCTGTCATCTAGCGCTATCAGCTCATTATGGATGTCGTGGCGGTGTCCACGAGGCCTTGTCCAATGCATTATGCTGTCGAAGGTTATTACGGCGGTCACAGCATTCGGCAGCAACTCCTCGGTGGCCTTGATTTTCTCCAGCAGGCCCGTTTCCCGCTCCCTGGCGCCGTTCAACGTCCCCGACAAGGTGGTCAATTTCAGCTCCAGATCCGCCTTGACGACCTTGGCGGCATCGATTTCCTTGGCCCTTTCAGCCAAACGGCCTTGCAGCTCGCCGAGGGTGTAAGCGTCCTTCTCACGCTCGCGCTTCAACCCGGCGACATCCTCGGCACTCTTCTGGAGGGTGGACTCTAGCTGAGCCACCCTCGTCTCCAATCCCTCTTGGCGGCCTCGGCAGCAGCGGCATCTTTGCCTCTTGGGTGGCCCGCCGATCATTTGCTTTCAGCTTGCGAGATCTTCCTCGAAACTATCGAGGTTGATCTTCCGCTTCGCCACTCACCTTCTCGGCGAAGAGCTTCTCACCGGCAAGCCTCTGCTGCTCCTCAACCTCGCCCTTCTCCAAGATAAAGGCCGTGCGTTCCTCAGCTAGCTGCTCCGAGCCTCGGCTATGTCCGGAGGTCTCTTTGTTAGCGTTGGAGCTCTTCGCGCGTTCTCCAAGTCAGCTCCGCCCTCGCGACAAGCGCCTCCTGGATTCCAATTTGGCTTGTCGGGCGCGGTAGAGCGGCAACAACCTCTGAGCATCTGCTCCTCCTTAGGTTCTGCTTCTGCTGCTCGGGGCATCAACCAGCGACAGCCGGCGGAGGCAAGCAGCTCCGCATCAAAGGTCTCCCCTTGGTGGCGCCACAGGCTTGATGCCCATGGGAGCTTGATGAAGACACCCTCACGGCTTTCAGTGCAGCGCCGGGCTGGGGTTCCTCGGTCAGTGCGGCATCGGTGGCGGGGGATCGGCGGTCGGCACTGGCGCTGGCGCTCCTGCTGACCTCGGGGCCGTCGGTCACGATGCCGGTTTCCTCCCCAGCCCCTGCGCCAGCGCCCTCAGCTGCCTCCTCGCCGGCGGGTTTGTCAGCACCAGCTTCCTCCTCCTCCATGTTGGCGGCGTCGACATTGTCGCCACCGGCGTTTTCCTCGCCGGCAGCCTCGGTCTCCATCGGGTCTCCGGCAAATAGATCTGATGGTCAGGAGGGGGAAACACAAATCAAACAGATACTCGTAAGAGAGAAATGGAAGAGCAGAACCCAAGGGAAACCATCAAACAAAAAGGTTACCGGCAAAGGGGCCCGTGGCCGCGGTCTCCATCACCGGGGGGTCGTCGGCGCCAGCCCTTGTCGGAGAAGCTCCCCTTGGCGGAGAAGCCTCCTTTGTCGGAGAGCGCTCCCTTGGCGCAGAATTCTCCCTTGGTGGCGTAGTTGAAGCAAGCAGAATCTCGGGAGTGACCTCCGGGGCCTCCTGGTGAGGCTGAACCTCAGGGATAGCCTCCGGCGCTCCATGATGTGGCTGCTCTGCTCCTGCGAAATCCAACAAACCAGATATCAGTAAACAGAAAAGCACCCAAGTGCGCCAGACCACGTGAAGTGTACCAGGTACTTACGCTGGGGGCTGTGCTGGGGGCTGCTCTGCTGAAGGGTTGCCGGATCCGGCAAGGGAGTTTCGGACGTGCCCCCTGTTACTACAGGGGAGTCATCTGAGACGACAACAACCGGCGTCTTGGCCCTCTTCGACGCTCTCTGAACCAAGGTCCTGATAAAGAAAGTTCAGAGTGGCACCAGTCAGATGTAAAATAAAGCAATAAATTGGGAGATTACGAATAGCAGCGATGAGATCTTACTCTTCCTCTTCTTCTTCGGAGCTGAGGGCGGAGAGATCAAATTCTGCTCCGGCACGACGGATTGGGGAAGACTCCCTCGGCGCTTGGCGGAGTGCGGGGCCGCGGCTCGAAGGCCTGCGCCCATCGCCATGGCGGGCAGGCGCCCAGCAGCAGTGCTTGCAGCGGTGGAGCGCGCGTCGTCTTGGCCCGGCTGTTGGACTGGATGCTCCCCGACACTTCTCGGTCTTCGGAGGCGTCTCCTTGGCGGGACAGCAAGCTCCTCCTGCGGCAAGCTACTTGACGGCGGAGGAGAAGCGCCCCCGGCAGGCTCACTCGGGTCGTTGTCGAGCTCGGGCTGCTCCTCCCCACCGATGAACTCTTCTTGGTCGGCAAGGCTTGCCGCCTCGGCCATCTCCGCCTCCTCGACGGTGAACCCAAACGCGCCGGCGGCAGCGGCCTCTGCAGCCTCCTCCAACCTTGTGGCGATGCGCGCCATTTCCTGAGCAGTGGTGTCGCGGGTGAGCCGCCTCTTCTCGTCGGCGCGGACCGGCACTTCAGACAAGTCGTCGAAGAACTGCTGCACTATGTCGTCGGCGGGTTCCTGCCAAGTTGGAACGATCCCATGGGAATCGCACAACGGCATTATCGCGCGGATGCGATCAAGCGCCGAGTTGTTGCACAAGGGCACAACTCCCCTCGGCAACATGCACCATCCAGGGTTGTCCGGCTCAGGCTTGAACAGCTCCCGCAGCATGCCGTCAAGCTCCAGGGTGGTGAAGTTCCAATTCAGACCTGGACGCAGCCTCATGATATCCGCCGTTCGGAATTCCCAAGCAGGCCTCCTTTCTCCTGCAAAGTGCGTCTGGCGGCGAAGGAAGTCGCGTAACCGCCCCCACGGTGAGCCCTGCTTGGGGCGCAAAATCCTAGTCGTGGCAATCTTCAACTTGTCGTCCTCCGGCGCCAAGTTGCTCCAATCGTTACCACGAACTATGGGGGTCTTCTTGCAGGCGGTAAAGGCTGGGGCTCCTCCTCCAAGATCCAGCACCGATCGGCCCTCCACTCCTCCCACTTGCTGCGTAACTCTCCATCAAGATATGCTTCCTTCTTGCCGATCCTGGAGGTCCATGCAATTCCTCCGGCAAGTGGCTCTCCTCTCTCTCTGGGGGGAGAAGTAATGGCGGAAGAGTGCGACGTTTGGGTGGACCCGACAAAGTTCTCGCAAAGATCTTGAAAACAGCCAAGGTGAGAACGGCGTTGGGGGTGAAGTCAAGAAGGCGGAGGCCATAGGTGTTCATGACATCACAGAAAAATTCAGAAAAGGGCGGGCAGAGCCCGCACCAGAAGAAAATCGCGAAGAAGGGGTACCCGAAGGAGAGCTTGGCAGATGTGGCGGCGGAGATGACCCTCGTGCGCGGATGCACCCGGGTCACCGTCGACCAGAAGAGGTAGTACCCATCCACCAGCTCCTTCCTGTTGAGCGAGGGGTCGAAGAGGGCCCGCTCTTTCCGCGGCGCCATGAGCCGCTGCGCCTCGGAATTCCGCCCTTCCCTTATCGGCCTTGAGCCATCGAGTCGCGGTGAAGGAAGCCGGCGGCATGGGTGGCACGGTGGCGTGGAGGGGCGAACATCGCTCTCTGTGGGCTCGAGAAGGAAGGGAAGCGGCGGGGTTTTCGATGTGACAGCAAGGGCAAGTGGGCGTCCTGCCCGGTTTCCCGCTTATAAAGGGAGAGGGGCAGGCGTTCGATTTTCCCATTAAAGGAAGCCTCACGATCTCCCCACGGCGCCACGTCCTACCGTGCCGTTAAGTGGGATACGTGGTGGGTCCAAGGCGAAATGCTTGGCGTAATCAAGGCCACGCAGCGCCCGTGCCTGTTTTGGGCCTGGCCCAACAGAGCTTGGCGCCGTGTGTGGCCCGAGCCGAGGCTCTGTCGGTGTACTAGAGTAGGGGTACCCTAGTACCCCGAACTTCGTCTGCAGACGATCGCAGCGCCCAAGGCGGGCGGCCTGATGGCCGCCAAGACCCTCGATAGCTCCTTGGAGCCATTCAAGACCAAAGCAACAAGACCCGGCAAGAGGAGCTTGCGGGAAGGCCACTCGAGGCACGAAGGAAACAAGACCCGGCAAGAGGAGCTTGCCGGGAAGGCTGGCGGGCGCTAAAACCCCAAAGCGACAAGGTTCCCTTGGCGGCAAAGGCGCTTGTCGGGGCGGGCGACCTCTCTTCATCTCCGCTCCAGCTCACCCGCCAACGTGTCACCACGGGGCTCCCCCAAGTACGCGTGTCGGTGGGCCGTGCAGCTAGCGGGGAGTAGCGACAAACAACGCTGACAAGCCACTATCGTGGCGGACGGAGGCGCCTTAGCGGTCCTGTTACCTTTGTTGATCGGAGGCGGGCATTGATGACTCTTGTCCCTTGCCGTCGAGTTAGGTGTAGTTCTTGTACCTGTACATAGCGGTGTACCAACCTAGGTTATTACCATTGTAACCTTGTCTACTTGCCATATGTGGTAACCCCTTGAGCCTATAAAAGGAGGGCGGGGGCAGCGTAGAGCAGGTTCGATTCGGCTGGGTTTCTAGTCTAGCTCCAGCTTAGTTCATCACACTCAAGTTAGGTCTTGTAGCCTGCATTGCTCCTAGCAAGAACACAAGATAATCCACAAAGCAGCAGTAGGAGTATTATCTCTCCGGAGAGCTCGAAGCTGGGTAAAACCCCTCTCGTGCGTGTCGCCTCGACCGCTCTTTCTTGATCTCCGCCCCCTCCGAACCACAAAGGGACCCAGGTCCCGTAGGTGCTCGTGGGGCACGATCAGCATCTTTCCCCCCGACAGTAACTAATGAGTTAGTTGCGGGATGATGCATTACGGAACGAGTAAAGAGACTTGCCAGTAACGAGATTGAACTAGGTATTGAGATACCGATGATCGAATCTCCGGCAAGTAACATACCGATGACAAAGCGAACAACGTCTGTTGTTATGCGGTTTGACCGATAAAAATCTTCGTAGAATATGTGGGAGCCAATATGAGCATCCAGGTTCCGCTATTGGTTAGTGACCGGAGACGTGTCTCGGTCATGTCTACATAGTTCTCGAACCCGTAGGGTCCGCAAGCTTTACGTTCGGTGACGATCGGTAATATGGGTTTATGTGTTTTGATGTACCGAAGGTAGTTCGGAGTCCCGGATATGATCACGGACATGACGAGGAGCCTCGAAATGGTCAAGACATAAAGATCGATATATTGGATTACTATGTTTGGACTTCGGAAGGGTTCCGAGTGAGTTTGAACAAATACCGGAGTACCGGGGGGTTACCGGAACCTTCCGGGGAGTGTAATGGGCCTCATGGGCCTTGTTGGAGAGAGGAAGGGGCGGCCAGGGCAGGCCGCGCGCCCCCTCCCCCTCTAGTCCAAATTGGACAAGGAAGGGGGGGGGGGGCGCCCCCTTTCTCCTTCCCCCTCTCTCCTCCTTCCTTCCCTCCTACTCCTACTCTGGGAAGGGGTGGAATCCTACTCCCAGTGGGAGTAGGACTCCCCTTGGGGCGCGCCTAGGAGGCCGGCCTCCTCCCCCTCCTCCACTCCTTTATATACGGGGGAGGGGGCACCCCATAGACACAAGTTGATCATTGATCTCTTAGCCGTGTGCGGTGCCCCCCTCCACCATAATCCACCTCGGTCATATCGTAGCGGTGCTTAGGCGAAGCCCTGCGTCGGTAGCTTCATCATCACCGTCGTCACGCCATCGTGCTGATGGAACTCTCCCTCGATATTCTGCTGGATCGTGAGTACGTGGGACGTCACCGAGCTAAACGTGTGCAGATCGCGGAGGTGCCATACGTTCGGTACTAGGATCGGTCAATCGTGAATACGTACGACTACATCAACCGCGTTGTCATAATGCTTCCACTTATGGTCTACGAGGGTACGTGGACGACACTCTCCCCTCTCGTTGCTATGCATCACCATGATCTTGCATGTGCTTAGATTTTTTTTTGAAATTACTACGTTCCCCAACAATATGCTTCATGATTCTGTTTTCAATGCATAGTTTGCTTGTTTCCTTGTTTCTATGGCTTATATTGCTCAATATGAATTGTGCAAATGATATGCTACAGTAGGCATTGTGTGGAAACAATTATGAATCTTTTCTTTGTCAGTACCAAAAGTGAAATGCTTTGCTCTTTATCATACTAACCTATCTCACGAAGTTCCGTTAAGTTTTGTGTGATTGAAGTTTTCAAGTTTTGGGCAAGATGTCGATATGAGGAGAATAAGGAGTGATAATACCCAAATCTTGGGGATGCCCAAGGCACCACCAAGGTGATTTTCAAGGAAGATCCAAGCAACTAAGCTTGGGGATGCCCAGGAAGGCATCCCCTCTTTCGTCTCCAATATTATCGGTAACCTCACTTGGAGCTATGTTTTCATTCGTCACATGATATGTGTTTTGCTTGGAGCGTCAATTTATTTTGCTAGGATTTGCTTGCTGTTATTTAGAATAATATTTTGCATCTTTTATTTCAATAAAGGTGGCAATGATAGCCTTTGCCATGCTTATTTTGCAAGTATACTTGTTGTTGTTTGAAAACAGGAAGTTTATCGATGTTGCAAAAATTCCCAAGAGAAGTCAGAATATGATAAATTGTTGAAACTTTTTGCAAAATAAGATCTGATAAATTTTCTACAGCGTGGTATTTTTCTCACAATTGTTGGAGTTGAATAAGTATTGATACTCTTGCATTCTTTACATACTGTACTGTTTTGGCAGATTGCTGTTATGTTTGCATTGTTTGCATATGTTTGGTTGTTTAACGATTCTATTTGAGGACATGAGTATTAAATATGCAGAGGCATTTAGTGTGCAATGTTGAATAATAATTTTAGTGATTTGCTACAGTAGAGAACGATAAGGTTATTGCATTGGTTTATACTAACTTGTCTCACGAGTTCTTGTTGAGTTTTGTGTGGATGAAGTTTTTGAGAATTAGGGAAACCGTGATATGAGAGGAATTAAGGAGACACAAAATCTTAAGTTTGGGGATGCACAAGGCATCATAAGTTAATATTCAAAAAAGTCTCAAGCATCTAAGCTTGGGGATGCCCCGGTAGGCATCCCACCTTTGTTCTTCAACAATTATCGGTTAGTATTGGTTGAGCCTAAGTTTTTGCTTCTTCACATAATGTGTGATATCCTTGGATTGTCATTTTATTCTGTTTTCTTATTGATGTTTTAATAAAATACTTAGATCTGAAACTTTTAAATAAGAGAGAGCCCTTACATAGTTATCTATTTACTTAACTACTCGCATGATCTTCACTTATATCTTATTGGAGTAGTTTGTCATTTACTCTTGAGCTTCACTCATATCCTATGAGTAAATTGTTGAATAAATTGAATGTCATGAAGTTGAAATCATATCATACCTAGTGGTAGTTTCACATTGGGTTTAGAAAGTGAAATCTTTTGAGGCTTGACAATCACAATATTGGCCATACAAGCAATTCACGAATAATTAGTATAAGGAAGAGAACTTTCACATGAAAATACACTATCTCGGAAATCTTTTGTGATTGTGAGCCCCCATCAAAATATTATATGCCAAAATTGTTGACGTCAGACAAGGAAGACAACGTAATGATTTATGTTTGCTCATATTCACATAGAAGTCATACTGTCATAGATCCTTTAACATGTGGTGCTTGCCCCCCATCTTTGCTAGCCAAAAATTCCGCGCCAAGTAGAGATACTACTTGTGCATCCATAAACCCTTAAACCCAAATCTTATTTTCAAGAGTCCACCATAACTGCCTAAGGATTGAGCAAGATCCTTCAAGTAAGTTGTCATCGGTGCAATAAGTGAATAAAAATTTCTTCTAAAAGTGTTAGATCATTTAGTGTAAGAGAAAATTGAGCGTTGTATGAACTTGCGATGGCAAAGAATAAAAGCGACAGACTGCATAATAAAGGTTTCTATCAAAAGGGGCAATATAACATGACGTTCTTTTGCACTAAGGGGTTGAGCATACAAACAAATAAGCGCATGGGAACCTCTGCTTCCCTCTGCGAAGGGCCTATCCTTTACTTTTATGTATTTACTTTTATGCAAAGAGTCAAAGTTTTTCTCTATATTCCTTTTTATTTTTCTTCTTTGGCAAGCATCATGTGGCAAGGAAAGATATAGGCACATATGTCCAGTTGAATATGGGTAGTATAAGTTATTATTGTTGACATCACCCAAAGGTGAATATGTTGGGAGGCGAAATTATAAGCCCCTATCTTTCTATGTGTCCGATTGAAACGTTTTTCTCGTGTGAATGCGGTGAGTGTTAGCAATCATAGAAGACTATAAGATGGTTGAGTATGTGGAGCTCTTACTTAGACCCTGTTGAATAAGTTGAATTGCAATTGCTTGGTGACTGAGAACATAGGTTGCTGAGTTTCAAGGGAGTTCATTGTTTAAACCTTAACATGTGAATTGGTTGCTACTATAACATGAACAGTTTTATAAGAAAGAATTGATGTTATGATGCTAGGAAAAGTGATTGAAATTATCATAGATCAAACTTATGCACTTTGCTAGCATTCACACTTCATAAATTATTTTTTTTATCATTTACCTACTCGAGGACGAGTAGGAATTAAGCTTGGGGATGCTGGTACGTATCCAACGTATCTATAATTTATGAAGTATTCATGCCACTATGTTATCATTCTTGGATGTTTTACAATCATTTTATAGCAACTTTTTTTGGGACTAACCTATTGACCCAGTGCCCAGTGCCAGTTGCTGTTTTATTTGCTTGTTTTTTACATCGCAGGAAATCAATATCAAACAGACTGCAAACAACACATAACTTTTTGGAGATTTTTTATGGACTAGAAGGAACCCAATGGGCCTGAGCTGCACCTGGGGGGTGCCCCGAGGGGGGCACAACCCACCAGGGCGCGCCTAGGTGGGTTCAGCCCACCTCGGTGGCCTCCCGCACCCCCTCTTTGCACTATAAATTCCCAAATATTCTGAAACCCTTCGGGGTAGCCCTAGATCAGAAGTTCCGCCACCGCAAGGCCTCTGTATCCACGAGATCCAATCTAGACCCTGTTCCAGCACCCTGCCGGAGGGCGGAATCATCTCCGGTGGCCATTTTCATCATCCTGGCGGCCACCACGATGAGGAGGGAGTAGTCCACCATCGAGGCTGAGGGTTTGTACTAGTAGTTATGTGTTTGATCTCTCTCTCTCTCTCGTGATCTATATCATGGAATTTGTTAATATAGTCAGATCATATGATATTTCTCCCCTCTATACTCTTGTTATGACGAATTGAATCTTTACCCTTCAAAGTTTTGTCTTGTCGGATTGAATATTCAGAGATGAGAACACATGATATATGACTTGCAATATGAATACTTGAGGTGACAATGAGGTATCTTATTGATTCACTTGATATGTGTTACGGCATTCAACTCGCGGATACCCGCGGTGATATTGGGGTAATCTATGCATAGGGGTTGATGCACGTTTTTCTCCGATGAAAACTTTTGAGTCTCTTTATAGTTCTTTGTGTGGATTGAGTGTTATGAATATGAATTGGCTTTGGTGTTATTCTAGTACGAACTCTAGGATAGATTGAATGGAAAAAATATCTTTGTGTTATTTTAGTACGAACTCTTGAATAGATCGAACGGAAATAATAGCTTTGAGGTGGTTTCGTGACCTACAAACAATTCCTATCTTTTCTTCTCCGCTAATAGAAACTCGAAAGTGATTCTTTATGCACTTTGAGGGATAATCATATGATCCAACTATGTTAGCATTGTTGAGAGGTTGCACTAGCGAAAGTACGGACCCTGGGCCTCATTTTTAAGCATTGCAACACCGTTTTTGTTCCCGTTTACTATTTGCTACATTGCTGTTTTTATTTATTCAGATTATAAAAATATATTTCTACCATCCAGATTACACTTTTATCACCATCTCTTCGCCAAACTAGTGCACCTATACAATTTGCCATTGTATTGGGTGCGTTGGGGACACAAGAGATTTCTTGTATTTGGTTGCAGGGTCATTTGAGAGAGACCATCTTCATCCTACACCTCCCACGGATTGATAAACCTTAGGTCATCCACTTGAGGGAAAATTGCTACTGTCCTACAAAACTCTGCGCTTGGAGGCCCAACACGAGTCTACAAGAATAAAGTTGCGTAGTAGACATCACTCTCCCTCCTCCTCCTCCTCCCTCCCTCATCCCCCTCTTCCTCTCTCCTGCCTCCTTCGATCGTCCTCCCTCCCACCACCCCCGGCTCCCTCCTCCCTCCCTCATCTCTCCTTACTATGTTCTTGCATCTAGAGTAGATTTTTTAGTAAATTATTAAAAATTCAAAGTAGCTAAGTTAACTAGGTTGGCTAGCTAGGTTAACTAGTTTAATTAGATTAATTATCTAGGTTAACTAGCTAGGTTAACTAACTATGTTATTTATAGTGAGTGCTTAATAGAACTAGTTTATTTATAGCAAGTGCTTAATATAACTAGTTTATTTATAGTAAGTGTTTAATAGAATTAGTTTATTTAGAGTAAGTGCTTAATAGAATTATTTTATTTATAGTAAGTGGTTAATATATTTTGTTTATGCATAAATCAAGTTTGCCTCTGCCTCATCCCCGCAGTCGTCCCCATCATCGACCCCTTAAGACCTCTAGGTTAGAATAGCCAAATGATAATGTGTAGTAAATGTCGATGATGAAAATGCTAGTGCTATGTAGTTTCCTTGTCATTGATTTTGATGATGATGCATTATTAATATAGAGGATGTATTGGTGTTCTTGTTTGCAATGTGAATCCGAGTAGTCTATGTTTTGCCGGAATGTTGATTCGTTTCCATCCCGGCAAATTTCACGCGCTCGATATGTCCTGTCTTTAGCAAATGTCTGTTGAGGAACGTAGTAATTTCAAAAATTTCCTACGCACATGCAAGATCATGGTGATGCATAGCAACGAGAGGGGAGAGTGTCGTCCACGTACCCTCATAGACCGTAAGCAGAAGAGTTATGACAACGCAGTTGATGTAGTCGTACGTCTTCACGATCGACCGATCCTAGTACTGAACTTACGACACGTCCGCGATCTGCACACGTTCAGCTCGGTGATGTCCCACGAACTCACGATCCAGCAGAGCTTCGAGGGAGAGTTCCTTCAGCACGACGGCATGATGACGGTGATGATGAAGCTACCGATGCAAGGCTTCGCTTAAGCACCGCTACGATATGTCCGAGGTGGATTACGGTGGAGTGGGGCACCACACAATGCTACGAGATCAATGATCAACTTGTGTGTCTATGGGGTGCCCCCTCCCCCGTATATAAAGGAGTGTAGGAGGGGGAGGAGGCCGGCCTCCTAGGCGCACCCCAAGGGGAGTCCTACTCCCACTAGGAGTAGAATTCCACCCCTTCCCAGAGTAGGATAGGAGGGAAGGAAGGAGGAGAGAGGGGGAAGGAAAAAGGGAGGTGCCGCCCCCCTTCCTTGTCCAATTCAGACTAGAGGGGGAGGGGCACGCGGCCTGCCCTGGCCGCCCCTTCCTCTCTCCATCAAGGCCCATGAGGCCCATTACACTCCCCGGGGGGTTCCGGTAACCCCCCGGTACTCCAGTATTTGTCCAAATCACTCGGAACCCTTCCGAAGTCCAAACATAGTAATCCAATATATCGATCTTTATGTCTTCACCATTTCGAGACTCCTCGTCATGTCCGTGATCATATCCGGGACTTCTAACTACCTTCGGTACATCAAAACACATAAACTCATATTACCGATCGTCACCGAACGTTAAGCTTGCGGACCCTATGGGTTCGAGAACTATGTAGACATGACCGAGACACATCTCCAGTCAATAACCAATAGCGGAACCTAGATTCTCATATTGGCTCCCACATATTCTACGAAGATCTTTATCGGTCAAACCGCATAACAACATACGTTGTTCGCTTTGTCATCGGTATGTTACTTGCCAGAGATTCGATCGTCGGTATCTCAATACCTAGTTCAATCTCGTTACTGGCAAGTCTCTTTACTCATTCCGTAATGCATCATCCCGCAACTAATTCATTAGTTACATTGCTTGCAAGGCTTATAGTGATGTGCATTGCCGAGAGGGCTCAGAGATACCTCTTCGACAATCGGAGTGACAAATCCTAATATCGATATATGCCAACTCAACAAGTACCATCGGAGACACATGTAGAGCACCTTTATAATCACCCAGTTACATTGTGACGTTTGGTAGCACACAAAGTGTTCCTCTGGTATTCGGGAGTTGCATAATCTCATAGTCATAGGAACATGTATAAGTCTTGAAGAAAGCAATATCAATATACTAAACGATCCAATGCTAAGCTAACGGAATGGGTCAAGTCAATCACATCATTATCTAATGATGTGATCCCGTTAATCAAATGACAACTCATGTCTATGGTTAGGAAACATAACCATCTTTGATTCAACAAGCTAGTCAAGTAGAGGCATACTAGTGACACTCTGTTTGTCTATGTATTCACACATGCACTAAGTTTCCGGTTAATACAATTCTAGCATGAATTATAAACATTTATCATGATATAAGGAAATATAAATAACAACTTTATTTTTGCCTCTAGGGCATATTTCCTTCAGTCTCCCACTTGCACTAGAGTTAATAATCTAGATTACACAGTAATGATTCTAACACCCATGGAGTCTTGGTGCTGATCATGTTTTGCTCGTGAGAGAGGCTTAGTCAACGGGTCTGAAACATTTAGATCCGTATGTATCTTGCAAATCTCTATGTATCCCTCCTTGACTTGGTCATGGATGGAATTGAAGCATCTCTTGATGTGCTTGGTTCTCTTGTGAAATCTGCATTCCTTTGCCAAGGCAATTGCACCAGTATTGTCACAAAAGATTTTCATTGGACCAGATGCACTAGGTATGACACCTAGATCGGATATGAACTCCTTCATCCAGACTCCTTCATTTGCTAGCTCCAAAGCAGCTATGTACTCCACTTCACATGTAGATCCTACCACGACGCTTTGCTTAGAACTGCGCCAACTGACAGCTCCACTGTTCAATATAAATACATATCCAGTTTGTGACTTAGAGTCATCCGGATCAGTGTCAAAGCTTGCATCGACGTAACCATTTATGACGAGATCTTTGTCACCTCCATAAAAGAGAAACATATCCTTAGTCCTTTTCAGGTATTTCAGGATGTTCTTGACCGCTGTCCAGTGAACCACTCCTGGATTACTTTGGTACCTCCCTGCTAAACTTATAGCAAGGCACACATCAGGTCTCGTACACAGCATTGCATTCATGATAGAGCCTCACTACTAGGGAAAAGCCTAGCAGCAGCGCGGGTTTTAGGCCTATCGATGGCGCTGGCGGGGCGCTCTTGATAGGCGCTTCTGACTAAAGCTTAGCACAGCGCTGGACCAGCTGCTGCTAAAATGATCTAGTAGTAGCGCTTCTCGAGCAGCGCTGCTGGTAATTAGTAGTAGCGCTCCTCCTTGCCCGCTACTACTATTATTTAGTATTTTATTTCTTTTTAATTCCATGTTCTATTTCATACACCTTTACACACTTTTTCATACAACAGGAATTTAGAGACTGTTTTACATCATAATGAGTAGGTGAAACAACCGTGGACTAGTTTCAAGTGGATGGACATCCACTTGAAACTAATCATGATTTTTCACCAATGATATAATAAATATCATATCATATCATTAACAACTTATCATCATAATACATCATTGTCATATAACACCTCCTCAAAATCATCGTTTTCATCAATGAGACATCACATAGCAAATTGGTCACTAGCCATAATCACAAGTACTCCTCATCATCAACTCTAACACATTGTATCACATAATAAACATATTGTACCTAATAGGACCTACTACATTCTCTTAGGACCTACTATATTCTCTCAGGTAAAATAGCAAAAAACAAGATAGCCCCTGACTCTCCATTATGGAGAATGTAGATTATCCTGTCTCCAATTCTTGCCTTTAAGCAATGTTACTTCCAAGAACCTCCTTGCGAATGTCCAAACATTTTTCCATTCTTTGATTAGCATGTGTTCACGGTTTTAGAAATCCGATATGCACAGGTGAGATCCGTAGGATGACCTGGCTGTATGTTCGAGAACTTCAAAGTGACCATTGTAATACATCGGATGAGGCACACAATCCATCAGGATTTTCTGTTGAAAAACATAGTAATAACCGTAGTTAGCAATGATGTACTAGTTTTGGAAGTATGCAAAAGATGCACGGATGTCGTAATAGTAAAAATCTTACCAGGTATCTCCATAGAAGTTATCGTGGTTCAACACGTGCACTAGTGGCACGTATTCACCATAATTTGGAGGAGTTCCATAATAGGTATTGTAATTCTCAAAGAAAGTACAATAAGCAATCAGATGACTTTTCTCCTTATAAGTTAATTAGACCATCGATGTAGTGGGTTTTGTCTACCATCTTCTGCATATTCTTTGAAGATTCAAAATAAGCTGTCAATGGAAATAAGCTGTCAACTATTTTGAAATAAACAATATAAATTAGTTAATAACTATGTTTGAGAAACTCACATTGCGGTAGAACCGGAAGCGTGTCAACAAGGACCCAAATGTCCATATTGTCTTGCTCGATGTCAGGATCACCAAGATCCATGGTGACAATCGTACCCTCATAAAAACCATACATTTTGCAAAGTGCTTCCCAGTTTTTAAAATGGGTTACGCTCTGAGCATTGTACAGATTTACTTCAAAATCCATATCATGATGGGTCCTTAGGTGTATTTTCTTTGTTTCAAAATTTTCATGGTCTTCAAAACCCATCCTCTCCAAGACATAGCGTCTTGCATGGCATGGGATAAGCTAGTCGAATTGTAAAAGATGAAAATTAGACGTTGAAATAGTTGAAGTCATGCTTAATTACGAAAAAACTCTTGTCGTTGTTGTGTACCGTTTCAACATCGAAGGTCTCCTCGAGCTTAATGCTGAAGTGCCGATCTTCGTCCAGCTCAACGAACTGTCGCACATACCTCGATCGTCGTGGCACCAGCTGCACTCCCGGGAGGCTGTAAATCGTCCGAGTACGACATTTCCTCGTTCATAATTCAAAGATTAAACTTGTACAATTAAATATATGTACTAAAAACATAGGCCTGAAAAATCCGGCATGACCTTTGCTAAAAAAGGACATATCGAGCGCCTGAAATTTTCCTGAACGGAAATTAATCAACACTCCGACAAGACATAGGCCACTCGGAGGTGTAAACTGAACATGAACGGCCACTTGGCAACCACTATCCTATTTGAGCAACAAAAGATATGCATGGATATTTGGCTGGTCTCACCTCGATGTCGGAGGGGGTCGGTGACGGGGACGGCGGCGGGGATGATGGAGGGGCTCCTTGATTTCTGCAAAAGCAAAAACCGCATAAGTTATCACTAATACATCCTGAATAATTGCTTAAACTAAAAAATAACAAAAAATATGACATGTTAAACTAGTTTATTAATTCAACTAGTTCTTACTAAATATAAACTTACTATAAATAGAATATGTGGTTCAACTAGTTATATTAATTATCTTACTAAAAAAGTAGTTCTTTCTAAAAATAAAGTAGTTCAACTAGTTATATTAATTATCTTACTAAAAATACATTAGTTCTATTAATTCAACTAGTTCAACTAGTTTATTAATTTACTTACTAAACTAGTTCAACTACAACTAAAATAGTTCAACTACAACTACTATTAATCATACTGCCCTAAATTTTCTTACTTCTATTTTATTCAAAACACCTACGATTTGCAAGAACAGAGACAAGGGAGGGAGGGATGAGAGAGGAGGGAGCGGGCGGCGGAGGAGGAGGAGGCGGCGGCAGCAGAGGAGGAGGCAGGGCAAGGGAGGAGGAGGAGGAGGCGCGGTGGGAGGAGGAGGCACGGAAGGAGGAGTACCTCGGTGGCGTCGGATGATGGTGAGGTCGAGGCGGCGGTGAGGTCGAGGCGGAGGGTGGGGAGGCGGCGACGGTGAGGTCGAGGCGGCGCGGGCGGCAACGGTGAGGTTGAGGCGGCCTCGGGCGGCGGTGAGGGCAGGCTCGGGCTCGGGCGGCGATAGAGGAGTAGGGGAACAGGGGAGGAGGACTTAGTGAAATTTTGAGCGGGGTTAAGTCGAGACTAGCAGTGGCGCACTTTAGGAACAGCTATAGCCAATTTAGCTATAGCGCATTTCTTTGAAAAACACTACTGCTAAGTCTAAGCACGCATAAAAAAATACATTGGCCATCAATGATCTTTTTGTGTACAATCTGAATTGTCAATATGAGTCCACTCCGGTAGGAACTGGAGATGACTCATATTGCGCCACAAATTCTACACATAGAGTTCAGTGAAGACCAACTGGTTGTGATAGTTTGAAGTAACATATTTAAGGTGGTAAACACCTGTTCATGGAGCGAGGTGGGACTAAACTTGTGGGCTGATCGTAGCGATGGCGATTTTCATAGAAGCGCTGCTGCTAACTTCTATAGCAGTAGCGCGGTTCACTATAGGGCGCTACTGCTATAACTAGCTGGGTTGCGAGGTCATGGCAATTAGAGCAGTAGCGCGGTTTCGCGTGGGAGCGCTACTGCTACTTTCCTTTCAGCAGCGCGTTTTTATATCAAGCGCTGCTGCTAATTAGCAGCGCCTTATTTTAGAGCGTGCTGCTGGTAAGATTTTGTGTATAGGCTTTTCCCTAGTAGTGCCTATGGCTGAAGCATAGGGAACACCTTTCATTTTCTCTCTATCTTCTGCAGTGGTCGGGCATGGAGTCTAACTCAACTTCACACCTTGTAACACAGGCAGAACTCTAACTTTGCTTGATCCATTTTGAACTTCTTCAAAACTTTGTAAAGGTATGTGCTCTGTGAAAGTCCAATTATGCGTCTTGATCTATCTCTATAGATCTTAATGCCCAATATATAAGCAGCTTCACCGAGGTCTTTCATTGAAAAACTGTTATTCAAGGATCCTTTTATGCTATCCAGAAATTCTATATCATTTCCAATCAAGAATATGTAATCCACATATAATATTTGAAATGCTACAGAGCTCCCACTCACTTTCTTGTAAATACAGGCTTCCCCAAAGTCTGTATAAAACCATATGCTTTGATCACACTATCAAAATGTTTATTCCAACTCCGAGATGCTTGCACCAGTCCATAAATGGATCGCTAGAGCTCGCACACTTTGTTAGCACCCTTTGGATCGATAAAACCTTCAGGTTGCATCATATACAACTCTTCTTCCAGAAATCCATTCAGGAATGCAGTCTTTACATCCATTTGCCAAATTTCATAATCATAAAATGCAGCAATTGCTAACATGATTCGGTCGGCCTTATGCATCGCTACGGGTGAGAAGGTCTCATCGTAGCCAACTCCTTGAACTTGTCAAAAACCTTTCCCAACAAGTTGAGCTTTGTAGACAGTAACATTACCGTCAGCGTTAGTCTTCTTCTTGAAGATCCATTTATTCTCGATGGCTTGCCGATCATTGGGCAAGTCAACCAAAGTCCACACTTTATTCTCATACATGGATCCCATCTCAGATTTCATGGCCTCAAGCCATTTTGCGGAATCTGGGCTCATCATCGCTTCCTCATAGTTCGTAGGTTCGTCATGGTCAAGTAACATGACCTCCAGAACAGGATTACCGTACCATACTGGTGCCGATCTTACTCGGGTTGACCTATGAGGTTTGGTAGTAACTTGATCTGAAGTTACATGATCATCATCATTAGCTTCCTCACTAATTGGTATAGGAGTCACAGGAATAGATTTCTGTGATGAACTACTTTCCAATAAGGGAGCATGTACAATTACCTCATCAAGTTCTACTTTCCTCCAACTCATTTCTTTTGAGAGAAACTCCTTCTCTAGAAAGGATCCATTCTTAGCAATGAATATTTTGCCTTCATATCTGTGATAGAAGGTGTACCCAACAGTCTCCTTTGGGTATCCTATGAAGACACATTTCTCCGATTTGGGTTCGAGCTTATCAGGTTGAAGCTTTTTCACATAAGCATCGCAGCCCCAAACTTTAAGAAACGACAACTTTGGTTTCTTGCCAAACCACAGTTCATAAGGTGTCGTCTCAATGGATTTAGATGGTTCCCTATTTAATGTGAATGCAGTTGTCTCTAAAGCATAACCCCAAAATGATAGCGGTAAATCAGTAAGAGACATCATAGATCGCA
Organism: Aegilops longissima; assembly: GCA_021605205.1. Lineage (NCBI taxonomy): Eukaryota > Viridiplantae > Streptophyta > Magnoliopsida > Poales > Poaceae > Aegilops > Aegilops longissima. The sequence goes on from CM038677.1 coordinate 806,315,949, forward strand.
CCGTATCTAGTAAAGTACGATTACGACGTTCGAACACACCATTACGCTATGGTGTTCCGGGTGGCGTGAGTTGTGAAACTATTCCGCATTATTTCAAATGAAGACCAAACTCGTAACTCAAATATTCTCCTCCACGATTAGGTCGTAGAAACTTTATTTTCTTGTTATGATGATTTTCCACTTCACTCTGAAATTCTTTGAACTTTTCAAATGTTTCGGACTTATGCTTGATCAAGTAGATATACCCATATCTGCTGAAATCATCTGTGAAGGTGAGAAAATAGCAATACCCGCCGCGAGCCTCAACATTCATTGGACCACATACATCAGTATGTATGATATCCAACAAATCTGTTGCTCGCTCCATTGTTCCGGAGAACGGAGTTTTAGTCATCTTGCCCATGAGGCATGGTTCGCAAGTACCAAGTGAGTCATAATCAAGTGATTCCAAAAGTCCATCAGAATGGAGTTTATTCATGCGCTTTACAACAAAATGACCTAAACGGTAGTGCCACAAATAAGTTGCACTATCATTATCAACTCTGCATCTTTTGGCCTCAATATTATGAATATGTGTATCACTACTATCGAGATTCATAAAAAACAGACCACTCTTCAAGGGTGCATGACCATAAAAGATATTACTCATATAAATAGAACAACCATTATTCTCAGATTTAAATGAATAACCGTCTCACATCAAACAAGATCTAGATATAATGTTCATGCTCAATGCTGGCACCAAATAACAATTATTCAGGTCTAAAACTAATCCTGAAGGTAGATGTAGAGGTAGCGTGCCGACCGCGATCACATCGACTTTGGAACCATTTCTCACGCGCATCGTCACCTCGTCCTTAGCCAATCTTCGCTTAATCCGTAGTCCCTGTTTCGAGTTGCAAATATTAGCAACAGAACCGGTATCAAATACCCAGGTGCTAGTGCGTGCATTAGTAAGGTAGACATCAATAACATGTATATCACATATACCTTTGTTCACCTTGCCATCCTTCTTATACGCCAAATACTTGGGGTAGTTTCGCTTCTAGTGACCTGTCCCTTTGCAGCAGAAGCGCTCAGTCTCAGGCTTAGGTCCAGATTTGGGGTTCTTCACTTAAGCAGCAACTTGCTTGCCGTTCTTCTTGAAGTTCCCCTTCCTCCCTTTACCCTTTTTCTTGGAACTAGTGGTCTTGTTGACCATCAACACTTGATGCTCCTTCTTGATTTCTACCTCTGCAACCTTTAGCATTGCGAAGAGCTTGGGAATTGTCTTATCCATCCCTTGCATATTATAGTTCATCACTAAGCTCTTGTAGCTTGGTGGCAGTGATTGAAGAATTCTGTCAATGACACTATCGTCAGGAAGATTAACTCCCAGTTGAATCAAGTGATTATTATACCCAGACATTTTGAGTATATGTTCACTGAAAAACTGTTCTCCTCCATCTTGCAGCTATAGAACTTATTGGAGACTTCATATCTCTCAATCCGGGCATTTTCTTGAAATATTAACTTCAACTCCTCGAACATCTCATATGCTCCATGACGTTCAAAACGTCATTGAAGTCCCGGTTCTATGCCGTAAAGCATGGCACACTGAACTATCGAGTAGTCATCAGCTTTGCTCTGCCAGCCGTTCATAACATCTGGCATTGCTTCTACAACGGGTTTGGCACCTAGCGGTGCTTCTAGGATGTAATTCTTCTGTGCAACTATGAGGATAATCCTCAAGTTACGGACCCAATCCGTGTAGTTGCTACCATCATCTTTCAACTTAGCTTTCTCTAGGAACGCATTAAAATTCAATGGAACAACAGCACGGGCCATCTATCTACAACAGCATAGACATGCAAAATACTATCAGGTACTAAGTTCATGATAAATTAAAGTTAAATTAATCAAATTACTCCAGAACACCCACTTAGATAGACATCCCTCTAATCATCTAAGTGATCACGTGATCCATATAAACTAAACCATGTCCGATCATCACGTGAGATGGAGTAGTTTTCAATGGTGAACCTCACTATGTTGATCATATATACTATATGATTCACGCTCGACCATTCGGTCTCAGTGTTCCGAGGCCATGTCTGCATATGCTAGGCTCGTCAAGTTTAACCCGAGTATTCTGCGTGTGCAAAACTAGCTTATACCAGTTGTATGTGAACGTAGAGCTTATCACACCCGATGATCACGTGGTGTCTCGGCACGACGAACTTTCGCAACGGTGCATACTCAGGGAGAACACTTGTACCTTGAAATTTAGTGAGAGATCATCTTATAATGCTACCGTCGATCTAAGCAAAATAAGATGCATAAATGATAAACATCACATGAAGTCAACATAAGTGATATGATATGGCCACCATCATCTTGTGCCTTTGATCTCCATCTCCAAAGCACCGTCATGATCACCATCATCACCGACGCGACTCCTTGATCTCCATCGTAGCATCGTTGTCGTCTCGCCAACTATTGCTTCTACGACTATTGCTACCGCTTAGTGATAAAGTAAAGCAATTACATGGCAATTGCATTTCATACAATAAAGCGACAACCATATGGCTCCTGCAGTTGCCGATATTCGTTTAGAAAACATGATCATCTCATAAAATAAATTTTAGCATCATGTCTTGACCATATCACATCACAACATGCCCTGCAAAAACAAGTTAGACATCCTCTACTTTGTTGTTGCAAGTTTTACGTGGCTGCTACGGGCTGAGCAAGAACCATTCTTACCTACACATCAAAACCACAATGATATTTCGTCAAGTATGTGTTGTTTTAATCTTCAACAAGGACCAGGCGTAGGCACACTCGATTCAACTAAAGTTGGAGAAACTGACACCCGCCAGCCACCTGTGTGCAAAGCACGTCGGTAGAACCAGTCTCGCGTAAGCGTACGCGTAATGTCGGTCGGGGCCGCTTCATCCAAAAATACCGCCGAATCAAAGTATGACATGCTAGTAAGCAGTATGACTAGTATCACCCACAACTCACTTGTGTTCTACTCGTGCATATAACATCTACGCATAAACCTGGCTCAGATGCCACTGTTGAGGAACGTAGTAATTTCAAAAAATTCCTACGCACATGCGAGATCATGGTGATGCATAGCACTGAGACGGGAGAGTGTCGTCCACGTACCCTCGTAGACCGTAAGAGGAAGCATTATGACAGCACGGTTGATGTAGTCGTATGTCTTCACGATTGACCAATCCTAGTACCAAACGTCCGACACCTCCGCGATCTGCACACGTTCAGCTCGGTGACGTCCCAGAAACTCATGATCCAGCAGAGCTTCAGGGGAGAGTTTCGTCAGCACGACGGTGTGATGACGGTGATGATGAAGCTACTGACGCAGGGCTTCGCCTAAGCACCGCTACGATATGACCGAGGTGGATTATGGTGGAGGGGGGCACCGCACACGGCTAAGAGATCAATGATCAACTTGTGTGTCTATGGGGTGCCCCCCTCCCCCGTATATAAAGGAGTGGAGGAGGGGGAGGAGGTCGGCCTCCTAGAAGCGCCCCAAGGGGAGTCCTACTCCCACCGGATTTAGGATTCCACCCATTCCAAGACTAGGAGTAGGAGGGAAGGAAAGAGGAGAGAGGGGGAACGAAAAAGGGGGGGCGCCGCCCCCCCTTCCTTGTCCAATTCGAACTAGAGGGGGAGGGGCTGCGCGGCCTGACCTGGCCGCCCATTCCTCTCTCCACCAAGGCCCATGAAGCCCATTACACTCCCTGGGGGGTTCCGGTAACCCCCCGGTACTCTGGTATTTGTCCAAACTCACTCGGAACCCTTCCGAAGTCCAAACAGTCATCCAATATATTGATCTTTATGTCTCGACCATTTCGAGATTCCTCATCATGTCCGTGATCATATCCGGGACTCCAAACTACCTTCGGTACATCAAAACACATAAACTCATATTACCGATCGTCACTGAACGTTCAGCGTGCGGACCCTACGGGTTCGAGAACTATGTAGACATGGCCGAGAAACGTCTCCGGTCAATAACCAATAGCGGAACCTGGATGCTCATATTGGCTCCCACATATTCTACGAAGATCTTTATTGGTCAAACCGCATAACAACATAGGTTGTTTCCTTTGTCATCGGTATGTTACTTGCCCGAGATTCGACCGTTAGTATCTCAATACGTAGTTCAATCTCGTTACTGGAAAGTCTCTTTACTCATTCCATAATGCATCATCCCGCAACTAACTCATTTGTTTCATTGCTTGCAAGGCTTATAGTGATGTGCATTACCGAGAGGGCCCAGAGATACCTCTCCGACAATTGGAGTGACAAATCCTAATCTCGGTCTATGCCAACTCAACAAGTATCATCGGAGACACCTGTAGAGCACCTTTATAATCACCCAGTTACGTTGTGACTTTTGGTAGCACACAAAGTGTTCCTCCGGTATTCGGGAGTTGCATAATCTCATATTCATAGGAACATGTATAAGTCATGAAGAAAGCAATACCAATATACTAACCGATCAAATGCTAAGCTAACGGAATGGGTCAAGTCAATCACATCATTCTCTAATGATGTGATCCCGTTAATCAAATGACAACTCATGTCTATGGTTAGGAAACATAACCATCTTTGATTCAATGAGCTAGTCAAGTATAGGCATACTAGTGACACTCTGTTTGTCTATGTATTCACACATGTACTAAGTTTCCGGTTAATACAATTCTAGCATGAATAATAAACATTTATCATGATATAAGGAAATATAAATAACAACTTTATTATTGCCTCTAGGGCATATTTCCTTCAATGTCATGCTGAATTTTTTAATGAATTTTCGCATGACTTGTGCTACAATGTAGGGCATATCGTTTTCTTGTGATTTGGAAGAACAGGAATTCAATGATATTTTGGCAAAACATAGGGCATTTTTGCTATGTCATTTCTCGATATATGGAACGGGTTGACTTTAGGTCTGTTTCAGCTCCTTGTGTGTCTTTCAGTGAGGGAGAGTGTCCACCATATATATATATTTGATAGAGGAAGAATGTCGACTGTTGTCGTGGGGGTCGCTTCTCCTTCTTCTCTTTGTGCTAGACCTTTGCTACGCACTAGGGGAAAAGGAGTAGCGACCATCACCGACGGTCACAATATCAGAGAGGGAGTGTCCACCATATACATGAGATGAGAGTTTAGGAAGGAAGACCCGACAAACCTAAAGTCAAACTGTTGCATATTGAATAATAGTGATCTATGTGTTGAGTTTCCTGGTAGTTGCCTTCGATCGATTTTCAATTAATGTTTCAACTATGAACATAGGAAATGTGTGACGAAGAAAAGGAATTCGGTATGTGCGAATATTGCGAAGACGAGCGCGGCTTGTGCGACAGGCCTCACCTAGTTGGTGGTAGGCGCTTCAGCATCAAGCTGGATGAGACCTTCGAAGTGGATACAATAAGTCACAACGACAAGAATTTTTTCGTAATTAAGCATGACTTCTGCTTCTTTTGCTTTAACTTATAATTTTAATTTTTTTACTATTCTACTAGTGTATCGACTGCCATGCAAGAATGTATGTCTTGGATTAGTTTGGTTTCAGTACTATGGAAAGTATGGAGGTAAAGAGAGTTCACGTGAGGACCGAGCATGGTTATACTTTTGCCGCAAAATTATACAATGCAGACACCTACACCTATTTCGAATGCAAAAATTGGAGAGCACTATGCAAGGCTTATGCATTTGAGCCTGATATGCTGATCACCTTTGATATTCGTCCGGAAGATAATATTGAAGGTAATATCAACATCTGGGTTGATGTGCAGACGCCTCCTGTTCTACCATTATGTGAGTTCCTCAACCATATTTATGTTTTGGATATTTTTTATTTAAAAATAGTTGATAACTAATTTCTATTGACAGCTTATTTCCATTCAAGCAAACATGTCCGACGCTGGGTAGACAACACCTACTACTATCCTGGGGCTGAACTGAACTGCGAGGAGATAAGTCATTATGTTTCATGGCTTGAGGATCTTGATACTGTCAAGATAGGTCATTTTTCGGGACTTCAAAATATTAGTACTCAAAACATGTGACCACTAGTGTGCGTATTAAACTATGGTCACATCTATTTAGAAAGGATAGTAAGATTGTTACTATTTGTCCTCGGTGCATCTTTTGCATACATTATTTTTTAAGCTAAACTTCATTGCTAAGTATGTTACTATGATGTTCTTCCACAGGGACTCCCGATGATACTTGTGCCTCATTGGATCGAGCCTAAAGGTCGCATGGATATGGTTAGCTTACGTCCAAGACATCCTACATTGCACATGAGTGCATTCAAGATTTCTCGAAGCAAGCAAGTCTTAATAGTCAAAGACTAGAGCAAAATTGTGAAGGATCGCAGCAGAGAAGTACTAGGAGGCAGCAATCAGAAGCACGACCCACAATTAGGAGACATGTTCACCTGCATTCTCCAATATGATGAAGCAGGAGTGCTACACATGTTCTATGCTATTTTACCTGAGAGAGAGCAGCAGGAGTGATTAGCTAGCTAGAATGAGTTTGAAGATGATGATGTGCTAAACTATGACTATGATGATTAAATAGCTAGTGTTGGTGGTAATGACTACGATGATGATTATTAGCTACTGTTGGTGGTGATTAGATAGCTACACTATGACTATGATGATTAAATAGTGTTGGTGGTAATGACAATGATGATTATTAGCTAGTGTTGTTGGTGATGATATGATGCAAGAGTTTTTATATTAATATGATGATGATGTTGATCATGATTATCATTATGATTTTATAACTACCTCTTAATTTGTATTGTATCAAAATTTGTATAATGGTGTATAAATACATTAAGAATAAAAATAAAAATAAAAACCACTATACTAGTAGCGCTGGACAGAAAGCTCGCTACTACTGGTTAGGTTAGCAGTAGTGCGACTTTGCTAAAAGCGCTGCAGCTATTAGCAGCAGCGCATTCCTCCAAAGTTCGCTACTGCTACCCATGTATGGCAGTAGCGTTGGCCAACCCACACTACTGCTAAAGGTTAGCTGTAGCGCCGTATCAGTAGCGCGGTTGCTCGCACTACTGATATACCTATAACCTGCGCTACTGTTAGGCTTTTCCCTAGTAGTGGCCCCTAGCATTGCATATTGCCATGTCATGCATCATGATGCATTTTTTGCTTTATATTTATTGTTTCTTCCACCTCTTCTCTTTGGTAGACACCGGGACTGACGCTGCTCCAGAGTACGACTACGCCACTGACGTTCAGCCCCTTGTAGCAGAGCTTCCAGGCAAGGAAACATCCCTTGATCATTCCTATATCACCCATTCTTTCTCTCTCATGCTTGCATTAGATTTTGCTACTGTTGTTCGATAGCTCCTATTCTGATGCATAGCCTGTTTTTGTAACCTACTATTGTACTTTACCTGATATCCTATATGCTTAGTATAGATTGGTTAGTGATCCATGAGTGGCCCCTCACCTTATCCCTATTTCCCCCGCTTTGTTACCAGACGACTTGATCAATGTGATCGATGTGCAAAGACCCACACATCACCGCACACCCTTTTAGTTGTACGACTCTATAGAGGTACTATCGAGTGCCGAGGGTGATACCTCGTAATGCACTCCTGATGATATCTCTGTAGTTTAGCTAATCGGTCGTGGATTCCGGACGGTGATTCCTCCTTCAACACTCCCTATGACGACTTTCTCGCGCAACACCTCAAGTGTGAACCATTCGAGGGTGATTCCTCCAAGTCCACCTTGACGGTTACATCGAGTAGGAATCCATCGAGGGTGATTCCTTGGGTCTCCCCCTTGATGTTACAGACACACGGTTACCTTGACTTCGGGTCGGCCCCGAGGGCTACCCGCGAGAAATGTGAAGTCCGCTTGACCGTGAGGGTACCCGCGAGAGTTACTGTTTCTGCGGGACTGGAGGGACAGGCGGTACCACCCCAGTAGAGGTGGACCTGAGTTCTCGACATTCTCTTGTGAGTCGGGTTGAGCTGGAGGGTACCCACGAGATAATTACGCGGCACGGCCGAGCATTCTTCGCCCTTGCCATAAGTCCATGAGATGGGGCGACGAGACCACATATCATGGATCATTGTTCATCTCTGCGTCTTCCCAAGACACTAATGGGTTTGGATATGTGATCTGAGTAGGCCTTTGACCTTTTCGCACTAACCACCATGTGGGAATAAGTATGGGCACTCGGCGTCGTACGATTCTCCGAAAAGCTCTTTGGACGTCAGAGATTAGGTGGCACGCGCGTGGGTGGTCCGCGTAAGCACCTGCTAGTCCTAGAGGTGAGACTAGGAATCATGTTTTATCCACATGTGCTAATTAGTTTTCCGCTGAATCACATATTTCAGAATCATAACAGTTATACCATAGAATATAAAACTCTTAATCATAAATGTGGAAATAAATAATACAATATTATTGCCTCATGGGTATATTTCCAACACACTCCCATTTGCGCTAGAGTCAATAATCTAGTTAGCACATTTTCTTTTTACACCAATGGCAATCAGATGTTTATCCATGTTTTGCTTGTGGTATAGCCTTCATCCTATCGAATCTGACATGTTCAAATCCGAGTGTATCATGTTTTACAAAAATTCATAATTTGTATGAAATTGGCTTTGTATATATTGAATCACTGGCAGGACCTTTGATTCCTTAGACTCAGTTATGGAATGATACCAAGTTCATAAACGAACTATAGATTCATCACCCTCCAATGTTCCTTCTAAAGAGAAAACATACATAGCCTATCATTATAGAATTCATCACATTAACTTTCTTGGGCCATATTAATGTGCCACAAATTATTGTATAACACAGATCACTTGATTGAAACCGAAAATCGCTTGGAGCACCGATGAAGATTTTATCAATGTAACTACCTACAATGAGATTGCATTGACGTAACTCCTTATAACAATCTTTCATTTTCTCTGTATGCGAGAAACATGTCGTCTTTCTTATATTAGTCCTTAATGAAATTTCTAATCTTGTTATATGAGAAACAATTTGATCAATCTGGCAACTTACTGACAACTTACTTGGAGAACTCGACATATCTGGTTCTTGACATGCCATCGAATATATGATTAACACAAGAATGAGTAAAATCTCAATTATGTATTTCGCTCATCAGTTTATGAGGATACCGATTCTTACGTAAAACTCCTTCCATGTGACTTCGGCAAAAAATTAGTCTTGATGTTTTCATACTAAACTGCTTTAATATCTTAACAATATGTATTTTTGCTAAGCCCGATTAGGCACTACTATCTCCGTAGATTATATTGCCTAATACAAAGGCTGTACTGATTAAGTACTTCACTGAAAACTATTTCAACACTACTAGGAAAAGCCCTATAGGTCAACTCAAATTAGTGGCGGACAGGGCCGGGTACCCGCCACTGTTACTTTTCCAAAATAGTAGTGGCGGGGAACTGGACGTACCTACCATAGCTAGGGACAATCCAGTGGCGGGCGCCATCCAGTACCCATCACAGGTAGCCTCTTCCAAATTAGCCCGCTAGGATGGAAAGAGTAGTGGCAGGCAGTACGTCGCGTCCGCCACTGGTTGTCATAAACAAGTGGAGGGTGGTGCAACGCACCCGTGACAACTACATTTTGGCAAGTCATGCCGAAAAAGTCCAAGTTTTGTAAAAGTTTCCAGTGGCGGGTGCCCGTGGATGCCCGCATTAGTGCAGAAAAGCCTAGCTATGGCATGGAAGAATGGCCTTGTTAGCGCGGACACCAGACGCCAGCAATATGGCGCCATTGTTAAAACGTTGGAGCCCACGTTAGCAGTATCACATAATTATGGCGTGTCTTGTGTCCAATGCCATAAAATTATTTTTTCGCTCATAACAAAATGCATTTAAACAATCAACTAATTTAGAAAACATGATAACCGAGCACTTTTGGAGCCATCTCAGGCTATCAGATTCTCAACCATCAATTATCGCAATCCAATCGTTCTAGGTCGTCCGATTCACGTGGGAATCACTCCAGCTCGCGCCATGGACCTCGACTGGCCTGATTCGCGAAGGGTCGCTACTCTGGTAACATTTTTGAAGGCCCATGGTTCATCCTAGACCGTGCACGTCGCTGCATCTAGCAGGCCTTCTCCCCCGATGAATGGAGTAGGCCCTTCTCCTCCAACTGTCCCATTCCCACCCGGTTTGTTCGACCCCAACTGAGGGAGTCCTGGACTAGGGGGTGTCCGGATAGCTGAACTATCATCTTTGGCCGGACTCCCAGACTATGAAGATACAAGATTGAAGACTTCGTCCCATGTCCGGATGGGACTTTCCTTGGCGTGGAAGGCAAGCTTGGCGATACGGATATGTAGATCTCCTACCATTGTAACCGACTCTATGTAACCCTAACCCTATCCGGTGTCTATATAAATCAGAGGGTTTTAGTCCGTAGGGCGAAAAACAATCATACCATAGGCTAGCTTCTAGGGTTTAGCCTCTCGATCTCGTGGTAGATCTACTCTTGTACTACCCATATCATCAATATTAATCAAGCAGGAGTAGGGTATTACCTCCATCGAGAGGACCCAACCTGGGTAAAAACATCGTGTCCCTTGTCTCCTATTACGATCCGCCTAGACACACAGTTCGGGACCCCTACCGAGATCCGCGGTTTTGACACGAGATTGGTGCTTTCATTGAGAGTTCCTCTGTGTCGTCACCTATAGGCCCGATGGCTCCTTCGATCATCAACAACGACGCGGTCCAGGGTGAGACTTTTCTCCCCGGACAGATCTTCGTATTCGGCGGCTTTGCACTGCGGGCCAATTCACTTGGCCATCTGGAGCAGATTGAAAGCTACGCCCCTGGCCATCAGGTCAGATTTGGGAGTTTGAACTACACGGCAGACATCCGCGGAGACTTGATCTTTGACAGGTTCGAGCCACAGCCAAGTGCGCCGCACTGTCTCGATGGGCACGATCTAGCTCTACCGCCGAACAGTGTCCTGGAGGCCACACCAGCGTCCGCTCCTACCCTTAGCTCGGAGCCGACTCCCCCGATCGAGGACGAGTGGTTGGACACCGCCTCGGGGGCTACGATCTCAACGGCGATTGAGCCGAACTCCATCCCTGTCCTTTGCGAAGACCGTGACTCCAAGGTGCCGGACTCCTCTCTGGACTCCGAACCCTCCGCGCCCCTGCCAATCGAATCCGATTGGGCGCCGGTCATGGAGTTCACTGCCGCGGACATCTTTCAGCACTCGCCCTTTGGCGACATCTTGAATTCACTAAAGTCTCTCTCTTTATCAGGAGAGCCCTGGCCGGACTACAGTCAGGAAGGTTGGGATGCGGACAACGAAGAAATTCAACGCCCACCGACCACCCACTTTGTAGCCACTGTCGATGACTTAACCGACATGCTCGACTTCGACTCCGAAGACATCGACGGTATGGACGACGATGCCGGAGACGACCAAGACCCAGCGCCTACAGGGCACTGGAAGGCCACCTCGTCATATGACATATACATGGTGGACATCCCAAACGATGGGAATGGCGATGGAACGGCGGAGGATGACACCTCCAAAAAACAACCCAAGCGCCGACGTCAGCGCCGCCGTTCTAAATCCCGCCCAGTAAAAAAGGTGACTCCGGCACGGGAGATAATAACACCCCGGATAGTGCCGAAGACAACCCCCTCCAGCAGGATTCAGCACAGGAGGAGGGAGAAGCAAGACCGCACGACAGTGCGGCAGAAAGAGAGGTAGAGGACGATAATTATTCGCCCCTCTCCGAAGACGAGGCAATCCTCGACGACGACGAATTTGTCGTGCCCGAGGATCCCGCCGAACAGGAGCGTTTCAAACGCAGGCTTATGGCCATGGCAAGCAGTCTCAAGAAAAAGCAGCAGCAGCTTAGAGCTGACCAAGACTTGCTAGCTGAGAAATGGACTGAAGTCCTTGCAGCCGAAGAGTATGAACTCGAACGCCCCTCCAAGAGATACCCCAAACGCAGGCTGCTACCCCAATTAGAGGAAGCAGCACCCAAACCTACATCACCAGTGCATGATGCGGCCGACCGGCCACCCCGTGGTCGCGACAGAGAGGCCTCCAGACCCTCCATTCAAGCCGTACTCCAGCGTCGCTCGAAAAATACCAAAGCACGGGGAAATGCGCCAGACCTGCGAGACATATTGGAGGACAAGGCAAGGCAAACAAGATCGATCTACGGATCACGTGGGCGCCCCACGACACGTGATGATAACCGTCACGCCAGATACAGCAACTCCGGCCGGGCCGAACACAGTAGACAAAGCTCGTATGAGCTACGTCGTGATATAGCCCAATACAGAGGCGCCGCACACCCACTATGCTTCACAGATGAAGTAATGGATCATCAAATCCCTGAGGGCTTCAAACCCGTGAACATCGAATCATACGATGGTACCACAGATCCCGTGGTCTGGATCGAGGACTATCTCCTCCATATCCACATGGCCCGTGGTGATGATCTACACGCCATCAAATACCTCCCACTCAAGCTTAAAGGACCAGCTCGGCATTGGCTCAACAGCTTGCCAGCAGGATCAATTGGTTGTTGGGAGGACCTGGAAGCCGCATTCCTTGATAACTTCCAGGGCACATATGTGCGACCACCAGACGCCGATGACCTCAGCCACATAATTCAGCAGCCAGAAGAATCGGCCAGACAATTCTAGACACGGTTCCTAACCAAGAAAAATCAAATCGTTGACTGTGCGGATGCAGAGGCCCTTGCAGCCTTCAAACATAACATCCGCGACGAGTGGCTTGCCCGGCACCTAGGATAGGAAAAGCCAAAATCCATGGCAGCCCTCACCACACTCATGACCCACTTTTGCACGGGAGAGGACAGCTGGCTAGCTCGCAGTAACAACTTGACCAAAAACCCTGGTAGTTCGGATACCAAGGACAGCAATGACAGGTCGCGTAGCAAGAAGAATAAGCGCCGCGTGCTGGCGATAATGATGAAGATCTGGCAGTTAATGCGGATTCGAGGCTCTAAACCGGTCAGCGGAAGAAGCCATTCAAAAGAAATACCCAGGGCCCGTCCAACTTGGACCGAATACTCGATCGCTTGTGCCAGATACATGGCACCCCCGAAAAACCAGCCAATCACACCAACAGGGATTGTTGGGTGTTCAAGCAAGAAGGCAAGCTAAGTGCCGAACTCAATGACAAGGGGCTGCATAGCGATGACGAGGAAGAGCCCTGGCCGCCGAACAATAGAGGACAGAAGGGTTTTCCCACACAAGTGCGGACGGCGAACATGATATACGCAACCCATATACCCAAAAGGGAGCGGAAGCGTGCACTAAGGGACGTATATGCGATGGAGCTAGTCGCCCCGAAGTTCTACCCATTGTCTTCCTGCCCGATCACCTTTGATCGAAGGGACCACCCCACTAGCATCCGTCACGGCGGTTTCGCCGCATTGGTTCTTGACCCAATTATTGACGGATTTCACCTCACTAGAGTCCCGATGGACGGCGGAAGCAGCCTGAACCTGCTTTATCAGGATACAGTGCGCAAAATGGGCATAGACCCCTCAAGGATTAAACCCACAAAGACGACCTTTAAAGGCGTCATACCAGGTGTAGAGGCCAATTGTACAGGCTCAGTTACACTCGAAGTGGTCTTCGGATCCCCGGATAACTTCCGAAGCGAAGAGTTAATCTTCGACATAGTACCGTTCCGCAGCGACTATCACGCACTGCTCGGATGAACCGCATTCACAAAATTCAACGCGGTGCCGCACTACGCGTACCTCAAGCTCAAGATGCCAGGCCCTCGAGGAGTAATCACGGTCAATGGAAACACCGAACGCTCTCTCTGAACGGAGGAGCACACGGCGGCCCTCGCGGCAGACGCGCAAAGCAGCCTCTCACAACAATTCTCGAATCCGGCCACTAACCGTCTGGACATTGTCAAGCGCGCCCAGAGTAACCTACAACAAGACCGCCTGGCACGATCCAAGCACGCGTAGCAATCCGGCCCCAACCCCAGCCCTCGCGAAATTGCGAAGCCAGTACTACACGTACATAACTACGCTCTGGAGATACCATGGGCATAAGGGGAGGGGCACGACCACGGCACGCCCAGAATGCGACTCAACCGCACCAGGGGCTCCCAATTGTGTCATTCTTTTTCTTTCTTCTTTTTTCTTACTTTCAGGACTCCGTTTTCCAGAGGTCCTGTCCGGCACTAGAATTGCCGAACTCCCGATGCAACAGCTAGGGAAGCAGAAAGCTACATCAAGTGTCCAGGTGGTCTCTACTACGATCATTATACATGTTTTACATACCATCCCGCGGCTTACCCCTGGAGGGGGACATGTTAAATAGTCCCATCCCTTGCTTATCGCACTATTTGTATCGTTCCGCGTTCATTGCAGTACCTTTCTTGAATAAACAATACATAGCTTTTGCCTATTATTGCAATCCTTTCTTTATCTATATATATGTTCATTTATGACATGGCGCAACCATACAACTTGGTACGGCCAATACACCAGGGGATTAAGTACCCCAAAAGTATGGTGTGATAAGTCCGAACACTTTCACAAGTGCGGCACCCCGAACTTATAGCATTATATGCATCGGCTCCGAATCATGTCTTGGGCCAATAGTTGGGTTTGCCCAGCTCCCATGTTTTGGTACCTTACGTTCCGTTATATCGGCTAAGGTAGCACCGGGAGAACCACTGCGATTGTGCCCCGGTTGAGCTGGGTTGAGCACCTCAGTGGAGAAAGCTAAAACTGACCGTCATGATAAGGCGAGAGCCGGTCGCTGTTCGAGAGGTTTTTTCGGGTCCCTAAAGACTTATGCCGCTTAGAGCGAGGAACCGGCATTGTCCGGCCAAGGCGTGGATAGCGCCCCGAACTCGGTCTTCCAAATACTAGGGGCTTCGCCGAAATTTAAAATTATAGAATTCTATGGCTAAGTGAGAGTGTTCAAGCACTATAAGTCCGGTTGCCTTGTTCGTTGCGTTGAGCGCCTCCCTCAATGGACCCAAGAATGGGAACAAGAGCGCTCAAGTTTATCCCGAACACCCCAGCACTCGTGGCATGGGGGCTGAAGCCAACGACTTGCCATCTCTCAAATTTGATAAACGGCCGCACATAAGGTAATATTTTAAATTAACAAGCGTTGCTTAGCGCATATGAACAAGTTTTCAGCGTACAGGATAACAAATGCGAGTCTATTAAAAATTACATCTTTGGAGCACTCATCCGCTATACGGCGGGCACCCTTCAGGACGCCCTCATAGTACATTTCGGGCTTGCGATGATCCTTGCCCTTCGGTGGCCCGTCCGTCACAAGCTTCTCCGCATCCAGCTTGCCCCAGTGCACTTTAGCACGGGCAAGGGCCCGACGGGCACCTTCAATGCAGACGGAGCGCTTGATGACTTCAATCCATGGACAGGCGTCCACCAGCCGCTGCACTAAACCGAAGTAGCTCCCAGGAATGGCTTCCAATGGCCACAGCCGAACTATGAGGCCCTTCATGGCCTGTTCGGCGACCTTGTGGAGCTTGACCAGCTGCTTCAGCTGGTCGCTCAGGGGCACCGGACGTTCGACCTCAGCATACTGAGACCAGAACACCTTCTCCGTCGAGCTCCCCCCCTTGGCGCGGTAGAACGCGGCAGCATCAGACACACTACGGGGCAGATCTGCGAATGCTCCTGGAGAGCTCCAAATCCGGGTAAGTAATAGGTAATTCACTTTCACATGCTTGCTTTGCATAAAGAATGCCTTACCCGCCGCTATCTTCTTTAATGATTCAATTTCTTGGAGGGCTTTTTGGGCTTCGGCCTTAGCGGCTTTGGCACTCTCAGGAGCCGAGGCGAGGTCGGACTCTCGAGTCTTCGAGTCTTGCTCCAAACTCTCGTGTTTTTCCATGAGAGCCTGGAGCTCTTGCCGCACCTCCGCCACCCGCTCCTCCTGCTTCTCTCGCTCGGTGCGCTCATGCCGCTTTGCTTTCGGCCGCGAACACCGCTTCCTTCAGGGTCGCCACCTCGTTCATGGCCCCTACAATACCCACGTTATTCCTGTCATTTTTTGCAACCGAATCCTTTCTATAAGGTATTTCTTTAATAAGTTATTGCTTACCTTCCCTGTCCTCGAGCTGCTTCTTGGCAAGGCCGAGCTCGTTCTTGGACCGCTCAAGGCTCTTCTTCAATGCATTGACCTCCGCAGTCAGTGCGGCAGAGATCAGCAGCGCAGCCTGCATTCGCATATTGACATACTTATGTTAGACTCCTGCATCTATCTTTTTAGATCCTTAGTCCGGCTTTTCTTTCCGAACACCGAACTAAGCATCAGGGGCTACTGACTATGCGGTAATATTTTTACATATTCTAAACTTACCTCAAAGCCTGTTAGAAGGCTGGTACAGGCTTCAGTCAGCCTGCTCTTGGCGGACTAAACTTTCTGGATCACCACACTCATAACAGTGCGGTGCTCCTCCTCGATGGAGGCGCTGTTAAGCGCCTCCAGTAAGCTATCCGGTGCCTTCGGTTGGACGGAGGACACCGGCGTCTTACCCTTCCTACGAAGGGACCGCTTGCCGGACTTCGGAACTGCTGAAGGTTCCGGTATGGAGTCCGAACATGGGTCGGGCTTAGAGCCCCTGGGGGTCTCGCTCCCCTAGCGCCTGGAGTCCGGGAGGCTGCCTTGCGGCGCCTCCTGCGCCACCTCCTCTTGACCAGGCCCACCTCGGGGCCCCACCTCGGCGTCGCCCGCAGCGTGAGGTGAGGAGGCGGCCGGAAGTGAAGTACTCTCCACTTGGCGATTCAGGGACCCGCCGGCGAGCGGCTAGCTTCGCCCTTGGGCGGGGTGCATGATTGTTCTGCATTAGAGAACACTATGCAATGAAAAAAACCATGGGTATCCGGACACTTACGATCTCGCCAGGGGCTTGGCCCTTGTTGGCCACTCCTCCTCGTCATTGTCGGCGTTGGTGGAGAAGTCCGGAGGAAGGGTCCTTCCCTTCTTGGACCCTCCGGCCTCCCCAGTTGGGGCGGCCTTCCTTTTCTTCTCTCTCCCCGCTGGGGGAGAGGCTTCTTTTTCCTCCTCCTCTTCCTCAGAGGAGGATTCCGCCTCAGAGTT
Organism: Aegilops longissima; assembly: GCA_021605205.1. Lineage (NCBI taxonomy): Eukaryota > Viridiplantae > Streptophyta > Magnoliopsida > Poales > Poaceae > Aegilops > Aegilops longissima. The sequence continues at coordinate 806,333,122 of CM038677.1, forward strand.
GTCGGGCGGTGAGTCCGACAGCACCTGGCGTCGGGAACTCTTTAGAGTTCTCGTGGCCTCCTTCTTGGCCTTCTTCTCCGGCACCACGTGAGGTATCGGAGCCAGCAGCCCTGTCAATCAGACGTCCGCTGGGTCTTCTGGCAAGGGGGCCGGACAGTTAATCTGTCGGGACGTCTTGACCAGTCTGTCAAAGGTTAGGGAGTTTTAGATCCGCATAGAGTCAAACTATGAAAAAGAGTCCCATAAAGGGTAAAACAACTTACCTCGCTGGCTTGACGCTGCGAGCTGAATTCGCGATCTTCGGTAGCAGATGTGGGAGCCTCGGCGCCCTTGAACAGCACCTTCCAGGCATCTTCATACGTAGTGTCGAAGAGCCTTTTCAGAGTTGAGTGTTGTGCCGGATCGAACTCCCACAATTTGAAGGCCCGTTGTTGGCATGGGAGAATCCGGCGGATGAGCATCACCTAGATTACGTTGGCAAGCCTGAGATTCTTGTCCACCAGGTTTCAGACGCATGTTTGGAGTCCGGATAGCTCGTCCGAATTCCCCCACATCAGGCCCATCTCTTTCCATGATGAGAGCCGTGTGGGGAAGCTAGATCGGAATTCGGGGGCCACCGCCCATTGAGAGTCGCGCGGCTCGGTGATGTAGAACCACCCCGATTGCCACCCCTTTATGGTCTCCACAAAGGAGCCCTCGAGCCATATGACTTTGGCCATCTTGCCAACCATGGCGCCTCCGCACTCCGCTTGGCGGCCGCCCACTACCTTCGGCTTGACATTGAAGATCTTAAGCCATAAGCCGAAGTGGGGCTGGATGCAGAGGAAGGCCTCGCACATGACGATAAACGCCGAGATGTTGAGGATGAAGTTCTGGGCCAGATCGTGGAAATCCAGGCCGTAGTAGAACATGAGCCCCCGGACAAATGGGTGAAGTGGAAAACCTAGTCCGCGGAGGAAGTGGGGGAGAAACACCACCCTCTCATGGGGCCTGGGGGTTGGAATGAGCTGCCCCTCGTCGGGTAGCCGGTGCGCAATGTTGCTGGACAAGTATCCAGCCTCCCGCAGCTTTTCGATGTGCCCCTCCGTGACGGAGGAGGCCATCCACCTGCCTCCCGCTCCGGACACAGTTGGAGAAGGTTGAGGTGGGATGTGCGGACTTGGGCGCTGGAGCTCGAGTGCGCGGAAATGGATGAGCAAAGGAGGAAGAAGGCGTAGGTGAAAAGGTGGATCCTTATCCCCTTATATGGACGGACGAAGCAATGCGTCCCCCGCCAGCCTGGTCAAACTCGCTTATCTCCCAAGCGCCGTAATCAATGGCGCGGATGGGTTACCCACGTCTGTATTGATGGGAATCCCGGAATAAGGGGGCACGATCTCCGCTTTGATAAGACGTGCCAAGGAAACCGCCTCGCTAAATGCGCTAAGGTGGAATAGTAAAAAACGATTCGAATAAAGGCCTGGCCGTGGTGCGATGTCACGCCGCGGAATACGTCAGCAGATCTGTGCAAACATTATTCTCTCTACGGTGGTATGTGGAACTTGTTTTGCAGAGCCGGACACTATCCTTGTGTTCAAAACCTTCTATGAAGTATTCGAAAGAGGAACCCGCCTTGCAATGCGAAGACAATATGCGCGCGGACTAAATCGTCATTGAAGCCTCGTTCAGGGAGCTCTTGAGGAGTCTGGACTAGGGGTGTCGGGATAGCGAACTATCATCTTTGGCGGACTCCCGGACAATGAAGATACAAGATTGAAGACTTCGTCCCGTGTCCGGATGGGACTTTCCTTGGCGTGAAAGGCAAGCTTGGCGATACGAATATGTAGATCTCCTACCATTGTAACCGACTCTATGTAACCCTAACCCTATCCGGTTTCTATATAAACCGGAGGGTTTTAGTCCGTAGGACGAAAAACAATCATACCATAGGCTAGCTTCTAGGGTTTAGCCTCTCTGATCTCGTGGTAGATCTACTCTTGTACTACCCATATCATCAATATTAATCAAGCAGGAGTAGGGTATTACCTCCATCGAGAGGGCCCGAACCTGGGTAAAAACATCGTGTCCCTTGTCTCATGTTACCATCTGCCTAGACGCACAGTTCGGGACCCCCTACCCGAGATCCGCCGGTTTTGACACCGACACCAACCTTAGCCGCCAGTGCACCATGGAGGTCACGCCGGCGGCCGACGGGACGAAGCACGCGGCCACACCACCCTTTCCCAGACGCCCCGGTAGCGCCGCCTTCTTCTCCCCTTGATGCCCCTCATGTGCGTCGTCGTGACGAGGGCCTGCTCCATCTCCCTCTGCTGCCCCGTTTGAGCGCCGCGGTGACCTCCACATGCTCCAGCGACACCGCCTGATCGAGCTCCTCTGCCTTCATCTCCCTCTGCCGCCTCCAGCAGTACGTGTTCCTTCTTCCCTCTTCCGTCGCGGTCGAGTGCCGCTGCCAGCAGGACATTCTCCAGCGCCGCCGCCCCGACCTAGTTCATTCACCTGCACGTCCTCCACTCAGCCCAATAGAACTCCATGTCATAGTTGAAAATTAGTCTTTCTAGGCTATGATATTGCAACCTGGATGTTACTGATTACTCATGGAAGCGATTTTAATGAAATTTTAGGCAAACAAGAGTATCAAAATGGCCACCGTCTGATTAGTAGTTTTTGGTTACTGCAGGTCGAAAAGCACAATGAAGGATTTTTATTTCTCCTAGAGTGATTCATTCATATGAAAGGAGAACTATTGACAGATAAATCATATGTCCATACGCCATGTACTTTCCTCCGTGTCTCTTTCAGGGAAATCATTTTTGTTTAGACTGAAGATATGCACTTCCTCTTCATAATGTGTGTTCTTATATTCCGTCAACTTGAGTGTGTCATTACAGGTTGTAGACTTGCATTATGTATCTTTCAACTACTATTTTTCTCGAATACACCTAGGCCTAGCTGACCAGTGATTTCGTAGTTCTCTGCTACCAGATCCATCTTTTTATTGGCTTTTCGATATTTCATGCAAGTGATTGTTTATTTTTTATTACTGTATAAGAATGGAAGTATAACAAGTTCATTTGTTCTACTGAGCAATAGTTATTTAATTTGCATATTCATGCAACGAGTATGTAATATCTTTTTTTTTCATTCTATGTACATCTGTGAAGATATTATATAACTCGCCAAGAAGATCTGAGAGCACTGATTGTGTACCCTCAAATAATGTTTCTATTGAAATAGATAGATATTACCAATTTCTTTGGATTGCGATTTTGCAAAATTTGATGTATTGCCTTGGCCAACTCTTACGGAGACTTTTAATATCATTGCAGATTTATGAAGAACCATGGAAAATAAATATCCACATCTATGGAATGGAACTGAAAATCTTGTTGGATTGGAATTAGCAATTGATGAACTAAAGAAGATACAACTTGTCAGCTCAGTTAGGTTCTACTCTATGGAGTTCCTTTTTTCATTTTTCCTACTGTTAAAACTGATGTCGAATATTGTATGGCTTTTGCTTGGTCAGGTTTTTATTTTTCCGGGAACGATGAACTAGATATCTAGAGATAAGGTTGTGGAGCAACTTCTACCTTGCCAGCCATGTTACAGATACTTGGAGATTTTTCTTCGTTAAAATTTAACCCATTTTTTTTGAAAAAAAACATCTAAATTGGTTGTACAGCTGAGTTCACAACTTTTTTTTGCTTATCTGAATGCACTCCATAATTAATGGATGTAAATTTTAGAGGGCCAATATATCTTTTTTTGCATAAGGCACTTCCTGTGAAGTTTCCTCCAATCATCACATATGTTCTAGTTGATACTCTCATATATTGCAGAAAACTGAAAATGTATGCATATATTACATATTTGAAGCTCTTTCCATTCCCAACAAGTGTTGGAGCCATGCCGCATGAGTTCTCAATTTGTTAAAGAGGTCATGACAGTTATGCCATCTATGTGATATTCCATTGTCATGTCCATGATGTATGAAGTGAGAATTTGTTTATTGTAGTGTCAACTGATCAACTTTATGGTGACGGTAACAGTCAATAAAATCTGCTCACAGGTGCAGATCATATGGTTGCTTTTTCGTTGAGGGTAGATCAAATGGTTGCTCTGCATTACCAATCGACAAGATAGTTAAGAGTTGTGAGTTTAGTTTCTCCTATTTCGATAGGAGTTCATACACATATGAGTAATGAAGTATATGTTGGAATCTTGACTTCAAAAGTGCTTTTAAGTAATTTATTATCTATTCATTAATAAGAAACATACAGTTGCTTGATTAAATTAATTGCTAAGCTTTGTGAGCAGTGGAGGATTTAGTACAAATTGTTGGCTTTGTCCCTAGCATTCTTTCTTTTTTGTCAGATAGTTCCTCTACTACATGCTTTTCCTTCTTCACAGCCTATTGCCGAACTATTGCACTCCTTCGTTGCAAATCTCCTCTTCTATCACTATTATTTTATTGAAAAAATAGAAGGGTGCAGCAACACGCGCCATCAATGATCTAGTTTAAGATGTAATGCTGCATCAACTAGTTAAACTCCAGAAAACTACATATAGGTACTCCTCAACTTAACTAGTTCAATTTCATAAAACTACATAGGTACTCATATACTAGCTAGTTCAACTTCACAAAAGTTACTAGTAAGTAGTAACAAAACTATTTAATTATTGAAATTCACAAACTACATCACTGTTCCATAGTGAACCTGGTAGTTGGTCGATCATATTTCTTGATCTAAGATTAACTTCAATTGACAAATCTTGTGTCTACCTTTCTCTCCATCTTTTTAAAAATGAGCTACCTCCATCTTGAGCTCATTCCTCTTGGCCCTGAGGAGTTTTCTCTCATTCTTCAGCCAATCCCTCTACTCGATCAGCTGATTGATACGTCTCCAACGTATCTATAATTTTTGATTGCTCCATGCTATATTATCTACTGTTTTGGGCAATACTGGGCTTCATTTTCCACTTTTATATTACTTTTGGGACTAACCTATTAACCGGAGGCCCAACCTAGATTTGCAGTTTTTTTGCTTATTTCAGTATTTCGAAGAAAATGAATATCAAACGGAGTCAAAAACGGAACGAAATCAACTGGAGAAGTTATTTTTTGGAAGGAAAGCTACCGGATGGACTTGGACCCCACGTCAAGGAAGGAACGAGGAAGCCACGAGGGTGGCGGGGGGCGCCCACCCCCCTATGGCGCGCCCCTGCCTCGTGGGGCCCTCGTGGCTCCCCTTACGTGCTTCTTCCACATATATATATCCACGTACCCTAAAACTTCCAGAAAAGAGAATAGATCGGGAGTTCCGCCGCTGCAAAACCTCCAGAGCCACCAAAAACCAATCGAGACCCTGTTCCGGCACCCTGCCGGAGGGGGGAACCCTCACCGATGGCCATCTTCATCATCACGATGCTCTCCATGACGAGGAGGGAGTAGTTCACCCTCGGGGCTGAGGGTATGTACCAGTAGCTATGTGTTTGATCTCTCTCTCTCGTGTTCTTGATTTGGCACGATCTTGATGTATCGCGAGCTTTGCTATTATAGTTGGATCTTATGTTTCTTCTCCCCCTCTACTCTCTTGTAATGAATTGAGTTTTCCCCTTTGAGTAATCTTATCGGATTGAGTCTTTAAAGATTTGAGAACACTTGATGTATGTCTTGCCGTGCGTATCTGTGGTGACAATGGGATATCACGTGATTCACTTGATGTATGTTTTGGTGATCAACTTGCGGGTTCCGCCCATGAACCTATGCATAGGGGTTGGCACACGTTTTCGTCGTGATTCTCCGGTAGAAACTTTGGGGCACTCTTTGTGGTTCTATGTGTTGGTTGAATAGATGAATTTGAGATTGTGTGATGCATATCGTATAATCATACCCACGGATACTTTAGGTGATATTGGAGTATCTACGTGACATTAGGGTTTTGGTTGATTTGTGTCTTAAGGTGTTATTCTAGTACGAACTTTAGGGCTGTTTGTGACACTTATAGGAATAGCCCAACGGATTGATTGGAAAGAATAACTTTGAGGTGGTTTCGTACCCTACCATAATCTCTTCGTTTGTTCTCCGCTATTAGTGACTTTGGAGTGACTCTTTGTTGCATGTTGATGGATAGTTATATGATCCAATTATGTTATTATTGTTGAGAGAACTTGCACTAGTGAAAGTATGAACCCTAGGCCTTGTTTCCTAGCATTTCAATACCGTTTACGCTCACTTTTACCACTCGTTACCTTGCTGTTTTTATATTTTCAGATTACAAAAACCTATATCTACCATCCATATTGCACTTGTATCACCATCTCTTCGCCGAACTAGTGCACCTATACAATTTACCATTGTATTGGGTGTGTTGGGGACACAAGCGACTCTTTGTTATTTGGTTGCAGGGTTGCTTGAGAGAGACCATCTTCATCCTACGCCTCCCACTGATTGATAAACCTTAGGTCATCCACTTGAGGGAAATTTGCTGTTGTCCTACAAACCTCTGCACTTGGAGGCCCAACAATGTCTACAAGAAGAAGGTTGTGTAGTAGACATCAAGCTCTTTCCTGGCGCCGTTGCCGGGGAGGTGAGTGCTTGAAGGTATATCTTTAGATCTTGCAATCGAATCTTTTTGTTTCTTGTTTTATCACTAGTTTAGTTTATAAAAGAAAACTACAAAAAAATGGAATTGAGTTTGCCTCATACGCTTCATCTTTTTAATATCTTTCGTGAGTATGATGGAATGGAAAATTGTGCCAAAGTGTTAGAAGAAGAATGCATTAAATTGTTTGGTACTAAATCTTTGAATGATGAGCATGATTGCAATATTGTTAGTATGAACTCCTTGAATATCCATAGTACTAATGATGATTGCACTAGTTATGACGAAAATGCCTCCTATAAACATGTCAATTTTTGTGGAGTGCATTGGGTTTGTAAGTACACACAAAATAGGGAAGATAGATATTGCAAGAGGCATAAGTACTTAGAAACCAAATTGTTGCAAGAAGAGCTAGATGAATGTGCTGAAAATTTATCTTTTCTTAGCCCTACTTGTGAACTTTGCAAGGAACGTGATCATTTTAGTACCCAATGCAAATTGTTTCATGATCGTATCGTGTCCAAAAATTGTGATGACTTGATTTCCCTTGCACATCATAATGAACTTAGTTTGCTCTTGGGTTATGAAGAAATGAAACGTATAACTAAGGTTATTCCAGAAATTGCCCTTGATAGAGTTCTTCATTTTGATCTAGAGAAAATTTATATGTATTGCGCGGATAATTGCATTGATAATCCTTATATTGCCCATTACATAAAGAAAAGAAAACAAATAGAAGATGAAGAGAATACTAATGAAAGGGAAGAGACTTCCCAATATCCCCCTATTATTTCTTATGATGAATCAGGTAACGAGGAGGAGCCTTCTATTCAACCAATCTCAATAATAAGGAGCTCCAAAAAGAGGATTGAACCCACACATGATGTGGTGAAGAAGAAGAAAAGAAAAAGGAAGAGAGGTAAAAAGGTACCCCTCCCAAATAATGTTGCTCCTATTATTGTTGTGCCTCATGAAAATGAATCAAAAATAATTGTCGAAGATGATGCACTTGATGATGATCTCATTATGCCTATTGCTTGTTGTGATGATTATGATTGGGAAGATAATTATACTTCTTATGATCTTGAAAATCTTTTTGGCACTTGCTTGGAAGAATATGATAATTGCTATACTATTGGTGCTATCCATACTATTAAAGATGAGAGTGATTATGCTTATGATATGAAAAGGCCCAAGCTTGGGGAAGCTATGTTTAATGAGGATGACATATTTCATAATATGTTTGCTGCAATTAATGTTTGTCCCAAGCTTGGGGATGTTATGTTTAATAATGATGATATTTTTATCCTCTCAAGTTTCGATATGCAAAGTTGTTATGATGATAGCATGCCTTCTACCTATGATGATTATATTGATGAAAGTGGGTTTGGAAGAGTGTCAACTTTAGGAAGTAGTGATCCCACAATTTTGGAGGATGTTGAATCTTATAATATTTATGAAAGTGGATTTGGAGAGGTCATGACTTTACTTAGTAATGATTCCACTATCTTGGAAGAGGTTTCAATCGATTATGATGAGAACAAAGTTGCTACTTATGATGATTATTGTGATGAAACTTATGCTATAAAAAGTAGTGATGATTATATTTATAAAACTTGTCATGATTATGATTACCCTTTTTCTGAACATTACTCTTTTAAAGTGGAAACAATTTATAGTATTCAAGTCTCTTATGATACTCCCACTATTCTGAATGAGAAGAATTTTGCTTGTGTGGAGAGTAATAAAATTTCTATGCTAGTAGATCATGAAAAGAATGCTTTAGGTGCTGATTATATTGTTGAATTCATTCATGATGCTACTGAAAATTATTATGAGGGAGGAATATATTCTTGTAGGAATTGCAACAATATCAAGTTTCCTCTCTATGTGTTGAAAATCTTGAAGATTTGCTTGTTTTACCTTCCTATGCTAGTTGATTATTGTTCCCATAAGTTGTTTGCTCACAAAATCCCAATGCACAGGAAGTGGGTTAGACTTAAATGTGCTAATCATATTCTTCATGATGCTCTCTTTATGTTTCAATTCTTATCTTTTGTGAGCATCATTGAAATCATCATGCCTAGCTAGGGGCGTTAAACGATAACGCTTGTTGGGAGGCAACCCAATTTTATTTTAGTTTCTTGCTTTTTGGTTCTGTTTAGGAATAAATAATCCATCTAGCTTCTGTTTAGATGTGGTCTTTTTTTAGTTAGTGTTTGTTCCCAGTAGAACCTTTGTGAAGACTTGGGTGAAGTCTTTATGATCATGCTGTAAAAAATAGAAACTTTAGCGCTCACGAAATTAGCTTCAACTTTTTACTGGAGAGTTCTATTTAGTTGATTCTTTTTGCAGATTATTACTAGACAAATTCCTCAGGTCCACCAATTTATTTTAAAATTTTTGTAGTTCTAGAAGTTCGCGTTAGTTACAGATTACTACAGACTATTCTGTTTTTCGTGTGTTGTTTACTTATTTTGATGACTCTATGGCTAGTAAAATAGTTTATAAACCATAGAGAAGTTGGAATAAAGTAGGTTTAACACCAATATAAATAAATAATGAGTTCATTACAGTACTTTGGAGTAGTGTTTTGTTTTCTTTCGCTAATGGAGCTCACGAGTTTTCTGTTAAGTTTTGTGTTGTGAAGTTTTCAAGTTTTGGGTAAATATTCGATGGACTATGGAATAAGGAGTGGCAAGAGCCTAATCTTGGGGATGCCCAAGGCACCCCAAGGTAATATTCAAGGATAACCAAGCGTCTAAGCTTGGGGATGCCCCGGATGGCATCCCCTCTTTCGTCTTTGTTCATCGGTAACTTTACTTGGAGCTATACTTTTATTCACCACATGATACGTGTTTTGCTTGGAGCGTCATTTTATTTTCTTTAGCTTTGCTTGATGTTTGAATAAAGTATCAAGATCTGAAATTCTTAAATGTTAGAGAGTCTTCACATAGTTACATAATTATCCGAATACTCATTGATCTTCACTTATATCTTTAGGAGTAGTTTGTCATTTGCTCTAGTGCTTCACTTATATCTTTTAGAGCATGGTGGTAGTTTTATTTTGAAGAAATAGATGAACTCTCATGCTTCACTTATATTATTTTGAGAGTCTTAAATAGCATGGTAATTTTCTTAAATAATCCTAATATGTTAGGTATTCAAGAATAGTAAAAACTTTCTTATGAGTGTGTTGAATACTAAGAGAAGTTTGATGCTTGATGATTGTTTTGAGATATGGAGGTAATAATATCAAAGTCGTGCTAGTTGAGTAGTTGTGAATTTGAGAAATGCTTGTGTTGAAGTTTGCAAGTCCCGTAGCATGCACGTATGGTAAATGTTATGTAACAAATTTGAAACATGAGGTGTTCCTTGATTGTCCTCTTTATGAGTGGCGGTCGGGGACGAGCGATGGTCTTTTCCTACCAATCTATCCCCCTAGGAGCATGCGCGTAGTGCTTTGGTTTTGATAAACTTGTAGATTTTTGCAATAAGTATGTGAGTTCTTTATGACTAATGTTGAGTCCATGGATTATACGCACTCTCACCCTTCCATCATTGCTAGCCTCTTCGGTACCGTGCATTGCCCTTTCTCACATTGAGAGTCGGTGCAAACTTCGTTGGTGTATCCAAACCCCGTGATATGATAAGCTCTTTCACACATAAACCTCCTTATAACTTCCTCAAAACAGCCACCATACCTACCTATTATGGCATTTCCATAGCCATTCCGAGATATATTGCCATGCAACTTTCCACCATTCCGTTTATCATGACACATTCATCATTGCCATATTGCTTTGCATGATCATGTAGTTGACATCGTATTTGTGGCAAAGCCACCGTTCATAGTTCTTTCATACATGTCACTCATGAGTCATTGCACATCCCGGTGCACCGCCGGAGGCATTCATATAGAGTCATTCTTTGTTCTAGTATCGAGTTGTAATCATTGAGTTGTAAATAAATAGAAGTGTGATGATCATCATTCAATAGAGCATTGTCCCAAAAAAAAGAAAAGAGAAAGGCCAAAACAAAAAAAGGCCCAAAAAAAATTAAAAAGGGGCAATGCTACTATCCCTTTTTCCACACTTGTGCTTCAAAGTAGCACCATGTTCTTCATATAGCGAGTCTCATATATTGTGCTTCAAAGTAGCACCATGTTCTTCATAGAGAGAGTCTCTTGTTTTGTCATTTTCATATACTAGTGGGAATTTTTCATTATAGAACTTGGCTTGTATATTCCAACGATGGGCTTCCTCAAATGCCCTAGGTCTTCGTGAGCAAGCAAGTTGGATGCACACCCACTTAGTTTATTTTGTTGAGCTTTCATACATTTATAGCTCTAGTGCATCTGTTGCATGGCAATCCCTACTCCTCGCATTAACATCAATCGATGGGCATCTCCATAGCTCATTGATTAGCCTCGTTGATGTGAGACTTTCTCCTTTTTTGTCTTCTCCACATAACCCCCATCATCATATTCTATTCCACCCATAGTGCTATATCCATGGCTCGCGCTCATGTATTGTGTGAAGGTTTATAAGTTTGAGATTACTAGAGTATGAAACAATTGCTTGGCTTGTCATCGGGGTTGTGCATGATGAGAGCATTATTGTGTGACGAAAATGGAGCATGACTAAACTATATGATTTTGTAGGGATGAACTTTCTTTGGCCATGTTATTTTGAGAAGACATAATTGCTTAGTTAGTATGCTTGAAGTATTATTATTTCTATGTCAATATGAACTTTTGTCTTGAATCTTTCGAATCTGAATATTCATATCACAAGTAAGAAGAATTACATTGAAATTATGCCAAGTAGCATTCCACATCAAAAATTATCTTTTTTATCATTTACCTACTCGAGGACGAGCAGAAATTAAGCTTGGGGATGCTTGATACGTCTCCAACGTATCTATAATTTTTGATTGCTCCATGCTATATTATCTACTGTTTTGGGCAATATTAGGCTTTATTTTTCCACTTTTATATTACTTTTGGGACTAACATATTAACCGGAGGCCCAGCCCAGATTTACTGTTTTTTTGCCTATTTCAGTATTTCGAAGAAAAGGAATATCAAACGGAGTCAAAACGGAACGAAATCAACTGGAGAAGTTATTTTTGGAAGGAAAGCTACCGGATGGACTTGGACCCCACGTCAAGGAAGGGACGAGGAAGCCACGAGGGTGGGGGCGCGCCCCCTGCCTCGTGGGGCCCTCGTGGCTCCCCTGACGTGCTTCTTCCACCTATATATATCCACATACCCTAAAACTTCCAGAACAGAGAATAGATCGGGAGTTCCGCCGCTGCAAAACCTCCAGAGCCACCAAAAACCAATCGGGACCCTTTTCCGGCACCCCGCCGGAGGGGGGAACCCTCACCGGTGGCCATCTTCATCATCCCGGCGCTCTCCATGACGAGGAGGGAGTAGTTCACCCTTGGGGCTGAGGGTATGTACCAGTAGCTATGTGTTTGGTCTCTCTCTCATGTTCTTGATTTGGCACAATCTTGATGTATCGCGATCTTCGCTATTATAGTTGGATCTTATGTTTCTTCTCCCCCTCTACTCTCTTGTAATGAATTGAGTTTTCCCCTTTGAGTAATCTTATCGGATTGAGTCTTTAAAGATTTGAGAACACTTGATGTGCGTATCTGTGGTGACAATGGGATATCACGTGATTCACTTGATGTATATTTTGGTGATCAACTTGCGGGTTCCGCCCATGAACCTATGCATAGGGGTTGGCACACGTTTTCGTCGTGATTCTCCGGTAGAAACTTTGGGGCACTCTTTGTGATTCTCTGTGTTGGTTGAATAGATGAATTTGAGATTGTGTGATGCATATCGTATAATCATACCCACGGATACTTGAGGTGACATTGGAGTATCTAGGTGACATTAGGGTTTTGGTTGATTTGTGTCTTAAGGTGTTATTCTAGTACGAACTTTAGGGCTGTTTGTGACACTTATAGGAATAGCCCAATGGATTGATTGGAAAGAATAACTTTGAGGTGGTTTCGTACCATACCATAATCTCTTCATTTGTTCTCCGCTATTAGTGACTTTGGAGTGACTCTTTGTTGCATGTTGAGGGATAGTTATATTATCCAATTATGTTATTGTTGTTGAGAGAACTTGCACTAGTGAAAGTATGAACCCTAGGCCTTGTTTCCTAGCATTGCAATACCGTTTACGCTCACTTTAAACACTCGTTACCTTACTGTTTTTATATTTTCAGATTACAAAAACCTATATCTACCATCCATATTGCACTTGTATCACCATCTTTTCGCCGAAGTAGTGCACCTATACAATTTACCATTGTATCGGTTGTGTTGGGGACACAAGAGACTCTTTGTTATTTGGTTGCAGGGTTGCTTGAGAGAGACCATCTTCATCCTACGCCTCCCATGGATTGATAAACCTTAGGTCATCCACTTGAGGGAAATTTGCTACTGTCCTACAAACCTTTGCACTTGGAGGCCCAACAAATTCTAGAAGAAGAAGGTTGTGAAGTAGACATCACTGATCTCTCTCGTCCCTCATACTAGAGTCTTCCTTAGGAAATTAGCCCTCTCATTCAACAGTTGACCCCTTTCTGCCTTCAACGAGGCATTCATGTCCTCCAGGTCCATGATGGTGTTGGGGAACGCAATAATTTCAAAAAAATTCCTACGATCACGCAAGATCTATCTCTAGGTGATGCATAGGAACGAGAAGGGAGTGTGTCGTCTATGTACCCTCATAGACCGAAAGCGAAAGCGTAATGACAACGCGGTTGATGTAGTCGTACGTCTTCATGATCTGACCGATCCTAGCACCGAAGGTACGACACCTCCGCGATCTGCACACGTTCAGCTTAGTGACGTCCCACGAATGGCGAGTTTCGTCAGCACGACGGCGTGGTGACGGTGATGATGAAGTTACCGGCGCAGGGCTTCGCCTAAGCACTGCGACGATATGAACGAACTGTGTAACTGTGGAGGGGGCACCGCACACGGCTAAATCAATTGTCAACTTGTGTGTCCTAGGGTGCCCCCATGCCCCCATATATTAAGGAGCAAGGGGGAGGCCGGTCGGCCCCTCCTTGGGTGCGCCCCCAAGAGGGGAATCCTACTAGGACTGTAAGTCCTAGTAGGTTTCCACCTAAAGGGAGAGAGGGGGAAGGAAAGGGGGCACCGTCCCCCTTCCTTGTCCTATTCGGACTCAAGGGGAGGGGCGCGCGGCCTGCCCTGGCCGGCCCCTCTCTCTCTCCACTAGGGCCCATCGAGTCCCATTAGTTCCCCCGGGGGTTCCGATAACCCTCCGGCACTCCGGTTTTATCCGAAACTTCTCCGTAACACTTCCGGTGTCCAAATATAGTCGTCCAATATATCAATCTTTATGTCTCGACCATTTCGAGACTCCTCGTCATGTCCGCTATCACATCCGGGATTCCGAACAATCTTTGGTACATCATATCACATAAACTAATAATACCAATTGTCATCGAACGTTAAGCGTGCGGACCCAACGGGTTCGAGAACTATGTAGACATGACCGAGACACGTCTCCGGTCAATAACCAATAGCGGAACCTGGATGCTCGTATTGGTTCCTACATATTCTACGAAGATCTTTATCGGTCAAACCGCATAACAACAAACGTTGTTCCCTTTGTCATCAGTGTGTTACTTGCCCAATATTCGATAATCGGTATATTAATACCTAGTTCAATCTCGTTACCAGCAAGCCTCTTTACTCATTCTATAATACTTCATCCTGCAACTAAATCATTAGTCACAAACACCTTTGCAAGGCTTATAGTGATGAGTATTATCGAGAGGGCGCAGAGATACCTCTCCGAAACACGGAGTGACAAATCCTAATCTCGATCTATGCCAACCCAACAAACACCTTCGGAGACACCTGTAGAGCACCTTTATAATCACCCATTTACGTTTGTGACATATGGTAGCACACAAAGTGTTCCTCCGGTATTCGGGAGTTGCATAATCTCATACGAGCATCCAGGTTCCGCTATTGGTTATTGACCGAGAATAGTTGTAGGTCATGTCTACATAGTTCTCGAACCCGTAGGGTCCGCACGCTTAAGGTTTCGATGACAGTTATATTATGAGTTTATGAGTTTTGATGTACCGAAGGAGTTCGGAGTCCCGGATGAGATCGGGACATGACGAGGAGTCTCGAAATGGTCGAGACGTAAATATCGATATATTGGACGACTATATTCGGAGTTCGGAAAGGTTCCGAGTGATTCGGTATTTTCGAATCTACCGAGAGTTACGGAATTCGCCGGGAGTATATGGGCCTTATTGGGCCATACGGAATAGAGGAGAGAGGCCGAAGGAAGGAGGCGCAGCCCCCTCTGGTCCGAATGGACAAGGTGCGCCCCTTTCCTTCCTCCTCTCCCCTCTTTCCCCTTCTCCTACTCCAACAAGGAAGGAGGGACTCCTACTCCCGGTGGGAGTAGGACTCCCCTTGGCGCGCCCCTCCTAGGCCGGCCGCCTCCTCCCCCCTTGCTCCTTTATATACGGGGGCAGGGGGCACCTCTAGGGAGAACAACACAAGTTGATCTTCGTGATCGTTCCTTAGCCGTGTGCGGTGCCCCCCTCCACCATATTCCACCTCGGTCATATCGTCGCGGAGTTTAGGCGAAGCCCTGCGCCGGTAGAGCATCATCATCGTCCACGCCGTCGGCCGATTTAACAACAGTGGAAAAACAGGCTTCCGTCCAGCCCCATAAGTCGCGGCTGTAGGAACCGCGACTAATGGGACCTTTAGTCGTGGTTCGAGGTGAACCGCGACCAAAGGCTGGGCCTGTGGCGCTCGGTGGCCAGGCTGGTGCACGTGAGGGCTTTAGTCGCGGTTGGCCAGACAACCGCGACTAAAGGCCTTCGGCACCTTTAGTCACGGTTTGCCGTGCCAACCGCAACTAAAGCCCTCCCCAATATATACCCATCCAGCAGCCAACACTTAGCCATTTGGAGCCATTCTCTTCACAAGTGGGTGTAGGTTTGCTTTTGGTTCCTCTTATGCACATAAGGTGTTTGATGAAATGCCCCAAGAGCATGAAACAAACATGACATGAAGTGTTGGAGCCACACTCCTCGATCGCGGTTAGCAACTTGATGAACCTTTGATGTGTCATTGATAAAATATGCATGTGTAGTTCATTGTTTAATTTATATTGTTTGTAGCTAGTTAGTTTAACAAATGCATGATGGTTAATTATATATTTTATATTATAATAATGCAGATGAATCGGCAATGGATGTACGGTAACCGACTCTCCGTGAGTTCACTACGGGTTTGAAAGATTTCCTCGTAGTGGCTAATGCGAACAAGCGGGGGTTTTGTTATCTGTCCATGTGTTATCTGTAAGAATCGAAGGGTTACTCTTCCTCAAGAGATGTTCACATGCATCTGCTTGCACGGTTTCATGCCAAGCTATAATTGTTGGACCAAGCATGGAGAAAGAGGGGTTATAATGGAAGAAGATGAAGAAGGGATGATTTCATCGATGAAAGCTATCTTGCTCATTTCGTGATACTTTCATGGAGGATGCTTGAAGGTGAAGGGAAGGTGAAGAAGAGGCGCGTGATGATCCCGTTGATGATCTTGGTCGGACCATTGCTGATGCACGGAGACGCCGCGAAACTGAAAAGGAGAGGAGAATTTGGATCGCATGTTAGAGGATCACAGAAAGGCGCTGTACCCGGATGCGATGATGGTCTGAAAAAGCTGGGTTGCACAATGGATTTGCTGAAATGGAAGGCAGAGGCAGGTGTAGCTGACTCGGCATTTGAAAACTTGCTGAAAATGTTGAAGAATATGTTTCCAAAGGATAACGAGTTGCCCGCCAAGACGCATGAAGCAAAGAAGGTTGTCTGCCCTCTAGGTTTAGAGGTTACAAGATACATGCATGCATCAACGATCGCATCCTCTACCGCGTGAATACGAGAATTTGAATGAATGCCGGTATGCACCGTGCATTGCGTTATAAGATCGAGGCGATGACCACGGTGACGATGTTGAGGGCCGAAACCCGGAAGAGGGTTCCGCCAAGGTGATGTGGTATGCTCCTATAATACCACGGTTGAAACGTCTGCTCAGGAACAAAGAGCATGCCAAGTTGTTGCGATGGCACAAAGAGGACCGTAAGTCGGACGGGAGTTGAGACACACCGCAGATGGAACGCAATGGAGAAAGATCGACGATGGTTCAAAGATTTTGCAGGTGACGCAAGGAACATAAGATTTGCTCTAAATGCGGATGGCATGAATCCTTTTGGCGGCGAGCTCCAGCCATAGCACCTGCCCGTGACTCTATGCATCTACAACCTTCCTCCTTGGTTGTGCAGAAGCGGAAGTTCATTATGATGACAAGTGCTCATCCAAGGTCCGAAGCAACCCGCAACGACATCGATGTGTACCTAAGGCCATTAGTTGATGAACTTTTACAGCTGTGGGGTGGTGTCCGTGTGTGGGATGAGCACAAACAAGAGGAATTTGACTCTCTGAGTGTTGCTTTTCGTAACCATCAACGATTGGCCTGCTCTTAGTAACCTTCGGGACTGTCAAATAAGGGATACAATGCATGCACGCACCGCTTACATGAGACTGAAAGTGTACATTTGCCAAATTGTAAGAAGAACGTGTACCTTGGGCATCGCCGATTTCTTCGAAAATTCATCCAAGAAGAAAGAAAGGCAAGCATTACAACGGCAAGGCAGATCACCGGCGAAGCTGCGGAACGACCGGTGCTGAGGTATTTGATATGGTCAAGGATTTGAAAGTCATCTTTGGAAAGGTCTGGCGGACAATCAGTTCGAAGGGAGCTGACGGCACGCAGCCATGTGGAAGAAGAAATCTATATTCGGGAGCTAGAATATTGGAAAGTCCTAGATGTCCGCTCTGCAATCGACGTGATGCACGCTATTTAAGAATATTTGCATGAACCTCCTAAGCTTCTTGGGCGTGTATGGGAAGACAAATGATACAAAGGAAGCACGGCAGGACCAGCAACGTTTGAAAGACCACGATGACCGGCATCCGGAATGGTTTCAAGGTCGTGCCAGCTACGCTCTGACCAAAGAAGAGAAGGTCATCTTTTTTGAATGCCTGAGCAGTATGAAGGTCCCGTCTGGATTCTCGTCCAATATAAAGGGAATAATAAACATGGCGGAGAAAAAGTTCCAAAACCTGAAGTCTCACGACTGCCACGTGATTATGACGCAATTGCTTCCGATTACTTTGAGGGGGCTCCTGCCGGAAAATGTTCGAGTAGCCATTGTGAAGCTATGTGCATTCCTCAATGCAATCTCTCAGAAGGTCACATATTATGGTTACATAGAGGAGATATGGGAACTTGACTATGGACCCTCCTTTAAGGTCCCTTTGTTCCGGTGCAAATGGTTCAAGCTAACAGGAGGTGGGGTAAAGGTGGACCAGCAATACGGAATGACAATGGTGGATTTCAACAATCTTGGTTACCTTGACGAACCATTCGTCCTAGAGAAAGATGTCGCTCAGGTTTTCTATGTGAAGGACATGAGTAGCAAACCGAGGAAACGGAAAGATAAGAAAACGATCAGTACATCATGCGATGATCCAAAGCGCCACATTGTTCTTTCAGGGAAAAGAAACATCGTGGGAGTGGAGGACAAGACAGACATGTCAGAAGATTATAATATGTTTGCTGAAATTCCGCCCTTCAAAGTGAACACCGACCCAAGCATTAAGTTAAATGATGAGGATGCTCCATGGATACGGCACAATCGTAAGCAAGCAGGGACACAAGGGAAGAAATGATGTGTAATAATTTATTGTACCAAACTTTGTTGAATGGATCATGTGAATTATATTACCCGTGATGTGTTTGGTGTCCATTTTCGAATGATTCGAGATACCACTGATGATACATGAAATTTGGAGTGATTTAGTCATACTCCTGCCTAGGCGTATAATATGCATACTCGTAGTCTTCATAGCCGCCGTCGTCGTTGTCTTGGTAGTCGCCGCCTTCTAAGTTGCCGCCGCCGCCGCCGCGCTGCTGCCGTCGTCGATGTCGTCGGGCGGCACTCGTGGCTCGAATCGAGGGTAGCGCAGCGGGGATATCGCCGCCGTGATGTAGTCCATGACGCTCTGCGAGTCCGCCATACCACCATAGCCGACGGCCGGCCTCGTGGAAGTTCCCAGAGGCGAGACCGTCCTCCTCATACTGGCGGCGCCCTCTCACGCCGATTGATGAAGAAGGCGTCCCAAGTATGCTGGTTATCGGGATGCCGCGGATTCATCCGCTGCTCGGCGTGAGGTCGAGGTAGTAGTGGTTCGTGATGGCCGCCCGCCGCAGTACCACGAGGGACGGGAGGGACTGCACGCCGCCCGGCGCTTAGGCTCCAGCCGGTGGGGACGCTTGATAGCCCGTGGACAAGGGTAGTTTGAGGCGCAAAGCTCCTCCACCTGCTGGTAGGTTTGAGTGGGTGCGGTGGAAGCCATGAGAGAGTGATGAGAGATTGTAGAGATGTGATAATGCTGGCCAAGCCGGGCTACATATATGTAGTGAGAAATGGCGGGAAAAATGGGAGCGGGAAGACAGGAGGCGGGAAGAAAGTGGCGGAAGAAAGAGGCGGGAAGACAGGGAAGAAATGGCGGGAAGAAGAGGAATCGAGCTGGTCATCTAACCTTTAGTCCCGGCTGGTTGGTGCAACCGGACTAAAGGTTAGACAGACGCGTGGGTAGCGCCACGACATACTGTCGGAGGAACAAGACAAAGCGAAGCGGCGCCGTGCCTATAAAAGGAGCATCGATCTGTGAAGATAGAGGCGTGAAGAAATGGCGGAAGACATAGGCGGGGAAAGAACTGGCGGGAAGACCGACCAGAAGAACTTGTGGGAAGACAGAGGCAGCCGGGAAGAACTTGTGGAATTCTTTTTGGTTCTAATTTCAAATTTGTTTGAAATTGTACATTCATATGCATGTATGTAGTACCGTAGAATATGTGAAACTCCTTCAAAATTAAAATAAAGCACAAAAGAAATAAAACAATACAAATTAAACAGAAAACAATACAAATTAAAAAGAAAACAATACAAATTAAACAGAAAACAGGTTTGGGGGGGCTAAAACCCTAAACTCATGGCGGCCTTTAGTCGCGGTTGGCCAGACCAACCGCGACTAAAGGTTACTTTAATCGCTGGTCGCCTCCCCAACCGCGACGACTAAAGGGGGGCGCGGAACATAAAAACCATAAAAACCCTTTAGTCGCGGTTGGGCAGGCGACCAGCGACTAAAGGGTACTTTAATCATGGGTCACGTCGCCAACCGCGACTAAAGGGGGCTATAAATACAAGGCTCGATTCTCGTCTTCTCCGATTCGATTCTCGCCTCGTCTCTGCCGCGCCCTCGCGCCGCGCCCGTCGCCCTCGCCCTCGGCGCCGCCGTCGTCGCCCTCGCCCTCGACGCCGCCCGCCGTCGCCCTCGCCCACAGCAGCGCCGCCCGGCCGGCCTCGGTACTGCCGCCTCGCTCGCCCGCCCTCAACGCCGCCGACCGGCCTCCCTTGCCGCCCCCAGCACGTGATCACTCCCAGCACAGAGCACACTAGCTACGCCCGTGCCGTGACGCTCTACCCACGCATCATGTCAGCTCGCCCGTCGCGGTGACATCCTCTGCTCGCTCTCTTTCGTCTCGTTGGGCACGCCGCAACCGGTCTATTTCCACGACCTCGCTTGACTGAGGCCTACTACGAGGCGATCGCTAAGGCTGAGCACATCGGCAGCGTCGGTCACGCTGATTTCGCCGTTTGGTTTCAGACTAAATTTATGCAAGGCGGTTGTCACAACTAAGATTAGACAAGTTTGACCGATTTAGATGTGTGTTTGGTTCAAGCCACATTAGGGTCCTACATAACATACACTCAAAAATGTGGCAAGATTTTTTAAATTTGCCAACCTGTGGCTCTCATTTTAAAAAACTAATCTTAGACAAGTTTGATAATATTGTATAGCAAAATGTGACACTCCTAGGCCCTAGAACCAAACAACCCTGCTCGTCTCCGTTCGCGCCCTATGCTTGGTTATCAGCTCCGCCCGTCGCCTTACTCCGCCCGCCCGACCATTGTTGGCTCATCGGAGCTCCTGCCCGCCATGACCTCCTGCTCCCTCAAAACCGATTATAGGAGTAAAAATTTGGTTTTAAGGGTTCAACCGACATAGTGATCCCCAACCGAACTTCTTTTACTCGCGTTGGGCACCAATTATATTTACTTGGCGAGGCATGTTTACTGAAAAAAAAATCTCCTTTCCCCTCGCTCACACCGCATCCACTCTAGTGCCCAACGAGACAATGAGGAAAACATATCTCATAGAGTTTAAAAGAACAATGAGACAATGAGGAAAACATATCTGATAGAAAGCGAGACATAGAGAATATACCCGCATGATATACGGAGAGGGGCGGCGAGGGGGGCGGCGATGCGCGCGGTGTTTTTTTGGGATCGAGAGGGGGCGGCGAGGGTTATACATGTGTGTTGTCCTCGCCTCCCTCTCCGTGACGCCGTCGTCTGCCGCCCCGTCTCGCGCTCTACCGCGACACCCTCTCCCACCCCTTCCTCGCCCCCTCCTTTTGCCACCGCCCTTTCGCCACCGCCACCGCCACCGCCCCCCTTCTTCACTTAATTAATTTGTTTTTACTACATGTTTTCAGGACTGACATAATGGCGGACGATAGAGCTGACCCGATTATGGACAACTATGATCCGGACGGTGAAGCACATATGTTCGCATCATAAACGGCGATATTCTATATGTGCCGACCGGAGAAGAAGATGATGATATCTCTTCTTATCTGAACCTTGACGGTGAAGATGAAGGCGCCGTGAGCAAGATGATGCCGAACAAACATCGATAAACGATTTATCTTCAAATGGAAGTAGCAACCACCTCCGCGCCGAGGTATATATATACATTGAGCCTCGGTGATACAAACTAACTGATTTGAATAAATATGTGTACTAACGCGACTCTTTCTTATTTTAGCCCTCGGCGGATCGTCGAAACAATCGAGTACGTCGTCAAAGCGTGGCGCAACCAAGACGATGAAACAAGGAGAAACATGCACCATCGAGGTTGTCGACGAGGCAACCGCAGGCAGCTGGAGCCCCGCAAGAACGCCACCAAGTTTGTCGCCAATGCGGAGCCATTGTTAGAGACAACGTCTCGATCACCATCCAGAGTGGAATGAGCCAAAGAAGGCACGAATTGATGGTTTCACTTTTGTCGATAAGAGAACAAAAAAGATTGCTTCAAGAAGCTTATGGAACATTTCGTTCTACCTCCGAATACAACAAATTCGATGAGGAGGGTAACAAGATTGAGGAAAACAAGGAGAGGAGGAGGCTAGTCAAACAGTTCGCTCTTCATAAGATGGCCGGCGCATTCGGAAATTCAAGCAAAATCTAGCCCATGACTTTGTCAAGCAGAACAAGACTCCATTTCAAAGGACAATATGAGAAACTGAAACATGATTGGCCAGAATTTGTGAAGCAAAAGAAATCGGAGCAGTTCATTCAAATATCGAAAAAATAAGGAAAATGCGGCTAAGAAGGAGTACAATCATGTTATGGGGCCAGGAGGGTATCGCATTTGGGTGCCTAGGTTGGAGAAGATGGAGAACGAGCTGAGGGCGCGAGGAATCCGTCCAGTGCGGAGGATGGGACCCAAGGGCCAAAAGCTGGTGGTGCGGGCATGGGGAACGCTGAACCCGAGACAGGGGAGTGTGTTTACCGGGCAAATTAACTAAACCCACCCAAGCCCTTATTGACGCAATGAGGATGCTCAACAGGGAAGATCAAGTTCAACAGAGAGAACGACGCTACGACAAAAGCCCTCGGGAATCCTGAACACGGAGGACGTACGAGGCATGGGGCACATTCCGTGGAAAATAGGGTTCCCCGAGCGATGACCCGTCTGATTCTGAAGCCGTAAGAGAAAGATGGATCGGGAAGCAGATGTTGTGGCGCGGTTGGCATCGGAAATGGATGTGATGAAGAAAACCATGAGTGTACTAGTAGCGAAAGAGATGCAGCTCGGGTGCAGCATGAAGATCATCCAGCGGATCTCGGAAGCCAGCAGCGGAGAAGCAGCGTGGCTTCCACGGAGGCCCCACCGGCTGGTGCAGATGCACCGACGATCGAAATTACTGCACCGGAGCCTCGGTGGTCGAAATTACTGCACCGGAGCCTCGGTGGTCGAAATTACTGCACCGGAGCCTACTCGCTACCCGTGGGCGATATAAAGGAGATGAAAGAATGTCATCTGTATTATCCTATCGGGAACATGTCCATGAAGGTAGCCATCGGCGTGCTTTACCATGTTTACAGGAGCACTCCACCACAACAACCCCATTCAAGATGGCTATGCTCGTGTCACGGTGGAGGACATAGTCCAAGGGTTTGAGGACACTGAGATTGACATTGCTACACCAAGGGGAGAAAAGACTTGGAGATGTCAAGCGCCATTTCATTCTATGGCAAAAGAAGTTTATCAAGTTTCGAGCGAGGCGCCAAGGACAACAAGTCCACCCCCTACGGTGGTGGTGGTGGCGGTGGCGGTGGTGGTGGTGGTGGTGGTGGCGGTTCACCTACACCTCCGTCACGCCACCCGACGCCGCCCCATCCACAACGTCCGGCGGGTGATCAGCCGCCGCCCCGATCCTCGTCCGTGGGGGTGATCGACGCCGCCCCAATCCACCTCCGCAAAGAAGTCAAGCAGTCTGGATTATTAACCCGGACCCTTATGTACCTAAGACCACAAAGGTACGGAGCCATCATCAAGCCTCTCCCACAAGGCCTTGGGAACGTAGTGCCAAGGAAGTCGACGCGACATGCTGCTGATTTGGAGAAATGGAAGGCGGACTGCAAGAAGAAAAGAGAGCCCGAGCCCAAGACAGTATTTTCGATGAGCAAAAGAAGTGGGCTAAGTCATTTTGAGCACACCGTCCCAAGCCGCCAAGAATCTGCCTAACGACTATGCACGTGAACTTGCAGGCAGGCACTCATGTTCAAGGAGAACAAAGAGCGGGAGAAGGCCGAAAGTAAAAAAATCGGAAACAAGTTGCCCAGCTCGGGGAACAAAGTAAACAATCGATTGCCCCGCTTATAGTGGAAGCCGCCGCTCCGGATGCCCCCGAGATCATACAAGCTGCGGCAGCACAGGGATTGACTGTAACGAAAAGCGGAGAACAAGCGCCAACTTAGGTATTACTCTTCGTGAACTGTTAGGCCTTGATGAGGCGCCAGATGAAGGAGGTAGTAATTACATATGTCAAGAATGGGCCTCTCGTCGAGCCTGCAGGAAAAGGATCTACCTCCACAAATGAAAGGTCTGCTGAAATGGTACAAGGGTTACATAAAAAATAAAACGCCAAAGAATATATTTATGCGAAGTTAGACATGAGCATCACTTCAAACATTACTATGTACAAATTGAACTGAGTGAATTGTTCCAGCTTTTCAATCTGCATGAGCTCGACAAATCTATCATCGGTTGCTACGCTCGTAAGTGATTTATTAATTTCTACCCCATCTCGCTCATATTGCCTGCACTATATATATGTCCTAACTATATTGTTGTGTCCGCTATTATACATGCAGAATGAAGATTAAGGAATGCAGAGTAAGGAACATCCATGATGTTGGGTTCATTGACCCACACATCGTTAATGGACATGTGTTGGAGCATCACCCCACCGACATGGAGGCAGACACTGTGGCAGTTTCTTACAAAGCAGGAACTCAAAAGTGATATTCTATTTCCTTACCATTTTGGGTGAGTGTTTCTGTCTTGAGCACATTCTCTTTGTTTACTCCATGCATGGTATGTGGCGGCTAATCGATGAGTTATGCATGACGTCTTGTGCATGTATCGTGTCCGCAGTTCCACCGGATTCTGCTAGTAATTAAAGTTAACACCTCGTAATGTCTCGTCCACGACTCTCTCAATATGGATCCAAAGCTTTGGGGCGGCATGAGAAGAATGCTGCGAAGTAATTATTTTCATTCATTTGCGCCTATATCGATCGGCCTATTTCGTTCATTTCCTAATATCAAGTAACTAATAACTCTCTTGTTCATTTAATTTTCTTTGCCTCGTAGGGTTTGGAGACGGTTCGTAGATACAAAGGTCGGTGAATTCAAAAAGAGCTAGAATTCAAAAGGTCAAAGGCTAAGAATGCTGGGATATTCAGCCAGCGGAGACCAATCTATGTGGATACTATGTTCAGAGATGATCCGAGATACACCTCTGAGCGGGTTCCGAGTGATACCAATGCTCGGAGGAATAACCTCCGGATGATGCTTAGTCCGAAGCTCGCTTCCGACCACTTCAAGAGGAACTAGCTGGACGGTTCAGCAGGGAAGTCCTCCATCCTAAAGGAGAACACTATTACGAGGACGTAGAACTTTATATGCATTAAATCATGTATGGAAACTTGTTCAAAATTGTATATGGTCATCCGATGATATTGAATATATATTGTATATTCCTCTAGAATTCTTTTTGGTTCTAATTTCAAATTTATTTGAAATTGTACATTCATATGCATGTATGTAGTACCGTAGAATATATGAAACTCCTTCAAAATTAAAATAAAGCACAAAAGAAATAAAACAATACAAATTAAACAGAAAACAGGTTTAGGGGGGCTAAAACCCTAAACCTGTGGCGGCTTTAGTCGCGGTTGGCGGAAGAACCGCGACTAAAGGTCCTCCGCCTGACGGCACTTGGCGCCCACGTGGGCGGGTCGTTAGTCGCGGTTCTTAAGCAGCCGCGACTAAAGGTGGGGGCTTTAGTCGCGCTTATTTGGTCGCGGTTGCCCAACCACGACTAATGGCAGTTGCGAACCGCGACCAAAGGCCTTTTTTCCACCAGTGGAAACTCATCCCCGACACTTTGCTGGATCGGAGTCCGGGGACCGTCATCGAGCTGAACGTGTGCTGAACTCGGAGGTGCCGTACGTTCGGTACTTGGATCGCTCAGATCGTGAAGACGTACGATACATCAACAGCGTTGTCATAACGCTTCGCTTACGGTCTCACGAGGGTGCGTGGACAATACTCTCCCTCTCGTTGCTATGCCATCACCATGATCTTGCGTGTGCATAGGAATTTTTTGAAATTACTACGCTCCCCAACAAAGGCATCCGAGCCTAGGTTTTATGCGTTGATGTTATATGCACGAGTAGAACACAAGTGAGTTGTGGGCGATACAAGTCATACTTCTTACCAGCATGTCATACTTTGGTTGGCGGTATTGTGAGATGAAGCGGCCGGACCGACATTACGCCAGACGCTTACGCGAGACTGGTTTCACCGCTGCGAGCACTCGTTGCTTAAAGGTGATCAAGGGTGTCTGTCTCTCTCACTTTAGTTGAACCGAGTGTGGCTACGCCCGGTCCTTGCGAAGGTTTAAACAGCACTAACTTGACGAACTATCGCTGTGGTTTTAATGCGTAGGTAAGAACGGTTCTTGCTCGTGCCGTAGCAGCCACGTAAAATTTGCAACAACAAAGTAGAGGACGTCTAACTTGTTTTTGCAGGGCATGTTGTGATGTGATATGGTCAAGACGTGATGCTATATTTTATTGTATGAGATGATCATGTTTTGTAACCGAAGTTATCGGCAACTGGCAGGAGCCATATGGTTGTCGCTTTATTGTATGAAATGCAAACGCCCTGTAATTGCTTTACTTTATCACTAAGCGGTAGCGATAGTCGTAGAAGGAATAGTTGGCGAGACGACAACGATGCTACGATGGAGATCAAGGTGTCGCGCCGGTGACGATGGTGATCATGACGGTGCTCTGGAGATGGAGATCACAAGCACAAGATGATGATGGCCATATCATATCACTTATATTGATTGCATGTGATGTTTATCCTTTATGCATCTTATCTTGCTTTGATTGACGGTAGCATTTTAAGATGATCTCTCACTAAAAATTATCAAGAAGTGTTCTCCCTGAGTATGCACCGTTGCCAAAGTTCGTCGTGCCCGCACACCACGTGATGATCGGGTGTGATAAGCTCTCGTCCATCTACAACGGGTGCAAGCCAGTTTTGCACACGCGAATACTCAGGTTAAACTTGACGAGCCTAGCATATGCAGATATGGCCTCGGAACACGGAGACCGAAAGGTCGAGCGTGAATCATATAGTAGATATGATCAACATAGTGATGTTCACCATTGAAAACTACTCCATCTCACGTGATGATCGGTTATGGTTTAGTTGATTTGGATCACGTGATCACTTAGATGACTCGAGAGATGTCTGTCTAAGTGGGAGTTCTTAAGTAATATGATTAATTGAACTTAAATTTATCATGAACTTAGTCCTGGTAGTATTTTGCAAATTATGTTGTAGATCAATAGCTCTCATTGTTGCTTCCCTATGTTTTTGCTTCCCTATGTTTTTATATGTGTTCCTAGAGAAAATTGTATTGAAAAATGTTAGTAGCAATGATGCGGATTGGATCCGTGATCTGAGGTTTATCCTCATTGCTGCACAGAAGAATTATGTCCTTAATGCACCGCTAGGTGACAGACCTATTGCAGGAGCAAATGCAGACGTTATGAACGTTTGGCTAGCTCAATATGATGACTACTTGATAGTTTAGTGCACCATACTTAACGGCTTAGAATCGGTACTTCAAAGACGTTTTGAACGTCATGGACCATACGAGATGTTCCAGGAATTGAAGTTAATGTTTCAAGCAAATACCCGAGTTGAGAGATATGAAGTCTCCGACAAGTTCTATAGCTAAAAGATGGAGGAGAATCGCTCAACTAGTGAGCATGTGCTCAGATAGTGCAGGTACTACAATCGCTTGAATCAAGTGGGAGTTAATCTTCCGGATAAAATAGTGATTGACAGAATTCTCTAGTCACCATCACCAAGTTAGTAGAACTTTGTGATGAACTATAATATGCAAGGGATGACGAAAGTAATTCCCAAGCTCTTCGTGATGCTGAAATCGATTTAAGGTAGAAATCAAGAAAAACATCAAGTGTTGATGGTTAACAAGACCACTAGTTTCAAGAAAAGGCCAAAGGGATAGAAGGGAACTTCAAGAAGAACGGCAAGCAAGTTGCTGCTCAAGTGAAGAAGCCCAAGTCTGGACCTAAGCCCGAGACTAAGTGCTTATACTGCAAAGGGACTAGTCACTAGAAGCAGAACCACCCCAAGTATTTGGTGGATAAGAAGGATGGCAAAGTGAACAAAGGTATATTTGATATACATATTATTGATGTGTACTTTACTAGTGTTTATAGCAACCCCTCGGTATTTGGTACTGGTTCAGTTGCTAAGAGTAGTAACTCGAAACGGGAGTTGCATAATAAACAGAAACTAGTTAAGGGTGAAGTGACGATGTGTGTTGAAAGTAGTTTCAAGATTGATATGATCATCATCGCACACTCCCTATACTTTCGGGATTACTGTTGAACCTAAATAAATGTTATTTGGTGTTTGCGTTGAGCATAAATATGATTTGATCATGTTTATTGTAATACGGTTATTCATTTAAAGTCAAAGAATAATTGTTGTTCTGTTTACATGAATAAAACCTTCAATGGTCATACACCCAATAAAAATAGTT
Organism: Aegilops longissima; assembly: GCA_021605205.1. NCBI lineage: Eukaryota > Viridiplantae > Streptophyta > Magnoliopsida > Poales > Poaceae > Aegilops > Aegilops longissima. The sequence goes on from CM038677.1 coordinate 806,361,392, forward strand.
TGTTGGATCTCGATCGTAGTGACACACATATTCATAATATTGATGCCAAAAGATGCAAAGTTAATAATGATAGTGCAACTCATTTGTGGCACTGCCGTTTGGGTCATATCAGTGTAAAGCGCATGAAGAAACTCCATAAAAGATGGATTTTCGGAATCACTTGGTTATGAATCATTTGATGCTTGCGAACCGTGCCTTTGGGCGAGATGAGTAAAACTCCATTCTTCGGAACAATGGAACGAGCAACAAACTTGTTGGAAATAATACATACTGATGCATGCGATCCAATGAGTGTTGATGCCCATGGCAAGTATCGTTATTTTCTGACCTTCACAGATGATTTGAGCAGATATGGGTATATCTACTTGATGAAACACAAGTCTGAAACATTTGAAAAGTTCAAAGAATTTCAGACTGAAGTGAAGAATCATCGTAACAAGAAAATAAAAGTTTCTACGATATGATCGCAGAGGAAAAATATTTGAGTTACGAGTTTGGCCTTCAGTTAAAACAATGTGGAATAGTTTCACAGCTCACGCCACCTGGAACACCACAACGTTATGGTGTGTCCGAACGTCGTAACTGCACTTTATTTGATATGGTGCGATCAATGATGTCTCTTATCGGTTTACCACTATCGTTTTGGGGTTATGCATTAGAGACAGCTGCATTCACGTTTAATAGGGCACCATCTAAATCCGTTGAGACGACACCGTATGAACTATGGTTTAACAGTAAACCTAAGCTGTCGTTTCTTAAAGTTTGGAGTTGTGATGCTTATGTGAAAAAGTTTTCACCTGATAAGCTCGAACCCAAATCGGAGAAGTGCGTCTTCATAGAATACCCAAAGGTAACTATTGGGTACACCTTCTATCACAGATCTGAAGGCAAATTTGTTGCTGAGAATAGATCCTTTCTAGAGAAGGAGTTTCTCTCGAAAGAAGTGAGTGGGAGGAAAGTAGAACTTGATGAGGTAATTGTACCTTCTCCCTTATTGGAAAGTAGTTCATCACAGAAATCAGTTCCAGTGATTCCTACACCAATTAGTGAGGAAGTTAATGATGATGATCATGAAACTTCAGATCAAGTTGCTACCAAACCTCGTAGGTCTTCCAGAGTAAGATCCGCACTGAGTGGTACGGTAATCATGTTCGTAAGTCATGTTACTAGACCATGATGAACCTACGAACTATGAGGAAGCGATGATGAGCCCAGATTCCATAAAATGGCTTGAGGCCATGAAATCTGAGATGGGATCCATGTATGAGAACAAAGTGTGGACTTTGGTTGACTTGCCCGATGATCGGCAAGCAATTGTGAATAAATGGATCTTCAAGAAGAAGACCGACGCCGACGGTAATGTTATCGTCTACAAAGCTCGACTTGTCGCAAAGGTTTTCGACAAGTTCAAGGGATTGACTACGATGAGATATTCTCACCCGTAGCGATGCTTAAGTCTGTCCGAATCATGTTAGCAATTGCCGCATTTATGATTATGAAATTTGGCGATGGATGTCAAAACTGCATTCTGAATGGATTTACGGAAGAAGAGTTGTATATGATGCAACCGAAGGTTTTGTCAATCCAAAAGGAGCTAACAAAGTGTGCAAGCTCCAGCGATCCATTTATGGACTGGTGCAAGCCTCTCAGAGTTGGAATACACACTTTGATAAGTTGATCAAAGCATATAGTTTTATACAGACTTGCGGTGAAGCCTGTATTTACAATAAAGTGAGTGGGAGCACTACCGCCTTTTTGATAAATATATGTGAGTAACATATTGTTGATCGAAATGATATATAATTTTTCCGAAGGCATAAAGGAGTATTTGAAAGGAGTTCTTTAAAACAAAGACCTCAAGAAAGCTACTTACATATTGAGCATCAAGATCTATTGAGATAGATCAAGACGCTTGATAAGTTTTTCAATAAGTACATACCTTGTCAAGATTTTGAAGTAGTTCAAAATGGAACAGTCAAAGAAAAGTTCTTGCCTGTGTTGCAAAGGTGTGAAATTGAGTAAGACTCAAATCCCGACCACGGCAGAAAAATGAAAAGAGAATGAAAGTCATTCCCTATGCCTCACCATAGGTTCTATAAAGTATGCTATGCTATGTACTGACCTATTGTATACCTTGCTCTGATTTGGCAAGGAGTACAATAGTGGTCTAGGAGTAGATCATCGGACATTGGTCAAGAATATCCTTAGTGAGGACTAAGGAAATATTTCTCGATTATGGAGGTGATAAAAGAGCCCGTCGTAAAGAGTTACAACAAGGCAAGCTTTTACACCGATCCAGATGACTATAAGTCTCAATCTGGATACATATTGAAAGTGGGAGCAATTAGCTATAGTAGCTCCGTGCGAGCATTGTAGACATAGAATATTTGCAAAATACATACGGCTCTGAATATGATGACCCGTTGACTAAGCTTCTCTCACGAGCAAAACATGATCACACCTTAGTACTCTTTGGGTGTTAATCACATAGCGATGTGAACTAGATTATTGACTCTAGTAAACCCTTTGGGTGTTGGTCACATGACGATGTGAACTATGGGTGTTAATCATATACAGATATGAATATTGGTGTTAAATCACATGGCGATGTGAACTAGATTTTTGACTCCAGTGCAAGTGGGAGACTGAAGGAAATATGCCCTAGAGGCAATAATAAAGTTATTATTTATTTCCTTATTTCATGATAAATGTTTATTATTCATGCTAGAATTGTATTAACCGGAAACATAATACATGTGTGAATACATAGACAAACTTAATGTCACTAGTATGCCTCTACTTGACTAGCTCATTAATCAAAGATGGTTATGTTTCCTAACCATAGACATGTGTTGTTATTTGATTAATGGGATCACATCATTAGGAGAATGATGTGATTGACATGACCCATTCCGTTAGCCTAGCACTTGATCGCTTAGTACATTGCTATTGCTTTCTTCATGACTTATACATGTTCCTGTAACTATGAGATTATGCAACTCCGCTTACGGAGGAACACTTTGGTGCTACCAAACGTCACAACGTAATCGGGTGATTATAAAGGAGTACTACAGGTGTCTCCAAAGGTACATGTTGGGTTGGCGTATTTGAGATTAGGTTTTGTCACTCCGATTGTCGGAGAGGTATCTCTGGCCCTCTCGGTAATGCACATCACTATAAGCCTTGCAAGAAATGTAGCTAATGAGTTAGTTATGGAATGATGCATTACGTAACGAGTAAAGAGACTTGCCGGTAACGAGATTGAACTAGGTATTGGATACCGACGATCGAATCTCGGGCAAGTAACATACCGATGACAAAGGGAACAACGTATGTTGTTGTGCGGTTTGACCGATAAAGATCTTCATAGAATATGTAGGAGCCAATATGAGCATCCAGGTTCCGCTATTGGTTATTGACCGAGAATAGTTCTAGGTCATGTCTACATAGTTCTCGAACCCGTAGGGTCCGCACGCTTAAGGTTTCGATGCCAGTTATATTATGAGTTTATGAGTTTTGATGTACCGAAGGAGTTCAGAGTCCCGGATGAGATCGGGGACATGACGAGGAGTCTCGAAATGGTCGAGACGTAAAGATCGATATATTGGACGACTATATTCGGAGTTCGGAAAGGTTCCGAGTGATTCGGGTATTTTTCGGAGTACCGGAGAGTTACGGGAATTCGCCGGGGAGTATATGGGTCTTATTGGGCCATATGGGAATAGAGGAGAGAGGCCGAAGGAAGGAGGCGCAGCCCCCTCTGGTCCGAATTGGACAAGGGTGCAGCCCCTTTCCTTCCTCCTCTCCCCTCTTTCCCCTTCTCCTACTCCAACAAGGAAGGAGGAGTCCTACTCCACCGGAGTAGGACTCCCCTTGCGCCGCCTCCTAGGCCGCCGCCTCCTCCCCTTGCTCCTTTATATACGGGGCAGGGGCACCTCTAGGAGAACAACACAAGTTGATCTTCGTGATCGTTCCTTAGCCGTGTGCGGTGCCCCCTCCACCATATTCCACCTCGGTCATATCGTCGCGAGTTTAGGCGAAGCCTGCGCCGATAGAGCATCATCATCGTCACCACGCCGTCGTGCTGACGGAACTCATCCCCGACACTTTGCTGGATCGGAGTCCGGGGATCGTCATCGAGCTGAACGTGTGCTGAACTCGGAGGTGCCGTATGTTCGGTACTTGGATCGGTCGGATCGTGAAGACGTACGACTACATCAACCGCGTTGTCATAACGCTTCCGCTTCCGGCTACGAGGGTACGTGGACAATACTCTCCCCTCTCGTTGCTATGCCATCACCATGATCTTGCGTGTGCGTAGGAAATTTTTTGAAATTACTACGTTCCCCAACAGTTCTGCTCGTGGAAGAGGCTTAGTCAACGGGTCTGCAACATTCAGATCTGTGTGTATCTTGCAAATCTCTATGTCCCCTTCCGACACTTGATAACGGATGGAATTGAAGTGTATCTTGATATGTTTGGTTCTCTTGTGAAATCTGGATTCCTTTGCCAAGGCAATTGCACCAGTATTGTCACAAAAGATTTTCATTGGACCCGATGCACTAGGTATGACACCTAGATCGGATATGAACTCCTTCATCCAAACTCCTCCATTTGCTGCTTCCGAAGCAGCAATGTACTCCGCTTCACACGTAGATCCTGCCAAGACACTTTGCTTGGAACTGCACCAACTGGCAGCTCCTCCATTCAATAAAAATACGTATCCGGTTTGCGACTTACAGTCATCCGGATCAGTGTCAAAGCTTGCATCGACATAACTGTTTACGACGAGCTCTTTTTCACCTCCATAAATGAGAAACATATCCTTAGTCCTTTTCAGGTATTTCAGGATGTTCTTGACCGCTGTCCAGTGCTCCACTCCGGGATTACTTTGATACCTCCCTGCTATGCTTATAGCAAGACATACATCAGGTCTGGTACACATCATTGCATACATGATAGAACCTATGGCTGAAGCATAGGGAATGACTTTCATTTTCTCTCTATCTTCTGCAGTGGTCGGGCATTGAGTCTGACTCAACTTTATACCTTGTAACATAGGCAAGAACCCTTTCTTTTACTCATCCATTTTTAACTTCTTCAAAACTTTATCAAGGTATGTGCTTTGTGAAAGTGCAATTAAGCGTCTTGATCCATCTCTATAGATCTTGATGCCCAATATGTAAGCAGCTTCTCCGAGGTCTTTCATAGAAAAAATCTTATTCAGGTATCCCTTTATGCTATCCAGAAATTCTATATCATTTCCAATCAACAATATGTCATCTACATATAAGATTATAAATGGTACCGAGCTCCCACTAACTTTCTTGTAAATACAGGCTTCTCCAAAAGTCTGTATAAAACCATATGCTTTGATCACACTATCAAAGCATTTATTCCAACTCCGAGAGGCTTGCACCAGTCCATAAATGGATCGCTGGAGCTTGCACACTTTGTTAGCACATTTTGGATTGACCAAACCTTCCGGTTGCATCATATACAACTCTTCTTCCAGAAATCCATTCAGGAAATCCAGTTTTGACATCCATTTGCCAAATTTCATAATCATAAAATGCAGCAATTGCTAACATGATTCAGACAGATTTAAGCATCGCAATGGGTGGGAAAGTATCATCATAGTCAACTCCTTGAACTTGTCGAAAACCTTTCGCAACAAGTCGAGGTTTGTAAATAGTAACATTACCGTCTGCGTCGGTCTTCTTCTTAAAGATCCATTTATTTTCTATGGCTTGCAGATCATCGGGCAAGTCCACCAAAGTCCACACTTTGTTCTCATACATGGATCCCATCTTAGATTTCATGGCCTCTTGCCATTTCGCGGAATCTGGGCTCATCATTGCTTCCTCATAGTTCGTAGGTTCATCATGGTCTAGTAACATGACTTCCAGAACAGGATTACCGTACCATTCTGGTGCGGATCTTACTCTGGAAGACCTACAAGGTTCGGTAACAACTTGATCTGAAGCTTCATGATCATCATCATTAGCTTCCTCACTAATTGGTGTAGGAATCACGGGAACTGATTTCTGTGATGAACTACTTTCCAATAAGGGAGAAGGTTCAACTACCTCATCAAGTTCTACTTTCCTCCCACTCACTTCTTTCGAGAGAAACTCCTTCTATAGAAAGGATCCATTCTTAGCAACAAAGATTTTGCATTTGGATCTGTTATAGAAGGTGTACTCAACAGTTTCCTTTGGGTATCTTATGAAGACGCACTTCTCCGATTTGGGTTTGAGCTTATCAGGTTGAAGCTTTTTCACATAAGCATCGCAGCCCCAAACTTTAAGAAACGACTACTTTGGTTTCTTGCCAAACCACAGTTCCACTAGTAGAAAAACGTTCTAATGTTCAGATCATTAGTCCCAGTTTGTATTTGAGCCGACACTAATGCGACCATTAGTGCCGGTTCCAACGGCTAGGCGGGCCGCTATCAGTAGTACCAGTTCGTGGCGAACCTTTAGCACCGTTTCGTGCCATGAACCAGTACTAAAGAGAGTTGTGGCAAGATGTTGTCAGACCGGGGCCCCTCCAGCACCTTTAGTACCGGTTCATGCCACGAACCGGTAGTAAAGGTCATCCTATATATAAACCCTTCGTCCAACTCGCTCTGTTCTTCCCCCTTTCCCCTCTCCTCTCTGTTCTTCCCCTCTTCCCTTGAGCTCATCACACATTTTGCCCAAATTTTATCAAGATTTGAAGGCCCCCATTAATGACCCACAAGTATAGGGGATCTATCGTAGTCCTTTCGATAAGTAAGAGTGTCTAACCCAATGAGGAGCAAAAGAAAATGATAAGCAGTTTTCAGCAAGGTATTCTCTGCAAGTACTGAAATAAGTGGTAACAGATAGTTTTGTGATAAGGTAAATTGTAACGAGCAACAAGTAACAAGAGTAAATAAAGTGCAGCAAGGTGGCCCAATCCTTTTTGTAGTAAAGGACAAGCCGGAACAAACTCTTATAATAGGAAAAGCGCTCCCGAGGACACATGGGAATATCGTCAAGCTAGTTTTCATCACGTTCATATGATTCGCGTTCGGTACTTTGATAATTTGATATGTGGGTGGACCGGTTCTTGGGTGTTGTTCTTACTTGAACAAACATCCCACTTATGATTAACCTCTATTGCAAGCATCCGCAACTACAACAAAAGTATTAAGGTAAACCTAACCGTAGCATGAAACATATGGATCCAAAACAGCCCCTTACGAAGCAACGCATAAACTAGGGTTTAAGCTTCTGTCACTCTAGCAACCCATCATCTACTTATTACTTCCCAATGCCTTCCTCTAGGCCCACATAATGGTGAAGTGTTATGTAGTCAACGTTCACATAACACCACTAGAGGTTAGACAACACACATCTCATCAAAATATCAAACGAATACCAAATTCACATGACTACTAATAGCAAGACTTCTCCCTTGTCCTCAGGAACAAACGTAACTACTCACAAAGCATATTCATGTTCATAATCAGAGGGGTAATAATATGAATAAAGGATCTGAACATATGATCTTCCACCAAATAAACCAACTAGCATCTACTACATGGAGTAATCAACACTACTAGCAACCTACTAGCACCAATCCCGGACTTGGAGACAAGAATTGGTACAAGAGATGAACTAGGGTTTGGAGATGAGATGGTGCTGATGAAGATGTTTATGGAGATTGCCCTCTCCCGATGAGAGGAGCGTTGGTGATGATGATGAAGATGATTTCCTCCCGAGGGAAGTGTCCCCGCAGAACAGCTCACGGGAGCCCTAGATTGGTTCCGCCAAGGTTCCGCCTCGTGGCGTGAGTCTCGTCCCAAAGGTTGTCTCTGATTTTTTCTCATCGAAGACTTCATATAGGAGAAGATGGGCATCGGAGAGCCACCGGGGGCCCACGAGGTAGGGTGCGCCTGTGGGGCGCCCCACCCTCGTGGCGGTGGTGTGGGCCCCCTGGCCTTCATCTTTGGCGACGATTTTTCTTTTTTTATTTTAAGACATTCCGTGGAGTTTCAGGACTTTTGGAGTTGCACGGAATAGGACTCCAATATTTGCTCCTTTTCCAGCCCAGAATTCCAGCTGCCGGCATTCTCCCTCTTCATGTAAACCTTGTAAAATAAGAGAGAATAGCCATAAGTATTGTGACATAACGTGAAATAACAGCCCATAATATGATAAATATCGATATAAAAGCATGATGCAAAATGGATGTATCAACTCCCCCAAGCTTAGACCTCGCTTGTCCTCAAGCGAAACACCGATAACAATAAATATGTCCTCATGTTTAGAGGTAGAGGCGTCGATAAAAATAAAATACGGACATGAAGGCATCATGATTATTCTCATAACAACAACATATATAGATTTGTCATATGATTACTTATGTTCAAGTGATGATATTTTCACAATGCAAAAGTATGAATCAGAAACTTTATTAGGTACCAGCAAAGTATAACCTCAGTCATTGAAGCAATTGCAATTTATCATAACATCGGAAAGAGTCTATGTCAGAGCTTAAAAGCAAGTCCACATACTCAACTATCACTTAGTCCTTCATAATTGCTAGCACTCACGCAATACTTGTGGTTACGGAGTTTTAATCGGACACAAAGAAAGATAGGGGCTTATAGTTTTGCCCCACAACCTTTTACCTCAAGGGTAATGTCAACAATAACAATTCATGCTCCCCTACATCCAATTAGATATATATATATCATGTTCTTTCCAACATTCTGGGCTTGCCAAAGGATAAAATGAAAAAGGAAAGGTGAAGATCTCCGTGACTCTTGCATAAGGTAGAAGATAATAATAAAAGATAAGCCCTTCGCAGAGGGAAGCAGAGGTTGCCATGCGCTTTTATGGTTGGATGCACAAAATCTTAATGGAAAAGAATGTCACTTTATATTGCCCCTTGTATGTGGAACTTTATTATGCAGTCCGTCGCTTTTATTACTTCCACAACAAGTTCGTACAAAGCTTATTTCTCTGCACTAATAAGTCATGCATATTTAAAGAGCAATTTTTATTGCTTGCACCGATGACAACTTACTTGAAGGATCTTGCTCTATCCATAGGTAGATATGGTGGACTCTCATGGCTAAACTGGTTTAAGGGTATTTGGAAGCACAAGTAGTATCTCTACTTGGTGCTGAGAATTTGGCTAGCATGAGGGGGAAAGGCAAGCTCAACATGTTAGAGGATCCATGACAACATACTTTATCTCAGATACAAGAAAACATAACTCATTATGTTGTCTTCCTTGTCCAACATCAACTCTTTAGCATGTCATATTTTAATGAGTGCTCCCAATCATAAAAGATGTCAATGATAGTATATATATATATATATATATATATATATATATATATATATATATATATATATATATATGTGTGTGTGTGTGTGAAACCTCTGTCTCCTTATCACTTCCTATTAATTGCAACGATGACCAGAGCCATATTTGCCAACTCCCAACAACTTTTAATCATCATACTCTTTCTATGTGAAGTCATTACTTTCAATAAGATCAATATGAACTCTTTGTTTCTTTTTATTCTTTTCTTTTATTCACCCAAGATCATGGCAAAGTAATCAAACCCTTGACTCAACACTAATCTTTATTATATATAATATAGCTCACGGACTCGATTACATAGAGGGATCATAAAGCAAAACTTCAAAACTAGATCATGCCATGACTTTATTCTACTAAATCAAGATACTACTAATAGGATCGAACTAAGAAAAATGGTAAAGGTAGGATTTGTGATGGTGATACAATACCGGGGCACCTCCCCCAAGCTTGGCAGTTGCCAAGGGGAGTGCCCATACCCATGTGATTATATCTCCTTCTTTGTTGTTGGAGTTATATTCTTGGGGATGATTCCCCTCAAGATACGGTTCTCCTCCTCGAGCTTATTGACTTGCTGCTTGAGGTCCATTATCTCCTTGCGAAGCTTTCCTGTAACGGCTAAAGCTCCTTGCGCCCAAGGGTGTTGCATAGCTGCAGGATAACAAGAGACACTCCTCCTCATATTTTCATAAGAAAGAAATCTAACATTGGAAGGGATAACCGAGTTTGGAATAGCTGAGCTATGTAGTTCCCCAATCATAAACCCAGCTCGGAGGCGAGAGGCGACTTCTTGATCCTCCATGGCATCTACCCTCATCAAGTCGGCCTCCATCTCTTTCTCCGTTGCTGGCCCAAAGTGGTCAGCATTGCTGTGTGCCCTTGGTTCTGGTGCCGGATTAGATACCCGACTCTCCCCGACTGACTCTTGAGAAGACATCTTGCTCTAATCTGCAGCAGCAACCGCTCAAAACAAGAACAGAGGATATTTGCGTGATACGGGAGTCAAAACCTTCGGGAGAATATATAATGAATTTTTACTGACCAAAATATGTACCGTGCAAGAAAACGGAGTACGGAGGGCACACGAGGTGCTCACGAGGTAGGGGGGCGCGCCCGGGGGGGTAGGGCGCGCCCTCCACCCTCGTGAAGGCCTCGTGTCCTTCCCGAACTTCCACTTATTTTTTTATTTTTCTAAATATTCCAAAACGGAGAAATATTGCCTTAAAAATTGTTTTGGAGTCGCTTTACTTACCGTACCACATACCTATTCCTTTTCGAGTCTCAAACGGTCCGAAAGTGTCCTTATGTATTCCTCCGGGGTTACGGTTTCAATAATATTGGTTTCAACATTTATGGGATTACCTGAGATATAATGTTTGATTCTTTGACCGTTTACCACCTTCGGATTTGTGCCTTCGAAATTGTTGATTTTTATGGCACCGGAACGATAGACCTCCTCGATAACGTAGGGACCTTCCCATTTAGAGAGAAGTTTTCCTGCAAAAAATCTTAAACGAGAGTTGTATAGCAATACATAATCACCTACATTAAAATCACGCTTTTGTATCCTTTTGTCATGCCATCTTTTAACTTTTTCTTGAAATAACTTGGCATTTTCATAGGCTTGGGTTCTCCATTCATCAAGTGAGCTAATATCAAATAACCTCTTCTCACCGGAAAGTTTGAAATCATAGTTGAGCTCTTTAATAGCCCAATATGCCTTATGTTCTAGTTCGATAGGTAAGTGACATGCTTTTCCATAAACCATTTTATACGGAGACATACCCATAGGATTCTTATATGCAGTTCTATAGGCCCATAATGCATCATCAAGTTTCTTGGACCAATTCTTTCTAGACCTATTAACAGTCTTTTGCAAAATTATTTGAGCTCTCTATTACTCAATTCTACTTGACCACTAGACTGTGGGTGATAAGGAGATGCAATTCTATGATTAACGTCATATTTAGCAAGAATTTTACGGAAAGCACCATGAATAAAGGGTGAACCACCATCAGTCATTAAATATCTAGGGGCTCCAAACCTCGGAAAAATAACTTCCTTAAGCATTTTAATAGAAGTGTTATGATCAGCACTACTAGTTGGAATAGCTTCTACCCACTTAGTAACGTAATCAACAGCAACTAAAATATGTGTATATCCATTAGAGGCAGGAAAAGGTCCCATATAATCAAAGCCCCAAACATCAAATGGTTCAATAACAAGTGAATAATTCATAGGCATTTCTTGACGTCTACTAATATTACCAATTCTTTGACATTCATCACAAGACAAAACAAACTTACGGGCATCCTTGAAGAGAGTAGGCCAATAGAAACCAGATTGCAATACCTTATGTGCAGTTCTATCTCCAGCGTGGTGTCCTCCATAAGCTTCGGAGTGACACTTGCGTAGGATATGTTCCTGTTCATGCTCAGGTACACAACGTCTAATAACACCATCTACTCCTTCTTTATAAAGGTGTGGATCATCCCAAAAGTAATGTCTCAAATCATAAAAGAACTTTTCCTTTTGTTGGTATGTGAAGCTAGGTGGTATAAATTTAGCAACAATATAATTAGCATAATCAACATACCATGGAGTGCTACAAGAAGTGCTTATGACATTTAATTGTTCATCAGGAAAGCTATCATCAATAGGTAGTGGGTCATCAAGAACATTCTCTAATCTAGATAAGTTGTCTGCAACGGGGTTCTCAACTCCTTTTCTATCAACAATATGCAAATCAAATTATTGCAGCAAGAGAACCCATCTAATAAGTCCAGGTTTAGCATCTTTCTTTTCCATAAGATATTTAATAGCAGCATGATCGGTGTGAATAGTTACTTTAGAATCACCAATATAAGGTCTGAATTTATCACAAGCAAACACAACTGCTAAAAGTTCCTTTTCGGTAGTAGCATAATTTCTTTGAGCATTGTCTAGAGTCTTACTAGCATAATGGATAACATTTAACTTCTTATCAACTCTTTGCCCTAGAACAACACCTACATCATAATCACTAGCATCGCACATAATTTCAAAGGGTAAATTCCAATCAGGTGGCTGAACAACAGGTGCAGAGACTAATGCTTTATTAAGTATTTCAAATGCTTCCACACAATCATCATCAAAGACAAATGGTACATCTTTTGTAATAAATTAGTCAGAGGCCGAGAAATTTTTGAGAAGTCCTTAATGAACCTCCTATAAAACCCGGCGTGACCAAGGAAACTTCTTATACCTTTGATGTCCTTGGGACATGGCATCTTTTCAATAGCATCAACCTTGGCTTTATCAACTTCAATACCTCTTTCAGAAACTTTGTGCCCCAAGACAATACCTTCATTAACCATAAAGTGGCACTTTCCCAATTCAAGACAAGATTAGTTTCTTCACATCTCTGCAAAACTCGATCAAGATTGCTCAAGCAATCATCAAAAGAGAATCCATAGACGGAAAAGTCGTCCATGAAAACCTCACAAATCTTTTCAAAAAAATCAGAGAATATAGCCACCATGCATCTTTGAAAGGTAGCAGGTGCATTACATAAACCAAAAGGCATACGTCTATAAGAAAAAGTGCCAAAAGGGCATGTAAAAGTAGTCTTTGATTGATCTTTAGCCGACACAGGTATTTGAGAGAAACCAGAATAACCATCTAGAAAGCAATAATGTGTATGTTTACATAATCTTTCTAGCATTTGATCAATAAAAGGTAAGGGGTAATGATCTTTCTTAGTAGCTTTATTTAATTTGCGGAAATCAATTACCATCCTATAACCTGTGATAATTTTTTGCGGAATCAATTCATCTTTATCATTAGGGACAACAGTAATACCTCCCTTCTTAGGGACACAATGGACAGGACTTACCCACTGACTATCAGCAACGGGATAAATTATACCTGCCTCCAGAAGCTTGAGTATTTCTTTTCTTACCACTTCTTTCATTTTAGGATTCAAACGTCGTTGAGGATCACGAACTGGTTTGGCATCCGCTTCCAAATTTATTTTATGCTGACATAGAGTGGGACTAATGCCCTTAAGATCATCAAGAGTATATCCAATAGCGGCACGGTGCTTTTTCAGAGTTTTCAATAATCTTTCTTCTTCATGCTCTGAAAGGTTAGCACTAATAATAACAGGATATATTTTCTTTCATCAAGATAAGCATATTTAAGATTATCAGGCAACGGTTTAAGCTCAAACACGGGATCACCCTTGGGTGGAGGAGGATCCCCTAGAATTTCAACAGGCAAAGTATGTTGCAGAATAGGTTCCTGTTTAAAGAATACTTCATCTATTTCCCTTCTTTCATTCCAGAACATCTCATTTTCATGGTCTAGCAAATAGTGTTCCAAAGGATCACTAGGAGGTACGGCAATAGAAGCAAGACCAATAATTTCATCCTTACTAGGCAATTCTTCCTCACGATGTTGTTTACTAAATTTAGAGAAATTAAACTCATGAACCATATCGTCCAATCCAATAGTAACAACATTCTTTTCGCAATCTATCCTAGCATTAACAGTGTTCAAGAAGGGTCTACCAAATATAATGGGACAAAAGCTATCTTGTGGAGAACCAAGAACAAGAAAATCAGCGGGATATTTAGTTTTCCCACACAAGACTTCAACATCTCTAACAATTCCCACTGGTGATATGGTATCTCTATTGGCAAGTTTAATTGTAACATCAATATCTTTATCTCAGCGGGTGCAATTTCATGCTTAATTTCTTCATACAAGGTAATAGGTATAACACTAGCACTAGCACCCATATCACATAAGCCATGATAACAATGATATCCTATTTTAACAAAAATAACAGGCACGCCTACCACAGGTCTATGTTTATCTTTAGCACACGGTTTAGCAATTCTAGCAGTTTTACCATAGAATTGAATAACATGCCCATCAGTATTATCAGACAAGAGATCTTTAACAATAGCAATATTAGGTTCTACTTTAACTTTCTCAGGAGGTGTATAAGTTCTAATATTGCTTTTACGAACAACAGTTGAATCTTTAGCATGATCCTTTACTCTAACAGGGAAAGGTGGTTTCTCAACATAAGAAGTAGGAACAATAGGACATTATAAGTGACAGTCTTTTCTTCAACTTTAATAGGTGCAGCTACTTTTACTTCTATGGGAGGATGATATTTAAACCACTTCTCCTTAGGGAGATCAACATAAGTAGCAAAAGATTCACGAGAAAGAAGCTACTATCTCGAGTCAAGTCCATTTTAGTGCTAAACTTACGGAAAATATCGGTATCCATAAAAGATTTAACACAATCAAACTTAGGTGTCATACCTGACTCCTTACCTTCGTCGAGGTCCCAATCTTCAGAGTTGCATTTAATTCTATCCAATAAATTCCATCTGAATTCAATAGTCTTCATCATAAAAGAGCCAGCACAAGAAGTATCGAGCATGGTGCGATTATTATTAGTAAGCCGAGCATAAAAATTCTGAAGAATTGTCACTTTCGAGAGCTCATGATTGGGGCATGAATACAACATTGATTTAAGCCTCCCCCAAGCTTGAGCGATGCTTTCTCCTTTGCGAGGCCAAAAATCTTATATTTACTAATCAGAGGCATCATACGAGCCTCCATGTTAATCCACACCATTAAAAATATCTTAACCGTTCAATCTAAATGATTGATATGTCTTAACCTTACGATTTATGTTACTCGATGTTAAAAATAAGGACAATGTGACACGACCAAAAAAGACACAACTTCCCAACCTGTGCGTCATAGCAAAAGAAAAAAAAAAGTGCCACGACTAGATCCAATCTGTCCTATTAGGATGAACAGGTCCCGTAAAAAGATAAACAGAGTCCTGTCATGTTTTTCCACATGCACGCCTCCTTTCTTGATTGCCACGCTTACGCCTCATTGACTCTCCTCAATTGATTTCTAATCGAAAGAACTACATGTGCATGCTGCCACAAAGATCCTTCTTCAGTTCGCCGCCCGTCCGACGCAGCATCATTTAGAGTCCCTACCGACGCTCTTCCTAATCCTCCGCCTCCCGCGTTAAATCTGTTCTTCAAACCATGGGTGCCGCCATTAGTGTACGATCAAGCGCTGGAATCAATCTGAAAAAGAGGTATGATCCAATCCATCTTCTCCTGTTGTAATCGTGTTTCTCTCAAGTTGGAAAACATGATTGTCATCATCCAGCAAACATAAGTGATTCTCCGTAAAAGGTTCAGATTTTTCACGGGCCAGTGTGTTGCTTACTATACGAAAGGAGGAAATAACCTAAGTATGTATGGTTCAGATTTTGCACGGGCCATCAGGATACATCTATTGATGGGATAAAGGTAGCGGTGCTGTTTTAGCCTCCCTGATCCACACCTATGTTCGCGATTGTAGCTCCCGAATTTCGCCTCTTTCAGTCCCCAATGAAGAGGTGCAGGTTAGCCATGAACGATTTGATCCTTGGATTTGAAAACAAAGTACTAGGTAAAGAAGGATCCTTAGCAGCAAATGCGCTGGGAGGCCAAGGGATTGCTAGCTATGCTTGCTCATGTAAGTAATCACGTGTCTTTTTTCACTTTGGTTATTTTTTTCTTTCCCTGCAAACTACAACGCCACCGTACCATGCAAATTTGATCCTATGTATAAATCAAAACCTTAAAACCACTTCTCTTCTCTAAATATCTTCATCGACATACTGTTATGCTCTTCTGAATTAACAAATTTAGATGATAATTTGCAAGAATGCGAAGTCGAGACCTGTATATGTTATAAAGGAATTTGTTTGAGCACCTTATCTCTGCACAACTATGGCGCACAAGATAATTCATACAAGATTTTAATTTTCAAGTGCATCAGTATAGTACATACAATGGTGCGAACTATGGCGCACATACTAGATTCACTGATTTACTTCTCTCCTGCTGCACTGATATTTGTAGGCTTAAGATTGCTCAAGGAATATTCACATTTTTTAGAACATCTAGCAATAATCACATTGTTCGACAGCTCTGAGTATTCTTTCCCGTTAGTATCTGAGCTCCACTTTGGCTTTTTTCCTCACTTATTTCTTGCTTTGTGATCAAATGTATTATCATGTCTTATGAAGATGAATGAACTGGACCTGTCAGCGCAGCTAATGAATATGGCAAAAGTACCCGATTTGGAAAAATAGAAAGAGATAGTAAAACAAGGATTAAGTAATTGGACTCCTATTGACATAGGATGCCCATTGTTGACATGCCAGGATATTTTTGGGAGTGACCAATTGTAGCTCTAAATTCCTATATGTCACCGGGTGTTGAACAGTAGCCCTCCAAACTTGAAGATTATTAAATTTAATTTCTTGGAACCATGATCTGTATGCTTCTACTAGGTTTCTTCTGTTGTGAACATACAAATAAACACGTTCATTAGTTAGGGACAAATCCTTTTGCCCTGGGACACAGTATCTATTTTTTGCTATTGCATGTGTTATATCTTTCTATATAAGATGTTCAAATAAAGAAAATACGAGCTTACGGATTATTAAATCTAACACATATGTCTCCAGTTCTGTTATGATACAATTTCGTTATCTTAACAAGTAAGGAGAACCACCTTACAAGATTCTCATGTTGAGGCGCTATAAGCAAACAGGTACATGTCAATGTTGTGTCTTGGAAGAAGAAACAAACTCCATCAAATCAATGCTTTCTGATTAAATTGTTGCATTGTGTTCATGATGTCACGACATACCACCTTTCAGTGATTCCGCTTGGATAATACAGAATGAGTCCCATGAAACTATGTGTTTATGATACTCATGGCCTCATGTTTGTTTAGCTATTTGGTAGAATGACATGATTATATATACATCATGTTGTGGTCCCTGTCTTCAATAATTATGACCTGTATTTGAGAATGTATTCTGCAGCTCAGTTTGCATATAATTTTAAAATATTACAAACTATATGAATTTATTTTTCTGCAGAACACATTTCTATTTTTAATATAGTTGGGAGTGTTAACGAATGGAGAAACTTCTTCAAAAGTTTTTGAGAAGAAAATTTCGACATTTTGGTTTATGTCAAAGAAGCTATCCATATTATCCGGAGTAACTATCCATATCATACCATTAAATAAATTGAAATGTTATCTGGGTACATGGTTACTTGAACAATTTTTTGCGCTCTAATAATAAATTTTAAATAGCAGAATACAAAGTATCTTACTACGTAGTTAGTTCCTTTTTAAATATGTATCTTACAAACCAATGCTTTTGAGATTGTTCTACTAAGTTGTATTCTAAATAACTAGCCCGTGCAGTCGCACGGGTTGACGACTAGTTATATATATAATTGCGATCACGATGAACAAGATGCATAGGGTAATACTTTTGATGAAATTCCAATTTCAATCTTTTATAGTTCCATGATCCCGTATCATCACATAGCCTATACCATGTCAATGCATCTTCCTTCAAAGGTAAAGGGAAGACCTTCTTCTTAACAACATCATCAGGTATACCTGCAAGCTTAAATAATCCACAAACTTCATCTACATAGAGTAGATGTTCATCAGGATGCTTTGTTCCATCTCCTGTAAAAGTATTAGCCAGCAGTTTTTCCATCATACCCGAAGGAACTTCAAAAGGAGTTTCATTTTCAATAGGTTCAGTAGGTTGAGGAGCAACTCTTTGCTCTACTGGATGGGGTGAAGATACCCCGAACACGCCCCTCAGAGAATTACTTTCCATAGTAACAAGTGACAGAAAATTTCAGCACACAATATAAATTTTTCCTTACCAAATTCCACTTACCAAAGGCGCCACACTCCCCGGCAACGGCGCCAGAAAAGAGTCTTGATGACCCACAAGTATAGGGGATCTATCGTAGTCCTTTCGATAAGTAATAGTGTCGAACCCAACGAGGAGCAGAACGAAATGATAATCAGTTTTCAGCAAGTTATTCTCTGCAAGTACTGAAATAAGTGGTAACAGATAGTTTTGTGATAAGGTAAATTGTAACGAGCAACAAGTAATAAGAGTAAATAAAGTGCAGCAAGGTGGCCCAATCCTTTTTGTAGCAAAGGACAAGCCAGAACAAACTCTTATAATAGGAAAAGCGCTCCCGAGGACACATGGGAATATCGTCAAGCTAGTTTTCATCACGTTCATATGATTCGCGTTTGGTACTTTGATAATTTGATATGTGGGTGGACAGGTGCTTGGGTGCTGTTCTTACTTTAACAAACATCCCACTTATGATCAACCTCTATTGCAAGCATCCACAACTACAACAAAAGTATTTAGGTAAACCTAACCATAGCATGAAACATATGGATCCAAAACAGCCCCTCACGAAGCAACGCATAAACTAGGGTTTAAGCTTCTGTCACTCTAGCAACCCATCATCTACTTATTACTTCCCAATGCCTTCCTCTAGGCCCAAATAATGGTGAAGTGTTATGTAGTCGACGTTCACATAACACCACTAGAGGTTAGACAACACACGTCTCATCAAAATATCGAATCGAATACCAAATTCACATGACTACTAATAGCAAGACTTCTCCCTTGTCCTCGTGAACAAACGTAACTACTCACAAAGCATATTCATGTTCATAATCAGAGGGGTAATAATATGCATAAAGGATCTGAACATATGATCTTCCACCAAATAAACCAACTAGCATCAACTACAAGGAGTAATCAACACTACTAGCAACCTACTAGCACCAATCCCGGACTTGGAGACAAGAATTGGATACAAGAGATGAACTAGGGTTTGGAGATGAGATGGTGCTGATGAAGATGTTGATGGAGATTGCCCTCTCCCGATGAGAGGAGCGTTGGTGATGATGATGACGATGATTTCCCCCTCCCGGAGGGAAGTGTCCCCGGTAGAACAGCTCCACCGGAGCCCTAGATTGGTTCTGCCAAGGTTCCGCCTCGTGGCCGCGGAGTCTCGTCCCGAAAGGTTGTCTCTGATTTTTTTCTCATCGAAAGACTTCATATAGGAGAAGATGGGCATCGGAGAGCCACCAGGGGCCCCATGAGGTAGGGGGCGCACCCCAGGGGGCGCCCCCCACCCTCGTGAGCAGGGTGTGGGCCTCCTGGCCTTCATCTTTGGCGAAGATTTTTCTTTATTTATTTTAAGACATTCTGCGGAGTTTCAGGACTTTTGGAGTTGCACAGAATAGGTCTCCAATATTTGATCCTTTTCCAGCCCAGAATTCCAGCTGCCGGCACTCTCCCTCTTCATGTAAACCTTGTAAAATAAGAGAGAACAGCCATAAGTATTGTGACATAACGTGAAATAACAACCCATAATGCGATAAATATCGATATAAAAGCATGATGCAAAATGGACGTATCACCCATCCATTCAAGTGATCACAAAAGTTAGCAACTTTGTCCTTTCATCTCTCTTTGCTAGATTAGGTTTTGCATTGCTTTATATACTGATTAATTTGTGGGTTTTAGTAATTTGGGAGGAATTATATGTTGTAGTTTATTTGATTTATATGCAATTTGAGCTTAAAATAACTCTTAGTTTGCATATGTAGGTGCGGTTTACTTAGTGCTTTCCTGTCTCCGTCGTAACCACCGTCGATCGTCCGCACCGACCCGTCGCCGACACCACCTTGTGGTGAGCCTCTTGTTCTTATCATTTTTATATAAAAAAATCATGTTTGTGTGATTTAGATATATAGTTACTTGTATAATTATCTTACACGTATGTTATTTGTTATACATAGTGCCATGGTTTTGATATTCGTTCCCGTCGGCCCTTGTCCGTGTTATGATTCGGATGTGGTATATTCTCTTCTAAAACCATTTGTTGCATTTCGTGTGTATGACAAATTATGCCCATCAAGTTGTCATAGATAGTTTTATCTAGGAGGTATGTGAACCGGAAATTCCAACTAACCCTGTTGTCGAGAGGTTAAATTTAGTTGAAAGAGAAAACGAGTATTTGAAAGAAAAATTGACAAGAATTGAGGGGGAGAAGATGGAATTGGAGTTGCATGTTGCCGATGTTGTCGATGATCACAAGATCAAGATGGAGAAAATGCGGTTGAAGATTAAAAAGATTAGAAAATATGCCATTGATAGTGAGGCTTGGTATCATTATGTTGTTGGATCAATTGTTACCTTAGTTGCGATCTTGATCACATTTGTTGTTGCATTTAAATGCTTTAGCTAGATAGTTATTTGTATGTTGCATTTAAGTGTTGTATGAACTTGTATTAATTTGGTCTATTTGGTGGTGTGTAATGAAGATGAGCCGACAATGGATGTACGATGACCGATGCTCTCCCCAGTTCGTTGATGGCGTGCATATTTTTCTGATTGCGGCTCAGGCAAACAAGCGGGTGGATGGTTTTATGCCTTGTCCATGTGCTGGCTGTAAGAATGATCACAATTACTCTAACTCAAGAACCATTCACGTCCACCTGTTTGAGTCCGGTTTCATGCCCCACTATAATGTTTGGACCAAGCACGGAGAAAGAGGGGTTATGATGGAAGACAATGAAGAAGAAGAGGACGACGATAGCTATCCTGGCCATGGGTTCCCTGAATACGGTGATACAACAATGAGGGAAGAAGCTGAGCCGGCAATGCGAGAAGAAGCTGAGCCGGCAATGTGGGAAGAACCTGAAGAAGAGGCATCAGATGAGCCCGCTGATGATCTAGGTCGGGCCATTGCCGACGCAAAGAGAAACTGCGCAAGTGAAAAGGAGAAGAAGAAGTTGCAGTGCATGTTAGAGGATCACAAGAAATTGTTGTACCCGAATTGCGAAGCTGACAAGAAAAAGTTGGGCACCACACTGGGATTGTTGCACTGGAAGGCAGAGAATGGTATCTGACAAGGGATTTGGAAAGTTGCTGGTAATGATAAAGAATATGCTTACAAAGGACAATGAATTTCCCAAGAGTACGTACGAAGCAAAGAAGGTTGTCCGCCCTCTAGGGTTACAGGTGCAGAAGATACATGCATGCCCTAATGACTGCATCCTCTACGGCGGTGAGTACGAGGATTTGAACGCATGCCCGGTATGCGGTGCATTGCGCCATAAGATCAGCCGCGATGACCCTGGTGATGTCGAGGGCGAGCGCCCCAAGAAAAAGATTCCTGCCAAGGTGATGCGGTATGCTCCTATAATACCACGGTTGAAACCTTTGTTCCAAAACAAAGAGCATGCCAAGGCGATGCGATGTCACGGAGAAGACCGTAAGAAAGACGGAAAGTTGAGAGTACCCGCTGACGGGTCGTAGTGGAGAAAAATCGAGAGAAAGTACAAGGAGGAGTTTGCAGGTGACTCGAGGAACGTATGGTTTGGTCTAAGCGCAGATGGCATTAATCCTTTTGGGGAGCAGAGCAGCAACCATAGCACCTGGCATGTGACTCTATGTTTGTATAACCTTCCTCCTTGGTTGTGCATGAAGCAGAAGTTCATTATGATGCCAGTGCTCATCCAAGGCCCTAAGTAACCCGAAAACGACATTGATGTGTACCTAAGGCCATTAGTTGAAGAACTCTTACAGCTGTGGAATGGAAAAGGTGTACGTGTGTGGGATGAGCACAAACAGGAAGAATTTGACCCTTAGTGAAGCGCATGAAGAAACTCCATGCTGATGGACTTTCGGAATCACTTGATTGTGAATCACTTGGTGCTTGCAAACCGTGCCTTATAGGCAAGATGACTAAAACTCCGTTCTCCGGAACAATGGAACGAGCTACTGACTTATTGGAAATAATACATACATGTTGGGGAACATAGTAATTTCAAAAAAATTCCTACGCACACGCAAGATCATGGTGATGCATAGCAACGAGAGGGGAGAGTGTTGTCTACATACCCTCGTTGAATGTAAGCTGAAGCATTATGACAACGCAGTTGATGTAATTGTGCTTTCTCACGATCCAACCGATCCAAGTACCGAACGTACGGCACCTCCGTGTTCAGCACACGTTCAGCTCGATGAGG
The DNA here is from genome assembly GCA_021605205.1 of Aegilops longissima. Classification (NCBI taxonomy): domain Eukaryota; kingdom Viridiplantae; phylum Streptophyta; class Magnoliopsida; order Poales; family Poaceae; genus Aegilops; species Aegilops longissima. Next base: position 806,383,723 of record CM038677.1, read on the forward strand.
TCCCTCGAACTCTTGATCCAGTTGAGGTCGAGAGAGAGTTGTGATGATGAAGTTACCAACGCAGGGCTTAGCCCAAGCACTACGACGATATGACCGAGGTGTGTAACTATGGAGGGGGGCACCGCACACAGCTAAGAGATTTTCTGTTCTGTCTTTGGGGTGTCCCCTTCCCACATATATAAAGAAGGGAGGAGGAGGAGGCCGGCCCTAGAGGGGGCGCGCCAAGTATGGGGAGTCATACTAGGACTCCCAAGTTCTACACTACTGGAATCAGCTACTTTGCCATCTGCCAGCTCTTTGCCGTCTGCTAGCAGACGACAAAGAAGCTCTTTGCCATCAGCTACCGAAAAGCAGACGGCAAAGAAACGTCAGACGGCAAAAGAGGCCTTTGCCATCGGCCGGCTCATTGCCGCCACCGGTGACGGCAAAGAGAGGTGGCCCCATCCCCGCCCGTCAGCGGCGGACGGCAAAGGCCTGCCGTGTAGTGACGTCTAGTGACATCATACAATGGACGACAAAGGCAGGACAAATTTTGCCGTCAACGGCGGACGGCAAAGGCTCGCCGCCACATACCTAACAGACTAACAGCGCAATTTTTGCCGTCTGCTTTCTTTGTCGTCTGCTGCTGATGGCAAAGGCCCCTTTGCCGTCAGCCGCGTAAAGCAGACGACAAAGTAGCTGTTTGCCAGACCTTACTTTGCCGGAGCCTTTTGCCGTCGGTGGCGGACGGCAAAGACCTTTGCCATCCGCCATTCATGCCTTTGCCGTCTGCCGTGGCAGACGGCAAAGTAGTTGATTCCTGTAGTGCTAGTAGGATTCCCCTTTTCCTTTCCGGAGTAGGAGAGGAGAAAGGGGAAAGAGAGAGGGAGTAGGAAAGGGCAAGGGGGGCGTCGCCTCCTTTCCCCTAGTCCAATTCGGACCCATGGGGGGCGCGCGCCTCCTTCCCTTTGGCCTACCTCCTCTATTCCCGTATGTCCCAATAAGGCCCAATACTTCTCCCGACGAATCCCCGTAACTCTCCGGTACTCCGAAAAATACCCTAATCACTCAGAACCTTTCCGATGTCCGAATATAGCCTTCCAATATATCGATCTTCATGTCTCGACCATTTCGATACTCCTCATCATGTCCCTGATCTCATCCGGGACTCCGAACAACCTTCGGTACATCAAATCACATAACTCATATACAAATTGTCATCGAACGTTAAGCGCGCGGACCCTACGAGTTCGAGAACTATGTAGACATGAACGAGACATGTCTCCGGTCAATAACCAATAACGGAACCTGGATGTTCATATTGGCTCCCACATATTCTACGAAGATCTTTATCGGTCAAACCGCATAACAACATATGTTGTTCCCTTTATCATCGGTATGTTACTTGCCCGAGATTCGATCCTCGGTATCACCATACCTAGTTCAATCTCGTTACCGGCAAGTCTCTTTACTCGTTTCGTAATGCATCATCCCGCAACTAACTCATTACTCACGATGCTTGCAAGGCTTATATTGATGTGCATTACCGAGAGGGCCCAGAGATACCTCTCCGACAATCTGAGTGACAAATCCTAATCTCGATCTATGCCAACTCAACAAACACCATCGGAGACACCTGTAGATCACCTTTATAATCACCCAGTTACGTTGTGATGTTTGGTAGCACACAAGATGTTCCTCTGGTATTCAGGAGTTGCATAATATCATAGTCATAGAAACATGTATAAGTCATGAAGAAAGCAATAGCAACATACTAAACGATCAAGTGCTAAGCTAACGGAATGGGTCAAGTCAATCACATCAATCTCTAATGATGTGATCTCGTTAATCAAATGAAGACTCATGTCTATGGCTAGGAAACATAACCATCTTTGATTCATCGAGCTAGTCAAGTAGAGGCATACTATTGACACTCTGTTTATCTATGTATTCACACATGTACTAAGTTTCCGGTTAATACAATTCTAGCATGAATAATAAACATTTATCATGATATAAGGAAATAAATAATAACTTTATTATTTCCTCTAGGGCATATTTCCTTCAATACAGATGTATGCGGGCCCATTAGTTCCCCTGGGGGTTCCGATAACCCTCCGGCACTCCGGTTTTATCCGAAACTTCTCCGGAACACTTCCGCTGTCCGAATATAGTCGTCCAATATATCAATCTTTATGTCTCGACCATTTGGAGACTCCTCGTCATGTCCGTGATCACATATGGGACTCCGAACAATCTTTGGTACATCATATCGCATAAACTCATAATACCAATCGTCATCGAACGTTAAGCGTGCGGACCCTACGGGTTCGAGAACTATGTAGACATGACCGAGACACGTCTCCGGTCAATAACCAATAACAGAACCTGGATGCTCATATTGGTTCCTACATATTTTACGTAGATCTTTATCGGTCAAACCGCATAACAACATACATTGTTCCCTTTGTCATTGGTGTGTTACTTGCCCGAGATTCGATCGTCGGTATCTCAATACCTAGTTCAATCTCGTTACCGGCAAGTCTCTTTACTCGTTCCATAATACTTCATCCCGGAACTAACTCACTAGTCACAATGCTTGCAAGGCTTATAGTGATGAGTATTACCGAGAGGGTCCAGAGACACCTCTCCGAAACACGGAGTGACAAATCCTAATCTCGATCTATGCCAACCCAACAAACACCTTCAGAGACACCTGTAGAGCACCTTTATAATCACCCAGTTACGTTGTGAAGTTTGGTAGCACACAAAGTGTTCTTCCGGAATTCGGGAGTTGCATAATATCATATTCATAGGAACATGTATAAGTCATGAAGAAAGCAATAACAACATACTAAACGATCAAGTGCTAAGCTAACGGAATGGGTCAAGTCAATCACATCATTCTCTAATGATGTGATCCAGTTAATCAAATGAAAACTCATGTCTATGGCTAGGAAACATAACCATCTTTGATTCAACGAGCTAGTCAAGTAGAGGCATATTAGTGACACTTTGTTTGTCTATGTATTCACACATGTACTAAGTTTCCGGTTAATACAATTCTAGCATGAATAATAAACAATTATCATGATATAAGGAAATAAATAATAACTTTATTATTGCCTCTAGGGCATATTTCCTTCAATACAGATGTATGCGGGCCCATTAGTTCCCCCGGGGGTTCCGATAACCCTCCGGCACTCCAGTTTTATCCGAAACTTCTCCGAAACACTTCCGCTGTCTGAATATAGTCGTCCAATATATCAATCTTTATGTCTCGACCATTTGGAGACTCCTCGTCATGTCTGTGATCACATCCGGGACTCCGAACAATCTTCGGTACATCATATCACATAAACTCATAATACCAATCGTCATCGAACGTTAAGCGTGCGGACCCTATGGGTTCGAGAACTATGTAGACATGACCGAGACACGTCTCCGGTCAATAACCAATGACGGAACCTGGATGCTCATATTGGTTCCTACATATTCTACGAAGATCTTTATCAGTCAAACAGCATAACAACATGCGTTGTTCCCTTTGTCATCGGTGTGTTACTTGCCCGAGATTCGATCGTCGGTATCTCAATACCTAGTTCAATCTCGTTACCAGCAAGTCTCTTTACTCGTTCTGTAATACTTCATCCCGCAACTAAATCACTAGTCACAATGCTTGCAAGGCTTATAGTGATGAGTATTACCGAGAGGGCCCAGAGATACCTCTCCGAAGCACGGAGTGACAAATCCTAATCTCGATCTATGCCAACCCAACAAACACCTTCGGAGACACCTGTAGAGCACCTTTATAGTCACCCATTTACATTGTAATGTTTGGTAGCATACAAAGTGTTTCTCCGGTATTCGAGAGTTACATAATCTCATAGTCTGAGGAACTTGTATAACTCATGAAGAAAGCAGTAGCAATGAAACTGACACAATGATAATGCTAAGCTAACGGATGGGTCATGTCCATCACATCATTCTCCTAATAATGTGATCCCGTTAATCAAATGACAACACATGTCAATGGTTAGGAAACATAACCATCTTTGATTAACGAGCTAGTCAAGTAGAGGCATACTAGGGATTATATGTTTTGTCTATGTATTCACACATGTACTAAGTTTCCGATTAATACAATTCTAGCATGAATAATAAACATTTATCATGAATTAAGGAAATAAATAATAAATTTATGATTGCCCCTAGGGCATATTTCCTTCAGATGGGACTCCAATAGCTCGCGGTTAAGCATATCCACATCATATACCTCCTCTTGGTTGCCTCCAACATTGTCCATGACAAGTCAGCGCCAACTACAAAATAATGTCAAGTCTTAGTGCCAACTACAAAAACACATATGCCAATTGAACTATATATATATATATATATATATATATATATATATATATATATATATATATATATATATATATATATATATATATATATATATGAAGTTTAGTACGTATTCATGTCATTTAGCATGCATCGACAATAATTGAACTATATATGACAACAATAAGCATAGCTTTGACAACAATTGAACTATATATATATATATATATATATATATATATATATATATATATATATATATATGAATTTTAGTACTTATTCATCCCATAGCCCCTAAATAAATACTAGGAGCCTCTCAATCAATATTATAGCCCTCTGTTATTTATATTAGGTCCCCGAAAACATTTTTCTGCCTATACATCATGACCTATTATTGTTCGGTATTCGCCGAAACTCTTTCGGTAACTGCGAAACGCTTCCGGTTTCTCACAAAACTATTTCTTTTATCCCCGTAACTATTCTGAGAATATTTTCTCATATTTGTCACTCCACTAATACCCAGCAGATCGAAATTACCTTAAGCGTGTGACCCTATAGGTTCGGTAGAATATAGACATAAACAAACTTCCTTTCATTCAGTGATCAACATTGGAACCATGAACATCATGTTGACCCCTATACCCATCGATTGAACCTTTGGTTATCATATATCATTCCCTTTTATTCATGATATGTTACAAAACCCGAGGTGAGATATATCGGTATCCTTTGAAGTCATTCTCATGCTCATTATACCGGTTTCCTCGTTGCTGATTTTTTTTCTCGTTGACATGTTCTGGCATCCCTGTGATGTAGTCACATGTGTCTGGCTAGACGATGATGGATGTCGTCACACCGAGAGGGCCCTAAGAATATCTCTTCATCGTCGGAGGATCAAATCCCGTTCTTGAGCTATCTAGGCCCTTGGCACACTTTTCGATGTACCTGAAAGTTGTCTTTATGATCACCGTGTTACCAATGACGTTTGAGAAACCCCGAAGTTTATGGTATGGTATGAAGTGACTACAATACTCTCATGGTCTAAGTAACTAAAGCATACATTAACTCTCCATGTTATAAATCCACTAGTAGAAAACAGGGCTATCATTCGGGCCTGGCCAGCCCATTAGTCCCGGTTCTTCACGAACCGAGACCCATGGGGGGATTAGACCCGGTTCATGAGCCTAGGGGGCCGGCCGGGGCCTCGTGGGCATTGGTCCCATTTCGTCTGGACCCATTTGTCCCGGTTCTAGGCACGAACCGGGACCAATGGTCCTCGCTGCTGGCCCACAGCCATTGGTACCGGTTCATGCCTTGAACTGGTTTAGAAGGTGGGCCTTTAGTCCCGGTTCATGCCACGAACCGGGACAAATAAATTGCCTATATATACCCATCGCCGCGATAGAGCACTCCACAGTGCTTTGTTCTTTCTGGCTGGCGAGGGGAGGACATTTGGGTGCTCTAGCTCACCTCCTATGCACATGAGGTGTTCGATGAAATGCCCGAGCCACACTAGTTAATCTTTATCCTCTCGAAACTCGACCTCCGAGCTCCATTAATTTTCCCCGAGATTTGTCTAGGTTTAGCGGTCCGTCACGTACCTTCCCCGTCTTCACCGCTGTCAATCGCCCGCGTGCCGATCTCGTCGCCGGCACCACCGTGGTGAGCATCTTGTTCTTATCTTCTTTCTAAAAGAAAAAATTCTTACTTCAGATAGATACTTGTCTAATTTTCTTACTTTTACTATTCCTTGTTATTATATAGTGCAATCGTTTTGGTATCCGCCCCCGTCGGCCCTCGTCATGTCTATGATTCAGATGTGGTATATATTATTTTTTGATAACTATTTGGTTCATTTATTGTTTATGACAATTATGCCGACCAACGTGACATAGATTTTATTTATCTAGGAGGTTGTTGAACCAGAAATTCCAACCGACCCTATTGTCGAGAGGTTAAATTTAGTTGAAGAAGAAAACAATTATTTGAAGGAAAAAAATAAGAAAAATTGTGGAGGAGAAGATGATATTGGAGTTGCATGTTGCGGATGTCGTCGATGATCACAAGATCAAGATGGATGCAATGCGGTTGAAGATTAAAAAGATTAGAAAATATGCCATTCATACCGAGACTTGGTATCATTATGCATTTGGATCAGTTGTTACCTTGGTTGCGATTATGATCGCATTTGTTGTTGCATTGAAATGTTTTACATAATTTCAATGTATGGTTTAATTAGATGCCCTGGAGAGCCATATGTTGTTCAATGAGAACTATGTATGTACTTTGGTTTTAATGTGATGATGAACTTATAATAATTTGGTCACTTATCTATTCATGAGAGGGTTGAGAATTGGTGATGTGGCTTTGAATGGTGCATTTTGAACACAGAAAAAACTACGGAGTTCAAATAACTTCAAAAAAATGAAATCCCTTTGTAACAGACGAGTTCCCGTATGAAACCCTGATACTTCGAAAGAGATTGTCCGTTTTGTACACGAAGTGCATCTAGTTTTTGCCGTAACCCTCTCTACTTTGTTGCACATGCTATGTGGGTGAAATGATGATACCATGCCAACTTTCAACCTTTTCAGAGTTCATTTCAAATACTTTTCAATTACATGGTCTTATAGCTCAAAATAATCAGTAAATGCATGAAAAATAACAAATAAAGTCAGAAAGGGTTGAGAATTGGTGATGTGGCTTTGAATGGTGCATTTTGAACACAGAAAAACTATGGAGTACAAATAAGTTCAAAAAAATGAAATCCCTTTGTAACAGACGAGTTTTCGTATGAAACCCCGATACTTCGAAAGAGATTGTCCGTTTTGTACACGAAGTGCATCCAGTTTTTGTCGTAACCCTCTCTACTTTGTCGCACATGTTATGTGGGTGAAATGATGATACCATGCCAACTTTCAACCTTTTCAGAGTTCATTTCAAATGCTTTTCAATTTCATGGTCTTATAGCTCAAAATAATCAGTAAATGCATGAAAAATAACAAATGAAGTCAGAAAGGGTTGAGAATTGATGATGTGGCTTTGAATGGTGCATTTTCAACACAGAAAAACTATGTAGTTCAAATAAGTTCAAAAAAATGAAATCCCTTTGTAACAGACGAGTTTCCGTTTGAAACCCTGATACTTCAAAAGAGATTGTCCGTTTTGTACACGAAGTGCATCCAGTTTTTGCCGTAACCCTCTCTACTTTGTTGCACATGCTATGTGGGTGAAATGATGATACCATGCCAACTTTCAACCTTTTCAAAGTTCATTACAAATGCTTTTCAATTTCATGGTCTTATAGCTCAAAATAATCAGTAAATTCATGAAAAATAACAAATGAAGTCAGAAAGGGTTGAGAATTGATGATGTGGCTTTGAATGGTGCATTTTGAACACAGAAAACTATGTTGTTCAAATAAGTTCAAAAAAATGAAATCCCTTTGTAACAGATGAGTTTCCGTATGAAACCCTGATTCTTCAAAAGAGATTGTCTGTTTTGTACACGAAGTGCATCCAGTTTTTGCCGTAACCCTCTCTACTTTGTTGCACATGCTATGTGGGTGAAATGATGATACCATGCCAACTTTCAACCTTTTCAGAGTTCATTTCAAATGCTTTTCAATTTCATGGTCTTATAGCTCAAAATAATCACTAAATGCATGAAAAATAACAAATGAAGTCAGAAAGGGTTGAGAATTGGTGATGTGGCTTTAAATGGTGCATTTTTAACACAGAAAAACTATGGAGTTCAAATAAGTTCAAAAAAATGAAATCCCTTTGTAACAAACGAGTTTCCGTATGAAACAAAATAATATAAACTTTAATAAAATATATAATAGGAATAAAATAAAATAAACTTTAATAACATAAATAAGCAACCTCTAGTATTATTGAAACTAAAATTATATAAAATTGATGCAACTAAAATTATCAAAAGTATTTTTCTGTTCAAAATCATTAAAAGAAAAAAAGAATTATCATAAAATAAAATAAATTAGTAATTAGAAAAAAAAATACAATAAAATAAATAAGTATTTTGTCATAAGTAGAAACAAAAAAAAAGCAAAAAAGAAAACAAAAAAACTGGGAAAACATAAAAAAATTGCCACCTACTGGGCCACCACGACCTGAATACGACTAGAAACCCAGATAGTTGGGCCAGGATTCAGGCCCGCGGAAGGCCCAGCAGGCCTACAGGCAAAGCATTGCCAGATTAGGTCCATAGGCATGCAGTTCAGAGGAGTTCGAGAGAGAGGAGGCAACGGAGCTTATAAATAGGTCATCGACGCTCTCAACTAGCAAGGTGGGACTAAACTCCCACCACCACCCCGCTGTGCAAGGCCACTGGTCCCGGTTGGTGGCACCAACCGGGACTAAAGAGTGGCTTTGGTCCCGGTTGGTGGCACCAACCGGTACCAATGCCACCCTTTAGTCCCGGTTGGTGCCACCAACCGATACCAAAGGCCTCTGCTTCCCGCCCTTTGTGCTGCTGAAAAGTGACCTTTGGTCCCGGTTGGTGGCACCAACCGGGACTAAAGGTGGCATTGGTATCGGTTAGTGCCACCAACCGGGACCAATGTCCTGGGTATATAAGTAGCACTTGTGAAAATTTTCATCTTCATCTCGCAGTTGCCCCGACGACCCCTCGACGAATCGACGCCGCCAGTTGCCCCGACGCCGCCACAAGACTTCGCTGTCGTCGTCGCCGCCGTTCCGCGCCCGTTATGCGCCGTCACCAGCGCCCTCGCCGTCCGGGCGCCCTTGCTTAACGACGTCGCGCGACCCTGCCCGGCGATCGTCGTGGCGCCCTCGCCGACGCTGTCGCCTGCGCCGCTTGCCGCCTGCCGTCGCCGCTAAATGTATACATGCTATTTTTTTACATGTTTTTAGATTTTCATATATGTATGTATGTATTTTTTAGATATATTTAATTTTTTATGTATGTTCATAGATGTATGTATGTATTTTTTACATGTTTTTATGTATGTATGTATTTTTTCAATTGTAATATGCATGATGTTTTAAAAATACATATATGCCAAAAGTTTGATTTTTAGAAAAGTTTTATCTATATATGTTCTCTGATTTAGTACATTTTAGGTTAGTTTCATTTTTAGAAAATTTTATATATTTAGGAAGAAGGAAGAAGAAGAAGAAAAAGTTTTATATATGCAAAAGTTACATTTAAAAAAATTATATATCTACATAGGAAAGGAAGAAGAAGAAAAGAATGAGAGGAAAAGGAAAATAAGAAGAGGAAGAAAGGAGAAGAAGAGGAGAGGAAGAAGAGGAGAAATAAATAAGAAGAGGAAAAAAGAAGAAAAGGAAGAGGAGAAGAAGAAAGAAATAGAGGAGAAGAAGAGAAAATAGAATATTTTCTATTTTTTTCTTTTTCTTCTCTATTCCTTTCTTCTTCTCCTCTTTTTTTCTTCTTTTTTTCTTCGATCTTCTCTTCTATTCCTTTCTTCTTCTCCTCTTTTTATTTCTTCTTTTGTCTTCTTATTTTTTATCGGGTATGTCGTTGTCGATAAACCCCCTCCTGATAACTTCAACACGAGGGGGCGTCGATATACCCCCTCCCCGATAACATTATTTTCCCATGTATGTATGTCGTCATTGTCGATATAACCCCCTCCCGGATAACTTCGACATGAGGGGCGGTCGATATATATAACCCCTCTAGACCGTGATAACTTATACCACGGAGCACCCCCCCCCCCCCAGGCCCTCTCGCTCGACCAAAACTCTCACACCCAAATCCTAGAAAAAAACGATGTCGGTCTCCTACCCCCTCCCGCCGCGCCCCTACCCGACAAACTCTCTTGAGGCCACCCCAAACCCTTGAAGCATTGTCGAGGCCACCCCAAACCCTTGAAGCGTTGCCGAGGCCGCCCCAAACCCTAGAGAAGCAGCGTCGAGGCCACTAATTAATAGGATTCCTTATTGTGATTAGCTAGCTAGTTCTACGTTTGCCACTAATATATCCATCTGTCATATTTGAATAACAATTTCCATTTTATAAATATTTGCAGAAACTATGGAGAACCCCCGAGATGACGCAACAGAAGCGATGTAGGGGGACATAATCGCAAAAGGAAGTGATGCCGTCTTGTCGTATCTCAACGACACTGATGGTCTGGAAGGACAGGGTGAAGAAGAAGACTCCTATGCTTATGATGGCTCCGGTGACCCAATGCCAGTACAAGAAGGAGACCGTGATGACGGCTCCGATGACCGAACCAAGTCCGGCCAGGTATATATATTAGTTAATCCTGTGCTGACTAGCTAATTGATGAATTCATTGTTTTCGTATGTACACATATTAATTAACTCTCTCTTTCTTCTTTTCTCTAGTCCTCCGGATCGAGCACAACTTCGGTAAAGAAACGAGGCCCGAAGAAAAAGTTGCGCTCGGATGAAAGGTTTGAGATCACAGCAATCGCGCGCGACGGCAAGCTGATTGAACCGACCTCGACAAGGGATGCATTTCATGCTCACTGCAGGGTTCTTGTTAGGGACAAGATCCCGATCAGTATCCAGCAATGGTAAAAGCCTAAGAATGAAGACCCTGAGGTGTCTTATGTCTCCGGTATGCAGGAAGAAGATCTTTGGACAACGCTTAAGGAAAATTTCACCCTACCGCCGGAGGAGGATCCGGAGAAGCCAGTTAAAGAGCAATTGATCAAGTCTCATGCTCTTAAGAAGATGGCAGAACTATTCAGGAGGTGGAAGACTGAGCTGAAAATAGAGTTTGTCGGCGAAGATTTGACACCAGAATTCACCAGAAAGTATGAGAAGATCAGAGATCACTGGCCCGCATTTGTGGCCCACAAGACATCGGAAAAGAGTAAGAAGATGTCAGCGACAAATAAGAAAAATGCTGCGAAGAAGAAGCATCACCATCGCACGGGGTCAGGTGGCTACCTCAAAGCCCGACCTTTGTGGGACAAGGCTGAGAATGACCTGATTGCTAAAGGGGTCGAACCAGAGACATTCAACTGTCCAGACCGTTGCCGGACTTGGTTCTTCGGTGTTGGCGGAACCTTGGACCCTGTATCAGGGAAGTGCGTTTGGACGGAAGAGCAACTGTGCATACCCATCACGAGGCTTCAAGAGTATATCGAGAAAGCGCAGCAAGGGACGTTCGTTCCAGATAGAGAGAAGGACAAGCTCACAATGGCCCTCGGGAATCCTGAGCACCCTGGACGGACACGAGGCACGCCAGGCTCCATTGCATGGAAGGCTGGGTTTCCGGACGCAGGGGGTTACAAAACCCAGGAGAGGAGGAAGAAAGTGGAGCATAGCCAACTGCAGACGCTACACGAAAGGGTACAAGGGCTAGAGGAACGAGAAGCAGATCGCAGCAAACGACCTGCCGAAGCTTCCCCTGAAGCTACCCCGCCATCTCAGCGGAGAAGCAGCGTGGCTTCCTGAAAGTGCTAGTTATCGACTAGAGGGGGGTGAATAGGCGATTTTTATGAAAGTATTCAAAATGTGGAAGTTTCGAAGACAAACAATAGAAATGCCCTAATTCATATGCAGCGGAAGATAAACTACAACAAGCAAACCATAGTCAAGTATGCAGTAATGTGAAAGTACAAAGACTAATAGCAGCTTAGTAGTAAGGATCGGGATGGAAGATAGTATGAAGCCAACCAACGATAGTAGTCAAGCAATGAAGTCAAACAGGTACGACAAATAGGCAATGACTTCATGAAGACAAACTCTAAGTAAGGGGAGGGAGAGGATAGAACCAGTCACTTGTTGAAGACACAGGATTTGTTGGACCAGTTCCAGTTGCTGTGACAACTGTACGTCTGGTTAGGGAGGCTGAGATTCAACTCAGAAGACTGCGTCTTCACCTTATTCCCCTTGAGCTAAGGACACACAGTCCTCGCCCAATCACTCTGGTAAGTCTTCAAGGTAGACTTCCGAACCTTCACAGACTTCGTTCACCGGCGATCCACAATGACTCTTGGATGCTCAGAACGCGACGCCTAACCGGCTGGAGGATTCACAGTCCTCAAGTGTAATAAGTCTTCAGGTCACGCAGACAGAAAGACTTCAGTGATGCCTAACACTCTTTGGCTCTGGGTGTTTGGGCTTTGTCCTCGCAAGGATTTCTCTCTCTCAAAGGCTTCGAGGTGGGTTGCTCTCAAACGACAAAAGCCGTGCACTAACTCTGAGCAGCCACCAATTTATGGTGTAGGGGGTGGGCTATTTATAGCCACTAGGCAACCCGACCTGATATGTCCGAAATGACCCTGGGTCACTAAGGAACTGACACGTGTTCCAACTGTCATATTTCAAACACACACGACAACTTTACTTGGGCTACAAGCAAAGCTGACTCATCCAGCTCTGGATAAGATTTGCTCTCATTGTCTTCGCTCGAAGACATAGGATTTGGGTTGAGCATCACTTCAGTCATTCTGACTTTGTTCACTTGGACCCCACTTAACAGTACAGTGGTTCCTATGACTCAACAAAGAAGAAAAAGGAAACAACGAATTGACACAGTCTTCGCGCTCCATAGCCTTCACTCAATGTCTTCTCATGTCATAGTCTTAAATATGAATATCTTCACATACCACCATTGTCGTCAATGTCTTCATACATTTTTAGGGGTCATCTCCGGTAGGTAAACCAAATCAATGAGGGACACTACATGTGTTATCCTGCAATTCTCACAAACACATTAGTCCCTCAACCAAATTTGTCGTCAATACTCCAAAACCAACTAGGGGTGGCACTAGATGCACTTACAAATCTCCCCCTTTTTGGTGATTGATGACAAACTGGTTGAAGTTTTAAACGGGGATAAAGTATGTGAAATTGTAAAGGATAGGGTATTGTCTTTATAAGTGGCAGAGGCTCCCCCTGAAGATGTGCATAAAAGTAATTTGCTTTTGGAATGCAAATGCACATGGCAGGTTGTACTTGTGGAGATCCTCTTCAACTTATGAAGATAATTCATCATGCATGAAATGATATAACTAAGAGAATGACATGCATAATGAAAAATGGACGTCTGCAGAATGATCTAAGTGCGGAAGTTATCATCGCACATGCGAAATTTATCATCGCATCACAGAAAAGCAAATAAGTAGCAGACGACCATCGAGTTTAAGTGTTACAACTCAAAGAACCAAATGTATCAAAAGCGAGAGTTGTAAACACTAGGCAAAATATAAAGCAACCGCCCATATGAACCCGCTTGAAGACTATCAAACTCATATGCTTCTCCCCCTTTTGTCAGTAAGGACCAAAAAGGTTTGAAGACATAGAGCATCTACTCGTTCCCAAGAGGAGTAGGTGAAGCAGCAGGGATGTCGTTGTTGTTTGGCGGCGCAGACGAACTTGGTGCAGTGTCGATGCGTGCAGAAGTAGGGGGCGGTGAAGTAGCATCGTCTTCATCATCGATCACTTTGGCATTCACAGTTCCCGCGGAGGAAGAATAATCAGAGTCTTCAAGGGATGGAGTTTGACGTAGGACAGCATTCTGTGGAGGAGTGGAGTCAAACTTGAATATTTCAGTGAAGCCATTGTCTTGAAGATCTGCTTCAGCACTGAGTAGCGTCAAACTCTTCCATGATCGCCAACAGGTCTCGTGAGTGACAAAAGCATTCTTGGTGGCAAGATTTCGAATGCGATTGACGTCCACCAAGAGGCTTTGCATCTGTCGCTTGCGCCAGAAGTGATGCTTGTCTTGTTTCTGATGCAGTGCCACAAGAAGTTCTCGGTCATTTAGGACGCGAGAGCGCTTCTTAGGCCTTTGGGTAATTGTGCTCTCAGTAGCTTCAGTTTGCGCACGGTGAGGCATACGAGTGTTCCCAGCCATTGGATAGACACGAGTTACTGCTTGGACTCCTTCCATGGGTTGAGTGAAGCTTTGGTGATCAGCATTTTGAAGACAAAGAGGCTTCTTGGCAGGCTCAGGGTATATGACTTCAATCGACATATCAACCTCTGTTAGAAAGATCGATGATTGCGGCGCGAGGGCTGATAGTTGATAGCGAGTGTAGCTTGATGAGGCGCATGACCCATGGAGCATAGAATTTCAGGCCAAAAGGTCGAACCAGACGCAGCCAGTTGCCGGATGAAGAATTCTTGTGTATTGAAGCTGATGCCATTGAGGATGTAAAAGACCAATGTCTTCATGGCTCCTTCAAGTTTTGCAGCTGATGAATGCCCTTTGATAGGCCATAGAGTTCGCCTGATGATGTGATATATTCTGCGAGGCAGATACTCACGGTCATCAACAAAGAACTCCTTTGGGTATTCAACGTCAGGTGGCAAAGGCTTCATCATGCTCAACATCTGGCTCATGTTGAGCTCTGGCTTATGGAAGATGCTCTCCAGTGCATTGCGGTGGAGTTGACAATCAGGTTCGAATAGCTCTCCGGGAGTGGGTAGGCCTGTAAGCTCAATGACGTCAAGAGCTTTGGCTTCATGATGAACATTTCCTGTCATCCACTCGAGAACCCATGTCTTTGTATCCCTGTAGTAGCCGCGAATGTGGAGGGTAGCATAGAATTGAAGCAAAAGGTCCTCATTCCAATGTTCTTTGTCTGTCACAAAGCTGAGCAGACCTGCATCACGAAACCAGTCAAGTGCTTCTTCCAAGCATGGCAGTCCAGCAATGGCTTCAGTGTCAAGGTGCATATGAGGGAAAATGCACCCTTGATCATACTGAACGCAGAGTAATAGCTTCACGCTGATAGCTCCAAAACGATCCGATGATATTCTTGGCCTTGAGTAGGGTTCCTTGCTCACAAAGAAGGTGTTGTGGGCTTTGAAGCCATTTGCATTGAAGGACCACAGAGGGTGGCGAGCACTGGAACCTTGGCGCCTTGGCTTTGGTTTCGGATCGAGGCCTATGCTCAACATGATAATCAAACTGAGGACCAGAGGCATTAGGCGGAGGGACCAGAATGGGCCATTTGACAGTGATCAGCTGACCATAGTTGTATGCTTGCTCAATTGTACGGGGCCTTGGTGGCGGAACACAAGCAGTGGCAACAATAGAGGCGTCAGGTTGCACAACAGATGCTTCAGGAGCAATTGCATCATTGGCTTCTGGCACATTGGTTGGTGCAGGCTCCACATTTGCTTCAGCCATGACTACGTCATTGGCTTCATTTGTGTTGGTGGTGGCAGCCTCAAGATTTTCAACCTCCACTTGATGAGCTAGAGGGTCGGGCACTGGCACGTTCACTTCAGGAACAGCTTCTTCCGTAATGGGGGGAGTAGGGACATGTTCTTCTTCTTGGTTGTCATCGGCTGATGCAGCCGGATTGTCTTCAGCAGCTTTGGCTTCAGACACGGAGACATTCACAGTCGGAGTGGCTTCTGGAAACACTTGACGTGCAACAGATTGGTGGTGCACTTCTCCTTCTGGAATGCTCGAAAGAGGGACTTGAGGCCTTGGTCCTTTGCGAAGCCTGCGGAATGCTGGCAATGCCTTTGGAGATGGAGTTGGCTGGGCCTCAAAGTCATCCTCTTCTTCTTGCACAGGTGGTGTGACTTGTTGTTGTTGGGGAGTACTCGGGGAGTCTTGTTGTTGTGGGTGATCAGCCCATGATGCATCCTGAGCAATTGGCGTCAGAGGACGACCAATGCTAATGAGTTCGCTGTTCGTGAGAACAGGCGATGATACCAAGTTGTGTTCGATCTGAGGAAGAACTACATCATCTTCAACATTGTCATTGTGACCAATGTCTTCAGCAGCGGTGGGATCAACTGCTGGAATGTCTTCAGCTTCATGAGCCTCTGTGGAAGCAGGCTCATGAACTACCATCCGTCGTTCTTGGTGTTCAGATGTAGGGCGAACCATTGAGATAGGTTCAACAACTAAGGGCTCTGTGGGAGCAGCCCAATTCTTCTTGGTTTTGCGCTTCTTCTTGGAGGGAGCAACATCAGAGGCTTCAGGATTTTTCCTTTTTCTGGCTTCAGCCTCGGCAGTCCTCGTCTTCTTCAGTTCTGAAGCGGTTGACCTGACCTTTGGCTTCGAGCCAGTCATGCTGCTTGGGAAGACTATGCGAGGTTCTTCCTGCCTTGAAGGTGCAGTTTGGTCAGTTGATGGCTTCAACTTCTTTGCAGCCATTCTGGGGTCAATGCCAGGACGACCAAGAGCCTTGCGCTTCTCAGCCTCATTGTAGGCTTGCACACACTTGTCAGCCAGACTCTTCATGCGCTCACGAGAGCCTTTAGCTTCTTCGCGCTTCTTGAGAAAGGCTTCTTTGAGCTCGTGCAGCATGATCTTGAAGTTTTTGACATCTTGCACGCTGAGCTCTACCACATGCTTCTTGAACTGAGCTTTCTCATAGTCGATCTTGTGCTTCAGTTCAACGATGCGCTGAGCAAGAGCTATCTCAGAAGCAATGGCGCCATTGAAGGAGACGCTGAGGCCAATGGGAAGTTGCAGATCTTCAAAGATGAGATTTGGGGTGTCAAACCACTCATCAATGAAGTTATGGATGATTGCCACATCAAAAAGAGGCAAATCATTGAAGATCTCTGCTTCTTCCTTGCTCTTGATCAGTTGCTCAAGAGCATCATCTGCAAGATCTTCATCACTTGATAGATCAATGTGCTCTTCTCCCAGAATGGCAGCAGGAGTCAATGTCTGATCAGTATTTTTGACGATTTTCTTTTTCTTCTCCGTCTTCTTGGAGATGCGTGATAGATCTTAAGACTGCACCTGTCTTCAGGAGGTGCAGTGGCCAGTGGTTTCGCACGTGAAGCTTTTGGAGGAGGAGCTGATCTTGAAGCCTTAGCCTTCTTTGGCTTCTGCAGCTCTGGAGTAGGAGCTGGGGCTTCATCAGTGTCAGTATCATCATCAGAATGATCCACTTTGGCACCTTGGACTGAGATGTGAGTGATGAGGCCATCAAGGTTGTAGAAAGGACTGATGACATTGGGTTCTGCATCACGTGAGCCGTCAGCACGGGGAGCAGAGGGACCAGGGTTGAAGTCTAATCCCAATGACTTCTTGTTTTCCTTGGCCGATGCCTTTGCATGCTGGAAGTTGCGCTTGAAGAGATTGTCGTCACGACACCAGAGCAATGACGATGGGTCGGCATTTTCAGGCTGAGGTCCACGGACCATACAAGGATAGAAACCCTGTGCAATACCTTCAGCTCTGTTCTTGGGTGGAAGGCCTCGAAAGAGAATATCACCCCAAGGACTTTTGATAGCATTCTTCTCAGCGTATTCCTGGGTCACGAACTTGTATTTGAACCATTGTTCAGCCCAATATCGTAGAATCCATTGGATTCGTGTCTTGCGCTGATTATAATTCTCTTCAGGATCTGTCTTATAAAGCTCTGAGAGGTCATCAGGCAAATCTCTTGATGTTCCCCCACAACGCTGTCTGCCACCCTTCCTTACTGATTTCTCTGCAACCATGAACTTCAAACTAAATGGCTTCAACACGTTCGAAGGCTTCAAAGGCTTTCGCTTGCTGGACAAACAGGAACCGGCTTCGGAGAGTTAATGTGATGTCTGTAAGAATTCTGCAAACGAATGCAGACTATGAGAACCAAGGGATTCTCCCACGAACATGTACCTGGACAGCATTAGAGATGCGAGGGAAGGGGAAGAGGTCATATGCATTCTCAGAAGATTTTGAAGATAAATCAGTTTCAAGACATTGACCTCATGATGCGAAGACATTCACTTATATGTTGAGAGTTGGTTCCAGATTTGTACGAATCCGTGAATAAGTACAAGTGAGGAATCTAACTAGATATGAAGCTTAAGTGAATATACTAGGTGGTATGAGATGCAGAAAGAATAGATCTAACATTGTATAGGCAGAAACCAATTTTGGTAAATAGGATGAATCTTTGAGGATCAAAAAGATGGTAAAAATAGAGTTGTATTTACCACACGAAGAACTGCTAGATGGGATGAGTAGGAGACCGAGCAGTTCAATCCACCGTGCCCTAGCTTGGCGACGGAGGACACCTACGGCGGTGGCGGAGAGGACGATGTCCACGGCCGGCGTGAGGACGGCGTCGGAGAAGTCGCGGCAGCTAAGCGCTTCGTCGCCGGCGTCGTCAAGAGCTAGCGGTGGCGCTAGGGTTTTGACGAGGTGGAGAGGTGGAAGAAGGTTTTCTTTACCGCAGGGCACATGTATTTATAAGGAAGTGTGCGGCACAACGCAATTACTCAAGTGCCCCTGGCGGTTCACATCTGAGGGGCATGTGGCAAGCATGCAACATACTCAGAGTTGTCCCATGTTCCCACGCCCGCCAGGTTTGTCGGATGGTCGTTCCGGCTTCTCCGGATTTCAAACAATAAGGATGAATCATTTAAAACAGACTTAATGTTTGTCTCTGTGTCTTCTGCTGACAAGGACGCAGAGAAGACATTCGACAGTTTCAATAGAATGCATATGATTTGGACAGATAGAGTTTGAGATAGAAAGCATAGAGAGATTAGGGTCCGATCACATTCACTTAGTTCAAAAGATTCAACTAGGAAGACATAGCTATAAGTGAATGTCAGAGAGGACAGAACACTAGTGTGTGTGTGTGTGTGTGTGTATATATATATATATATATATATATATATATATATATATATATATATATATATATATATATATATATATATATATATATATATATATATATATATATATATATATATATATATATATAGGGATTGTCTATTCAGTCACCTGGGTGAGGAATAGTTATTCTTCACCCCTATATTTTACCATCAATACACCGTAATTTTACGTTTCGTAAGTTTTGTCTTATTTTCGACATAAAAAGAGACCGTAAGAAAATATATAATCGTTGTAAAAAATATTTTATGTTATGTAAAATTACAAACGTAAAAATATAGTGTAAAATACACATAAACTGCAAAATTTTCTTGTCTTATGACCTATATTTTTATTTTCTTATGTCAAATATTACGTAGTGAATGAATAGGAATGTAACTATTTGAATTCCAAACGTAATTTAATTATGAAATGATCGTAAGATTACCTCGGTGAAGAATAAGTTATTCTGCACCCTGGGTGATGAATAACATCACTATATATATATATATATATATATATATATATATATATATATATATATATATATATATATATATATATATATATATATATATATATATATATCAGAAAGCAATCAAATCAACATAGTGAAGAAAATCATGAAGATAAGTTGAAATTTGAAGACAAACCAAATGTGAAGACATAGCAAAAATAACGCCATGAGTGAAGCACTTCAAACAGAGAAATTTGGTGGTGGCGTTACCCACCATATAGGAAGTATTAGACCCAGACACGGCGCACAATTACCGTGGCGCTCCTAAGTCAAATTCCACATTAATGTATTCACACTCAGAATGTAAGTCTTCATTGATTGAAGATATACTTTACTTCGTGGGTTGCACATCTAAGTCATCAACATGCATAAGTGTTAGGATGTGTTTCTGATCACAGGACATTTGAGGATTCCAAGATATTTAGCTCACACCGTAACTTGCAAAACCTTTTATCATCCAAGGGCTTTGTGAAGATATCTGCCAGTTGCTCTTCAGTGTTGAAGTGAATGATGTCCATATCTTTCTTCATGACATGATCTCTGAGAAAGTGATGACGAATTTCAATGTGCTTTGTCTTCGAGTGCTGGACTGGATTGTTGGCAATCTTGATGGCGCTTTCGTTGTCGCAGAAGAGAGGTACTTGTTTCAGATTGATGCCATAGTCCCTGAGATTTTGCTTCATCCATAGAAGCTGAGCGCAGCAAGATCCAGCAGCAATGTATTCAGATTCAGCAGTTGAGAGTGATACACAGTTCTGCTTCTTTGAAGACCAACAGACAAGTGATCGTGCCAGAAAGTGACATGTGCCTGATGTAGACTTGCGATCCACCTTGTTACCAGCATAATCAGCATCCGAGAATCCAACCAGATCAAATTCTGAGCCCTTTGGATACCATAATCCGAGTGTTGGGGTGTGAGCCAAGTATCGAAGAATTCACTTCACAGCTAAGTGATGCGATTCCTTTGGTGCCGCTTGGAATCGAGCACACATGCAAACACTAAGCATAATATCTGGCCTAGATGCACATAGGTAAAGTAAGGAACCAATCATGGAGCGGTATACCTTTTGATCAAATTCTTTACCATTGTCGTCGAGACCCAGATGGTGTTTGGCTGGCATTGGCGTCGTGTAACCTTTGCAATCTTGCATTCCAAACTTCTTCAGACAATCTTTGAGGTATTTTTCTTGAGATATGAAGATGTCATTCCTTTGCTGACGAATTTGAAGACCAAGGAAGAACTTCAGCTCACCCATCATGGACATCTGATATTGCTCTTGCATCATGTATCCAAACTCATCACTATACTTCTGGTTGGTGCAGCCGAAGATAATGTCATCCACATATATTTGGCACACAAACAGTTCACCATCATATGTCTTCGTGAAGAGTGCGGGATCGAGGGATCCAGGTTTGAAGCCTTTGCTCTTCAGGAAGTCTTTGATCGTATCATACCAAGCGCGAGGAGCTTGTTTGAGGCCATACAGTGCTTTGTTTAGCTTGTACACCATATCTGGATGTTTTGGATCTTCAAAGCCAGGTGGTTGAGCGACGTATACTTCTTCTTCAATCTTGCCGTTGAGAAATGCACTCTTCACATCCATTTGATATAGCAAGATGTTGTGGTGGTTAGCATAGGCTAGCAGTATGCGAATAGCTTCAAGCCTAGCCACAGGAGCAAATGTTTCATCGAAGTCAATTCCTTCAACTTGAGTATATCCTTGAGCCACAAGACGTGCTTTGTTTCTGACGACTTGACCATGCTCATCTTGCTTGTTTCGATATATCCATTTTGTGCCAATAATGTTATGCTTGCGAGGGTCAGGACGCTTGACAAGTTCCCAAACATTGTTCAGCTTGAACTATTGAAGTTCTTCTTGCATAGCTTGTATCCATTCAGGTTCCATAAAGGCTTCAGCTACTTTCTTGGGTTCTGATATTGACACAAAAGAAAAGTGCCCACAGAAATTTGCTAACTGTGTTGCTCTTGAGCGAGTAAGTGGACCAGGTGCATTGATGCTATCAATTATCTTCTCAATTTGTACTTCATTTGCAACTCGAGGATGAACTGGACGAAGACCTTGCTCTTGCTGATCATTGTCATCATTGGGAGGATTGTCTTCAGTCTGAGCATTGTCTTCAGGTTGGTTAGGTGCAGAAATGATAAGTTCCTCTTCAGGCTGTGCTTCAGAAGGCATGATTTCACCAGTTCCCATCAGCTTGATAGATTCGCTGGGCGGAGCTTCGTCTAGTGTACTTGGCAGGAGCTCTCTTTGTGAACCATTGGTTTCATCAAATCGCACGTCCACAGTTTCGACGATTTTGTAGAGATAGAGGTTGAAGACTCTGTAAGAGTGCGAGTCCTTTCCGTAACCGAGCATAAAGCCTTCGTGACCTTTGGGTGCAAATTTTGACTTGTGATGGGGATCCTTGATCCAGCACCTAGCTCCAAATTCTCTGAAGTAGCTGACATTTGGCTTCTTGCCAGTAAGGAGCTCATAGGATGTTTTGTTCAGAAGCTTATGGATGTAAACACGATTGATGACGTGACATGCTGTATCAATAGCTTCAGGCCAGAACTTTCTTGGTGTCTTGTACTCGTCGAGCATTGTTCGAGCCATCTCAATGAAGGTTATGTTCTTGCGCTCTACGATGCCATTTTGCTGAGGTGTGTATGGAGCAGAAAACTCATGAGTGATTCCCATTGTATCCAGATAAAGATCAAGTCCGGTGTTCTTGAACTCAGTGCCGTTGTCACTTCTGATATGCTTGATCTTGACGCCATAATTGTTCATGGCTCAATTGGCGAAGCGTGTGAAGACATCTTGCACTTCAGTCTTGTAGAGAATTATGTGCACCCATGTATATCTTGAGTAGTCATCAACAATGACGAAGCCATAGAGACAAGCCGTTGTTGTGAGGGTAGAGTAGTGAGTAGGGCCAAATAAGTCCATGTGTAACAGCTCGAAGGGTTGAGATGTCGTCATGATTGTCTTTGTCAGGACCCCGATTCTAGGTCACATCGATCTAGCCTGTAACACCTCATATCACTTTGCGGCCTCACGCATGGTATTCCCACGGGTGTCGCCTTACCATGGCCCGGGACCGTTTGCGCCTTTTGGCTCACGTATATGATAGTGTCGCTAGCATCCATATGACAGAGAACCCGGGCCGACATGGCTAGTCGTGAACCCAAAGCGGCGCTAACCCATGGGGACAGGCATACATGAATCACATCGATCATGTCGGTCAGCAGCGTGTGAATCCGGGCTGTAGCACTGGGCTAACAGGACTCAGGAACCCGGTGGCTGTAGCAGGCTAGGCAGGACTCCGGATGTCACCGCGTGACATTTCCCCGAAGGGACAGAAACAGGAACGAAGTGAAACACATGCCGGCCAGTCAAGTGTCCAGCGGTAGTGCTGGGCTAGCAGGACTCCGGTGAACCGGGCTGTAGCAGACTACTATCGCTCAGGAAGCACTAGACTACATTTCCCCATATGAGAGGCTGCCAAGGATAAACAACTAGATTGTCGGATCCCACACATACCAAGCATTTCAAACATACACACAATATGCTCGATATGTGTAAATACAACATGGCATCACAACATAACTCTACGACTCAAGTATTTATTCATTAGGCTCCGAGGAGCGAGATATTACAAACATGGGTCTCATGACCCAACATTCAGAGCATACAAACAACAAGCACATGCGGGAGCTTAACATGTCTGAGTACAGACATCCACAAATGAAAAAGCTTAGAAGCCAGACTATCTACCAGATCTTGCTGAGGGCACAAGATCGTAGCTGAGGTAACAAGCTAAACGTCGAAGTCCATGCGGAACTACTAGCGAGACTGATGTCTCTCTGCAAAACATAAAATAAGCAAACGTGAGTACATATGTACTCAGCAAGACTTACATCAGAACTAACTACAGATGCATCATTATCAACAAAAAGGGTGGTGGAGTATAACTGCAGCAAGCCAGCTTTGACTCGGTGGCTATCCTGAACTACGACTGCAAGTAACTCTTTTGAGGTGGCGCACACGAGTCCACATATTCACCATATCAATACACCACTATGGATCCGCTCCCGTCTCCCTACGAGAACGCCATCCATAGCACTCACGCTTATCTTGCGCATTTTAGAGTATCCACTTTCACTTGTCTATGAACTGATATAGGCAACCCAGAAGTCCTTTACAGGAACACGGCTATTCGAATAGATCATATTAACCCTGCAGGGGTGTACTTCGTCACACACGCTCTCACCACTTATCGCCGTTTACACAACATGTACTCGGCAACCTTCAAGCGGAAGCCCAGCGAGGGTGTCGGCCACGGCCTACCTAATCACTCAAGTCCCTAGTCCGGTTTATCGCCTATTCGGTTTCATCCGCAGGAGTCCGCCGAGGTTTCCACTAACGGCCCCGAACGATGTGTGCAGGGTTCCCGAGATACCAAACGGGCATTCGGTACACCGGGCCACGGTGTATCTACCGCATCATAGCCCACCCCTAGGGTCAGCGCTACGCAAGGCCTCCAACACATATCCTACAAACACCAGAAACTAGTTGCAACTCCTGGACAGAGAACAAGGCTGGTTAAGAAGCCAAGAGGGTCCATTGGTTTCAGGCCCAATGCGTGGTAGTAACTGTTTCATGGATCACAAACACAGAACTCAGTTCTTGAGGACGGTTTCAATGAGACAACCCACCATGTACTCCTACATGGCCTCTCACCGCTACCTTTACCAAATCGTGTTCACACACTTAGCTCACACACAGTAGGACATGTTCACACCTCCGATTCATCCCCGATGAATCGCACCGACTCAACTCTAAGCAATGAGTGCATGACAAACAAGCATGAATGAGTAGGCACAACAGGGCTCAAACAACTCCTACTCATGCTAGTGGGTTTCATCTAATTACTGTGGAATGACAGGTCATGCAGAGGATAAAGGGGTCCAGCTACCGCAGCAAGTAACAGATGAATCGTTGTTGTCCTAATGCAGTAAAAGAGAGCAGGAGCGAGAGAGTAGGATTGTATCGGAATGAACAAGGGGGTTTTGCTTGCCTGGCACTTCTGAAGATAATATAGTTCTTCATCGGTGTCATCGAACTCATCGTCGGTCGCGCTCTCTCGAGAGGGACAACACCGCAAGAGAGGAAGAACACAATCAATGCAATGCGACAATATGATGCATGATCATGGCATGGCAATATGAATGTGTTTTGGGCTAATGCAAGCTAGAACATGTTAAATGGAGTTGGTTTGAATCCAAGATTCAAATTCAAACTCAATATATGACATTTCAAATGCCATTAACTCAAATTGTCTTACACAGCAACTTAAGTTGTTCAAACATGCATGAAAAAGGTACAGATGGATAGATTGGATTTTTCTGATCATTTTTCATATATAATTTATCTTATTTGGAGTTACAGTTGAATTTCTATGATTTTTTGAAGTTTATACCATTTTCTGGAATTTCCTGAATATTTAGAAAATAAACTAAATTCCAGAAAAGGAATATTGCGTCAGCATGGCGTCATGCTGACCTCAGCAGAGTCAACAGGGCTGCCCCGGGTCAAACCTGACCAGTGGGGTCAATCGGTCGATGACCAAATAAGTTGTTTGTGTCAGCGATGTGGGGTCGGATCAACAGACCACCTCAAGAAGTCAAGACGACGGCGTGTGGGGCCGGTCAACAGGTGACGTGGCCAGGTCAAACTGACCTGTGGGGCCCATGCGGTTAGCTTAGTCTAAACAGGAGCTTAAGCAGGGTTAATTCGGCCATGGGGCCTAGTAGTCAGTGACAGAGGAGGGTGGTTAGCCCCGTAATTAGAGCTAATGACGGTGCCACGTCGGCTACGCCGGCGGTTAGACGGCGGCGACGTCCCAGGGCGGCGGTGGCTCGCCGGAGTGGCGCTAGGGCAGCGGCTGGGTGCGCTGAGGGCACCAGGAGGGAGCCCGTGCTCCCGCGCATCCAGCGGAGGCGGTAGCAGGTCGCGAGGCGGGCTGTAGCAGCGGCAACGGCGAGTTGGGCGGCGGCCGGAGTTCGGCCCCGAGCGGCGCGGGGTGCTGCAGGGTACGGCGAGGCCAGCTAAGGGGATCTGCGGCCTCCTGGTACATCTAGGAGCTCGCTAGGCTCGTCGGCTTGAGCGGAGCGGCACGGCAGCGCCAGGCCCGGCATCCATGGCGGACGGCGGTGCTCGGTACAGTGGCTAGCACGGCTACAGCGGGGGAAAAGACTACTTGGGAAGAGGGGAAAGCTAGTAGAGCTCACAGCGGTCCCGTAGGCGGTCTCAGTCAGCTAGGGGAGGCACGGACGGCAACAGATTTGACAGCGGCGATCTGCGGCACCGACGAGGAAGACGACGTCGAGGGCAGCTCTGCAGGGCGTCCCGGCTTGTGTGGGTCGTCGGAGAGGTCTATGGCGATTCGGCGGAGCTTATGGACACAGGCAGAGGACGGGGAGGGCTCGGTGGCTGCGCGAATGGTGGACGGCGGCACAGCAGCGCACGGGCGTTCGCGGGGGAAGGGCGAGAGAGAGGAGGGGAGGCCACTGGAGAGAGGGAGAGAGGTGCGGGCGGCGTGGCGTGGCACGGGCATCAAGCGACGAGGAGGAGGACAGGCAGGCAGTGCCGTGGCGCGGGAGGCCTTGCCTGGGCACACGCCTCTCCCACTGGCGCGAGGTGGAGGACGGTGCGGTGGCCAGTGGGCTGGGCTGGCCAACTGGGCCGGCTAGGCCGCACAGGAACGGGCTGCGCCGGGAGGTAAGCGCCAGGTAAATCTCTTCTCCCTTTTATTTTTATCTCCTAATTTTCTGACATTTGTTTGGTTAATAAAAATACTTAACCATTTTATTTTCTTATGCCAATTTTTGTAGGGGCTAGTGGCATTATTCCGAGCTCCTCAATAATCGCATAATTTTTGGACATATTTTATATATATATATATATATATATATATATATATATATATATATTAATATATATATTATATATTATATATATATCCAATGCAAATAATTATCGGATTAAAAAAATGCCTAAAAGAAATACTTATGAGCTCCTAAAAATATTGGTTTGATTTTCATCTCTGTCCAATATTTTCAGAGAACAACATGAACATTTTCTTGGACCTTTTTGGAGCACTTTTTTATTTGGGTCATTTCCAGAAATGATTCTGAGGGTTTCACAAATCCCCATTTCAAATTCATTGAAATTTAAACATGATGCATCACTCTACTGCAAGCACTAAGCATTACCAAAACTGGGGATGTGACAACTCACCCCCACTAAACAAGAATCTCGTCCCGAGATTCAAGACGTGAGGTAAGAAGACAGAGGGGTCACAAAACTATCACAATCTTCATGATCCATTGCATTTCTCAAAGATGTTGATTCATTGCTTCAAATTGATCTTGACGGCTAACTTTGAAACCTACATCCAACATGACAACGAGTGGAAAGGAAAAACTCCAGAGGGACCGATCTTCTGGAAGATCGAACAACTCAGGATCACTCATCGAGTGAAACATTGAAACACATCGAGAGGAATGGAAGAACAAGCGACGGGGTTTGATTTGCTGGCAACAATTCCACGCTTAGAAAGATGGTGGATGGTGTCAAGGTGGCGAGGAAATAATTTCCATGGTCCCGTAACGGGGCACCTTGAAAAAGGTGACTCGTAGAGTTATTACCTTAGATGGCAAAAAGAATTACTTTTGATATTTAGATCATTGAAACTCTTTATACCAGCCTAAGGCAATCACAAACGATCGTTTGGCGGAGTTCAAAGGAATGACACATCCAGATTCGAATGGATGATGTGGACTACCTTGTTGAAGTCAACGCAATGGATGACTTTTGCTTATCACCGGAAATGTATGGGACCCATGACAGGACTACTTTTGAGGATAATCCTGGACAGCAATTACTGAGAGGGCAGCCCATGGAAATTGGCACAGTGGCAGTGCAAGCTGGAACAAAATGCAAATGATGAAAATGTTCCAACCATCATATCTGCCTGAGATTCAGATCTGGTTGGTGTCAGGATATTCCAGACTCATCAAGTCTAGAGAGAAAAATGAAAGTTTGCAACACAAATCGACAAGATGACGTTGCAAGATTCTCGGGAAATAAACTACGATAGCAGCTCCAAAACATGAGCTGGTTCTGCTACACACATGTGAACATGCTGTCCTAGACAAGCATGACCACTTAGTAGTCTTATAATAACACACTACCGAGTTCAGGTTGGGAACCATCATCGAGGATAACGAAGTCCTAACATAAGTCATGACTAGTTGTTATGAAGGAACTCCTTCTCCTTGAACAAATCAATCAGTGGCTTGGTGTGCTAGGAAACACATACGGAGTGGAGGTAATTAATCTACCAAACCATAGAATACTTCGCACGTATGCATGACTGACTTGGGATGATTCCAAGGAAAACAAAACAAACCTTTCTCAAATTCATGGCGGTAACTTACACCTAATGCACGTGAATTAGAGGAAGTCACTTCTTCCATCCAAGCATAGGCTTCATGAACGGAACACGAAGGCATTGCTTACAAAGTTTTCAACACTAGGTTGATGTTCAACATGAATCATGGGGGAGACAAAATGCTACTGATGGGCTCAACAGCAACTCATCGAAATTTCCATATCACTGAACTTCCACCATCATGTGAACACGGTGATAGCATTGGTCAGGCCAAAAGATATAATGGTGTATGCCCGAGGGATCAACCACGAGTAAGACAACATTATGAATATCATTTGTTCTGACTTGACTTGACGATAGCCCATACTCAAGTCACAATTTTGGCAAGACAACAGATCCAACAACTGATCACGAGGACCGATCAATGGAGACATCATATTTCTTCAGCACACACACACCAGGATATCCCTTGGAGATGAACTAAGTCGGACAAGCTTTTATCTTCCAACTCTCCAAGTTATTGTTTAGCTCAACCAACTAGCTCAGGGGTATCCAACATAGATTCTTGGAGAATGGGTGGTTTAGAAGAAAACCAACATGATCACGAGCTCAACATAACAGACAGGAAACAACCCGGTAACACTTCCAAGAAGATATTTGGAAAGTCACGAACCACCGGTATGTTACTAAGCTCGAGAACAATCTTGCTTTTGAGGGCAAGACGATATGATCAAATGAGCGAGGACTTGACAAGATCCTAACTCATCAATCGAAGTGTGCACCAGAAATAAGGACTAGGTAGCACGATCAATCTTAGG
Organism: Aegilops longissima; assembly: GCA_021605205.1. Taxonomy (NCBI): domain Eukaryota; kingdom Viridiplantae; phylum Streptophyta; class Magnoliopsida; order Poales; family Poaceae; genus Aegilops; species Aegilops longissima. Next base: position 806,412,406 of record CM038677.1, read on the forward strand.
ATGATGATTTAATAACCAACACGCTAAGAATGAGGATATTGTCCATTAGCTACCAAGCAACGAGGTTGCTAGGAGTATCAATTTCACACATCACCGTTCACTTGCCGGCATTCCGTTACAACAACACGGGACCGAGGAACGAATGATGATGGCGAGAGTATCACTGCATCAAGAATTCATAAGAGGTGGTGCAATTCTCATGACACTCTTGACATAAAGATTGTAACACTCCAAGGTAGAACAGAACAAAAGCTGGATTGGCATTTTAATCTGTTGAATACAACTGCTTGACCCAATCCAAGATATGGACAAGGTACTGGAGTTTGTTTCTCCTAGTCATTCCGAATAGAATGGCTTGACGGACCACAAGCGTAAAAGGGCATCGATGAACACAAATGCACACATACTCTTGGTTATCAACTGATAGAGGAGGGTCGGAATACAACTAAAGAGAACAACCCAAAGGAACATATAATTTTTCTGAGTTGTGGATGCACAGATTAGTATGTCGAGCAAAGCTGAACATTTCTTCCGGATAATCCATGCAGAGAAGGTAGAACTGGCAGAGTCACAATATAGAATGGAGTACCCCTCAAGAGCACCCTGGTTGTGATCTTTTAATTCAAAGACTTCTGCCTTATTGGTTCATGGTATTCGAAAGAAAGAAATACCACGGACCTCGAGGACTAATGCAAAGGTTACTAATAACCTAAGGGAGCTAGCAATTACTATCAACATGAAGTAAGTAGGGTGAATCTCGGGTTCAAGAACCCAGGAATAGAATACCTACTACTAAATGGCATCACGGGATGCTTTCGAAAATGATGGCCAGAATCATCACACGGTGAACACAAAACGTTGCTAGATTACTAGGTGACTCCCTAAAACACCTAGGGTCATAATAATAGTTCCAACATATATGGCAAGGCAATAAATTACCTCAACGCACCGGTTAGTGTGCTTATTCTGACCAAAGGAACATCAAAATGAGAGGAAGGAATTTTGCAAATGCTTCATATTGTTTCAGAAAGCTGGGATGACTCGGACAGCATACCGGTTGTAAATGCTCAAAATGATTTGAGACATCATGCAAAATGGTGGCATAACCACTCTACAACATCATAACAAGATTCTGAGATCAAAAGTTAACATACAGAAATAGTAGGAACTGAACTGAGGCTTAAAATCAACAAATCTAAAGGTCTATGGATTAGTAACACGCCATCCTCGATAGATAGATGAGAAGCCTAGTTCTTAAACCCCGTAGAAGAGAAGAGGATGACTCAGATCAGAAGGCCATGAGATATAAGGAGTAAAAAGAGCCTTACGTTCCCTTCCACAATCAATTCCCTTACATAACTAAAGCATTTCTAGACACAACTTCGACCGGTTTGGCTTGGTAATCCTACAGGTAGTCAGGCTCTGATACCAACGCTGTCAGGACCCCGATTCTAGGTCACATCGATCTAGCCTGTAACACCTCATATCACTTTGCGGCCTCACGCACGGTATTCCCACGGGTGTCGCCTTACCATGGCCCGGGACCGTTTGCGCCTTTTGGCTCACGTATATGATAGTGTCGCTAGCATCTATATGACAGAGAACCCGGGCCGACATGGCTAGTCATGAACCCAAAGCGGCGCTAACCCATGGGGACAGGCATACATGAATCACATCGAGCATGTCGGTCAGCAGCGTGTGAATCCGGGCTGTAGCATCGGGCTAACAGGACTCAGGAACCCGGCTGTAGCAGCTAGGCAGGACTCGGATGTCATCGCGTGACATTTCCCGAAGGGACGAACACGAGAACGAAGTGAAACACATGCCGGCCAGTCAAGTGTCCAGAGCAGTAGTGCTGGGCTAGCAGGACTCCGGTGAATCGGGCTGTAGTGGACTACTATCGCTCAGGAAGCACTAGACTACATTTCCCCATATGAGAGGCTGCCAAGGATAAACAACTAGATTGTCGGATCCCACACATACCAAGCATTTCAAACATACACACAATATGCTCGATATGTGTAAATACAACATGGCATCACAACATAACTCTACGACTCAAGTATATATTCATTAGGCTCCGAGGAGCGAGATATTACAAACATGGGTCTCATGACCCAACATTCAGAGCATACAAACAACAAGCACATGCGGGAGCTTAACATGTCTGAGTACAGATATCCACAAATGAAAAAGCTTAGAAGCCAGACTATCTACCAGATCTTGCTGAGGGCACAAGATCGTAGCTGAGGTAACAAGCTAAACGTCGAAGTCCATGCGGAACTACTAGCGAGACTGACGTCTCTCTGCAAAACATAAAATAAGCAAACGTGAGAACAAATGTACTCAGCAAGGCTTACATCAGAACTAACTACAGATGCATCATTATCAACAAAAAGGGTGGTGGAGTTTAACTGCAGCAAGCCAGCTTTGACTCGGTGGCTATCCTGAACTACGACTGCAAGTAACTCTTTTGAGGTGGCGCACACGAGTCCACATATTCACCATATCAATACACCACTATGGATCCGCTCCCGTCTCCCTACGAGAACGCCATCCATAGCACTCACGCTTATCTTGCGCATTTTAGAGTATCCACTTTCACTTGTCTATGAACTGATATAGGCAACCCAGAAGTCCTTTACCGCAGACACGGCTATTCGAATAGATCATATTAACCCTGCAGGGGTGTACTTCGTCACACACGCTCTCACCACTTATCGCCGTTTACACGACATGTACTCGGCAACCTTCAAACGGAAGCCCAGCGAGGGTGTCGGCCACGGCCTACCTAATCACTCAAGTCCCTAGTCCAGGTTTATCGCTTATTCGGGTTCCATCCGCAGGGAGACCGGCCGAGGTTTCCACTAACGGCCCCGAACGATGTGTGCAGGGTTCCCGAGATACCAAACGGGCATTCGCACACCAGGGCCACGGTGTATCTACCGCATCATAGCCCACCCCTAGGGTCAGCGCCACGCACGGCCTCCAACACATATCCTACAAACACGTAAACTAGTTGCAACTCCCGGACAGAGAACAAGGGTGGTTAAGAAACCAAGAGGGTCCATTGGTTTGGGCCCAATGCGTGGTAGTAACTGTTTCATGGATCACAAACACGTAACTCAGTTCTCGAGGACGGTTTCAATGAGACAACCCACCATGTACTCCTACATGGCCTCTCACCGCTACCTTTACCAAATCGTGTTCACACACTTAGCTCACACACAGAGGGACATGTTCACACACCTCCGATTCATCCCCGATGAATCGCACCGAACTCAACTCTAAGCAGTAGCAGCATGACAAACAAGCATGAATGAGTAGGCACAACAGGCTCAAACAACTCCTACTCATTCTAGTGGGTTTCATCTAATTCTTGTGGAATGACAGTCATCACAGAGGATAAAGGGGTTCAGCTACCGCAGCAAGTAACAAACTGAATCGTTGTTGTCCTAATGCAGTAAAAAGAGAGCAGGAGCGAGAGAGTGGGATTGTATCGGAATGAACAAGGGGCTTTGCTTGCACGGCACTTCAAGATAATATAGTTCTTCATCGGTGTCATCGAACTCATCGTCGGTACATCGTCTACTGAGAGGGGACAGTCACCGGCAAGAGAGGAAGAACACAATCAATGCAATGCGACAATATGATGCATGATCATGGCATGGCAATATGAATGTGTTTTGGGCTAATGCAAGCTAGAACATGTTAAATGGAGTTGGTTTGAATCCAAGATTCAAATTCAAACTCCATATATGACATTTCAAATGCCATTAACTCAAATTGTCTTACACAGCAACTTAAGTTGTTCAAACATGCATGAAAAAGGTACAGATGGGTAGATTGGATTTTTCTGATCATTTTTCATATATAATTTATCTTATTTGGAGTTACGGTTGAATTTCTATGATTTTTTGAAGTTTATACCATTTTCTGGAATTTCCTGAATATTTAGAAAATAAACTAAATTCCAGAAAAGGAATATTGCGTCAGCATGGCGTCATGCTGACCTCAGCAGTGTCAACAGGGCTGCCCCGGGTCAAACCTGACCAGTGGGGTCCACTGGTCAGTGACCCAGCGTTGTTTGTGTCAGCGGCAGTGGGTCGGTCAATGACCACGTCGGCAAGTCAAGATCGACGTGTGGGGCCGGTCAACAGGTGACGTGGCCAGGTCAAACTGACCTGTGGGGCCCATGAGATTAGCTTAGTCTAAACAGGAGCTTAAGCAGGGTTAATTAGGCCATGGGGCCCAGTAGTCAGTGACAGAGGAGGGTGGTTAGCCCCGTCATTAGAGCTAATGACGGTGCCACGTCGGCTACGCGGCGATTAGACGGCGGCGACGTCCCAGGGCGGCGGTGGCTCGCCGGAGTGGCGCTAGGGCAGCGGCTGGGTGCGCTGAGGTCACCGGGAGGGAGCCCGTGCTCCCGCGTATCCAGCGGAGGCGGTAGCAGGTCGCGAGGCGGGCTGTAGCAGCGTGCGCGGCGAAGTTGGGCGGCGGCCGGAGTTCGGCCCCTAGCGGCACGGGGTGCTGCAGGGTACGGCGAGGCCAGCTAAGGGGATCTGCGGCCTCCTGGTACATCTAGGATCTCGCTAGGCTCGTCGGCTTGAGCGAAGCGGCACGGCAGCGCCAGGCCCGGCGTCCATGGCGGACGGCGGTGCTCGGTACGGTGGCTAGCACGGCTACGGCGGGGGAAAAGACTACGTGGGAAGAGGGGAAAGCTAGTAGAGCTCACAGCGGTCCCGTAGGCGGTCTCAGTCAGCTTGGGGAGGCACGGACGGCGACGGATTTGACGGCGGTGATCTGCGGCACCGAAGAGGAAGACGACGTCGAGGGCAGCTCTGCAGGGCGTCCCGGCTTGTGTGGGTCGTCGGAGAGGTCTATGGCGGTTCGGCGGAGCTTCTGGACACAGGCAGAGGACGGGGAGGGCTCGGTGGCTACGCGAATGGTGGACGGCGGTGCGGCAGCGCTGTGGCGTTCGCGGGGGAAGGGCGAGAGAGAGGAGGGGAGGCCACTGGAGAGAGGGAGAGAGGTGCGGGGCGGCGCGTGGCGTCGCACGGGGCATCCAGGCGACGAGGAGGAGGACAGGCAGGCAGGTGCCGTGGCGCTTGCAGAGCCTTCAGGCCGCACACGCCTCTCCCACTGGCGCGAGGTGGAGGACGGTGCGGTGGCCAGTGGGCTGGGCTGGCTAATCAAGGCCAGGCCAGGCAGAACGGGCAGGCACAGGAGGTAAGCGCCAGGTAAATCTCTTCTCCCTTTTATTTTTCTCTCCTAATTTTCTGACATTTGTTTGGTTAATAAAAATACTTAACCATTTTATTTTCTTATGCCAATTTTTGTAGGGGCTAGTGGCATTATTCCAGAGCTCCTCAATAACTAGCATAATTTTTGGACATAATTACATATATATTATATATATATATCCAATGCAAATAATTATCGGATTAAAAAAATGCCCAAAATAAATACTTATGAGCTCCTAAAAATATTGGTTTGATTTTCATCTCTGTCCAATATTTTCAGAGAACAACATGAACATTTTCTTGGACCTTTTTGGAGCACTTTTTTATTTGGGTCATTTCCAGAAATGATTCTGAGGGTTTCACAAATCCCCATTTCAAATTCATTGAAATTTAAACATGATGCATTACTCTAATGCAAGCACTAAGAATTACCAGAACTGGGGATGTGACAGTCTTCGAGGGGTGCTTTGCCCTAGTCATCTTTCCAACTTCGCAGGCACCACACAAATGATCCTTCTTGAACTTGACACCCTCGATGCCTATGACATGCTTCTCTTTGGCGAGTATGTGTAAGTTCCTCATGCCAGCATGCCCCAGCCTCCGATGCCAGAGCCAGCATTCTGAAGCTTTTGCAAGAAGACATACGGCAATCTGTGGACCTGCTGAGAAATCTACCATGTATAGATCATCTTTCCGATACCCTTCAAAGACTAGAGACTTGTCAGATTCCATTAGTACAAGGCAACGATATTTTCCGACTAGCACAATCATGTTCAAGTCACAAAGCATCGAGACAGACATTAAGTTGAAACCAAGGGATTCAACAAGCATCACTTTATCCATGTGTTGATCCTTTGAGATTGCAACTCTACCTAGACTCAATACCTTGCTTTTACCAGTGTCAGCAAATGTGATGTGACTCTTGTCTGATGGACGTAAGGTTGAGTCCATGAGAAGACTTCGATCACCGGTCATATGATTAGTGCATCTGCTGTCCATAATCCATTCTGAAGCATGAGGTGTCATACCCTACAGTACAGTTAGGGGGATAGGCTTCACCAAGAGTATGGTGAAGCATAAACATTTGACGGGCAAGAGGATTATTGAATCTCAGATCAAGATTAGGACTGATAGGATGAATGGCAAACAATTCAGGAACAAAATACATAGTGAGACCATTTTGGCATTTGATCTTGCGCCCTACAAGATGTTTTAGGTCCCCAGCAATAGCATCAGATGCCTTTGATTTTCGGCTGGAGACCCTTCCCTGCAAAGGAAAGTTAATTCTTCTTAACCACCCACATCTTCAGGGGTGGCTTAGAAGCAATGAGTCTAAGTGCAGCATCTGAGAACTTCGGCTTTGGAGCCCTAGCAAATAGCCTTGCAGGATATGAATGATACTCATATGAATAAGCAGAAAAGTTCTTAGTTCTATGAACATAGCGGTTTGAAGACACACGCTCATATTCACAAGTTTGAGTACGGTTTCCCTGCAAAACATTGGCGTTAGGGTGACTCAGGTGAGTCCTCTGTCTGTTTGAAGCCTTTGGACCATATGATGCCTTAGGTCTGGGGTTTGTATTCATCCCAGGTGGTGTCATGATCACATTTACTGGAAGATTCTCAAGACAACTTTTGGGAACCCAGATCTGTTGGGGAACGTAGTAATTTCAAAATTTTCCTACGCACACGCAAGATCATGGTGATGGCATAGCAACGAGAGGGGAGAGTGTATGTCCACGTACCCTCGTAGACCGTAAGCAGAAGCGTTATAACAACGCGGTTGATGTAGTCGACGTCTTCACGATCCGACCGATCCAAGTACCGAACGCACGACACCTCCGAGTTCAGCACGCTCAGCTCGATGACGATCCCGGGCTCCGATCCAGCAAAGCGTCGGGGATGAGTTCCACAAGACGACGGCGTGGTGACGATGATGATGCTCCACCGGCGCAGGGCTTCGCCTAAGCTCCGCGACGATATGACCGAAGTGAAATATGGGGAGGGGGCACCGCTGCGGCTAAGGAACGATCCGTAGATCAACTTGTGTGTCATGGGGTGCCCCCTGCCCCTCATATATAAAGGAGCAAGGGGTGCGGCCAGCCCTAGGAGGAGGCGCGCCGAGGAGTCCTACTCCCACCGAGTAGGACTCCCCCCCCTAGTTGGATTAGGACTTGGGGGAGGGAAGAGAGGGGCGCCCCCCCCTCCTTGTCCTATTCGGACTAGGGGAGGGGCGCGCGCCTGCCCCTGGCCGCCCTCCTCTTCTCCCTCATGGCCCACTAAGGCCCATTAACCCCGGAGGGTTCCGTAACCCCGGTGTTCCTAGTAAAATCCGATTTCACCCGAACTATTCAAAGTCCAAACATAGGGTTCCAATATATCAATCTTTATGTCTCGACCATTTCGAGACTCCTCGTCATGTCCGTGATCACATCCGGGACTCAACAAACTTCGTACATCAAAACTTATAAACTCATAATAAAATGTCATCGTAACGTTAGCGTGCGGACCCTACGGGTTCGAGAACTATGTAGACATGACCTAGAACTATTCTCGGTCAATAACCAATAGCGGAACCTGGATGCCCATATTGGTTCCTACATATTCTTCAAGATCTTTATCGGTCAAACCGCATAACGACATACGTTGTTCCCTTTGTCATCGGTATGTTACTTACCCGAGATTCGATCGTCGGTATCCAATACCTAGTTCAATATCGTTACCGCAAGTCTCTTTACTCGCTCCGAATACGTCATCTCACAACTAACTTATTAGTTGCAATGCTTGCAAGGCTTATGTGATGTGTATTACCGAGAAGTCCTAGAGATACCTCTCCGACAATCGGAGTGACAAAACCTAATCTCAAATACGCCAACCCAACATGTACCTTTGGAGACACCTGTAGTACTCCTTTATAATCACCCGATTCGTTGTGACGTTTGGTAGCACCAAAAGTGTTCCTCCGTAAACGGAGTTGCATAATCTCATAGTTACAGGAACATGTATAGGTCATGAAGAAAGCAATAGCAATATACTAAACGATCAAGTGCTAAGCTAACGGAATGGGTCATGTCAATCACATCATTCTCCTAATGATGTGATCCCATTAATCAAATAACAACACATGTCTATGGTTAGGAAACATAACCATCTTTGATTAATGAGCTAGTCAAGTAGAGGCATACTAGTGACTATATGTTTGTCTATGTATTCACACATGTATTATGTTTCCGTTAATACAATTCTAGCATGAATAATAAACATTTATCATGATATGAGGAAATAAATAATAACTTTATTATTGCCTCTAGGGCATATTTCCTTCAGTCTCCCACTTGCACTAGAGTCAATAATCTAGATTACACAGTAATGATTCTAACACCCATGGAGTCTTGGTGCTAATCATGTTTTGCTCGTGGAAGAGGCCTAGTCAACGGGTCTGCAACATTCAGATCTGTATGTATCTTGCAAATCTCTATGTCTCCCACTTGGACTTGGTCCCGAATGGAATTGAAGCGTCTCTTGATATGCTTGGTCCTCTTGTGAAATCTGGATTCCTTTTCCAAGGCAATTGCACCAGTATTGTCACAGAAGATCTTCATTGGTCCCGATGCACTAGGTATGACACCTAGATCGGAAATGAACTCTTTCATCCAGACTCCTTCATTTATCTTCGAAGCAGCTATGTACTCGCTTCACATGTAGATCCCGCCACGACGCTTTGTTTAGAACTGCACCAACCGACAGCTCCACCGCTTAATAAAACACGATCCGGTTTGCGATTTAGAATCGTCCGGATCAGTGTCAAAGCTTGCATCGACGTAACCATTTACGACTAGCTCTTTGTCACCTCCATATCGAGAAACATATCCTTAGTCCTTTTCGTATTTCAGATGTTCTTGACCACTGTCCATGATCCACTCTGGATTACTTTGGTACCTTCCTGCCAAGCTTATTGCTAAACATATGTCAGTCTGGTACACAGCATTGCATACATGATAGAGCCTATGGCTGAAGCATAGGAACATCTTTCATTTTCTCTCTATCTTCTGCTGTGGTCGGGCATTGAGTCTGACTCAATTTCACACCTTGTAACACAGGCAAAAATCCTTTCTTTGCCTGATCCATTTTGAACTTTTTCAAAACTTTATCAAGGTATGTGCTTTGTGAAAGTCCAATTAAGCGTCTTGATCTATCTCTATAGATCTTGATGCTCAATATGTAAGCAGCTTCACCGAGGTCTTTCATTGTAAAACTTTTATTCAAGTATCCTTTTATGCTATCCAGAAATTCTATATCATTTCCAATATATAATATGTCATCCACATATAATATCAGAAATGCTACAGAGCTCCCACTCACTTTCTTGTAAATACATGCTTCTCCAAAAGTCTGTATAAAACCATATGCTTTGATCACACTATCAAAGCGTTTATTCCAACTCCGAGAGGCTTGCACCAGACCATAAATTGATCGCTGGAACTTGCACACTTTGTTAGCACCTTTTGGATCAACAAAACCTTCTGGTTGCATCATATACAACTCTTCTTCTAGAAATCCATTCAAGAATGCAGTTTTTACATCCATTTGCCAAATTTCATAATCATAAAATGCAGCAATTGCTAACATGATTCGGACAGACTTAAGCATCGCTACGGGTGAGAAAGTCTCATCGTAGTCAACCCTTGAACTTGTCGAAAACCTTTCGCAACAAGTCGAGCTTTATAGACAGCTTACATTACCATCAGCGTCGGTCTTCTTCTTAAAGATCCATTTATTCTCAATGGCTTGCCGATCATCGGGCAAGTCAACCAAAGTCCATACTTTGTTCTCATACATGGATCCCATCTCAGATTTCATGGCTTCCAGCCATTTTGCGGAATCTGGGCTCACCATCGCTTCTTCATAGTTTGTAGGTTCGCCATGGTCAAGTAACATGACTTCCAGAATAGGATTACCGTACCACTCTGGTGTGGATCTTACTCTGGTTGACCTACGAAGTTCAGTAGAAACTTGATCTAAAGTTTCATGATAAATATCATTAGTTTCCTCACTAATTGATGTAGTTGTCACAGGAACCGTTTCTTGTGATGAACTACTTTCCAATAAGGGAGCAGATACAGTTATCTCATCAAGTTCTACTTTCCTCCCACTCACTTCTTTCGAGAGAAACTCTTTTTCTAGAAAGGATCCGAATTTAGCAACGAAAATCTTGCCTTCAGATCTGTGATAGAAGGTGTACCCAACAGTCTCCTTTGGGTATCCTATGAAGACACATTTCTCCGATTTGGGTTCGAGCTTATCTGGTTGAAGTTTCTTCACATAAGCATCGCAGCCCCAAACTTTAAGAAACGACAACTTTGGTTTCTTGCCAAACCACAGTTCATGAGGTGTCGTCTCAACGGATTTTGATGGTGCCCTATTTAACGTGAATGTGGCCGTCTCTAAAGCATAACCCCAAAACGATAGCGGTAAATCAGTAAGAGACATCATAGATCGCACCATATCTAGTAAAGTACGATTCGACGCTCGACACACCATTTCGCTGTGGTGTTCCGGTGGCGTGAGTTGCTAAACTATTCCGCATTGTTTCAAATGTAAACCAAACTCGTAACTCAAATATTCTCCTCCACGATCAGATCGTAGAAATTTTATTTTCTTGTTACGATGATTTTCCACTTCACTCTGAAATTCTTTGAACTTTTCAAATGTTTCAGATTTGTGTTTCATTAAGTAGATATACCCATATCTGCTCAAATCATCTGTGAAGGTGAGAAAATAACGATACCCGCCAAGCCTCAACATTCATTGGACCACAAACATCGGTATGTATGATTTCCAACAAATCAGTTGCTCGCTCCATAGTTCCGAGAACGGCGTTTTAGTCATCTTGCCCATGAGGCACGGTTCAAGTACCAAGTGATTCATAATCAAGTGATTCCAAAAGCCCATCAAGATGGAGTTTCTTCATGCGTTTTACTCGATATGACCCAAACGGCAAGTGCCACAAATAAGTTGCACTATCATTATCAACTCTGCATCTTTTGGTTTCAACACTATGAATATGTGTATTACTACTATCGAGATTCAATAAAATAGACCACTCTTCAAGGGTGCATGACCATAAAAGATATTATTCATATAAATAGAACAACCATTATTCTCGACTTAAATGAATAACCGTCTTGCATCAAACAAGATCCAGATATAATGTTCATGCTTAACGCTGGCACCAAATAACAATTATTTAGGTCTAAAACTAATCCCGATGGTAGATGTAGAGGTAGCGTGCCGACCGCGATCACATCGACTTTGGAACCATTTCCCACGCGCATCGTCACCTCGTCCTTAGCCAATCTTCGCTTAATCTGTAGTTCCTGTTTTGAGTTGAAAATATTAGCAATGTAACCAGTATCAAATACCCGTGTACTATGCGAGTATTAGTAAGGTACACATAAATAACATGTATATCACATATACCTTTGTTCACCTTGCCATCCTTCTTATCCGCCAAATACTTGGGGCAGTTCCGCTTCCGAGGTCCATCTGCTTGCGAGAAGCACTCAGTTTCAGGCTTAGGTCCAGACTTGGGTTTCTTCTCTTGAGCAGCAACTTGTTTGCTGTTCTTCTTGAAGTTCCTTCTTCTTCCCTTGCCCTTTTCTTGAAACTGGTGGTCTTGTTAACCATCAACACTTGATGCTCCTTTTGATTTCTACCTCCATGGCTTTAGCATTGCGAAGAGCTCGGGAATAGACTTGTCCATCCCTTGCATATTATAGTTCATCACGAAGCTCTTGTAGCTTGGTGGCGTGATTGAAGAATTCTGTCAATGACACTATCATCGGAAGATTAACTCCCAGTTGAATCAAGTGATTATTATACCCAGACATTTTGAGTATGTGTTCACCGACGAACTATTTTCCTCCATATTGCAGCTATAGAACTTATTGGAGACTTCATATCTCTCAATCCGGCATTTGCTTGAAATATTAACTTCAACTCCTGGAACATCTCATATGCTCCATGACGCTCAAAACGCCGTTGAAGACCCGGTTCTAAGCCATAAAGCATGGCACACTGAACTATCGAGTAGTCATCAGCTTTGCTCGCCGGACGTTCTTAACGTCGTCGGTTGCATCAAGCAGAGGCCTCGGCACCTAGCGGTGCTTCCAGACGTAATTCTTCCGTGCAGCAATGAGGATAATCCTCAAGTTACGGACCCAGTCCGTGTAATTGCTACCATCATCTTTCAACTTTGCTTTCTCAAGGAACGCATTAAAATTCAACGGAACAACAAAGACGAGCCATCTATCTACAAGAAACATAGACAAGCAAAATACTATCGGTACTAAGTTCATGATAAATTTATAAGTTCAATTAATCATATTACTTAAGAACTCCCACTTAGATAGACATCCTCTAATCTTCTAAGTGATTACGTGATCCATATTGACTACACCATGTCCGATCATCACGTGAGATGGAGTAGTTTCAATGGTGAACATCAATATGTTGATCATATCTACTATATGATTCACGCTCGACCTTTCGGTCTCCGTGTTCCGAGGCCATATCTGTTATATGCTAGGCTCGTCAAGTTTAACCTGAGTATTCCGCGTGCGCAACTGTTTTGCACCCGTTGTATTTGAACGTAGAGCCTATCACACCCGATCATCACGTGGTGTCTCAGCACGAAGAACTTTCGCAACGGTGCATACTCAGGGAGAACACTTCTTGATAATTTTAGTGAGAGATCATCTTATAATGCTACCGTCAATCAAAGCAAGATAAGATGCATAAAGGATAAACATCACATGCAATCAATATAAGTGATATGATATGGCCATCATCATCTTGTGCTTGTGATCTCCATCTCCGAAGCACCGTCATGATCACCATCATCACCTGCGCGACACCTTGATCTCCATCGTAGCATCGTTGTCGTCTCACCAACTATTGCTTCTACGACTATCGCTACCGCTTAGTGATAAAGTAAAGCAATTACATGGCTTTTGCATTTCATACAATAAAGCGACAACCATATGGCTCCTGCCAGTTGCCGATAACTTGGTTACAAAACATGATCATCTCATACAATAAAATATAGCATCACGTCTTGACCATATCACATCACAACATGCCCTGCAAAAACAAGTTAGACGTCCTCTACTTTGTTGTTGCAAGTTTTACGTGGCTGCTACGGGCTGAGCAAGAACCGTTCTTACCTACGCATCAAAACCACAACGATAGTTTGTCAAGTTGGTGCTGTTTTAACCTTCGCAAGGACCGGGCGTAGCCACACTCGGTTCAACTAAAGTGAGAGAGACAGACACCCGCCGGTCACCTTTAAGCAACGAGTGCTCAAGCGGTGAAACCAGTCTCGCGTAAGCGTCTGCGTAATGTCGGTCCGGCCGCTTCATCTCACAATACCGCCAACCAAAGTATGACATGCTGGTAAGCAGTATGACTTATATCGCCCACAACTCACTTGTGTTCTACTTGTGCATATGACATCAACGCATAAAACCTGGCTCGGATGCCACTGTTGGGGAACGAGTAATTTCAAAATTTTCCTCGCACACGCAAGATCATGGTGATGGCATAGCAACGAGAGGGAGAGTGTATGTCCACGCACCCTCGTGAGACCGTAAGCGAAGCGTTATAACAACGCTGTTGATGTAGTCGACGCCTTCACGATCCGACCGATCCAAGTACCGAACGCACGGCACCTCCGAGTTCAGCACACGCTCAGCTCGATGACGAACCCCGGCTCCGATCCAGCAAAGCGTCGGGGATGAGTTCCGTCGACCGACGGCGTGGTGACGATGATGATGCTCCACCGGCGCAGGGCTTCGCCTAAGCTCCGCGACGATATGACCGAAGTGGAATATGGTGGAGGGGCCACCGCACACGGCTAAGGAACGATCCGTAGATCAACTTGTGTGTCATGGGGTGCCCCCCTGCCCCAGTATATAAAGGAGCAAGGGGGGGTGCGGCCAGCCCTAGGAGGAGGCGCCCCGGAGGAGTCCTACTCCCACCGGGAGTAGGACTCCCCCCCTTTTCCTAGTTGGATTAGGACTTGGGGGGAGGGAAAGAGAAGGGCGCTGCCCCCTTCCTGTCCTATTCGGACTAGGGGTGGGGGCCCTGCCTGCCTGGCCGCCCTCCTCTTCTCCCTCATGGCCCACTAAGGCCCATTAACCCCGGAGGTTCCAGTAACCCGGTGTTCCTAGAAAATCGATTTCACCCGAACTATTCAAGTCCAAACATAGGCTTCCAATATATCAATCTTTATGTCTCGACCATTTCGAGACTCCTCGTCATGTCCGTGATCACATCCGGACTCGAACAAACTTCGTACATCAAAACTTATAAACTCATAATAAACCGTCATCGTAACGTTAAGCGTGCGGACCCTACGGGTTCGAGAACTATGTAGACATGACCTAGAACTATTCTTGGTCAATAACCAATAGCGGAACCTGGATGCCCATATTGGTTCCTACATATTCTTCAAGATCTTTATCGGTCAAACCGCATAACGACATACGTTGTTCCCTTTGTCATCGGTATGTTACTTACCCGAGATTCGATCATCGGTATCCAATACCTAGTTCAATCTCGCTATCGCAAGTCTCTTTACTCGTTCCGTAATACGTCATCTCACAACTAACTTATTAGTTGCAATGCTTGCAAGGCTTATGTGATGTGTATTACCGAGAAGGCCTAGAGATACCTCTCCAGACAATCGGAGTGACAAAACCTAATCTCGAAATACGCCAACCCAACATGTACCTTTGGAGACACCTGTAGTACTCCTTTATAATCACCCAGCTCGTTGTGACGCTTGGTAGCACCAAAGTGTTCCTCCGTAAACGGAGTTGCATAATCTCATAGTTACGAGGAACATGTATAGGTCATGAAGAAAGCAATAGCAATATACTAAACGATCAAGTGCTAAGCTAACGGAATGGGTCATGTCAATCACATCATTCTCCTAATGATGTGATCCCATTAATCAAATAACAACACATGTCTATGGTTAGGAAACATAACCATCTTTGATTAATGAGCTAGTCAAGTAGAGGCATACTAGTGACTGTATGTTTGTCTATGTATTCACACATGTATTATGTTTCCGGTTAATACAATTCTAGCATGAATAATAAACATTTATCATGATATGAGGAAATAAATAATAACTTTATTATTGCCTCTAGGGCATATTTCCTTCAAGATCTTCTTCATAGGTGGTCCATTCCTGCAGTTAGTACCAATATACCTGGCAAACACTTCACCATTCTGATTCTTGAACAGCTTATAGTTTGCATCAAGGGATTCATCAATGATAATAGGATTAGCACAGATAAAGCCGGATAAGGTGGATGGATCCACTGAATGTCCCTTTGCAGCAACCCATGTGGTTTGGGATACTGCTCAGGCTTCTAGTAGGAACCATCAACATTCATTTTCCTCTCGAACCCAGCACCCTCTTTCCTAGGGTTTCGGTTCAGAATCTGCTTTTTGAGGAGATCGCAAAGTGTCTGATGTCCTTTCAGACTTTTATACATCCATGTTTCAAGCAATGTCTTCAACCTAGCATTTTCATCAGCAATAGTAGTGGTATCCTCCGCAGAGGGGTTAGTTACCACATCAGTAGTGGAAGACAATGCAACAATAGCAGCAGTGGAACATTCAGCAACAGAGGTAGCGATATCACGCTCAAGGCATTTTAGACATGGTGGTTCAAATCCATCCTGAAAGGGACTGATCTGCTGAGCTAAGTGACTCATTCTCTTTTGAAGATCTTCATGAGCTGCTCTCAATTTCTCTAGCTCTTGCTTCCTTTGAAGATAATCATAGGAGAGCTTTTCATGAGTGGTTGAGAGCGTTTCATGACGACTTTCAAGTTCTTGGTACTTAGCATGAAGATTTTTATGTCTTCAACTAAGGACGTGAACGTGTCATTTCGCGTCCAACAGGTCATCGCTTTTGTCTAACAGTTTTGAGTATGTTACATAGCTTTTTGTTGTTCAGTTGCAATTTTAGCAAGTGTTCTGTAGCTGGGCTTGGATTCACAATCAGAGTCATCTTCACTTGACGTTTGAAAGTAAGCATCACGTGATTTTACCTTGGCACCACGTGCCATGAAGCAGTAGGTGGGAGCAGGGTCGTCCTTGTCATCAGCTTCAGCGTCTATGTGGAAGTCATTGTCTTCAGTGTTGAAGATGGATTTGGCAACGTAGGCTGTGGCTAGAGCCAGACTTGCAACACCAGGGTCGGACTCCTCTTCGACTCCACCTCCGCCTCCTCAGAAGCAGACTCCTCCTCTAAATCCATTTCCTTGCCAACAAAAGCACGAGCCTTGCCAGATGAGCTCTTCTTATGAGATGAAGACTTTGATGAGGACTTGGAAGAAGACTTTGAAGATTTCTTCTTCTTCTTGTCATCAGAATCATATTCCTTGCTCTTCTTCTTCTTCTTCTCATTGTCCCACTGTGGACACTCAGATATATAGTGTCCAGGTTTCTTGCACTTGTGACATGTTCTCTTCTTGTAGTCATGAGTGGAAGCTTCATCATTTCTTGAGCTAGATCGTGAAGACTTTCTGAAGCCCTTCTTCTTAGTGAACTTCTGGAATTTCTTCACAAGCATAGCAAGTTCCTTTCCAATGTCTTCAGGATCATCAGAACTGCAGTCAGATTCTTCTTCAGATGAGGAAACAACTTTTGCCTTCAAAGCGCGAGTTCGGCCATAGTTGGGACCATAGATATCTCTTTTCTCGTAAAGCTAGAACTCATGTGTTAAGCCTCTCAAGTATATCAGCGGATCGAGTGTCTTGAAGTCGTATGCGTTCTTGTATCATGAGGGCAAGGGTGTCAAAGGAGCTGTCAAGTGATCTCAGAGTGTCTTGACGATTTCATGCTTGGTAATCTCGGTGGCGCCGAGAGCACGAAGCTCATTTGTGATGTCGGTGAGGCGATCAAACGTGAGCTGGACATTTTCATTGTCGCTTTCTCTTGAAGCGGTTGAAGAGGTTACGAAGAACACCGATCCTATGATCTCTCCGGGTTGAGACGCGCGTTGACCTTGGATAGCCAGTCCCGCACTAGCTTCGACGCTTCAGAGCACTCACACGGCCATACTGTCCTTTGGTCGAAGACCACAGATGATGTTCTTGGCGGTAGAGTCCAGCTTGAATGAACTTCTTGACATCGCAGGGTGACACCTTCACCAGTTTTGGGAACGCCGTTCTTGACGACATACCGAGGTCGACATCAATGGCTTCAAGATGAATGCGCATCTTATTCTTCCAAAGAGGGATATTCAGTTCCATCGACCACGGGACAAGCAGCGGAGACTTTGATTATCCCCGCGATCGACATAGCTAAAACTCCGGTGGTTAAACGAATCACACGTAACAAGGAGTACCTTGCTCGATACCAATTGAAAGTGCTAGTTATCGACTAGAGGGGGTGAATAGGCAATTTTATGAAAGTCTTCAAAAGCGTGGAAGTTTCAAGGAAAACAATAGAAATGACCTAATTGATATGCAGCGGAAGATAAACTACAACAAGCAAACCATAGTCAAGTATGCAGAATGTGAAAGTACAAAGACTAATAGCAGCTTAATAGTAAGGATCAGGATGGAAGATAGTATGAAGCCAACCAACGATAGTAGTCAAGCAATAAAGTCAAACAGTACGACAAATAGGCAATGACTTCACGAAGACAAACTCTAAGTAAGGGAGGAGAGGATAGAACCACCACTTGTTGAAGACACAGATTTGTTGGACCAGTTCCAGCTTGTTGTGACAACTGCACGTCCAGTTAGGGAGGCTGAGATTCAACTTAGAAGACCGCGTCTTCACCTTATTCCCCTTGACACACAGTCCTCGCCCAATCACTCTGGTAAGTCTTCAAGGTAGACTTCCGAACCTTCACAGACTTCGTTCACCGGCGATCCACAATGACTCTTGGATGCTCAGAACGCGACGCCTAACCGGCTGGAGGATTCACAGTCCTCAAGTGTAATAAGTCTTCAGGTCACGCAGACAGAAAGACTTCAGTGATGCCTAACACTCTTTGGCTCTGGGTGTTTGGGCTTTGTCCTCGCAAGGATTTCTCTCTCTCAAAGGCTTCGAGGTGGGTTGCTCTCAAACGACAAAAGTCGTGCACTAACTCTGAGCAGCCACCAATTTATGGTGTAGGGGGTGGGCTATTTATAGCCACTAGGCAACCCGACCTGATATGTCCGAAATGACCCTGGGTCACTAAGGAACTGACACGTGTTCCAACGGTCAGATTTCAAACACACACGGCAACTTTACTTGGGCTACAAGCAAAGCTGACTCATCCAGCTCTGGATAAGATTTGCTCTCATTGTCTTCGCTCGAAGACATAGGATTTGGGTTGAGCATCACTTCAGTCATTCTGACTTTGTTCACTTGGACCCCACTTAACAGTACGGTGGTTCCTATGACTCAACAAAGAAGAAAAAGGAAATAACGAAACGACACAGTCTCCGCGCTCCATAGTCTTCACTCAATGTCTTCTCATGTCATAGTCTTCAATATGAATATCTTCACATACCACCATTGTCGTCAATGTCTTCATACATTTTTAGGGGTCATCTCCGGTAGGTAAACTGAATCAATGAGGGACACTACCTGTGTTATCCTGCAGTTCTCACAAACACATTAGTCCCTCAACCAAATTTGTCGTCAATACTCCAAAACCAACTAGGGGTGGCACTAGATGCACTTACACTTCCACCGAGCAGACTTAGCAGCTGGAGCCTATCTTCACGGCTCCTGCTAGCTACCCCGTGGATGCTATCACGGAGTCTCAACATTGCCACCTTATGACGTGATGGATGACATTGAAAGTCAAGGCGGTTGTTGGCTCTGTTTTACCTACTGGACCTGGCACTACCTACCACAGCCGGTCGATTCCAGAAGGATATGCTAGGGTGATGGTGGATCAAATAACTGACGGATTTGAGGACCTTAAGCTTGACCACCCTGCGGGTGAAGGGGAGATTCGGCTGGGTTCTTCTCTGAAGACTCCATGCCTATGGCGGAAGGAGCTCATCAACCTTCCAAACTGGACGCCTCCTCCTCCTCCTCCTCCTCCGGCGAGTCAGGGCACTCAGCCTCCTTCTCCGGCGCGTGGTGGCACTCCGCCTCCTTCTCCGCCTGCGCCGGCTCGCCCGAGAAGCCAGCCTCCTCCTTCTCCGCCTCGTCAACAAGGGCGGATCAAGAGACCCACCGCCGCTCTGGCTGCTCTGGCGCGTCGTAGTCCTTCTCCTCCGCCTCGTAAGAAAGGAAAGATAGCCGCAGCCACTCCGTCTGCTCCAGCGTCTAGCAGTACAGCCAGAGCCGGGAGGCAATACAGATTCGGTCCTTCTCTGAAGACTCTAGAGAAGTTATCATACGAGAGGAGCGTGGAGGAAAACACGAAGATCGTGCAAGCCGAAGTGAAGAACTTCTTAGAAAAGAAACATCCACCTCCGGAGGAGAAGATAGATCCGGTAAAAGCGAACCGTACTTTGGCTGCCCTGAAGAAACCACCAAAGTCTCCGGCGAAAGGCAACTATGAGCGCATTCTTACAAAGTCATTTATCGAAGTGCCGCGGTCGGGAAATACTGTCAATGGTCAAAGGTTAGCAGAACGACGAGCTGGGAAAAAAGTTGCCCAGCTCGGCGAACAAGCGAACCAATCATTCCCCCCGCTCCAGGTGTCTAGCGATATCGTCGCTAATGATCCGGGCGGGATGGTGCCCGGTTATAATAATCTTGGAGATTACCTGCCCGACGATGTACATTATGATTTCTTGGAGGTGGATGAACACAAATACGTGTACGGGAAGCCTCTCGTCAAAGATGAAAGATCTCTAACAACAATGATGCGAAGATTACATGATTGGTACATGAAAACCTGCAGAGAGTCTAAGGGGAGGAATATTTTGACGTTGAGAGTTAGAGAGGAGCATGACCTCGTTGGAATTGAACTGTTGAATGTTCCATTTGAGGAGTTCTCCGCGTTTTTCAATCAAAAGGCCCTCGATAAATTAATGATGACTTGCTACTGCATGTAAGTAGTACTACTTCTTTCATTAAGTCTCTATATATAGGTCAGCTCTTTCATTGCATGAATTTATAATTATCCTCACTATATTTTGCAGATTGAAGATCGCCGAATTGAAGAAAAGACAAATCGGTGATATTGGGTTCCTTAACACAAATCTCATAGATGCATATATGGTTAAATTTCAGGCCAGAGATACCGAGGCCAAGCTGCTACAATCGTTTGTATTAAATCAAAACAAAGCTATAATACTCTTCCCTTACGAATTCAAGTGAGTGTTACTGTCTTGTGCATATTCGATTTCCCTTATTAGTCGAGGTTATAGTAATGTAATTGATGAGTTATGCATGCGCATGAGTTCCACTATATTCTCCTAGAGATTAAGCTTGAGCAGGGACTAGTAACCGTCTTAGACTCGAGACGAAAAGATCCCAAGGAGTATGCAGACATGACTGAAATTCTAGAGAAGTAAGTTAAATCGATCATTATCGCACCATATCGGCAACTTTGTTCATTTCCTGATATCAAGTAATTGTTTTCTTTGTCTGGCAGGGTTTGGAAAAAAATCACCTCAAAAACTCCGGGACTGCCGAAGAAGCTGCAATTTAGACACCCGAAAGTAAGTACTATAGTAGCATGTTCCACGCATCTTCTAGTGATTCAAGTGCTAGTTTCGTCAATACCATTTAGCGTGCTTGCTAATTATCAGTTTGATTGAGCTCTATTTCTTGTAAAGTGGTTGTGGCAGGAACAAGGGAATGATTACTGTTGATACTACTTTTGCGAGTCCATCCGCCACACGACCTGTGAGCGGGGCTACTCTGACAAATAATATGAAGTGCGTAAATAATAATATTCACAATTTTATTTCATTACCATCATTTGTGTTCACTTTCATTTATTCATATATATGTATTGACCCCCTTCTTCAAATTAGATATTTCGGATGCGGGATGAACTCCTACCACCAGATCGTATGTGAGGAATTCAAGAGGAATTGGCGGCATTCTTTCTTGACCACGTGATCGCTAAAGACGGAGAGTACCATGTGGACCCTGAGTTCATTTGGAATTAGGAGATTATATTGTAAGAGATAATTATATTGTATATATGTAGCCAGTAGCATCGGATAGATATACGAGAACTTGTTGTTCGACCAATTTCTCAGAGAAGGAGAGGTGGTCGATATCACTTCTCTCTGTATGCGTATGTTCGACCAATCTCTCAGAGAAGGAGAGGTGGTCGATATCACTTCTCTCTAGTCCTCTCTAGACGTATAATACGTAGCATCGACCAAGCACGGAGATAAGAAAGGACACTTCTCTCTCTATTAATTAGCTAGCTAACACAATATATGAAACACCTAAATTAACCCCCCAACCCCCAAACCCCCTCCCCCTCCTTAAAAAAACAAAAAACCCAGCACCTGAAATGCTGATGCGTGGATGCCTATTGGTCCCGGTTGGTGCCACCAACCGGGACCAAAGGGCCTCCTACCTGGGCTCGCCGCACCGGCCACGTGGAGGCCCATCTGTCCCGGTTTGTGTAAGAACCGGGACTAAAGGTCAAGGGCATTAGTACCGACACTTTAGTCCCAGTTCAAAAACCGGGACAAATAGCCCTTACGAACCGGGACAATAGGCCTTTTTCTACTAGTGCTCATAGACTTGTGATGATAACATCTTAAGGTATAACAAACAAGTTGGGTCAATTCAATATGATCGTTCTACTAACATCATACTCTCAATGATGTTTGGTATCCTCATTACACTTAAGAAAATACCCATGACCAGGACAACATGATCATTACACAACACATGAGTTAGTCCTAGAGGCATAACTAGGAATAAGGTTTTACCATTTATCTTTCTACACGTGCATATGAGTTTTCCTCCAATCACATATTCAAGAATCACAACAGTTATAGCATAGAATATAAACTACTAATTACAAATGTGGAAATAAATAATACAAATACTTTTGCCTCTAGGCATATTTCCAACAGAAAGGTCTTGTCTTGGTCTACCTGGCTATTCTACACTTGAGTTTAGTTGCAGGAAGGTTAGACTGGGTCTTGCGGGTAAAGTACACAAACATCTTGAGAATGTAAAAACTGATTAGTCGTGCCCTCGGTTATGGACAATTTTGAGTAACTTCGTTAGGAGTTGTCTGAAAGATCTCACCACCATTTCTCTTAAGTAAAACTTGTTGGGTTGAACATGGGTATAGGCCTCTAGTAGGAAGCAACTGATGGTAGGGCCCCTCCACTAGGTTGGAGCCAACAGGTTTGGGCTACTATGTGATGTGGTATGTCTAGTATATTAGAGTAGGTCCACCTATTACAAAGATGGATAAAATCTATATTGCTTTCTGCAAAGAAAACCAACCTACACTTACCCTAAAAGCATGATTAGGTTTGTTATACTTATTGGTGAAGCTTGCGAGTACATTCAATGTATTGAACCCTATGGTTGAACGTAGCATGTTACAGGACTTATGCATAATGAGCAAGGATTATGAATTAGGCTTACGATGTCTATATTCCGCTTGTACCTGTTAGTGTATGGACACCACAAGATAATATTGTATTTTATTGTAAGCTAGCATTGAGCTAAGCAGATACATAATGTAATAAAGACTGGATCTGCAATGTAATACTCATGACATGTGGTTATCTTAATATTTGACCATGTAATGTGTGTGCTAGCAATTGATCTAGCTAGTGACTAGCACAGAAGCACAAAGAGTACGTTTTCTTATCAAGGGCCAGGTCGCTACAAGCAGAGTACCACTGTGTAGCTAACACAGTGGCTGAATATTCTTGACTCGGGCAATTACTTGTCAGACTCCATTGCTCCATCAACAAGGTAATTGTTGTCTTCTGCGACAATGTATCTACAGTGTACCTCTCCATCAACCCTGTTCATCATCGACGTACACATTGAGCTAAACATTCACTTCGTACGCGAAAAGGTCTCCCTCTCTTGGACAGTTCGGTTCACGTGCCTACTCCGGGACAGCTTACAGATATCATGACGAAAGGGCTACCGTCGGCAAGCTTAGAAGGATTTTGTTCCAGCCTTGGCATCATCTCCGATAACCTCCGGCTGCCTGGGTGTGAGAGAAGATAGCGATGGGGCTCCATATTGCATGCGTTTCTCCGTACCAATCCTATATCTTCATTGTTACAATCTTGCATAGATTCTGTAGTTTTAGTTTCTTTAAAAACCGTGATTAGAGGTAGAGATTAGGTGGGTTGTACAATGGGCTGGGCAATTCCCAAACCTACACAGACGAGCACGTGCAACTGGGAAGGCCCAAGGCCAAGCAACCCAACTAACCCCCACTTGGGGCGGATTGGTTGGTAGCAATGGTAGGTAGACGTGTCGCTCGGCCCTCATCTCCCTATCCCCGCACTCGTGGCCATCCATCCTCCCGTCCGATGGACCTAACCCCCTTCTCCCAACGGCCAGCTTTCCCTTACTTACCCACCCTTCCCGCCTATATATCCCGTCGCCCATACTCTCATGGCACCACACCACACCACGCCACCAGTACAAGCAGCGCCTGTCACTTGTCTACCGCCTGCTAGCTGCTTCCCTCTGCGTCCCGCAAACTTAGACGTCACACAGCCGGCCACTGGTGCGACAACTCCTAGCTCGTCGGCCGCTGGTACGTACGTAGATCCATCGATGGCGGCGACCATGACCGTGGAGGAGGTGAGGAAGGCGCAGCGGGCGGAGGGGCCGGCCACCGTGCTCGCCATCGGTACGGCGACGCCGGCGAACTGCGTGTACCAGGCCGACTACCCCGACTACTACTTCAAGATCACCAAGAGCGACCACATGGCCGACCTCAAGGAGAAGTTCAAGAGGATGTGTAAGTCTATGTTCACCATCTCTGTGTTCGGGCGTGCATGCACGGCTTTGTTCCCATAACGGCGCTACTGTATAATATACATGTGTCTGCATGGATGTCAATATTTTACTCCTTATATTAATTCCCGTAACTTTTGTTGATAGTTATAAAATAAGTACTAGCAGGCACATCGATCACTAGCAATAAGCCAAGATATTTTTACTAGCCATGGATCGGGGTAGCATATATACGTGAAACGACGAACACAATAAGCATGGCCATGAAACTGGGTAACGGCCGCACACGCCGAACCTGTTGTCCATTTAACTGTTGTTCTATTTTAGCTGCAAAGGTAGGTTAATATGTATACTCCTGCACGTAATTGTTTTTTGATAACCCTGCACGTGGGTAGTACACTCGAGTGTCTCGCCTACATATCAGTAGCATGCATGTTTAAAGGTCAACACTCAACAGTGTTACACTGGATCGGTTCGACCAAAAAATTAATTCCTAAACCTACGGACAGTTGATTACAGAACGTGTTTATATGTGGATTAATTTCCTCATAATGGCACATCTAAATCATCCTTAGATCCCGTAAAAAAAATCATCCTTAGATGTACCTTTAATCACCGGTTGGTCGAACAATATGTTCCCATATTTTTTCCCCGCAAAAAAATATGTTCCCATATTTTTTCAGTTGAAGCATTTAAATATCTTTATAGATAACAAAACTAATTTTGAGAAGAAAAAAACAAGAATGGTTATTTTGGCGGGGTAAAGGGAGTTTTATTCGATAGGACAGGATTACACTCTGCTAATACAAGATCGTGAATTGACAATGACTTGCAAAATATCTAATACTAGTATATTGCGTTGATTTCTTGAAAAAATATCAGTTTTACAAAGAATAGACATGTTTGCATGAACCGCCAATAATTTACTAGTAAATAATTTCTAAAGACAAGCAATTAATCCAGAATGTCGCTACCGGACGCGACTATGACTTGACACTGTACCTAGAACTTTTCTTGAGTGCACACTGTACCTATAACTAGTGGGCCACTCGACAAAGAAAGTACTAGCAATTATAGAAACATGAGTACATGAATTTCTTCAAATAGTACTAATTAACCTCCTACATTAAAGGGAGAAAACCCAAATATAGACATCGGTTGCATACCTAATTAACCCATGAATACTTGTCTCCCGTCTACTTTGCCTTTTCTCGGTTGGACACGCGAGCTAACTCTGCCTGCCTGCCGGCCTTGATTTGCAGGTGACAAGTCGCAGATCAGGAAGAGATATATGCACCTAACGGAGGAGATCCTTGAGGAGAACCCCAACATGTGCGCCTACATGGCGCCCTCCCTGGACGCGCGCCAGGACATCGTCGTCGTGGAGGTCCCCAAGCTCGGCAAGGCGGCCGCGCAGAAGGCCATCAAGGAGTGGGGCCAGCCGCGGTCCAAGATCACCCACCTCGTCTTCTGCACCACCTCCGGCGTCGACATGCCCGGCGCCGACTACCAGCTCACCAAGATGCTCGGCCTGCGCCCCTCCGTCAAGCGCCTCATGATGTACCAGCAGGGCTGCTTCGCCGGCGGCACCGTGCTCCGCCTCGCCAAGGACCTCGCCGAGAACAACCGCGGCGCGCGCGTGCTCGTCGTCTGCTCCGAGATCACCGCGGTGACCTTCCGCGGCCCGCACGAGTCCCACCTCGACTCGCTGGTGGGCCAGGCGCTCTTCGGCGACGGCGCGGCCGCGGTGATCATAGGCGCCGACCCCGACGTGTCCGTGGAGCGTCCCCTGTTCCAGCTGGTGTCCGCGAGCCAGACGATCCTGCCGGACTCGGAGGGCGCCATCGACGGCCACCTCCGGGAGGTCGGGCTCACCTTCCACCTGCTCAAGGACGTGCCCGGGCTCATCTCCAAGAACATCGAGCGTGCCCTAGAGGAGGCCTTCAAGCCACTGGGCATCGACGACTGGAACTCCGTCTTCTGGATAGCGCACCCAGGCGGCCCGGCCATCCTTGACATGGTGGAGGCCAAGGTAAACCTCAACAAGGAGCGGATGCGCGCGACCAGGCATGTCCTGTCCGAGTACGGCAACATGTCCAGTGCCTGCGTCCTCTTCATCATGGATGAGATGCGCAAGCGCTCTGCCGAGGATGGCCACGCCACAACCGGCGAGGGAATGGACTGGGGCGTCCTCTTCGGCTTCGGCCCCGGCCTCACGGTGGAGACCGTCGTCCTCCACAGCGTCCCCATCACTGCCGGGGCAACCGCATGATCGCTCCTTCTTCATTTATCATCTTCGTCATGGAAAAACAAACATACTACTGCTTCTACTGCCGAGTTTGTACCATATATATTCTACCGTGCGTGGTTTGTATGTGTTGGTAGATGCATTCGATCTCCTGTTAGTCTGTGTCGCGCACGCCGTTGCATACTTACTAGTAGTAACACAACCGAGCTTTTACAGGTTTATTATAAGCAAAGTGTGGTCATAATGTGGAGTGTGAGGTGTATTTACCTGTGTACGAAAAGATTGGCTGTTCAATTTGAACCTTATGTGGTTGGAAAGCAAATGGTGATTCTTTCAGAGCTTTCTTGAAATACATATTCTCCTCTCTCCTACTTTTTGTTTATGAATATAATGCTTTATTTAATTCATAAATGTAGCATCAAGGAGGCACAAACCATAATGAACATACTCGTCCGGCCTCTAAAAGAACCCAGCCTCAGGCATAAAATTATCTACCACACAAAAAATGATTTTTTAATGTTTCTAGTATTTATTTTGATTGTTTTCGTCAGGGTGCAGCTGATCCTAGGCTCAGAAGTGGATTACCGATATATAATCATACAGTCCAACACATATTACTCAGCAAGCACATATAGCATGACAACCTCATAGGTCCATAGAAGCAACAAGTCACATATATACAACACTCTCCAACAAGCATGCATATAGCATGACAACCTCATATAGGTCCATAGCATAATAAGAATACAAGCAACATAGACACTCCAAGAACAAGTTTAAAACCAACAAGCAGCATAGACACTTCAAGAAATGCAATGAGCTTCATCGTCGACAGCGTCCGCGA
Source organism: Aegilops longissima (assembly GCA_021605205.1). NCBI lineage: Eukaryota > Viridiplantae > Streptophyta > Magnoliopsida > Poales > Poaceae > Aegilops > Aegilops longissima. The sequence goes on from CM038677.1 coordinate 806,439,703, forward strand.
TGAAACCTACAAGTTCAGAAGCACATGCATGAGTTTGCAAGTTCAAATGTCAAACGAGCTACTAGGGGTAAGTTTCAAGCTCTTTATCAAAAGATGTGCACGCCTAAGTTAGAATGTGTTGCTTATGGCATTTGTGAGAATATATTAGTGGTGTGGAAGTTGTGTCTATGTACAGAAAATCATATAATTTATGAGAAAGCGGTGATGACATCAATGGTGGTTGCTTATCTCATCGAAAGAGGTGACTTTTCATTGCAATCAAATGCAAGCAAACATATCAAGAACTAGCCTGGCATGGAGTCATTGTTGCCTGGAGATCGAAGGGGCATGAGTTGTAGGTGTCACTAGCTTCCTTGTGAAGGGCTAGATGCACATCCTTGAATATTGTTCGATCCAGCACTCGGATTGAGATGTAAACATGAGATGGTAAGATGTATTAGGTAAGGATGAAAATGGTGATTGAAAAGTATCGGAAGAGAACTCACAAAGTGGAAGTTAGGAAGAGGAGGAAGGATCTTGCAGATCTCCGCTTTGCATAGCCCCTATACTCAACATACCTTTGTTCAGCATGTATGGTTACATGTTCTAAGATGATTGATGGATGGAATCATAGGCTACTATGGTAGAGAATTTGCCACGAAAAGGAGTGTACACCTTCCATCGTAGACTACATGTTGTAGTGCCAGTATCTCCTACATCTGCTAGATTTGGAGCGACCTTCCTCTGTCTTTCTCTGGGCCTTCTCCGCCTATCTCTCGGGCCCCTCCAATAATCCTGCTTCTTCATCCATGTGGGCCTACATTATGTCCTCGCAGGGTCATCGCCGTTGCAATGCAAGCATGTAATCATGTGCAAGATCAATGAAGAACAACATAGCTGCATTGAGTTAAGCATTGCCATTGCTGGCTACGAACGACGCTCTATACTAGGCTGTGAACTAGCACATAGCTCGGAGAGACTTCGAATGCCATCTATAGGGACTAAACCATTGCCAACCCATACTGCCATTCTTTAGGCCTTCTCCTGCCGACATAGCAACCTCAGGATCGATGTGCTCCTCAAGTAGATCAGTCGCGGCCCCATGAACCGCCTTGTACTTCTTCATGTATCCCTCAACCCTCAACTTGGCTCTTGGTTTGACCCACCATAGCCCTGAAATCTCCAGAGTCAGCTACTTTTCCTCATGGGTCTAAAAGAAAGCCCTAAAGAAGTGATACTCCATTTCTTACCCTCTTCTACACGACGCCGAGGAGGGTGGGGTTGTCATGATGATGTGCTGGACCACTCATCAGGACACACCAATCCGATGCAGCTGCATGCTCCTCCATGTACTTCTTCATTGTCCACCTAGATATGATGGTCTCATAGCAAGGGAGCTTGTAGGCGCTGTTGGAAATATGCCCTAGAGCCAATAGTAACTATTATTAATTATTTCCATGTTTGTAATTAATGTTCATTTTTTTGCTATAGTTGCAGTGGTTCTCAAGTATGAAATACAAATGAGATTCGACAGAAACTCGTGTGCATGTCTGGAATAATAAATGGCAAGTAGCTAGATTCCTAGTCTCACCTCTAAGACTAGCTCATGTGTTGCATGATGGCCCTATTTTCCTGATGATGGGCAAGTTAAAGTAACGAGGATCCCGACAACAATGGGAACACATGGTGTAACAATAGTTGTGTTGAACAGACCCGGTAAATTGATATACTACGAGATCACATCATCACGATTTATTAGTATAATCACAAAAATGTTAACGTATGCATAATTCCTTAGACCATGAGAGTATCAAGTACCTTCATAATGGATGTTCTTTGTGGTTCGTCAAACATTACCCATAATAGGATGACCATAACGACAACTTTGAGGTGTATCTGAAATGTATGACGAGGGACTTGATAGCTTAAGACATGGATTTTTTCCTTCGACAGTGGAGAGATATTCCCTAGGGCCTCTCAGTATTACTGTATCAATCATCGTCTGGCAAGACACTACGTGACATGTTCACGAGGATGCCAGAATACGAAAACAAGAAAAGAGTACAAAACTGGTAACGATGATAACTTGGTATAGTGGTCAAGTGTTTCTTCATGTGGATACAGATAAGTCTCGCCTCGGGCTAGTATTGCAAGGCAAAAGTAATAGCACATGGGAACAACAAGTTCACTCGATATTAATTTGTGTGGGTGTAGGGATCAATACATATATTCATGGTTCCACTATTGATCATTGACATGAAGGAGTTATATGTCAGATCTACACTTTATCAGACCTGGGGGTTCACAAGCTTAAAGGTCATCGATTTGTTGAGTACTAGACGAGTTAGGAGCAAATGAAAATGCACCAGAAAAGTTTCAGCAATAGCGAAAGTGTTATGGAGAGAGAACCGGAAGTGTTCCAAATAAAATCGGAAGTATTTCAGAGAAAACCAAAAGCGATTTGGTGAGCAGAAAAATTGGAACCCTAAAAGTACCACCGGAAGGCTCAGGAAGGTTCCGAAATTTTCTGTAGCCTCCGGGAATGTTCCAGGGCGCCATGGGCTAGTCCCATGGGCAAGTCCCAAGTGGGTAGCAGTCGCATGGACCCTAATGGCCCATTAGTGGGGCGCCACCATAGGCTTGGTGGCCAATCCACCATATGGTGTGGCTAGGGTTTGGGGTGGAGCCCACACCTTGGTGTGTGATATGTCTCCAATGTATTTATAATTTTTTATTGTTCCATGATATTATAGTATCAATATGGGATGTTTTATATGCTATTTTATATTATTTTTTGGGACTAACCTATTAACCTAGTGCCCAGTACCAGTTGTGGTTTTTTAACAAACGGAGTCCAAACACTATGAAACTTTTTGACTTTTTTGGACATAAGAGACCCTTGTAGCTTCGGGAGGATACCAGAGAACGTACGAGGGGACGACAAGGCAACATGGGTGCCTTGTGGGCCCCTCGAGGCTTCGCCTGACCTAATTCCACTTCTTTAAGTTCTCAAATATTGGAAAACCAACATAGAGTCACCCAAAACACTTTATGGAATGTAAGCAGATGGCTTTGGACCTTGCAAAAATCACATTCAAACATTGTCACCAAGAAGGACCTTGCAAAGATCACATTCAAACATTGTCACCGAGAAGAAAATCAAGTAGCAGATGAATTAGATAGACACACTTTTAGCTCTAGATCTTCTGGTCTTTGGAATGAGTTAATTATTGACTTTATTTTTCATCTACTTGTAAACAATATGTCTGTCATATGAGAAATAATAGTTTTTAGCATTCACAAAAATAGATAGATGTGTACGTGACACGTCAATATTAGTTATTATACCAATTGCATGTGGATATTAGGTAGGATATTATCCACATGTTAATTATGTAATTAGCGCTATATTTGAAATAATATTAATTACATGCTAAACATGTTGAGCACTCGACCTGGTTTGATGACTGAGATTAGTTTTTCTTAAGAACTAGCAAAGATTAGTGGGATCTGCCCTTTGGGTCTTTTTATATTGACTAGCAAAATGGCCCGTGCGATGCAATGGGAAAAAATCATAATCTCCAATGAAGATGACCACATTTTGCTGCATCGCCGAGATACACTACCACTCTTAATTTCGTGAAATCATGAACAATTTTCAAATTCGTGAACACTTTTACAAATTTTTGAACATTTTGTAGATTCAAGAACATTTTTTGAATTCATGAACATTTATACTATTTGCAAACATTTTTCTTAAAATTGTAAACATTTTTTAAACAATTTTCTTGAACCGGCGAACATTTCTAGAATTGACGAATATTTTTTGGAAATTGATGGAACAAATTTTGAAATTCACGATGTTTTTTGATTTAGTGAACATTTTTTGAAATGAATGATCATTTTTTGAATCGGTGAAGATTTTATGAATGAATAAACTGTTTAGTAAGTCACGAACAATTCTTAAATTTTAGGATACTTGTCCATGCATGAACATTTTTAGTACATGAAATTTAAAAAAAATCATGAACATTTTTGTTTTTTCAAACATTTGTTTTCAAAATTTTAAAAATTTGCTGAATAAGCAAACATTTTTTTACAAAATCTCAAAAAACAATTGAATCCACAAACATTTAATAATTTGTTAAAAAACTTATTTCAGAATTCTTATGTTTTTATAATTATCAGAACTTTTAGTAGTCTCAAATTATTTAAGTATTAAAAATGAAAATGAAAAAAAGGAAATAAAAAATAAATAACAGGCCGCTCTGATATGCGCCAGCCCAAATAGGCGCGCTGCGTCTTCTTCCAGCGTGCAAAGCGCAGTATAGGATATCCTTACTGCATGGCCGGCCCAGGCCGGGGTTCCCCGTGTAAATTTTTTTAATCACTTATATGTGACCTTGGTGGGTAATCTTTTGCAACTTAAGGGACAATTTTCATGACGTACCGCCAGAATCAATAGTCCCTTTATTATTACTAGTAAAAGAGCCCGTGCGTTGCAACGGGGTAACAAAATTATGTTTGACCACTTCACAATTGCTCCATCTTGCCATTGTCATCAACCTATTCATCCTTCTGCCCTTTTGCAAGTTTTCTTCTGCCCTTTTGCAAGTTTTATTATGTACACGACCTTGTGGTTTCCGTCATCATACCGAGCAAATGCCAATTAGAAAGGAGAGGTGGAGGTCAAGGTCTACTCTGAGTGCCATCTTAATAACTGCAGCCTCGATCTGTTTTACTTTCCTTGTCAGCAAAATTAATGATTTTGATTTGCTTGTATCTGGGTTATATAACCAAATGCTCCTCGTGGAGCTAGTTGTTGGGGAACGTAGTAATTTCAAAAAATTTCCTACGCACACGCAAGATCATGGTGATGCATAGCAACGAGAGGGGAGAGTGTGTCCACGTACCCTCGTAGACTGAAAGCGGAGCGTTATGACAACGTGGTTGATGTAGTCGTACGTCTTCATGATCCGACCGATCCAAGAACCGAACGTATGGCACCTCCGTGTTCTGCACACGTTCAGCTCGATGACGATCCCCGGACTCCGATCCAGCAGGGTGTCGGGGATGAGTTCCGTCGACCTGACGGCGTGGTGGCGATGATGATGTTCTACCAACGCAGGCTTCGCCTAAACTCCACGACGATATGACCGAGGTGAAATATGGTTGGGGGGCACAGCACACGGCTAAGGAACGATCACGAAGATCAACTTGTGTGTCCATGGGGTGCCCCTGCCCCGTATATAAAGGAGTGGAGGAGGGAGGGCTGCCCTCTCTATGGCGCGCCCTAGGGGAGTCCTACTCCCACCGAGTAGGATTCCCCTTCCTAGTAGAACTAGGAGCCCTTCCAAGTAGTAGGAGTAGGAGGAAGGAAAGGGAAGGGAAAAGGAGAAGGAAGAAGGCGCCCCCCTAGTCCAATTCGGACTAGCCAATGGGGAGGGGTGCGGCCATCCTTTGAGGCCTTTCTCTCCTTTCATGTATGGCCCATTAAGGCCCAATACGAATTTCCGTAACTCCCCGGTACTCCCGAAAATACCCAAATCACTCGGAACCTTTCCGATGTCCGAATATAGTCGTCCAATATATCGATCTTTACGTCTCGACCATTTCGAGACTCCTCGTCATGTCCCCGATCTCATCCGGGACTCCGAACTCCTTCGGTACATCAAAACTCATAAACTCATAATATAACTGTCATCGAAACCTTAAGCGTGCGGACCCTACGGGTTCGAGAACTATGTAGACATGACCGAGACACGTCTCCGGTCAATAACCAATAGCGGAACCTGGATCCTCATATTGGCTCCCACATATTCTACGAAGATCTTTATCGGTCAGACCGCATAACAATATACATTGTTTCCTTTGTCATCGGTATGTTACTTGCCCGAGATTCGATCGTCGGTATCTCAATACCTAGTTTAATCTCATTACCGGCAAGTCTCTTTACTCGTTCTGTAATACGTCATCCCGCAACTAACTCATTAGTTGCAATGCTTGCAAGGCTTAAGTGATGTGCATTACCGAGAGGGCCCAGAGATACCTCTCCGATAATTGGAGTGACAAATCCTAATCTCGAAATACGCCAACTCAACAAGTACCTTCGGAGACACCTGTAGAGCACATTTATAATCACCCAGTTACGTTGTGACGTTTGGTAGCACACAAAGTGTTCCTCCGGTAAACGGGAGTTGCATAATCTCATAGTCATAGGAACATGTATAAGTCATGAAGAAAGCAATAGCAACATACTTAAACGATCGAGTGCTAAGCTAACGGAATGGGTCATGTCAATCACATCATTCTCCTAATGATGTGATCCCATTAATCAAATGACAACTCATGTCTATGGCTAGGAAACTTAACCATCTTTGATGAACGAGCTAGTCAAGTAGAGGCATACTAGTGACACTCTGTTTGTCTATGTATTCACACATGTATTATGTTTCCGGTTAATACAATTCTAGCATGAATAATAAACATTTATCATGAAATAAGGAAATAAATAATAACTTTATTATTGCCTCTAGGGCATATTTCCTTCAGTCTCCCACTTGCACTAGAGTCAATAATCTAGTTCACATCACCATGTGATTTAACACCAATAGTTCACATCACTATGTGATTAACACCCATAGTTCACATTATCATGTGACCAATACCCAAAGGGTTTACTAGAGTCAATAATCTAGTTCACATCGCTATGTGATTAACACCCAAAGAGTACTAAGGTGTGATCATGTTTTGTTTGTGAGAGAAGTTTAGTCAACGGGTTTGCCATATTCAGATCCGTATGTATTTTGCAAATTTCTATGTCAACAATGCTCTGCACGGAGCTACTCTAGCTAATTGCTCCCACTTTCAATATGTATCCAGATTGAGACTTAGTGTAATCTAGATCAGTGTCAAAACTTGCATCGACGTAACCCTTTACGACGAACCTTTTGTCACCTCCATAATCGAGAAACATATCCTTATTCCACTAAGGATAATTTTGACCGCTGTCCAGTGATCTACTCCTAGATCACTATTGTACTCCCTTGCCAAAATCAGTGTAGGGTATACAATAGATCTGGTACACAGCATGGCATACTTTATAGAACCTATGGCCAAGGCATAGGGAATGACTTTCATTCTCTTTCTATCTTCTGCCGTGGTCGAGTTTTGAGTCTTACTCAATTGCACACCTTGTAACACAGGCAAGAACTCTTTCTTTGACTGTTCCATTTTGAACTACTTCAAAATCTTGTCAAGGTATGTACTCATTGAAAAAACTTATCAAGCGTCTTGATCTATCTCTATAGATCTTGATGCTCAATATGTAAGCAGCTTCATCAAGGTTTTTCTTTGAAAAACTCCTTTTAAACACTCCTTTATGCTTTGCAGAATAATTCTACATTATTTTCGATCAACAATATGTCATTCACATATACTTATCAGAAATGTTGTAGTGCTCCCACTCACTTTCTTGTAAATACAGGCTTCACCGCAAGTCTGTATAAAACTATATGCTTTGATCAACTTATCAAAGCGTATATTCCAACTCCGAGATGCTTGCACCAGTCCATAGATGGATCGCTGGAGGTTGCATATTTTGTTAGCACCTTTAGGATTTACAAAACCTTCTGGTTGCATCATATACAACTCTTCTTTAATTAATCCATTATGGAATGCAATTTTGTTTATCCATTTGCCAGATTTCATAAAATGTGGCAATTGCTAACATGATTCGGACAGACTTAAGCATAGATACGAGTGAGAAACTCTCATCGTAGTCAACACCTTGAACTTGTCGAAAACCTTTTGCGACAATTCTAGCTTTGTAGATAGTAACACTACTATCAGCGTCCGTCTTCCTCTTGAAGATCCATTTATTTTCTATGGCTTGCCGATCATCGGGCAAGTCAACCAAAGTCCATACTTTGTTCTCATATATGGATCCCATCTCAGATTTCATGGCCTCAAACCATTTCGCGGAATCTGGGCTCATCATCGCTTCCTCATAGTTCACAATTTCATCATGGTCCAGTAACATGACTTCCAGAACAGGATTACCGTACCACTCTGGTGCGGATCTCACTCTGGTTTACATACGAGATTCGGTAGTAACTTGATCTGAAGTTACATGATCATCATCATTAGCTTCCTCACTAATTGGTGTAGTAGTCATAGGAACAGATTTCTGTGATGAACTACTTTCCAATAAGGGAGCAGGTACAGTTACCTTATCAAGTTCTATTTTGCTCCCACTCACTTCTTTCGAGAGAAACTCCTTCTCTAGAAAGGATCCATTCTTAGCATCGAATGTCTTGCCTTTGGATCTGTGATAGAAGGTGTACCCAACAGTCTCCTTTGGGTATCCTATGAAGACATATTTCTTCGATTTGGGTTTGAGCTTATCAGGATGAAACTTTTTCATATAAGCATCACAACCCCAAACTTTAAGAAACGACAACTTTGGTTTCTTGCCAAACCACAGTTCAGATTGTGTCGTCTCAACGGACTTAGATGGTCCCCTTTTTAACGTGAATGCAACTGTCTTTAATGCATAGCCCCAAAACGATAGTGGTAAATCGGTAAGAAACATCATAGATTGCACTATATCCAATAAAGTAAGGTTATGACGTTCGGACACACCATTATCTTGTGGTGTTCGGTGGCGTGAGTAGTGAAACTATTTCACATTGTTTTAATCGAAGACCAAACTCGAACTCAAATACTCTTCTCCATGATCAGATCGTAGAAACTTTATTTTCTTGTTACGATGATTTTCAACTTCTCTCTGAAATTCTTTGAACTTTTCAAATGTTTCAGACTTATGCTTCATTAAGCAGATATACCCATATCTGCTCAAATCATCTGTGAAGGTCAGAAAATAATGATACTTGTCGCGAGCCTTAATATTCATCGGACCACATACATCAGTATGTATGATTTCCAACAAATCTGTTGCTCGCTCCATTGTTCCGGAGAACGGAGTCTTAGTCGTCTTGCCCATGAGGCATGGTTCGCAAGCATCAAGTGATTCATAATCAAGTGATTCCAAAAGTCCATTAGCATGGAGTTTCTTCATGCGCTTTACATCAATATGACCTAAGCGGCGATTACCACAAACAAGTTGCACTATCATTATTAACTTTGCATCTTTTGGTTTCAATATTATGAATATGTGTATCACTACGATCGAGATCCAACGAACCATTTTCATTGGGTGTGTAACCATATAAGGTTTTATTCATGTAAATAGAACAACAATTTATTCTCTTACTTAAATGAATAACCGTATTGCAATAAACATGATCAAATCATATTCATGCTCAACGCAAACACCAAATAACACTTATTTAAGTTCAACATTAATCCCGAAAGTATAGGGAGTGTGCGATGATGATCATATCAATCCTGGAACCACTTCCAACACACATCGTTACTTCACCCTTAACTAGTCTCTGTTCATTCTGCAACTCCCGTTTCGAGTTACTACTCTTAGCAACTGAACCAGTATCAAATACCGAGGGGTTGCTACGAACACTAGTAAAATACACATCAATAATCTGTATATCAAATATACCTTTGTTCACTTTGCCATCCTTCTTATCCGCCAAATACTTGGGGCAGTTCCGCTTCTAGTGACCAGTCCCTTTGCGGTAGAAGCACTTCAGTCTCGAGCTTAGGTCCAGACTTGGGCTTCTTCACTTGAGCAGCAACTTGCTTGTCGTTCTTCTTGAAGTTCCCCTTCTTCCCTTTGCCCTTTTCTTGAAACTAGTGGTCTTGTCAACTATCAACACTTGATGTTTTTCTTGATTTCTACCTTCGTTGATTTCAGCATCACGAAGAGCTTGGGAATCGTTTCCGTTATCCCTTGCATATTATAGTTCATCACGAAGTTCTACTAACTTGGTGATGGTTTCTAGAGAATTTTGTCAATCACTATCTTATCTGGAAGATTAACTCCCACTTGATTCAAGCGATTGTAGTACCCAGACAATCTGAGCACATGCTCACTGCTTGAGCTATTCTCCTCCATCTTTTAGCTATAGAACTTGTTGGAGACTTCATATCTCTCAACTCGGGTATTTGCTTGAAATATTAACTTCAACTCCTGGAACATCTCATATGGTCCATGACGTTCAAAACGTCTTTGAAGTCCCGATTCTAAGTCGTTAAGCATGGTGCACTAAACTATCAAGTAGTCATCATATTGAGTTAGCCAAACGTTCATAACGTCTGCATCTGCTCCTCTAATAGGTCTGTCACCTAGCGGTGCATCAAGGACATAATTTTTCTGTGCAGCAATGAGGATAAACCTCAGATCATGGATCCAATCCGCATCATTGCTACTAACATTTTTCAAATTAGTTTTCTCTAGGAACATATCAAAAATAAAACAGGGGAGCTAAACGCGAGCTATTGATCTACAACATAGATATGCTAATACTACCAGGACTAAGTTCATGATAAATTTAAGTTCAATTAATCATATTACTTAAGAACTCCCACTTAGATAGACATCCCTCTAATCTTCTAAGTGATCACGTGATCCATATCAACTAAACCATGTCCGATCATCACGTGAGATGGAGTAGTTTCAATGGTGAACATCACTATGTTGATCATATCTACTATATGATTCACGCTCGACCTTTCGGTCTCCGTGTTCTGAGGCCATATCTGTTATATGCTAGGCTCGTTAAGTTTAACCTGAGTATTCCGCGTGTGCAACTGTTTTGCACCCGTTGTATTTGAACGTAGAGCCTATCACACCCGATCATCACGTGGTGTCTCAGCAGGAAGAACTTTCGCAACGGTGCATACTCAGGGAGAACACTTATACCTTGATAATTTAGTGAGAGATCATCTTATAAAGCTACCGCCGAACTAAGCAAAATAAGATGTATAAAAGATAAACATCACATGCAATCAAAAAATGTGACATGATATGGCCATCATCATCTTGTGCCTTCGATCTCCATCTCCAAAGCATCGTCACCATTTCCATCGTCACCGGCATGAACACCATGATCTCCATCATCTTGATCTATATCAATGTGTCGTCACATGGTCGTCTCGCCAATTATTGCTCTTGCAACTATTGCTATCGCATAGCGATAAAGTAAAGCAATTATTTGGCGCTTGCATCTTATGCCAATAAAGGGACAACCATAAGGCTTCTGCCAGTTGCCGATAACTTCAACAAAACATGATCATCTTATACAACAACTTATAAATCATCACGTCTTGACCATATCACATCACAACATGCCCTGCAAAAACAAGTTAGACGTCCTCTACATTGTTGTTGCAAGTTTTACGTGGCTGCTACGGGCTTAGCAAGAACCGTTCTTACCTACGCATCAAAACCACAACGATAATTTGTCAAGTTGGTGTTGTTTTAACCTTCGCAAGGACTGGGCGTAGCCACACTCGGTTCAACTAAAGTTGGAGAAACTGACACCCGCTAGTCACCTATGTGCAAAGCACGGCGGTAAAACCAGTCTCGCGTAAGCGTACGCGTAATGTCGGTCCGGGCCGCTTCATCCAACAATACCGCCGAACCAAAGTATGACATGCTGGTAAGAAGTATGACTTATATCGCCCACAACTCACTTGTGTTCTACTCGTGCATATAACATCAACGCATAAAACCTGGCTCGGATGCCACTGTTGGGGAACGTAGTAATTTCAAAAAAATTCCTACGCACACGCAAGATCATGGTGATGCATAGCAACGAGAGGGGAGAGTGTGTCCACGTACCCTCGTAGACTGAAAGCGGAAGCGTTATGACAACGCGGTTGATGCAGTCATACGTCTTCACGATCCGACCGATCCAAGCACCGAACGTACGGCACCTCCGTGTTCTGCACATGTTCAGCTCGATGACGATCCCCGGACTCCGATCCAGCAGGGTGTCGGGGATGAGTTCCGTCAGCACGACGGCGTGGTGACGATGATGATGTTCTACCAACGCAGGGCTTCGCTTAAACTCCGCGACGATATGACCGAGGTGGAATATGGTGGAGGAGGGCACCGCACACGGCTAAGGAACGATCACGAAGATCAACTTGTGTGTCCATGGGGTGCCCCCTGCCCCCGTATATAAAGGAGTGGAGGAGGGGAGGGCCGGCCCTCTCTATGGCGCGCCTAGGGAGTCCTACCTCCCACCGAGTAGGATTCCCCCTTTCCTAGTAGAACTAGGAGCCCTTCCAAGTAGTAGGAGTAGGAGGGAAGGAAAGGGAAGGGAAAAGCAGAAGGAAGGAAGGGGGCGCCCCCCCTCCCTAGTCCAATTCGGACTAGCCAATGGGGAGGGGTGCGGCCACCCTTTGAGGCCTTTCTCTCCTTTCCCGTATGGCCCATTAAGGCCCAATACGAATTCCCGTAACTTCCCGGTACTCCCGAAAATACCCGAATCACTCGGAACCTTTCCGATGTCCGAATATAATTGTTCAATATATCGATCTTTACGTCTCGACCATTTCGAGACTCCTCGTCATGTCCCCGATCTCATCCGGGACTCCGAACTCCTTCGGTACATCAAAACTCCTGAACTCATAATATAACTATCATCGAAACCTTAAGTGTGCGGACCCTACGGGTTCGAGAACTATGTAGACATGACCGAGACACGTCTCCGGTCAGTAACCAATAGTGGAACCTGGATGCTCATATTGGCTCCCACATATTCTACGAAGATCTTTATCGGTCAGACCGCATAACAACATACGTTGTTCCCTTTGTCATCGGTATGTTACTTGCCCGAGATTCGATCGTCGGTATCTCAATACCTAGTTTAATCTCGTTACCGGCAAGTCTCTTTACTCGTTCTGTAATACATCATCCCGCAACTAACTCATTAGTTGCAATGCTTGCAAGGCTTAAGTGATGTGCATTACCGAGAGGGCCCAGAGATACCTCTCCGATAATCGGAGTGACAAATCCTAATCTCGAAATCGCCAACTCAACAAGTACCTTCGGAGACACCAGTAGAGCACATTTATAATCACCCGATTCGTTGTGACGTTTGGTAGCACACAAAGTGTTCCTCCGTAAACGGAGTTGCATAATCTCATAGTCATAGGAACATGTATAAGTCATGATGAAAGCAATAGCAACATACTTAAACGAACGAGTGCTAAGCTAACGGAATGGGTCATGTCAATCACATCATTCTCCTAATGATGTGATCCCGTTAATCAAATGACAACTCATGTCTATGGCTAGGAAACTTAACCATCTTTGATCAACGAGCTAGTCAAGTAGAGGCATACTAGTGACACTCTGTTTGTCTATGTATTCACACATGTATTATGTTTCCGGTTAATACAATTCTAGCATGAATAATAAACATTTATCATGAAATAAGGAAATAAATAATAACTTTAGTATTGCCTCTAGGGCATATTTCCTTCACTAGTGTCCACATCCCTTGATGGTAATCATTATAGCCGCAATAGCAAGCTGTGATGTTGCATCGAATATATTTGGGTGGGATCATGCACATGGAAAATTTTGATACCATTGACGATGAAGGGTAAGAAAGATGTAGGTTACCTAAAAATATATTCTACTTGAAAATAGTACTCCCTCTATAAAGAAATATAAGAGTGTTTCAATTCTTTACAAAGGGAGTATGTGTCAAATACTGTATGGTCCGGTAGAAAGCATCTACCTAGCTTTTGCGACATTACTGCATGTGCTGTTGCAGTTGATGGTCAGTTGGTCAGCAGGGAAAGACATGTACATCAGCTTGAGCTCTGAGTCAAAGAAGATATGTGAGGGACCGATTCAACGGGAATGACTGTGTCGGCCTCCCTGTGAGAGAGTTCCTTCTCCTGTGAGCTCCCACTCGAGGGAAGCGAGGCATGCGGAGCCAGCCTGGTTCCAAAGATCGGCGAGCTCCCCATCTCGTTGTAAACTTGTAGAGTAATCAATGCCAAATCACAAGTACGTTTAGGGTGATTAAAAGTTGCGGTAGCAGTACTTCTTGTCCCGGTCTCTCCATGGAGTGCATATATGTATTAATGGTATAATCAATTACAAGATGACCAACTCCCCTATGCTAATATGTGCATACGATGTGATCATCGAGGGTCCTTTATACCATTAATGATTGATTGATGGAAGCAGCGGCTGATGCGATCAATATAGTGGTACTAATGCACCTGATCGAAAACGTGTTGCATGGCGTCTAGATCGATGTGTCCGCGTGCTAGGGTTGCCGCTAAGGTGGCGACAACTTTGCTGAGGCGAGCCTATTGTTTGAAGAAGCGTGTTGGTTCTTATATTTTTATACATGTATATATCTAGTCTTATGTCCACGTTCAACAGATTCAGATGGAATATGGAAGAGAGATGATCGAAAAAACCGCGTGTATTGTTTGTGCCTGACTCGGACCAATGGGATGTAAAAAATTAGACTGGCGAAAGGAATTTTCAGGTATGTATGTATATTTAAAATTTATACACATTTTCAGTTTTTTTTCATATATAATATGTTATATTTTGAGTTAGTGTTTGATAGATAAATATTTGAAGACCATTTTAATCTGTCATAAAAAATTAGGTCGACGAAAGGATTTTTTAGGTAGTATGTATGTATATTTAAAATTTATACACACTTTCAGTTTTTTCAATATATAACATGTTATATTTTGAGTAAGTGTTTGATAGATAAATATTTTGAAGACCATTTTAATCTGTCAGACATAAAAAATTAGGCCAACGAAAGGATTTTTTAGGTATTCTGTATGTATATTTAAAATTGATACACATTTTAAAGATCATTTTAATCTATCAGAAAGAAGAAAAATTAAACAAGAACAGGGAAAAAAAGATGAGAGAGCCCAGGCTCGAACCCACGTCTTCGGGATAGAAAACCGACGGTCCAGCCAATGCACCACACAAGTCTTGTGCTAATTTTGAGACATAGCATTTTATAAAGACAGAGACCACTGCTGTGACTTGTGAAAAGAAAACTGAATCATTTTTTCTATTTATAGGTGGCATTGGTGGGTAATATTTAGCAAGTTTAGGGGCAAATTATGTGACGCACCACCAGAAGCAATAGCTGCTTTATTATTACTAGTACAAATGCCCGTGCGTTGCAACGGGCGTAGAATCTTGCAAAAATCAGCTCCATGTATCCTTACGCACTCATCAGTGGATATTGTAGAATTCAAGCATGAAAGGTCGCACTTCATAGATGATTGGCTGAAATCAAACGTGTGAAATCACACTCTAGACAATGGGTCAATGACACAGATACGTAGCAAAAACATCAGATAGTTCAATTGAAGGATACACTGAGTTGGCCACGGGCGCCTCATGGCTTGGCTCGGCTTGTTCGCCTCCTCCAGAAGCAGGAGGACCACGCCCAGGCGGGCGTTGCTCCAGTACGCACCTATGCCCGGCTTGGGAGCCCGTGGCCTCGGCGGACCTAGGACGTGCAGGATCCACGACGGCGCTCCCGTACGCTCCTACGCCCGGGTTGGGACTCGGGAGCTCATGGCCTCGCCGGAGTTCCATCCAGGCTGCGGGGCACGCACACAGGGCCCATCTCCGTCGAGCACAACCAATGCATCCGCTTGCGGTCAACAAGCGACAACCAGCGTTGGTCCGGAGGCGGCGCTCGTGGCCGCCGGCGTGGGGTGGCGGTCCGGCATGGAGATCCAACGACCATGGCTTCCGCTTCTGTGAAGGGAGAGAGGAGAGGATGTGAGAAATAGAACCAGAGGAAGGGAGGAAGAAGGAGAGGAGGGCGGGCGGCGCGTTGGTCCGACGGCGGCGCCCGATGGCCGGCGGCCTGGGCGGCGGTCTGCATGGAGGTCCAGGCCATGGCTTCCGCTTCTGCGAAGGAGAGAGAGGGGATGTGAGAAATAGAATAAGAGGAGGGAAGGAAGAAGGAGAGGAGGGCATGGCGGCGCGTTGGTCCGGCGTGAGCTCCGGTGGGCGGCGGCGCTGGGCGGCAGGGAGGCACGGGCGCGAGCCGCCAGCGTGGAGGCGTTAGTTCGGTCGGCGGCGGACACGGCAAATCGGCAGGGTGTTTTTGTCAAAACGGTTTTGTCGATCCACTTAAACAGGACTGCGGGTTTATTTCAAAGTAACATAGGGGCTCTTCCGCAAAATCGCCAACGACGTACGACCAGAAACGATCGGTGCTTTATTAGTAAGATTATTATTATTATTATTATTAGGGGAGATATAGGTATAAATATACATATATAGATATATATTATAAAAATTATAGTGGAGCATTACCATACTGTTTTCCTTAAAAAAACATACTCCATATTCATAATATTTTTTCCATACGATCCTTAGAAAGGATCGGTCACCATTATGAAATGATAAAATAACAAAATACTAGGGCAATCATCATTCATATTGAAATTTTTAACCAATTTTCATCACATTTTGTACCAACGATTTTGATTTGTATCAGATAAAATTTGGTACATTTGACAATAAAGATCCACAATTTTTTTTGGTGATGTACCATGATGGCATGACAATGCATAATTGTACTTAGATGCATCTTTCACTTTTCTACTTCCTAGCTCGCACCAGTCAATTGTAATCAACACCATTACCGTAGGAATATGCTTACTTCGCATGCTGACATTTACACAACATGGACCCATCATTGGATGATGAACAAAAACAATATGTATAGATGCATTGATAGAATATCTCAGTGATTGTTCTGTGATTCGAGCAGGAAACTTTCGCCCTGTGACACATAAGTAGTTGTCAAACATTTCTTGGTGGACGACGGGGAGATGATGTGCCGGCTCAGTATCCTAAGTCCTAAACCTCCGACACGAAGAGGGGGGGACTGGCACCTAAGTCCTAAACCTCCCGCTTGACTGTCTAGTTTGTGAGGCAGGTGTACATCGGGTATTTAAACATTGCACCACCCTTTCATACATATCTTTGGGCAACATGCAGGTGGGGGCGGTGTTCGGTCCATTCCTCGCACGATTTTTGACTACACGCCCATCCGCCGGGTCCGCGTGATCTAGGGCCTTGACCGGCGGTGAGATGGGGTTGACCATTGTGAATTCCTCTTGGTTTGTGTTATAGTAGGTCATGGTGAGATGTCGGACCATGTTTGAGCGCATGCATTCACAAGATCCCCTCCCGCCGGCATGAGGTGGGGGGACCGCCACTCTTAAGTCCCGAACCTTCCTTCCTTACTATCGCATAGGTAGGGAATTTCCCGTGGTCTTGTAACAACTTGTTTTTTTTGGAAAAGGAGGATGACCCCCGGCCTCTGCATTTGGGAGATGCATACGGTCATTTTATTGATTATTCTTAAAGACCTTACAAAATATAACAACAATATGCCTGAATCCGCCATCTTGGCAGCATCTGCCGCTACTCCTATCCAAATGATGAAGGGGTGCAAGCTGGGCCACATACCCATACCTCTCACCTAAGCCTAACATCTAAAGCCGGAGGCCCCGACCGAGCCATGCATACGGCCATTTTATTGATTATTATTGTAGCAACTTGTAACACACACAAATAGGATAGTGCAGATGGAATCACCCCTTTTTCGGAGAAAAGCTAGGCGGTAGACATTTCCGGGCTTACCGAACAAGAGATTCATCAAATTGCGTTAAGGTTCGAAACAACTTATACAATATGGTGGTACGTAATTAGAGAGAGAGATCGCGAAATTGGCGCATCAAAAGGGCTATGAAAACTTTAGACATAATGGGTGAGAAAAGGAGAAAAAAATGCAATAACTAAATATAAATACAATGAACCACATTAAAAATACTTTTTTACACAAAAATATAGGTTATGGAAAAATAGGCCAGTGTTAGCGGGTTCTGGGCTCGGCTAGCTCCGTGATGTTGCCATCTGCAGCCTCCGTGATAGCTGCCTGGCCACGGTCATTGCTGAGATGTGGCTGCAAGCTGAGTACCGTCGTATTTTTTGTAAGCCGAAGGTTTAATTTTAGACCTACTCGATTTATTTATAATCTCACTGATTCAGGTCTCCTCTGCCTCTCACGTCTCTCTCTCTATATATATCGTAAGATTCACACAGTGGTCACATGTCGTTCCTTCTGGTGACAC
The DNA here is from genome assembly GCA_021605205.1 of Aegilops longissima. Taxonomy (NCBI): domain Eukaryota; kingdom Viridiplantae; phylum Streptophyta; class Magnoliopsida; order Poales; family Poaceae; genus Aegilops; species Aegilops longissima. The sequence goes on from CM038677.1 coordinate 806,457,772, forward strand.
CTTAGCGGTCAAGCGGAGGTAAGTGATCCTGCGCCAGAGAAGGCAAATGGATGACCTCGTGCACCAGCTCTCTATGAATTAGTGCTACATCATGTACGTACAAGTTTGGTGAGAACTGTGTGTTATCAGATCAGATACAGTCCCGTGTTGTTCCCACTTCGGTGCGTGTGGTACAGCCTACAGCCTAGATGATTTGAACTCTCAGAAGCATATTCAGATAAGGGATGACCTCGTGCCCCAGCTATCCACGAATTGGTGTTGCATAATCTACAAGTTTGGTGGAAAGTGTGTGATCAAACCAGATGCAATCCTGTGTTGGTCCCATTTCGGTTTGTGGGTGCAGCCTAGATGATTTGAACTCTCAAAAGCATAAAATGATTGCGAGAACATAACCACTATTTATAAGCATGAAGTTGAGGGTGACAGAGACTTGTGATTCAGGGTTTAGTGTCATGGTGTCATAGCGGCATGGAGAAAAGAGATGTTGTTCTCCAGTAGTTAACCATTCACCATTTGTTAAGCAACCTGCAAAGGGATGTTGTTCTCTATATTGTAACTTCTGCGAGAAGTAACTAATATTAGTACATTGTGTCACTTCTGAGAGAAGTAACTAATATTAGTACATTGTGTCAAATCTTGGTTCTCTATATTGTATGCTTAGGCGGTTTCTAGAAACAGCATGCATTACTGAAGTCTTATTTCTTCTTTGCTTTAAGGGAGATCATATCACCTAGGGTGCATGCGCTCCTTGGCAATTGCACTTTATTTGACAAAAATTTATTTTGGTAGTTTTCCTTGCCTTTTTTTTCTCGTTGCACTCTTTCACCTTGTTTTTTTTTCCGGAAACTGTCGATCTATTCATCTTCGATCATGGTAGTACAACGAACACCAGAAATAATAAAATTACATCCAGATTCATAGACCACCTAACGACGACTACAAGCACTGAAGCGAGCCGAAGGCGCACCGCCGTCATCGCCCCTCCCTCACCGGAGCCGGGCACTACTTGTTGTAGTAGACAGTCCGGAAGTCGTCGTGCTAAGGTCCCATAAGACCAACGCCCCAGAATAGCAACCGCCGCCGATGAAGAGAATTTTAGATCGGAAGGATCCAACCTGAAGACACATGAACAAAGCGAACAAATACCGAATCCGAGCAGATCCACCAAAGACAACCACCAACCAAATCTCACGAGATCCGCCGGAGATACACCTCCACACGCCCTCCGACGATGCTAGACACACCATTGGGACATGGGTTAGGCGGGAAGAACCTTATTCCATCTTCAAGAAGCCGTCGCCGTCTCATTTTCTTGAGCAGGACACAAACTCTAACAAAACTTGAAGAAGCACCTGAAAACGGAGCCCTCCCGCCGGCAAGGGTCGGGATCCACCGTGCACCCATGGCCCTAAGGCTACAGGAGACGTGTGGGACGGCGGCGGCGCCGATGGGAGGCAGAAACCCTAGCCGCCTTTTCTTGCACTTTTTCACTTGATATATATTGCCAAGGAATGCCACGCAATATAACGTTTCCTGTATGTGCGTAGGGTGATCAGCATATCGCTCAGATTTCCAGAACAATGATCCTTGTATTGTGGTTTGAAATTCTTCTTTGTTGACAGAAGTTCTTCGCTAAATAACATGTCTTTGGTCTTGATATTGTTGTGATTTTACTCCCAAATGTTACATTCCTGTCTGCTCTGCTTTTTTTATAAAAAAAATTGGGGGCTCCCCTTTATTTAGCAGGGCCACTTTTGAACACCAAAGTAGCTTGTTCTTCATGAAAAATAGCCAGTGTGACTGTAACCAAGTTCTAGGGTCTTTAAGTCTTTTGACCTCCGCTCTGTGCGCAATGAATTAGCAACTTTAATTTTGGCTCTTATTAGCAAGATGCCCGTGCATTGCACGAAACATCAAGATGCATTTTTTGATTGGTGGTCGGACTTAGCGGAGGCATGGGATGGACGACGCCGGCAGCGGCCACCATGCAGATTGTTCCAGAGGCTTCCTTTTTTAATTACTCAACAATGAAGTTGTGGGAGATAAGGATGAACGAGAGAGGTGCGGGTATCCTTTTACAAAATTGCCATATTTTATTTTCTATCCATCAGATATGGATCGGACGGTCTATATTGCAAGATGGTAGGTAGGCACACCATCATCATCGACTCGATCTTTTATAAGAGTGGGGATAACGCCAATAAGAACTGCAATGACATCCGACAGGGATGCCTAGTATAGTTGTTCTTCCAAAATGTGCAGTACCTCAGGAGTCAGGATCATGCAGGTTCACAGATCCATTTTGCGCTTAGGGCATCTCTAAGAAATTTATAACTTAACTCGGAGATATGAAGCTTTTAGTTTGAATTATCATTTGTCAGGTGACACGCGCCAACAGTGCCATGCTTCTTCAGCTGGGCTGCACAGACAGATGTGCCATGCCATCAGGAGCTAGCTAGGACACTGGCAAACCAACCAGGAGTACAAGGCATCCTCGGGTTCTCGCCAACAGCTCATCGTATTTCGCATATACATTATTCCTTTGTAATTCACTGATGTATGTTTTTCTTCCAAAAGAAAACAATTCACACCTTTTCCGCGAGGGAGATCATCCTAAGGTTTCGGAGGTCAAATGAAATGTTGCACTTGATATGATTGAATTTCGGATAACATTCAAAAGAAAAATGGTCCAACCGCGAAAAGAAGGTAGATAATTCACATTCTTTTGCTCCAGAACAACCATTACTGAAAATTTTCACATGTTCGTCGCCTCGGTAGTAATACATGACATTGAACATAGACAAAATTTCACTCATGCTCCTCTGAAATGGCAGTCAGCCCAGAGCAGAAATCGTAAGACTCCGCTACAGGGGTCTGCCCATCGTCACAGAAGAATGGCTTTGAAGGCAACTGCAGGCCATCCACGCCGCCTTCAAGCATCCCTATGACTTCGCTCATCGCCGGCCGATCATGAGACTGAATCTGGATGCAGCAAAGCCCAACAATACAAAGCTTCCTCTCCAACTCATGCATCTCAGCATGCATCTCACCCAGTTCCTGTTTGGTTAGACGGTCATAGACCCACGACGGGTAGAATGTCTGGCTTGAGTTCGCCACGTCCGGATCGGCATTCCTCCGTCCTCCGGCCATCTCCAGCAATAGCATCCCGAAGCTGTAAACATCAGACTTGGTTGATATGATGCCGAAGCTCCGGGATATCATCTCAGGAGCTATGTACCCAATGGTTCCCCGTAGGGCGCTCAACGGCACAAAACTGTTGTCCCTTGGGTACAGCTTGGCAAGGCCGAAATCGGCAACCTTTGGGACGAAATTGCTGTCAAGAAGGATGTTGTGCGGCTTGATGTCGAAGTGCAGAATCTGCATGTCGCATCCTTGATGCAGGTAGTTGATCCCCCTGGCAATGCCCAAGGCAATTTCATTGAGCTTCTCCCAGGAGAAACTCTTCTCGGCCGAGAAGATGTACTTGTCCAGAGAACCATGGGGCATATACTCGTAGACTAGCGCCCTCCTCATTTCCTCCGAGCAGAACCCGACCAGGCGCACCACATTGACATGGTGGATCCTGCCGATGGTGGAGACCTCACTGATGAAATCTTCTCCGTCGCAGCTGGATTTACCATCTAGCATCTTGATGGCCACATGGACATCGCCCGGGAGTAGAACGCCCTTGTACACAGAGCCATAGCCTCCCTGGCCCAGCTTGTCTCTGAAATGGCTTGTTACTGCGACAATATCCGTGTAGGCATACCTTGTCGGGCCGACCATTTGCTGCATCCGTAGGAACTTCTCAACCGCATCGATTGTGATCCTTGTTTTCCAGTATTTGTGGGCTAGGAAGAACAGTACCACCAGAGGAGCAACCACTAACCTGCATAGTACTGCAAATATAGAACAATTTTACGTGGGGTCGCCAAGAAATTACTCGTCTGTCTAGTATATGTAGCTCGATCAACGTACCAGCAATCAACTTCAATATTGTTGTGGAGTATACTGTTGCAAACCTTAGTGTGCTGAGATGTTCATTGGAAGGAACTGTTGTTCCAAATGCACAACTCAAGAATCCAAGATCGACAAACAAAATGGACATAATCCAATGTAAGACACGACGAGCCACTGAATATCCAGGGCGCGGGCTGCAGACAATGGAGAAAATGTAGAAAAGTCAAGCATATAAGTATGTTCCAGAAAAGAATCATGGTGTATAGATTTCAAACTCACACAAAGCGATCCTTTAGGCACCCCTTGAAGCCCTCCGAAGTCCTTTCATATCTGAAAGGAAACCTAACGGCAAATCCTCTCCTCATGGATTCTACCAGAATTTCATGACTTGCATTATCGTATCGCATGCTCCGACCACCCAAAGCAGCCATGGCCAAGTACCCACAAGAAGGCTCAAGGTTCCCAACAGAAATAGAGTCAATCAACACATAGACATAAGAATACCTCGTGTTCAGGCAAGCGAGCGGTATGTAGTCACTATTGTTCCTGACCACCCGCGAACAATTAACAAAGCTAGCCCACGTAACTAAAATAGGGTCAAATACGACGAAGCCATCAGACTGCTGGATGCCATGTAGATAAGGGCGTTGATCCCAGCGAGGAAGAGGGCAGCTGCTGCTCATGTCCAAGTTGGCGTCCACGACCCGGAAGGAAGAATACTTGTAGTCAATCTCAGTGACAAAGTATGTCCCTGTGTTGATCTGAATTGTAGCATTGCTATCGGTGCAAGTCAGCTCGTATGATGGAGAACCGCACCACCGTGGATCTCCATGCTGACGGAAAGGGTACTGGACGTCTTGGAGATTGCCGCAAGAGAAAGGAGCGCAGGCGTACCTGCTATTATCACTAATATCATGTCGCCCCTGAACATCCACGGCAAGAACTGCGACCATGAAATGCACCAGGAACCACCATAGAGGCATCGACGATAGTCAACTGTTTATCTCTTGTTCTGGCTTTGTTGCGTGCTTTTTTCTCATGCCTAATGGGCTATAAGGAAACAAGGGTGAAAACAAATACGACATATACAAGGGATGATGGAATAAAAGAATCTGTAGAATGACCCGGTCAGAGATGGTTAACATCCACATCACTGCTGCCATATGTCATCATAAAGAGGATGTTGCCATATGTATATGATCCTTGTTAACTCCTTCTAGTTAGTATAATCAGGCAGGGATGCTGGTATATGCCTCTGTGACTTGGCAAGGGGGTTGATACCTGTCAGTGTCAGGTCTTGGATTCTACTGTAGTGATGCAGTCTACAAAGCTTATCTACAAAGATGCAGTCACCTACTAGAAAACAACATACAGGAGGTTTGCACCGATCCATGGACGGAGGAAGTTCTTACTCAGGCAAGCACAACTTAGACTACTGACTTTCTTATGCTTCTTATGTCTTTGTAATCACAATACCTGGCTTACCTTCATCCATCTCCACAGTGCAGAAGGAGAAAGATGAGAATATTTCTTGTCACGGCCCTAGTGGTCTGCCTTGTCAGCCATGGAGCCGACATGGCCATAGCTTCGGCAGCTTGGGATGACCAAGATTTCTTCAGAAACTGTCCGCCGTCCCGATGCAGCAAAGATGGACCCGAGATCCGGTTCCCACTCCGGCTTGATTCCAGCAATACATCATCATCCTGCGGTGCAACATGTGCGAAGCTAGCATGCTCAGGCCAATCCACTATCATGCTTCACCCACTTCTTGGCCCATGCAATGTCAACGCCATAAATTACACTGGTGCCATTCTCAACATGACCCCGCTTACCTCTGCGTGCACGATGATTCAGAAGCTCATCTCAATAAGTTCGCCACCGGCTGCTGACCACCGCTGTACTCCACACTACAGCAGAACTGGAATGCTTGTAGGCTGCTCAAGGGAGTTCACGCCAAGCAGAATTACTCAGTATCCCGTCTATGACGACAGAGGCGGTTACTATGCTTCTGCCTCAGCTGCCGATACTATCGCCGGCCCAATCTCCTGCCTTAGCAACAAAACCCACTTCTCGTACTTGGTGGCAACTGATGCATTCATGTATGATCTTCCATTGGACTGCAAGGTCATATCAGATGCCGCCCTCCCGATATTTGGCACAGGATATTATGGCTCCAAGCACAATGTTGAAGAAGGAGCCCTCCAATTTTATGACATAGCAGTCGACTGGAGTGAACAGGAGCCGTCATCCATTCCCTCTGAGTGCCAAAAATGCGAACAGAACGGGCAGCGCTGCGCATTCAGCTCACAAAGGAACGAAACATTCTGCTTGTCTCAACCCCATAAAGGTATCATTAATTTCTAACTTCGAGAAAACCCATGCCATCCTATATTATCCTGTTAACTCCCAGTTTTGTAGTTTAAAAGAATTTCCTATTTGGTGTACTCATATACTGATGTGCGATATTTCCATGAGTTCTGTTGTCAAATTATTTTGAATACCAGTAGAACAAACATCTGGGTAGCTAGCTTGAGCAAAAAGATTATAAGCTTGTGTAAATAAATTCTCATCTGAATCCTCTGAAATTTAAGAATCAAAATGGGGTCACGTATTTTGATGCCAGAGACGTACCAGTAAACATTGGAGAGAAACTTCGAGTGTTCCAAAAGTAGAAAAAAAATCTAAGCAACTCTACCAAATACATCATGATAATTATGGAAATGACCTGGATTTATTTGATCAATTAGCGGACGACCATGTCTCACGCATAACAGTATACTAATATAACTTTTAGCATTTACATGATAGACAGACAAAAACACATTTGAGATAAACACAAGCAATCTGTCAACTGTAATACAGTAACTTCAGAATTCCTAGAATGTATTCCAAGAACTTCAGGTTTCTATGGTTGCTATTGGACATGAGCCAACATTTTACAGCCATTTTTGTTTCTAATTCCCCCCTGTACCAACTGCATTCCTAAAGTTTTTTGCTTACCAAGACAATCGGGTTGCAACGATTTAGGCCAAACCAAATCCAAAATACATGCTAGTACCTCATCGTAGTTATCTTACTAAATTCCGCTGAAAATATGCATTGCTCTCAGGATCGTTCTGGCGAGGTGACATGCCAAATAACTGCATATGACAAAAAGCATTGACTCATGTCAGTAAACCCAAAAAATGTATAGTTAGGCAGGTTGAATCCATCACCATCCATTCACTTCCAGGCATTATTATACGGGAAAATGAAGTACCAGAGCCTGATGCTGCATGAGCTGTACTAATATTGTTTTAAATGTACTACTGTGCAAAAATAAATAGATTTGTATGGTGAAGAATATAAGATGGATACATATCACACAGAACAGAATAGCTTAAAGAACCACCTGACTAGGAGAAATATAAGAAGCGAAAACAAGAAATGCATATGCATGATATGCCTGCAGAAAGTTTACCTGGGATCATGTGCGCCGCCATTGTGACATCTGGATGCCAGTAACAGTGCACGGTATATCAGATGGGTTTTGAGGCCATACAAGGGAGTTGGCCATGACAGGTTGAAGACATACAAGAAGGAATTTTCAAAAATAAGAGGTTGTTTCGACGGGTGATGGGGGCAAGATATGTGAGATTGTGACTGTGAGGTGGGATAAAGAGAGTCACCGAGCAGGGCCTGCCCTTATGATTCTCAATTGACCCTAAAGACTCAATCTGTTACCAGAGTTGGTAATGGAAAAAAAAAACTCTCATCCTCACCCCATCCTCTCCCACACCCACTGGCCAGTGGCCGTATATCAACGTTGGATCTAACTTTTATCTCTCGAGTTAATTAGTAGTCAATCATTTTACGTACTAAACAAACAACCAAATCTCATTCGCATCTTTGGTATTTGCAGGTTCGCGTGTAAAAATCATTGCAGGTACTACTCCAATCCAAACTTTTACTTTTACTAAAAAAAAGATGAAATTGAAGTATATATCTGCTGCACATAAAGTAATTAGCTAGCTATTCCCGCTTTTACATTCTCTCATCCCCATTACAATCGCTAAAGCGGCAATTTCCAACCCTAAGGAATATCCTGATTTCCATGTATTCAGCTACATCATCTTCGGCGGCATTTGTTGTTCTTCTGTTGATGGTGGCCACTGCTCTTTATCTTTCGCTGAAGACAAGATACAATGAAGAGATACATTTGAAAGTTGAAATGTTTCTCAAGACATATGGCACATCAAAACCCACAAGGTACACTTTCTCCGAAATTAGGAAGATAACGAGACGGTTCAAGGATAAATTAGGACAAGGTGGATTTGGATGTGTGTACAAGGGTGAGCTACCAAATGGAGTTCCTGTGGCGATCAAGATGCTAGAGAACTCTAATGGAGAGGGGCAGGAATTCATCAATGAAGTTGCAACTATCGGGAGAATCCACCATACAAACATTGTCCGCCTTCTTGGCTTTTGCTCTGAAGGGACAAGAAGGGCCATTATTTATGAATTCATGCCTAAAGATTCATTGGAGAAATATATATTCTCAGGTAATTACATCGTTCCCCGAGAACTCCTGGCACCAGAAAAAATGCTAGATATTGCTTTAGGCATTGCTAGAGGAATAGAATACTTGCATCAAGGATGCAATCAGCGCATCCTCCACTTGGACATCAAGCCTCACAATATCTTACTGGACTACAGCTTTAATCCAAAGATCTCAGACTTTGGCCTTGCAAAGTTGTGTGCAAGGGACCAAAGCATCATTACCTTGACCGCAGCAAGAGGCACTATGGGTTACATCGCACCAGAACTATACTCTAGGAACTTTGGAGGGATATCCTACAAGTCAGATGTTTACAGTTTTGGCATGCTGGTGTTAGAAATGGTGAGTGGGAGGAGGAACTCAGACCCAAGTATTGGGATCCAGAACCAGGTATATCTCCCGGAGTGGATCTATGAGAAAGTAATGACTGGAGAGGAACTGGTGCTTACTCTGGAAGTGACACCAGAAGAGCAAGAAAAGGCGAGACAGCTGGCTATTGTGGCACTTTGGTGTATTCAGTGGAACCCAAGAAACCGGCCATCGATGACAAAGGTGATAAACATGTTATTGGGAAGTTTGCAGGATCTGCAGATGCCGCCTAAGCCCTTTGTCCCATCTGACAATCGTCGCGCGCCATAACAAAACATGAAGATCGTATCACCACAGCGGACTAGTCCTACGCGTCTGAGGGATACATTATTACATGGCACTAGTATGTAGAACTAGAAAGTTTGGTTGCTTATTAGTCAACTATGTCAGCTTCTTTTCCTGATGTAGCTTATGGGCCACTATGTTGGAGTAATAACTATGAAGTAGAAACATTTGAAATTGCATTCGATTTGCAATGAAATAGTTGGAGAATGAGGAACCTGGCAGTCATTGCTGTGAATTATCTTCTGCCCTATTTTTTTGACTCTGTAGTACACTGGGCATCCCCAGTTCCTCATTCCGGGTGCAAAGCACGGCACAAGGCTTAAGAACAAAAAACGAAAGGTGAGGTCATGTATACCTAAGCAAGTCCAGCTTACGCGGAGGAGCTGAGCTAGCCAACGGGAGAGAGCGAGGTGGTGACCGGCGGCGGCGCTGCTGCCGTCGTCGCAATTAACCACCAGCGCCGCCGCCGATGGTACCGCCCCCCAGGGAAGAGAGGAAGACAGAAGGGGAAGAATAAAGTAAAATAATCTACTAGCTAAGATAAGATACCACGTGAATGCCTCGCCGCACCCGCCGTGGGCCGTGGAGGCGCCGCCGCGGCCGACTGGACACGCCGCCACCGCCGGGGGCATGGATTTTTCTTTCTTTCTTCAGACAGCCGGGGGCATGGATAAGGATGTCAACCGAACAGGCTCAACTATGCGGCCCATATAAGTAGTAGCACAAAACGTTCCTGGCCCAGATCGACCAGCAGGGCCTGTCCACTTCCTAGTGCATGCAATACTCAAGGCCTTCAGATGGTAGTCATTTTTTTTTTTTTTTGCGGGTTGATGGTAGTCATTTCGATATAAAAAAAAGTGATCCCTATTTCACTGAAATCGTTAACCCCTAGCAACCACAAAGAAATGGTCAGTCCCATCTTCTCAGCAACCGAGGAGTCTTTACTTTTTTTTCATAAATTTATTTATTCAGAACATTTTATCTCTTAAACCGTGCGGTCAAATCTTGAACCGATTTCACCATTGTATTTTTCATATCAAGATCTTCAAAACTAGATTTCATGTCAATAGATTTCAACAAACTTTTTCAAAAAAATAAAAAAACTTGTAGCTGAAAAAAAAACGCAAAAAGAACTGAGAAAACGAAAACCAAAAAGACCAGAAGCCAAAAATAGAAGGAAAAAGCCAGAGCAGGGAAGCACATTTTTTTCACTTCTTTTTGCTTTTCAAGAAACACAGTTGTGCTTCTTGTGGAAGCAACGACATGCCTCCACACCAGAAACAAAGTAAAATCTATGCTTCTTGTGCAAGCACATGTTTTTCGCTTTCTGAAAAGCACAATTGTGCTTCTTGTTGAAACAAATCACAGTTTCTACGTGGGAGCACATATATTTTTCTTTCCGAGAAGCACATATGTGCTTCTAGCGAAAGCAAAAAAAATCATGATTTTTTCTCTAAACCTAGGGAAAATTCAAAAGCTAGAAACCCAAAAAAAGCCCATCTAAAACCCGAAAACGCATATAAAATATTAAAAAAAATGAGAGAGCATGTGGCAGCAGTTGGGCGCACCCGTTGGCATGCTTTATGGGCACCAAAGGTGACCCCCCTGGAGGTCCCTGCAAGGGGTAATTAACCTCGAGTTAGTTGCTCGCACATAGGTCGCTTCACATACCCTCCCGCGCGCCTATATAGGCCAGCCCATTTTTCTTTTGTCTCCCCATGAGTTTTGGGAAGATTTTAGAACCTTCAGTAAACTAGCTTTTTCTTGTTTCCTTTGTGTTTTCTTTTGGTTTCCCTTTCTTTTTCTTTTATTTTTTTTTACCTTTCCATTTTCTATTTTCCCTTATTCAAACCCGAGAACTTATTTTAAACTTGTGAACATTTTTAGATCCGTGAAGTTTTTATAAATCCGCAAATGTTTTTTTCAGATTCAAATTACTTCTGAAAATCATGCAAAAATAACTTCAAATTCACGAACAATTTTTAACTTCCTTAACATTTTTTGCCATACCTGAATATATTTTTGAAATACAGGAACATTTTTAAAATTGTGCACCTTTTTTGAAATCTGAGAATATCTAAAAAATCGTGAACATTTTCTGAACTCGGATCGTTTTTTGAATCATGCACTATTTTTGAATTTATGAACATTTTCGTATTTTGCAAACATTTTTCAAAATCACAAACAGTTTTTGAATTCATGAAAATGGCAAGAATTGCCATGCCCAGGATTTGCCATATTGCTGAAGGAAAATTGTGATGCTACATCAACGTAAAATAATGACAATTGCTAACCCCAACATAATTTGCCATCCTGAAAAGTGTTCTCTCAAATTGCCATCTAGACCGAATTGTGTATTGCCGCCAACTCGTAGTTCCCTAGAGGTGTGTGCATGAAAGCGAACGCTTTGACATTCATGCAGGGGATCCAATGATGTAGAGGGCGTCGGCTGCGCCTGCAAGTCGTTAAATTTCTAACATCATTGAGCAATAGAAGATGTAGATGCAAAAAATAACTAAATTTTGCATTTTCGAGGCCCAAAAAAATCCTTCTCCAACAGATTATGTAGATGCAAAAAGAATTTACATCTCCGCCTCCTAGAGATGTATAATACAATACCTCGTGATGCACATATACATCTCCACCTATAGGAGATGTATATTTGCCAGATGTGCGCCAACCGCCAACTGCCGTTCCATTTGCTTCCCTACCTTCTTCCTCCTACCCCCTGTCGCACCGCCGCTGCCGCCTCGCGCTAGATCCGGCACCGCCGCCGCCCCATGTGTCGGCTCCGAAGTTCTTCCGCCTTCCGCCACCGCTAATTTCTGCCGCCCGATTCGACCCTCGTCCATCGCCTCCCCTCCACCAGCCCCTGGTCGTCGTGTCTCCGCTTGTCGCCGCCACTCGAGTCGCCTTGCCCCCCACCTCGCCGCCCAACGTCGTCGCTCCTTTGCCCACCTCCGCACGCCATCGCCCCAACCTCACCCGACCCCGCCTCCGCCCGCCGCCCCCGCGTCGTCTGCCCCGTCGCCGCCACCCGACCTCGCCGCCCCTGCGTCGTCCGCTCCATCGCCGCCACTTCGCCGCACTGTTGGGCACGTAGTAATTTCGAAAATTTTCCTACGCACACGCAAGATCATGGTGATGCATAGCAACGAGAGGGGAGAGTGTGTCCACATACCCTCGTAGACCGAAAGCGGAAGCGTTATGACAACGCGGTTGATGTAGTCGGACGTCTTCACGATCCGACCGATCCAAATACCGAACGTCGGCACCTCCGTGTTCAAACTGCGTTCAGCTCGATGGCGATCCCGGACTCGATCCAAAGAAAGTGTCGGGGATGAGTTCCGTCAAGACGACGGCGTGGTGGCGATGATGATGCTCTATCGGCGCAGGCTTCGCCTAAACTCCGCGACGATATGACCGAGGTGGAATATGGTGGAGGGGGCACCGCCTGCAGCTAAGGAACGATCCGTAGATCAACTTGTGTGTACTAGGGTGCCCCCGCCCCGTATATAAAGGATCAAGGGGGGTGCGGCCGACCCTAGGAGGGCGGCGGGAGGAGTCCTACTCCCACCGGGAGTAGGACTCCCCTTTCTAGTTGGATTAGGACTTGGGGGGAGGGAAAGAAAAAGGGGGGCGCCGCCCCTCCTTTCCTTGTCCTATTCGGACTAGGTGGGGAGGCGCGCGCCTGCCCTGGCCGGCCCTCCTCTCTCCCCCATGGCCCACTAAGGCCCATTAACCCCGGGAGGTTCCGTAACCCAGCGGTGTTCCGTAAAATCGATTTCACCCGAACTATTCGAAGTCCAAACATAGGCTTCCAATATATCAATCTTTATGTCTCGACCATTTGAGACTCCTCGTCATGTCCGTGATCACATCCGGACTCGAACAAACTTGGTACATCAATACTCATAAAATTGTCATCGTAGCGTTAAGCGTGCGGACCCTACGGGTTCGAGAACTATGTAGACATGACCTAGAACTATTCTCGGTCAATAACCAATAGTGGAACCTGGATGTTCATATTGGTTCCTACATTTTCTCGAAGATCTTTATCGGTCAAACCGCATAACAACATACGTTGTTCCCTTTGTCATCGGTATGTTACTTGCCCGAGATTCGATCGTCGGTATCCAATACCTAGTTCAATCTCGTTACCGGCAAGTCTCTTTACTCGTTCCGTAATACATCATTCCATAACTAACTCATTAGTTACAATGCTTGCAAGGCTTAGGTGATGAGTATTACCGAGAAGGCCCAGAGATACCTCTCCGACAATCGGAGTGACAAAACCTAATCTCGAATTATGCCAACTCAACATATACTTTCGGAGACACCTGTAGAGTACCTTTATAATCACCCAGTTACGTTGTGACGTTTGGTAGCACACAAAGTGTTCCTGCGGTAAACGGGAGTTGCATAATCTCATAGTTGCAGGAACTTTGTATAAGTCATGAAGAAAGCAATAGCAACATACTAAACGATCAAGTGCTAAGCTAACGGAATGGGTCAAGTCAATCACATCATTCTCCTAATGATGTGATCCCGTTAATCAAATGACAACTCATGTCTATGGTTAGGAAACATAACCATCTTCGATTAACGAGCTAGTCAAGTAGAGGCATACTAGTGACACTCTGTTTGTCTATGTATTCACACATGTATTATGTTTCCGGTAAATACAATTCCAGCATGAATAATAAACATTTATCATGATATAAGGAAATAAATAATAACTTTATTATTGCCTCTAGGGCATATTTCCTTCACGCACGCCATGCCGCTGAAGAAGCTCCCGAAGGACATCACAGGGTCCTTTGGCGGGCAGGCAAAGCCATCCGGCAACTTCGCATGGAGTTTTTCGCCGGTCAGCGCTTCTTGCTCGACACCTACCCCACCGCCCACGAGGTCGTGCGTGCCTACAATGTGGCGGTGCGGCATGCCGGAAGGCCGAAGATGCACCTCAACTTGAAGGAAATATGCCCTAGAGGCAATAATAAAGTTATTATTTATTTCCTTATATCATGATAAATGTTTATTATTCATGCTAGAATTGTATTAACCGGAAACATAATACATGTGTGAATACATAGACAAACAGATAGTCACTAGTATGCCTCTACTAGACTAGCTCCGAAAGTATATGTTGAGTTGGCATGAATCAAGATTAGGATTTGTCACTCCGATTGTCGGAGAGGTATCTCTAGGCCTTCTCGGTAATGCACATCACATAAGCCTTGCAAGCATTGCAACTAATGAGTTAGTTGTGAGATGATGTATTACGGAACGAGTAAAGAGACTTTCCGGTAACGAGATTAAACTAGGTATTGGATACCGACGATCGAATCTCGGGTAAGTAACATACCGATGACAAAGGAACAACGTATGTTGTTATGCGGTTTGACCGATAAAGATCTTCGTAGAATATGTAGGAACCAATATGGGCATCCAGGTTCCGCTATTGGTTATTGACCGAGAATGGTTCTAGGTCATGTCTACATAGTTCTCGAACCGTAGGGTCCGCACGCTTAAGGTTTCAATGACGGTTATATTATGAGTTTATGTATTTTGATGTACCAAGGAGTTCGAGTCCCGGATGTGATCACGGACATGACGAGGAGTCTCGAAATGGTCGAGACATAAAGATTGATATATTGGATGGTTATATTCGACACGGAAAGGTTCCGGAAGTTTCGGAGAAAACCGGAGTGCCGGAGGGTTACCGAACCCCGGGAAGTTATGGGCCTTATTGGGCCAAGAGGGAGAGAGAGGCTGCACCAGAGGTGGCGCCCCTCCATGGGGAGTCCGACTGGACTAGGAGGGGGCGCAGCCCCCTTCCTCTCCTCTCCTCTCTTTCCTTCCCCTTCCCTCTTCCTAGTAGGACTAGGAAAGGGAGTCCTACTCCTACTAGGAGGAGGACTCCCCCCCTTGGTGCGCCCCAAGGGCTGGCCGCCCTCCCCTGCTCCTTTATATCACGGGGCAGGGGCACCCTAGGACACACAAGTTGATCTTCGTGATCGTTCCTTAGCCGTGTCGGTGCCCCTCCACCATATTCCACCTCGGTCATATTGTAGCGGTGCTTAGGCGAAGCCTGCGCGACGGTAGAACATCAAGATCGTCCCACGCCGTCGTCGTCTTGTGGAACTCCTCCCGGCGCTTTGCTGGATCGGGCCGGGGATCGTCATCGAGCTGAGCGTGTGCTAAGAACTCGGAGGTGCCGAGTAACGGTGCTTGGATCGGTCGGATCGTGAAGACGTCGACTACATCAACCGCGTTGATATAACGCTTCGCTTTCGGTCTCACAGGTACGTGGACGACATTCTCCCTCGTTGCTATGCCATCACCATGGTCTTGCGTGATCGTAGGAAATTTTTGAAATTACTCGTTACCCAACATGGCATCCGAGCCTGGTTTTATGCGTTGATGTCATATGCACGAGTAGAACACAAGTGAGTTGTGGGCGATATAAGTCATACTGCTTACCAGCATGTCATACTTTGGTTCGGCGGTATTGTGAGATGAAGCGGCCCGGACCGACATTACGCGTACGCTTACGCGAGACTGGTTTCACCGCCACGAGCACTAGTTGCTTAAAGGTGACCGGCGGGTGTCTGCTCTCTCACTTTAGTTGAACCGAGTGTGGCTACGCCCGGTCCTTGCGAAGGTTAAAACAGCACCAACTTGACAAACTATCGTTGTGGTTTTGATGCGTAGGTAAGAACGGTTCTTGCTCAGCCCGTAGCAGCCACGTAAAACTTGCAACAACAAAGTAGAGGACGTCTAACTTGTTTTTGCAGGGCATGTTGTGATGTGATATGGTCAAGACGTGATGCTATATTTTATTGTATGAGATGATCATGTTTTGTAACCGAGTTATCGGCAATCGGCGAGGAGCCATATGGTTGTCGCTTTATTGTATGAAATGCAAGCGCCATGTAATTGCTTTACTTTATCACTAAGCGGTAGCGATAGTCGAGAAGCAATAGTTGGCGAGGCGACAACGATGCTACGATGGAGATTAAGGTGTCGCGCCGGTGACGATGGTGATCATGACGGTGCTTGAGATGGAGATCACAAGCACAAGATGATGATGGCCATATCATATCACTTATATTGATTGCATGTGATGTTTATCCTTTATGCATCTTATCTTGCTTTGATTGACGGTAGCATTATAAGATGATCTCTCACTAAAATTATCAAGTAGTGTTCTCCCTGAGTATGCACCGTTGCCAAAGTTCGTCGTGCGAGACACCACGTGATGATCGGGTGTGATAAGCTCTCGTCCATCTACAACGGGTGTAAGCCAGTTTTGCACACGCAGAATACTCAGGTTATACTTGACGAGCCTAGCATATGCAGATATGGCCTCGAACACGGAGACCGAAAGGTCGGCGTGAATCATATAGCAGATATGATCAACATAAGATGTTCACCATTGAAGACTACTCCATCTCACGTGATGATCGGTTATGGTTTAGTTGATTTGGATCACGTGATCACTTAGATGACTAGAGATGTCTGTTTAAGTGGGAGTTCTTAAGTAATATGATTAATTGAACTTAAATTTATCATGAACTTAGTACCGATAGTATTTTGCTTGTCTATGTTTCTTGTAGATAGATGGCTCGTCTTTGTTGTTCCGTTGAATTTTAATGCGTTCCTTGAGAAAGAAAAGTTGAAAGATGATGGTAGCAATTACACGGACTGGGTCCGTAACTCGAGGATTATCCTCATTGCTGCACGAAAGAGTTACGTCCCGGATGCACCGCTAGGTGCCAGGCCTCTTCTGATGCAACCGACGGCGTTAAGAACGTCTGGCGAGCAAAGCGATGACTACTCTATAGTTCAGTGTGCCATACTTTACGGCTTAGAACCGGGTCTTCAACGACGTTTTGAGCGTCATGGAGCATATGAGATGTTCCAGGAGTTGAAGTTGATATTTCAACAGAATGCCCGGATTGAGAGATATGAAGTCTCCAATAAGTTCTATAGCTGCAAGATGGAGGAGAATAGTTACATCGGTGAGCACATACTCAAAATGTCCGGGTATTACAATCACTTGAATCAACTGGAGTTAATCTTCCGGATGATTGTGTCATTGACAAATTCTTCAATCACTGCCACCAAGCTACAAAGGCTTCGTGATGAACTATAATATGCAAGGGTTAGTAAATACTATGCAGAGCTCTTCGCAATGCTAAAAGCTGCGGAGGTAGAAATCAAGAAGGAGCATCAAGTGTTGATGGTCAATAAGACCACTAGTTTCAAGAAGAAAGGCAAAGGGAAGAAGAAGGAACTTCAAGAAGAACAGCAAACAAGTTGCTGATCGGAGAAGAAACCCAAGTCTGGACCTAAACCTGAAATCGAGTGCTTCTCTTTAAGCGATCGGTCCTTTGGAAGCGGAACTGCCCCAAGTATTTGGCGGATAAGAAGGATGGCAAGGTGAACAAAGGTATATGTGATATACATGTTATTGATGTGTACCTTACTAGAGCTCGCAGATAGTACTGGTATTTGATACTGGTTCTGTTGCTAATATTTGCAACTCGAAGCAGGGACTACGGATTAAGCGAACAACGGCAAAGGACGAGGTGACGATGCGCGTGGAAGCGGTTCCAAAGTCGATGTGATCGCATCGGCACGCTACCTCTACATCTACCTTCGGGATTAGTTTTAGACCTGAATAATTGTTATTTGGTGCCGCGTTGAGCATGAACATTATATCTGGATCTTGTTTGATGCGAGACGGTTATTCATTTAAATCAGAGAATAATGGTTGTTCTATTTATATGAATAATATCTTTTATGGTCATGCACCCTTGAAGAGTGGTCTATTT
Organism: Aegilops longissima; assembly: GCA_021605205.1. Lineage (NCBI taxonomy): Eukaryota > Viridiplantae > Streptophyta > Magnoliopsida > Poales > Poaceae > Aegilops > Aegilops longissima. The sequence goes on from CM038677.1 coordinate 806,475,766, forward strand.
TAATGAATCTCGATAGTAGTGATACACATATTCATAATGTTGAAACCAAAAGATGCAGAGTTGATAATGATAGTGCAACTTATTTGTGGCACTTGCCGTTTAGGTCATATCGGTATAAAGCGCATGAAGAAACTCCATCTTGATGGACTTTTGGAGTCACTTGATTATGAATCACTTGGCACTTGCGAACCGTGCCTCATGGGCAAGATGACTAAAACCCCGTTCTCCGGTACTATGGAGAGAGCAACAGATTTGTTGGAAATCATACATACAGATGTATGTGGTCCGATGAATGTTGAAGCTCGTGGCGGATATCGTTATTTTCTCACCTTCACAGATGATTTAAGCAGATATGGGTATATCTACTTAATGAAACATAAGTCTGAAACATTTGAAAAGTTCAAAGAATTTCAGAGTGAAGTTGAAAATCATCGTAATAAGAAAATAAAGTTTCTACGATCTGATCGTGGAGGCGAATATTTGAGTTACGAGTTTGGTCTACATTTGAAACAATGCGGAATAGTTTCGCAACTCACGCCACCGGAACACCACAGCGCAATGGTGTTTCGAACGTCGAATCGCACTTTACTAGATATGGTGCGATCTATGATGTCTCTTACAGATTTACCGCTATCATTTTGGGGATATGCTCTTGAGGCGGCCGCATTCACGTTAAATAGGACACCGTCAAAATCCGTTGAGACGACGCCTTATGAACTATGGTTTAGCAAGAAACCAAAGTTGTCGCTTCTGAAAGTTTGGGGTTGCGATGCTTATGTGAAGAAACTTCAACCTGATAAGCTTGAACCCAAATCGGAAAAATGTGTCTTCATAGGATACCCAAAGGAGACAATTGGGTATACCTTCTATCACAGATCCGAAGGCAAAACATTCGTTGCTAAAAATGGATCCTTTCTAGAGAAGGAGTTTCTCTCGAAAGAAGTGAGTGGGAGGAAAGTGGAACTTGATGAGGTAATAGTACCAGCTCCTTATTGGAAAGTAGTTAAATCACGTAAATCAGTTTCACGTAACACCTACACCAGTTAGTGAGGAAGATAATGATGAAGATCATGAAACTTCAGATCAAGTTGTCACTGAACTTAGAGATCAACCAGAATAAAATCCGCACTGAGTGGTACGGTAATCCTATTCTCGAAATCATGCTACTAGATCATGGTGAACCTACGAACTATGAAGAAGCGATGGTGAGCCCAGATTCGCAAAATGGCTTGAAGCCATGAAATCTGAGATGGGATCCATGTATGAGAACAAAGTATGGACTTTGGTAGACTTGCCCGATGATCGGCAAGCTATTGAGAATAAATGGATCTTTAAGAAGAAGACGACGCTGATTGTAATGTAATGTCTACAAAGCTCGACTTGTTGCAAAAGGTTTTCGACAAGTTCAAGGGGTTGACTACGATGAGACTTTCTCACCCGTGGCGATGCTTAAGTCCGTCCGAATCATGTTAGCAATTGCCGCATTTTATGATTATGAAATTTGGCAAATGAATGTAAAACTGCATTCTTGAATGGATTTCTAGAAGAAGAGTTGTATATGATGCAACCAGAAGGTTTTGTTGATCCAAAGGTTGCTAACAAAGTGTGCAAGCTCCAACGATCAATTTATGGTCAGTGCAAGCCTCTCGGAGTTGGAATAAACGCTTTGATAGTGTGATCAAAGCATATGGTTTTATCTGAGACTTTTGGAGAAGCCTCAGTATTTACAAGAAAGTGAGTGGGAGCTCTGTAGCATTTCGATATTATATGTGGACGACATATTGTTGATTGGAAATGATATAGAATTTCTGGATAGCATAAAAGGATACTTGAATAAAAGTTTTCAATGAAAGACCTCGGTGAAGCTGCTTACATATTGGGCATCAAGATCTATAGAGATAGATCAAGACGCTTAATAGGACTTTCACAAAGCACATACCTTGATAAAGTTTTGAAGAAGTTCAAAATGGATCAGGCAAAGAAAGGTTTTTTACCTGTAGTACAAGGTGTAAGATTGAGTCGACTCAATGCCCGACCACAGCAGAAGATAGAGAAAAATGTTCCTATGCTTCAGCCATAGGCTCTATCATGTATGCAATGCTGTGTACCAGACCTGACGATGCTTAGCTGTAAGCTTGGCAGGAAGGTACCAAAGTAATCTAGGAGTGGATCATCGGACAGCGGTCAAGAACATCCTGAAATACCGAAAAGGACTAAGGATATGTTTCTCGATATGGAGGTGACAAAGAGCTAGTCGTAAATGGTTACGTCGATGCAAGCTTTGACACTGACCGGACGATTCTAAATCGCAAACCGGATACGTATTTTTATTAAACGGTGGAGCTGTCGGTTGGTGCAGTTCTAAACAAAGCGTCGTGGCGGGATCTACATGTGAAGCGGAGTACATAGCTGCTTGGAAGCAGCAAATGAAGGAGTCTGGATGAAAGAGTTCGTTTCGATCTAGGTGTCATACCTAGTGCATCGGGACCAATGAAGATCTTCTGTGACAATATCTTGGTGCAATTGCCTTGGCAAAGGAATCCAGATTTCACAAGAGGACCAAGCATATCAAAAGACGCTTCAATTCCATTCGGGACCAAGTCCAAGTGGGAGACATAGAGATTTGCAAAATACATACGGATCTGAATGTTGCAGACCCGTTGACTAAGCCTCTTCCACGAGCAAAACATGATCAGCACCAAGACTCCATGGGTGTTAGAATCATTCTTGTGTAATCTAGATTATTGACTCTAGTGCAAGTGGGAGACTGAAGGAAATATGCCCTAGAGGCAATAATAAAGTTATTATTTATTTCCTTATATCATGATAAATGTTTATTATTCATGCTAGAATTGTATTAACCGGAAACATAATACATGTGTGAATACATATACAAACAGATAGTCACTAGTATGCCTCTACTAGACTAGCTCATTAATCAAGATGGTTATGTTTCCTAACCATAGACATGTGTTGTCATTTGATTAATGGGATCACATCATTAGGAGAATGATGTGATTGACATGACCCATTTCATTAGCTTAGCACTTGATCGTTTAGTATGTTGCTTATGCTATCTTCATGACTTATACAAAGTTCCTACAACTATGAGATTATGCAACTCCGTTTACGGAGGAACACTTTGTGTGCTACCAAACGTCACAACGTAACTGGGTGATTATAAAGGTACTCTACAAGTGTCTCCGAAAGTATATGTTGAGTTGGCATGAATCAAGATTAGGATTTGTCACTCCGATTGTCGGAGAGGTATCTCTAGGCCTTCTCGGTAATGCACATCACATAAGCCTTGCAAGCATTGCAACTAATGAGTTAGTTGTGAGATGATGTATTACGGAACGAGTAAAGAGACTTTCCGGTAACGAGATTAAACTAGGTATTGGATACCGACGATCGAATCTCGGGTAAGTAACATACCGATGACAAAGGAACAACGTATGTTGTTATGCGGTTTGACCGATAAAGATCTTCGTAGAATATGTAGGAACCAATATGGGCATCCAGGTTCCGCTATTGGTTATTGACCGAGAATGGTTCTAGGTCATGTCTACATAGTTCTCGAACCGTAGGGTCCGCACGCTTAAGGTTTCAATGACGGTTATATTATGAGTTTATGTATTTTGATGTACCAAGGAGTTCGGAGTCCCGGATGTGATCACGGACATGACGAGGAGTCTCGAAATGGTCGAGACATAAAGATTGATATATTGGATGGTTATATTCGGACACCGGAAAGGTTCCGGAAGTTTCCGGAGAAAACCGGAGTGCCGGAGGGGTTACCGGAACCCCGGGAAGTTATGGGCCTTATTGGGCCAAGAGGGAGAGAGAGGGCTGCACCAGGAGGTGGCGCCCCCTCCATGGGGAGTCCGACTGGACTAGGAGGGGGGCGGCCCCTTTCCTCTCCTCTCCTCTCTTTCCTTCCCCTTCCTCTTCCTAGTAGGACTAGGAAAGGGAGTCCTACTCCTACTAGGAGGAGGACTCCCCCCTTGGTGCGCCCCAAGGGCTGGCCGCCCTCCCCTCGCTCCTTTATATACGGGCAGGGGGCACCCTAGGACACACAAGTTGATCTTCGTGATCGCTCCTTAGCCGTGTGCGGTGCCCCTCCACCATATTCCACCTCGGTCATATTGTAGCGGTGCTTAGGCGAAGCCTCGCGACGGTAGAACATCAAGATCGTCACCACGCCGTCGTGCTGACGGAACTCCTCCCCGACGCTTTGCTGGATCGGAGCCCGGGGATCGTCATCGAGCTGAACGTGTGCTAAGAACTCGGAGGTGCCGGAGTAACGGTGCTTGGATCGGTCGGATCGTGAAGACGTGACTACATCAACCGCGTTGATATAACGCTTCGCTTTCGGTCTCACGAGGGCGTGGACGACACTCTCCCCTCTCGTTGCTATGCCATCACCATGGTCTTGCGTGATCGTAGGAAATTTTTTGAAATTACTACGTTACCCAACACAACTTCCCGAAGATCGAGACCTAGGAAGATGCGGAGATGCTAGTGTCGCACGACATTCAGATGGAGGAGATACCAAAGAAGAAGGCGAAGAAGAGGCCGACCATTTGTCGTTGGTCACGACGATAGTGACGAGGCGGCGATGGCCAGTTTCGCGCGGAAGAATCCGGAGTATGTTCAGGCCGAGCAGGAGTACTTCTGGAAAGCATGACGCCGAACAAAAGAAGAAGAAGAAGAAGAAGAAGAAGAAGAAGAAGAAGAAGAAGAAGAAGAAGAAGAAGAAGAAGAAGAAGAAGAAGAAGATGGAAGACGAGGCCAGCCCCTTGACGATGATCCTCGTGGAGTCCTCGGAGAGAGGACCGGGGTGACTCGAAGGAGGAGGACGAGGGGTGCGACGGCCCGGACAAGGATGAGTTCTAGTAGCAGTTCAAGAGCTCTGATGACGAGGAGTAGTTTAATCTTCTGTGTAGTTCAAGTAGTAGTTCAAACTACTACTAGTAGTAGTAGCTTTTTTTTGAGAAAACTTTCAATCTATTCATCTTTCATCACGGCAGTACAAAGAACACTAGAAATAATAAAAATTACATCCAGATCCGTAGACCACCTAGCGACGACTACAATCACTGAAACGAGCCGAAGGCGCGCCGCCGTCATCACCTCTCCCTCGTCGGAGTCGGGCACAACTTGTTGTAGTAGACAGTCAGGAAGTCGTCGTGCTAAGGCCCCGTAGGACCAGCGCACCAGAACAGCAACCGCCGCTGATGAAGAATAACGTAGATTGAAAGGATCAAACCCGAAGACACACGAACATAGACGAACCACAACCAGATCCGAGCAAATCCACCGAGGATAGATCCGCCGGAGACACACCTCCACACGCCCACCAACGATGCTAGACGCACCACCGTAACGGGACTAGGCGGGAGACCTTTATTCCATCTTCGGAGCCGCCACCGCCTCGCCTTCTGAGTAGGACACAAACCCTAACAAATTTTGAAGGAACGACTAACAACGGAGCCCTCCCGCCGGCCCTTGCCAGGATCCACCACGCCCCCATGGCCCTAGGGCCACCGGAGACGAGGCGGACCTGCGGCGGAGCCGGCGAGAGGCACGAACCCTAGTTTTTCTTGGATACTACTCCTACTAGTTGGGGAGGAAAGTAAGACTTTACTAGTAGTAGTAGCTTGATGAATGTAGTAGCTCAAATTAGTTGAAGTAGTCGTTTAATTTATGGTTTTAATTAGAACTATGTTTAATTATTATGCTTGAAATTTGGGTGCCTCTAGGACTACAAAATTTGGACATTTTAGGGCCATCTCGTCATTCCCCCTTCCTGTTTTTTATGTTGATAACTGGAACATAGTAAATTACATCCACCCGACTAGCCCTGTCGCGGCCGTCCGCCCAAACCGGGCACAAAGAACACATCTTTATTTTTCTATCCCCACAAATAACATAATCTTACAGGAAAGACCCTAATATTTTGCATCCAACACCGTGAAGTCTTTGTGTTCTTGCAAACAAGGACAAAATTTTAACAAGTCGTGCAAAATTTGGCCGGAAATTTCGACAGCATAACGTCTGGGAAGGAATGCATGCACAACGACATTACAGCTGCTGCACAGCCACGCCCTCTGTTTTTTATTTCACACGTAAGAGGAACAATGTAAGCCATGCATTACTACAACTCCATCCACCGGCTCCTTCATTTTAGAAGACATGCTTTCGTCAGCATGCAAATGCTCCATGTCTCTAGCCGTAGACAGCCTTACTGCTCCTCGTGAGGCCAACTCCACTGCACGATCCCAAACGGACGTCCGGTTTAGCCGGATTTTGTCCTTTTAGGGCGCCGATGGGTTCGCCCGTGTTCGGCTTTGTCAGATGGGTCGTGCGTGTGCCCACCACGGGGCCGCACCCCAAATCGTGTTCGGGGTGGACTTGAATAAAAAAATATAAAAACTAGAATGAAATAACTAAAAAAGTAAATAAACGCATTTTAAAAAAACATAAAACATATAAAAATAATAATAAAACGCCTCCCGCGCGCAAAACGGCGCAGTTTTCACGGCCACTTAAAAGGCCCAGTTTCATAATTAACATATAAAAATAATAATAAAACGCCTCCCGCGCGCTCCAGCCGCGCCCGTCGGTGCCGTGGCCGTCGCCGTCTTGACTGGCCGCCGGTGTCGTCGCCGTCGCTGACGAGGTCGACGTAGGCCGGCGGCGTCCACAGGTGGGGCGGCGGTGCGTGGTAGACAGGGCGGGCTGGACGACCGGAGGTGCCTGCACCACCTCCTCCCGTGGCGACGCCTCCCGCTCCGGTGACCGCGGCGGAGTGGGGCACCAGTTCACGCCCACGCCGGCGGCCATCTCCGGCGCAGTGCAGGACCAGCCCCACCCCTGGCCCAGCAGCTTCTCGAACGCCGGCGGGTCCTCCTCCATCGCCTCCTCCCTCCTCTCCTCCTCCTTCACGGCCACCATTTGCAGCTCGGGGAAGGCGACGTCGCCGGCGGCAGAGAGTGCGATCGCCTCCTCCAAGCCGTCCCATTGGCGCTCGTCGTGTGTGTACATGGAGTCATCCATGACACGCTGCACGAGCCGGGCCTCCTCCTCCGCTGTCATGCGAGGAGGTGGAGGTGGTGACGGAGACGGGGAAGGCGAAGGCGTGGGCGTAAGGCCGCGCACGCGCGTACGCCCGTGCACCTCTCGACGTGGCCGCCGCGGCCCCGACACCGTGCCGGCGAAGTATGACGCACGGCGCGTGTCGTGCTCATCCCGGAGCCATGTGTCCCACAGGTTGGAATCTGGGGCGTACCTGTCGTCGTAGAACAGGTCATCGGGGAGGAGGCGGCGGCGGCGCTCGATCTCATCGCGGCGCGCGCGGCCGGTCGCCGGCACAGGAGGGATCGGGACCCGGTCGGCGCTGAGGTGCCATCCGTTGGGGAGGTGGACGTCACTCCATGGGACCGGCGTCCTCGTCTCCCAGTACCTCCGGCACACGTCTGCCGCGAGGTACTGCCGGTCGCGCTCGCCGGCGGGCCTAGTGTTGATGGTGAAGGGGGCCGGGGCGGGGGCTCGACGGGAGGAGCGCGGCAGAGACACGGGCTCCTCCTTCTTCACGGAGCCGCGGCGCCCCGAGGAGGAGCCGGCCTCGCGGTCGTGCTTGCCCTTGCGGTTCCAGAAGCCCATGGCGAGGTGGGCGGCCTGCGAGCTCGAGGATAATGGAAGGCTAGGGTTCGGCGCTGTCGGTGTTCGAGGAGGCCGCGGGGTGGCGTGGGGCAGTGTGGACGACGACTCGTCCACGCTTCCCACTTAAAGAAGGACGGCGACCGTTCGACGTGCGGATGACAGGTGGGCCGCCCGCTCGTGCGCATTGATGTGGGCGGGTGGGAGGTAGGTGGCCGCCTGCCACGCGGCCCCGACGCGGACGAGGCGCGCGTCCGTTTGATGTCCGCCGCGACCCAAACCCGGCGCAAGTTTGCGCTCGAAATGGGTCAGCCCGGACACAAAACGGACAGGATGGGTCCGGGCCGTCGCGCGCTGGGCCGCCTCGTTTGTCCCTTTTGCCCCAAACGGACAGGATAGGGTCGCGCGGTGGAGTTGGCCTGATGCCTGTCTTACCCCAAAAATCTTTCTCTTCTGTCCACACTGACAATTGACATGGCTGCCTGAAGTGAGCGCATGATCATCTTCTCTTGCCTTAAACCTAGCATGCTCTCCATCTCAACAGAACAAAACAAAACAATAACTGCCAGCGTACATTGAGAGGTTGGTTTACACATAGTATCCAAACAAACTAGACATAACTATGGATTAATTATTAATGACACAAACTAAAAAAACAAGAAATTATGCAGATTGTTCTGCTTGTTATTCCACACGAGAAATGCCCGGTACTGACCAAGCTAAAATACTTTGATGTCTCCAGTATTAATTATTAAACCCACAACAATGGAATAAGTGACCATGTACTGCAACACAAGTTCATATACATATGTTTTTACAGAAAATCATTATAGTATTGTTAGTATTCATCTTGATATTATCTTATGTGGGAGTCCTAATGTTTATATTTCCTATGCATTTATTTAGGCATGCTGTTCTTGTCTCTCACATTCTAGCAGGAGATGTGTAAGTGTGAGGCTAGAAGCATGTGCATTCTGGGGTGCCAACTTGCCATGTGAAGACAATGAGGGGTGTAAGTTGTTCAAAAAGGGCAAGGGCTGCATGAGCTAGTAGACATTGAGATCAGCTATGATGGGGAGTTATTCGGCAAAGATAATATTTGTGCATGTAGTGCAAAGGAATTAGTAGGTCTTAGAGTTAGTTGAGCATGCAACATTACCTAGATGTGCATATCATTGTGAGGAACAACGATAGATGCTAAGGATTGTAAAAGGAAGAAAGGAGTAATGCGATTAAGCTGCAACAAGTAGTCGTTGGTTAGGAGCATGCAACATTTTCTACTTATTCACTTATGCTTGTTTCAAGATTCAGGACCGGAGTCATTGGTTAGAGTTTCTCTGGTCAAGAATGACATGGTGTGGGAGCTTAGTTTGTTAGAATAGTTCCCAAACAAGTGCGGTTCTTTCTCCTTTGACATTGTAGCATGTGCATTGTGCGCTATATCTTCAGTTTTTACTCCAGTCAGGATTCCCTTATGTCAGTCGTGCTCTATTTTTTAGTTTTCATAGTTCATGTGCTCGAATACATGATCATCGAGCCAATGATTGTTTGAGAGCAACAAAACGTATTTTCTTTATAGCAGTTTACAGGACAGATAGATCTGTCTGCGTCATAGCAACATAAATACAGAATGACACTTTCAGAATTACACTCACAGAAAGCTAAGGCTATACGTCGCCGTATACCTTCATTATTATTGTGTGTGATTTTTTTCGTGCCTGGAACAGCAGGTGTGAACCCAACACATACAAGTTTCTAGAACTCAGAAGCAAGAAAGTAAAAATGCTTGTGCATGTTGACGTGAAACATTTTTTCTATGATAACCAGAAAGCAAAAGGCCCATGTTGCTCCCAACGCCAAGAGCAATTGCTTAGAAAAGAAGAGATGATTATGTGTCACGCCACCTCCAAAAAGAACAATCACCAGCATGAAGAGATGCTCGAAACATGGGGAAAGATAAATCAAATTCGACTCAATGTTTGGAGCCCATAGATTCTCCAAACTGACATATCTCTAAATGGAAATTAAAACTACAATGGACATACCCTGGATGCTATGTAGCTGCAATCAGGCCCGTCCTGATGGGGGGCAGGGGGGGCGGCCGCCTCGGGCCCCCGGAGTGGAGGGGCCCCCACCCAGGACGTATGTAGGCCTGCTGCTAAGTTGAAATCCTGCATGGGCTGAAGAAACGTGCTGCTAAATTGGCCCAAGTAGCTACGTTGTTGGCCGCTAATTACGCACAAGCGTGGTTCATGGATCTGAGTCAGCGATTTTGGAGAGGCGAGTCACTTTTCGACTTCTCGCACGCAAGGCACGGTCGGCGGCTGCCGCAGGATGGATTTTCGCCTCGCGACCGCCGGAATCAGTTGACTACGGCGGACGAGGGACCGCCACCGAGCATGCGCCATGCTGCGCTACTACTCTAGCCGGCGTTTCCCATCAGCCATCAAGGAGATGATAAACTGATTCTAGATAAGGTATTGTGCCCTAACTATTTTGCTTTTCCCATGATAAATAATAAAAAGTTACGAATGATAATTAATATTCGATGTTCATTTATAATTGATTGATTGGCCGTGGTTACTTAACTGATTGAATTACGTGGCATCTTTCTAAGAGTCACCACGTCTGGTGCTAATGCTTTCTCATTTAACTGATTGAATTCCCCCATCAAAAAATTAATTGGGTTGCGTCTGGTCTTTGCAATATTCTATGAACACACAGATGCTAGCACTAGTCAGGGAAAAGAAACTAGTCCATGATTATGGTTAATTTAAATTTCACTAAAAATGCACTGGATGTGATAGTACTTTCAATTCAGCCTCCTAAGCAAATTCATCGGGTGTTAGACGCAAGATTGACCCATGGGATAGAATAGGAAGCAGGAAAGATAGTTAGAAAATCAGTCCGGAGGGCACGCTCTAAGGGCCCCCGAGCTCTACTCTCGCCCCGGGCCCCTAAAATTTCAGGACCGGCCCCGGCTGCAATACCTCCTAATGGGGCTCTGCATGCTATAGTAGAGCACCGATGGTGTAACAGAAACGTGGCTCGCCACCAGTGACTGCGTCGAACCACCGGTTCCATGATTCAAAACATTCAAGATTTTCACTCTAAATGCATGACAGCATCTACCTCAACCACCACGTTCAAATTTCCTTGGATACATTCTCTAGTGCAACTTTAAAATCAAGGTATGTACATAAATAGGAAAGCATTTGTACCACTGAAAGGAAGCACTGAAACAAATGTTAATCCATATATATTTTTCGACTCACCTTTGCTTGGATTGGCTTGTCTGAATCTTTTGAAACAAACACAATGTTGACTGGTCCATCATCCTCGACATCTAGCCCACCGTCCGGGTTTCCGCTGTTGTCCAACAACTTGTTGTCGACATCTCTACCTCGATGACCAGCAGAAACATCTGTATCATTGCATCACAAAGTTCAGGGAGAAAGAACTCATCAATTTCAGAGGTGCCATGCCAAAGTTCACCGCGGAAGTATGCGTCCGTGCGTCGCTTGGTCGCCGTTGTATGAGCGTGAAGATCATACGTAACCCCTGCCACCTATATATTCTTCCAGCGATTTTCTCTCCATGAAGTTCGCCGGAGTTGCTGCCTCCCTTTTCGCCGGGGACGGTGTCGCTCCTTGGTTTTTTATTTCTCTGGTCTATTCGCTCTCTACGGAGAGACGTGCGTGATAACGTGTTTAGAGACAAAAGTAAATGAACAGTAACCATGATCTTTATTACTGAAGATGATTACAGTCGCATTGATTCAAAGAGGGGATTCTCTTGCAGACTAAGAGGGTGTTTGGATACTCTCTAGTCATGTGACTAGTAGTAGTCAGACTAGAAGTTTTTAGTCAGGCCCTGTTTGGAAGGTGACTACTACTAGTCAGCATTAAATGTCTCAGTATTAAATGTCCCTTGTGCAACACCAATTAGAGGAGAGAGAGGGGGACTTTAGAGGGTGTTTGGATACTCTCTAGTCATGTGACTAGTAGTAGTCAGACTAGAAGTTTTTAGTCAGACCCTGTTTGGAAGGTGACTACTATTACTCAGCATTAAATGTCTCAGTATTAAATGTCCCTTGTGCAACACCAATTAGAGGAGAGAGAGGGGGACTTTAGTCAGTAAAAGTCAGGGGTGTTTGGAGGTTTACTGACTAAAGGTGACTACTACTAGTCTCTAGTCAGTAAAAGTTGGGGGTGGGGTGACTAGGGACTAAACTAGTTTTAGTCACCCACTTGTCAGGGGTGTTTGGAGGTTTACTGACTAAAGGTGATTACTACTAGTCTCTAGTCTCTAGTCTCTAGTGATCCAAACACCCTCTTAGTCAGTAAAAGTCAGGGGTATTTGGAGGTTTACTGACTAAAGGTGACTAAAATTAGCCTCTAGTCAGTAAAAGTTGGGGGTGGGGTGACTAGGGACTAAACTAGTTTTAGTCACCCACTAGTCAGGGGTGTTTGGAGGTTTACTGATTAAAGGTGACTACTACTAGTCTCTAGTCTCTAGCCTCTAGTGATCCAAACACCCTCTAAGGCATAGCCTAGTGGTGGGAAGGGGCTGATGCCTTTCCACCCATCCAGGTTCAAGGCATGGTACTTGCAATTTGGGTTTGTTGCACCAATTATACTGTAAGGGGTTCCCTTACAGTCTTTCTGTCAAAAAAAAAGAGGGGATTCTCTTAATTAATTATACTTAATTAATTTCTAACAATATTCACCATTTCTCACCCATGGGACTCCGACGGTTGTGTACTGACGTCGTCAGTCATCATCAGCTGTATATAAAAGGTTAAAAGCAACATTAAAAAAAGCACAGTGTGGTAAAAACAGGGATGCATGCTTGTTCCACGCCCAAGCAGTGGTGCCAGAAGCCCTTGCTCAGATGCCGCAGCCAGCAAATGATGCAACGGGTCAATGGCGAGGATGAAAAATAGAGGGGACAATGGCCCCCTGCCACAGACCTTGTCAATGCCAGATTTGATCTCCCAAATCCTCATTGAGCAAAACAGAGGAGGAGGCCGTTAATAGCAACATTGAGATCCAGTCACGCCATCTCGAACTGAAACCTAAATGTTGCATTGTATATCCATGAGGCGTCGAATGAAAGGAAAAAAACACGAGGCTCTGCGCAAGACAATATGTAACAACCAGTGGGGTGCTCCTATTTAGACAGTGGTAGATTATGGACCGTTTATTCCATTGTATTTGATATGTACAATTTTTTGACATGGAAACTTTAATGAGTGATCTTGTTCATGGAAGTTTGATTTTGTTCTGTTTATGTATTGGAGGATCGTGACAATGTATCCTTGTTCAGATCCACCGAAAAAGAAAAAACAACCTGATGTGCACTGCCAAATAGACATTACTCTTTGTTTCTTGGCATGTGTGTATTTTACACTACTTTTTCAGTAATCTGGAAACATGCTTTCGCTCTGCTTTTATATATAAAGCCACAACCGAACAAGGTACATGCCATAACGATACAAGGTGGTGAGGTGTCCCTCCCTCTTACAAAAACGATCCCGAGATAACGACATACACAGAACACTACGCAAACCAAAAGAAAATACATGAAGATCTGAACACAACAACGCACTACAGCCTTGCGCACCTAAACTCCAAGACCTCGCCCTCAGGAAGGTGAACGGCACCTAAACGTCGTTGTTCTTTTTTTTTTTGCGGGGTAGCTAGCTAGTCACGCATGCAGACGTGGTTGACCCATTTTTCGTTTGATTTGAGGGTCTATAAACATGTTGGTTGGTCGTGTACGTGCACGCAACGAGAACCCTACGTACGAGCTTGATCCTAGCTACCTCCGGTGTACGCAGCGGTTAATTAGCAGGGGCCTGGAGGCGATCGCGCATGGCACCCTGGAGGTCGCGCTCGCGCATGCATGCATGCTGGGTCAAAAAGATGTGAGCTTTTTGTGGCCGACGCCGATGTGAGATTGACGTACGTACGGTACGGGCAAATGTGGTCGGGATTGTCATCCGGTGTTGATAGCTTGCTGCCGGCCAGTCGAAGTCGACGTCAACGTCAACGTTGGAGGAAGAAGAAGAAGAAGAAGGAAAGTGGGAAAAAAGCAGCGCTCTTTGCGCTCCGTATTGCGATTGCAAGGAATTGAAGGCGCAGGCAGGCAGCGAGGTCGACCGGGACGGACGGCAACGGTGGGCGACGAGAGGAACAGAGCCCGATTCGAATGCGGTTGACAAATTAATTGAGAAGGGAAAGAGTTTTTCCAAAAAAAAAAATAAGAAGGGAAACAAGAATCGATTCAATTGGATTGACTCTAAATTAATTGCCCACATATATGTACTCTCTCTGTTTCAAAATAGATGACTCAACTTTGTTCTAAAATTTTAGTATAAAATTAGTATGAAGTTGAGTCATCTATTTTGGAACGGATGGAGTAGACGGCATGTTGACCTCACGCTGCTTGTTTTGCAACGCGCGCAAGTCGCGCAAGACCGAGTCGCGGAACGAGTGCCTGCTCTCTCTTTTTTTTTAGGGTAAACGCCGCTTTATTTAATTAAAAGAGGTCTGGCATCTCATCAGAGACCACACTAATAACAAAGTCTGGTGGCATAATAAGCCAAACCTTACATAAATCCTCACCAACACCTATCCTAGCAAGCTTATGTGCGACCGAATTTGCAGAACGTCCTACCCAAGACACTTTAACATCATCAAAAAACTGAAACATTGATTTAATCTCCTCCACTCTTGGTCCCACAGCAGTCATGTTCTTTTCTTCCTTCTGTAGCATCAGCGCCACAGCCTTGTTGTCTGTCTCCACGTGAAGCTTCCGCACGTTAATCTCTGCTGCCAACTCCACGGCTCTCTTGCATGCGAGGATCTCTACCATCTTAGGTTCAGACTCATGCTGATAAACGTGGCAAGCAGCCGCTCTAAAGTCTCCCGCATGACCTCTCAAAATCACGCCTCCTCCTCCCTTCTGTTCGTGCTTAGACACTGCTCCATCTGAGTTTGCTTTGATCCCACTAGTAGAAAAAGGGGCTATCGTCCAGGGCAGTTTAGCCCATTAGTCCCGGTTCAATCCGTAACCGGACCAATGGAGCTATTTGCCCCGGTTCAGGCGCCTGTGGGGCCCGCCGCCACGTGGGCCATTGGTCCCGTTCGTCCGGACCTTTGGTCCCGGTTGGTGGGACGAACCGGGACCAATGGTCCTGGCTCTGGCCCACCACTATTGGTCGGTTGGTGGCATGAACCGGGACCAAAGGCTTCCTTTAGTCCCGGCTCATGCCACCAACCGGGGCTAATGGTGCTGCCTATATATAGCCCTCACAAGAGCGAGCACATTGCTCTGTTTTTTTACGGCCGAGGGGAGAGGGCTTGGTGGTGCTCTAGCTCACCTCCTATGCACACAAGGTGTTCGATGGAATGCCCGAGCCACACTACTTAAGCTTTCTCCTCTCAAGCTCGACCTCTAACCTCCATTTTCCTCAATATTTGTCTAGGTTTAGCGGTCCGTCACGCCCGTCCCCGTCTTCACCGCCGCCGATCACCCGCGCCGATCTCATCGCCAAGACCACCGTGGTGAGCCTCTTGTTCTTATCTTCTTTCGAAAGGAAAAATATTCTTACTTGTATTATTTTCTTACTTTTATTATTGCATCTTATATAGTGCGATCGTTTTGGTATCCGCCCGTCGGCCCTCGTCCTGTCTATGATTCGGATGTGGTATATATTATCTTTTCATAACTATTGGTTCATTTATTGTTTATGAAAATTATGCCGACCAACGTGACATAGATTTTATTTATCTAGGAGGTGGTTGAACCGAAATTCCAACCGACCCTATTGTCGAGAGGTTAAATTTAGTTGAAGAAGAAAACAATTTCTTGAAGGAAAAATAAAAAACTTGAGGAGGAGAAGATGATATTGGAGTTGCATGTTGCGGATGTCGTCGATGATCACAAGATCAAGATGGATGCAATGCGCTTGAAGATGAGAAAGATTAGAAAATATGCCATTCATAACGAGGCTTGGTATCATTATGCCGTTGGATCAGTTGTTACCTTGGTTGCAATTATGATCGTATTTGTTTTCACATTGAAATGTTTTACATAGTTTCAATGTATGGTTTAATTAATTTAGATGCTCTGCAGAGCTTTATGTTGTTAGATGAGAACTATGTATGTACTTTGGTTTTATGTGATGATGAACTTCTATTAATTTGGTCACTTAATTATCTATTCATGATGTTCTGTAATGATTTTGACACACTTAATTATATATAATGCACGCAGATGAACCGCAATGGATGTACGGTGACGTACACACCTCCGAGTACATTAAGGGCGTGCATGCTTTTCTCAAGTGGCTGAGGCAAACAAGCAGAATGGTTTTATGTGTTGTCCATGCCCTATATGTGGGAATACTGAAGTCTTACTCGACCGGAAAATCCTTCACACCCACCTGCTTTACAAGGGTTTCATGCCACACTATAATGTTTGGACGAGGGACGGAGAAATAGGGGTTATGATGGAAGACGGCGAGGAAGAAGAGTACGATGACAACTATGTGCCCCTGAATACGGTGATGCTATGAACATCAAGATGCACTGACGATGTGCACGATGGTGCTGCAACGGGCGAAGCTGCTGAAGATCAAGAGGAACCAGACGATGTGCCCCATGATGATGATCTCCGCGGGTCATTGTCGATGCAAGGACACAATGCGAAAGTCAAAAGGAGAAGCTGAAGTTCGATCGCATGTTAGAGGATCACAAAAAGGGTTGTACCCCAATTGCGAAGATGGCAACACAAAGCTCGGTACCGTACTCAATTGCTGCAAAGGAAGGCAGAGAATGCTGTGCTCGATAAAGGATTTGAGAAGCTACTGAAAATAATGAAGAAGAAGCTTCCAAAGGATAACGAATTGCCCGACAAGACATACGCAGCAAAGAAGGTCGATGCCCTCTAGGATTGGAGGTGGAGAAGATACATGCATGCCCTAATGACTGCATCCTCTACCGTGGTGCCTACAAGGATCTGAACGCATGCCCGGTATGCGGTGCATTGCGGTATAAGATCGACGAGATGACCTCGGTGATGTTGACGGCGAGCCTCCGGAAGAGGGTTCTGCGAAGGTGATGTGGTATGCTCCTATAATACCACGGTTGAAACGTCTGCTCGAAAGGAGAGCATGCCAAGTTGATGCGATGGCACAGTGAGGACCGTAAGAAAGACGGAAGTTGAGAGCACCCGGCGACGGGTCGCAGTGGAGAAAAATCGAGAGAAAGTACTGGGATGAGTATGCAAAGGACCCAAGGAACGTATGGTTTGCTTTAAGCGCGGATGGCATTAATCCTTTCGGGAGCAGAGCAGCAATCACAGCACTGCCCGTGACTCTATGTATGTATAACCTTCCTCCTTGGATGTGCATGAAGCGGAAGTTCATTATGATGCCGTTCTCATCCAAGGCCCTAAGCAACCCGGCAACGACATTGATGTGTACCTAAGGCCATTAGTTGAGGAACTTTTACAGCTGTGGAATGGAAACGTGTACGACGTGGGATGAGCACAAAAGGAGGAATTTGACCTAAAAGTGTTGCTGTTCGTGACCATCAACGATTGGCCCGCTCAAGAACCTTTCGTGACAGACAAACAAGGGATACCACCCATGCACGCACTGTTTACTTGACACCGATAGTATATACCGGGAAGCTGCAGGAAGAATGTGTACCGGGCCATCGCCGATTTCTTCCGACCAACCATCAATGTCGAAAGAAAGGCAAGCATTTCAAAGGCGAGGCAGATCACCGAAGAAGCCCGCCATGCGTGCGGTGATCACGCACTTGCTATGGTCAATGATTTACACGTAATATTTGGAAAGGGTCCCGCGGACTAGTTGTTCGAATGACGCCGAGAATCACGCACCCATGTGGAAGAAGAAATCTATATTTTGGGACCTACCCTCTGAAAGACCTAGAGGTCCGCTCTTGATCGACGTGATGCACGTGACGAAGAACCTTTGCGTGAACCTGCTAGGCTTCTTGGGCGTGTATGGGAAGACAAAAGATACACCGAGGCACGAGAGGACCTGCAACGCTTAACGAAAAAGAGGGCATGCCTCCGGCAAGATGAAGGTCCCGCCAGCTACGCTCTTCTTTAAAGAAGAGAAAGAAATATTCTTTCAATGCTTGCTCAAGATGAAGGTCCCGACCGGCTTCTCGTCGAATATAAAGGAATAATAAATATGCCGAGAAAAGTTCCGAACCTAAAGTCTCATGATCTGCCACGTGATTATGACGCAAATCGCTTCCGATTGCATTGAGGGGCTTCTACCGAAAACGTCCGATTAGCCATTGTGAAGCTATGTGCATTCCTCAATGCAATATCTCGAAGGTGATCGATCCAGAAATCGTAGTAACGCTAAGGAGTGATGTGGCGCAATGTCTTGTCGGTTTCGAGCTGGTGTTCCCACCATCCTTCTTCAATATCATGACGCGACGCCCTAGTTCATCTAGTCGATGAGATTGTCATTCTGGGGCCCGTATTTCTACACAATATGTACCCCTTTGAGTGGTTCATGGGACTCCTAAAGAAATATGTTCGTAACCGTGCTAGGCCAGAAGGAAGCATCTCCATGGGCCATCAAACAGAGGATGTCATCGGGTTTTGTGTTGACTTCATTCCTGGCCTTAATAAGATAGGTCTCCCTAAATCGCGGTATGAGGGGAGACTGACTGGAAAAGGCACTCTTGGAAGAGACTCAATAATATGCAGAGACGGATATTCTTGGTCTCAAGCACACTACACAGTTCTACGAACTCTACCTTGGTGACCCGTATGTCGATGAACACAAGAACAGTCTACGCTCCAAACACCCGAGCAAAGGTCGATGACTGGATTACATGTGAACACATCAGGACTTTCAGCAGTTGGTTGGAAACACGTCTCAGAGGTGACAGCACTGTTTGTGATGAGTTGTACTTGTTGTACATGGGACCATCTTCGACTGTAATGATTTGGAAAGGATACGAGATAAATGGGAATACATTTTACACGATTGACCAAGATGAAAAGAGCACAAACCAAAACAGCGGTGTCCGCTTTGATGCAGCAACCGACAAGGGAAATGACACATATTATGGTTACATAGTAGACATATGGGAACTTGACTACGGAGTAGATTTTAAGGTCCCTTTGTTTAAGTGCAAGTGGGTCAATCTGTCAGAGGCGGGTGCAGTGTAGACCCACAAGACGGAATGACAACAAAGGATCTGAAAATCTTGGGTACACCGACGAACCGTTCGTCCTAGCCAATGATGTGGCACAGGTTATCTATGTGAAGGACATGTCTACCAGACCGAGGAAAAGAAAAGATAAGGAAGCGAATACATCATACAATGAGCCAAAGCGCCACATAGTTCTTTCAGGAAAAAGGGACATCCTGGGAGTGGAGGGCAAGATGACATGTCGAAGAGTATGAAAAGTTTCATGAAATTCCCCCCTTCAAAGTCAAGGCTGACCCAAGCATCCTGATAAACGATGAAGATTATCCATGGTTACGGCGCAATAAGCAAACGACACAAGCGAAGAAAAAGTGAAGACTTTCTCCCGCAACTATTATGATGATACCATGCCAACTTTGTAACAGACGAGTATGATACCATTGTCCGCTTTGTTCATGAACATGCTATGCCAACTTTTTCAGAGTTCATTTGAAAACTATGAATTTGAAAACCTCGCCAACCAAGGGCGCCACACCGGTTTATAAGCCCGTCCCTCTACGCCTTTGTTGAGCTCACAAACTTGTGATTCACACAAATTTCAAAGAATTTAAATTTTATAAAACTAATGGCACAAACAGAAAGTTTATAATTGTTCTAAAACAAATGGCACTAACAGAAAGTTTATAATTTTGCTGACCTAAAAGCAAAAAGAATTAAAAATAAAGCAAAAACCAAAAGAAAATAAATAATGCAGAAAACAAAACAAAAAACTTGAAAATAATAATAATAATAGCAACAATAAGCATTTTGTTGTAAGTAGAAACAAAATAAAATAAATAAAGCAACAAAGAAAACAAAAAAGTGTTTTCAAATTTTAAAACTAATGGCACTAATAGAAAGTTTATATTTTTCTAAAACTAAAAGCACTAAGAGAAAGTTTATAATTTTGCTGACCTAAAAGCAAAAAGAATTAAAAATAAAGCAAAAACCAAAAGAAAATAAATAATGCAGAAAACAAAACAAAAAACTTGAAAACAATAAAATAGCAACAATAAGTATTTTGTTGTAAGTAGAAACAAAATAAAATAAATAAAGCAACAAAGAAAACAAAAAAAGTGTTTTCAAATTTTAAAACTAATGGCACTAATAGAAAGTTTATATTTTTTCTAAAACTAAAAGCAAAAAGAAATAAAATATAAAGCAAAAAAAAAGTGCCACCTACGGGGCCCTCACGGCCTGAATACGACTAGAAACCCTATGGGCCAGGATTCAGGCCCGCGGAAGGCCCAGCAGGCCCACAGGCAAAGATGGCAGAGTTAGGCCCGAAAGCCTGCTTTAGAGAGGAGCTCGAGAGGGGAGCCGCACCGCACCTTATAAACTGGTGCGGCTCCCTCTCAACTAGCGAGGTGGGACTAAATATTTGGCCCGGGGCAGCACAAGGCCTTTGGTCCCGGTTGGTGGCACCAACCGGACCAAGGGGTTTAGTCCCGGTTCGTGGCTCAACCGACTAATGCCCCTTTAGTCGGTTGGTGCCACCAACCGACCAAAGGTCGCCGCTTCCGCCCTTTGGGCTGCTGAAATTTGTTTGGTCCCGGTTGGTGGCACCAACCGGGACTAAAGTATTAGTCCCGGTTGGAGCCACGAACCGACCAATGCTCTTCTATATATACATGACTTGTGAAAATTTCACATCTCCTCGCCTCCCTAGCCAGTTGCCCCGCCGCCAGGCTGCCCAAATCGTCGCGCGCTCCTCGTCGCCGCCGCCCGCGCCACGCCCGCCCGACGCCGCCGCCGCCCGCCGCCGCCGCCCACACCGTCGTCACCATCGCTGTCGCCCGCGCCCGTTGTCGCCGCCGTCGTCACCATCGCTGTCGCCAGCGCGCTTCGTCGCCGCCGCCGTCTGCCCGCCGTCGTTGCCGCACCACATCTGCCCTAACGCTGCCGCCTCGCCTCGTCGTCGCCGTCCCGCTCCGTCTCCGCCCTGCCTCCGCGACCTCGCCGTCGCCTCCGCCTCCGCGACCTCGCCCGTCGCCTCCGCCTCCCGACCTCGCCGTCGCCTCCGCCTCCACTGCCCTGCCTCTGCCACCTCTCAGATCAGCCGGCCCCGACATCGCCCGTTGCCGACGCCGGCCACAAGTGAGCCCCAGCGCACCTGCCCTGCCCCCCTGCCGCCGCCGCCATGATTTGTTTTCTGTATATATATATATATATGATGCTTTTTTGTTCATAGAATATGTATGATGCTTTTTTGCATATGTGTATGGATATATGTATGATGCTTTTTTGTGTATGTGTATGGATATATGTATGATGCTTTTTTGTTCATAGAATATGTATGATGCTTTTTTGCATATGTGTATGGATATATGTCCCCCGTCGCCGCCGGACATGTATGGATATATGTATGATGCTTTTTTGCATATGTGTTGATCTAATGTTTTTTTTTCTGCATATATATATGATGTTTTTTTGTTCATAGATGATCATATGAATTTTTTTTGTTCATAGATATGATCATATATATGATGTATGCATGGATCGATGTGGATGGAATATGATGTTTTTTTGTTCATAGAATATGATGTTTTTTTTATTCATAGATTTTATTTTGTTCATGAGAGAGGCGGGACGCCGAGGAAGTACTGTTTAGAGTTAGGGTCGAAATGAGGAAGAAGGAAAATAAGGAAAAGAATAAAAGAGGAAGAAGGAAGAAGGAGAAGAAGAGAGAAAAAATAAGAAGAGGAAGAAGAAAAAAAAGAGAAGAAGAAGGAATAGAGAAGAAGAAAAAATTCTATTTCTTCTTCTTCTCCTCTATTCCTTCTTCTTCTCCTCTCTTTTTTTCTTCTATTTTTTCTTCTTCTTTCTTCTTCTTCTCTTTTTTCTTCTTCTCATTTCTTCTTCTTCTTCTTCTTCTTCTTCTTCTTCTTCTTCTTCTTCTTTTTATCGGGAACGAGGGTGTCGAGGATCGCTGAGGGGTCGACGGTCGGGAACTAGGCTAGAGGGTCGAGAGGGTCACAGAGGGGTCGAGGGTCGTCGAGGCCGGTCGAGGGTCAATGTTTTGAGGGTCGAGGGTCGTCGAGGCCGGTCGAGGTTTCGAGGCACAAGGGTTTGAGGGTTCGAGGGTTCTAGGGTCGAGGGTTCGAGGGTTCTAGGGTTCGAGGGTTCTAGGGTCGAGGGTTCGAGGGTTCTAGGATCCGAAGGAAGAAGGAAGAAGAAGAAGAAAAGAATGAGAGGAAAAGAAGAAAAAGAGGAGATGAAGAAAGGAATAGAGGAGAAGAAAAAAATAGAATTTTTTTCTATTTTTCTTCTTCTCTATTCTTTTCTTCTTCTCCTCTTTTTTTTCTTTTTTTTTTCTTCTTCTTCCTTCTTCCTTCTTCCTCTTTTCTTCCTTTTCCTTATTTTCCTTTCTCGAGGGATAAGAAGAAAAAGAAGAGGAGAAGAAGAAAGAAAGGAATAGAGGAGAAAGAAGAAACTTTGACATGAGGGGGGGGGGTACCGATACCCCCTCCCCGATAACATTATTTTCCCATGTATATGTATGTTGCGTCGTTGTCAAAGTATTGAAGAAATCATGGCTTCATCATTAGCGGAGTAACCATGGCATGATGGTATTTAAGTCCTCCAAAGTTGTTCTGGAATGGAGTCCCGGATAGGATAATTTTCCTTTTGCTGAACTTTGTACCAAAAAGCTTAATTATCCTATCTGGGACTCCGCTCCAAAACAACTTTGGAGAGCTTGCACCATCATGCACCTGTTATTTCTTAAATGATGAAGACATGGTTTTGTTGAATCCTTTGACACTAGGCAACCTCCCGACCCTCGGCGATCTTCGACCCTTGACCTCGACACTCGACGATCAACGACCCTCTACCCTACTTGTGGGACATAGATGTACTGTTCAACGCCGACCCCCTCCCGATAGCTTCAACACGTGGGTCGATATTACGCACCCTCCTAGCTTGAAGCGCTCTCGAGGCCACCCCTAACCCTTGAAGCGTTGTCGAGGCCACCCCAAACCCTAGAGAAGCAGCGTCGAGGCCACTAATATGATTCCTTATTGTGATTAGCTAGCTAGTTCTACATTGGCACTAATATATCCATATCTGTCATGTTTGAATAATAATAATTGCCATGTTGTAAATATTTGTAGAAACTATGGACACCCCCCGAGACGAAGCACAAGAAGCGTTGTTGAGGGACATAATCGCACACGGAAGTGATGCCGTCTCCTCGATGATGTTTCTCAACGTCGACAACGATGGTCTGGAAGGAGAGGGTGAAGAAGCAGCTGGCTATGATTTACATGGTCCGATGACCCAATGCCGTGCAAGAAGGAGAGGGTGAAGAAGTAGACCGTGAGGACGGCTCCGGTGATCACCAAACCGAGTCCGCCAGGTATATATATTAGTTAAGCCTGTGCTGACTAGCTCTCGCCTTTGTTTTGGTATATATGTACACATATTAATTAACTCTCGCCTTTGTTCTTTTTCTAGCCCTCCGGATCGAGCACAACTTCAGTAAAGAGACGAGGCCCAAGAAAAAGTTGAGCTCGGATGAAAAGTTTGAGAT
The DNA here is from genome assembly GCA_021605205.1 of Aegilops longissima. Lineage (NCBI taxonomy): Eukaryota > Viridiplantae > Streptophyta > Magnoliopsida > Poales > Poaceae > Aegilops > Aegilops longissima. Next base: position 806,499,211 of record CM038677.1, read on the forward strand.
CATACAAATCGCAAGGCGACGGCCAACCGATTGAACCCTACCGGACAAAGAAGGCATTTGTTGCTCAAGGGGGTTCTCGTTAGGGACAAGATCCCGATCAGCATCCACCAATGGTATAAGCCTAAGAACGAAGACCCCGAGGTGTATTGTGTCAATGATATGCGAAAAATGATCTTTGACCGAGCTGAAGTCAAATTTTACCCTACCGCCAGAGGATGATCCGAGAAGCCAGAATAGAGCCATTAATCAAGTCTTTTGCTCTTAAGAAGATGGCAGAACTATTCAGGAATTGGAAGAAAGACCTCAATACGTATGTCGAAAAAATGAGACACCAGAATTCACGGGCAAATATGAGAAGATCAGAGATGATCGGCCCGCATTTGTGGCCTACAAGACATCGGAAAAGAGTAAAAAGATGTCAGCGACAAACAAGAGAAATGCTGCGAAGAAGAAGCTTCACCATCGCACGGGTCGTGGCTACCTCATAGCCCGCCTAAGTGGGCCAAGGCTGAGAATGATCTGCTTGATAAAGGGATCGAACCCGAGACAATGAATCGCCAGACCGCTGCGGACTTGGTTCTTCGGGGCATGGATCCTTGGACCCTATAACGGGAAGTGCATTTGGACGGACGAACAATTGGACATACCACCAAGAGGCTTAAGCATTATATCGAAGCAGCGCAGCAAGGGAAGTTCGCTCCAGACAGGAGAAGGACGAGCTCACAATGGCCCTCGGGAATCCCGAGCACCTCGGACGGACACGAGGCACGCCAGCTCCCTTTCGTGGAAGGCTGGATTTCCGGACAGGGGTTACAAAACCCATGAGAGGAGGAAGAAACGGAGCAGAGCCTAATGCAAAGCGCTGCACGAAAAGGGTAATGGGGCTAGAGGAACGAGAAGCAGCAGATCACAACAAACGACCCGCCAAGCTTCCCCGGTTACCCCGCCATCTCAGCGGAGAAGCAGCGTGGCTTCCACCGAGCTGCTTCAGCCAGAGGAGCATGCCTTGACGGCTCCTCGCCAGCTATCCCGTGGATGCTATCACGGATGCTGAAAGTTGCCACCTTATGGCGCAATGGAGCAATTTGAAGGTCAAGGCGGCTGTTGGCTCTGTTTATCCTACTAAACCCGACTCAACTTTTCACCGCCGCCGATTCCGTAAGGATATGCTAAGGTGATGGTCGATGAAATAACGGAGAGATTTGAGGACCTCCGGCTTGACCACCCTACCGGTGAAGGGAGTATCGGCTGGGTTCTCTCTCAAGACTCCATGCCTATGGCGGAAGGATCTCATCAACCTTCCGAATCTGGGCGCCTCCGCCTCCTCCTCCTCCGACGAGTCAGGGCACTCCGCCTCCTCCACCGCCTCCTCCTCCCGTGAGTGACGATTAGGGCACTCGGCCGGCTCCTTCTCCGGCGCGTGGCGGCACTCCGTCTCTTCTTCTCCGCCTGCACCGCGCTGGCCCGGAAGCCAGCCTCCTCCTTCTCCGCCTCGCGGCAAGGGCGGAAGAGACCCGCCGCCGCTTCTGCTCCGCGAGTCGTAGTCCTTCTCCTCCGCCTCGTAAGCAAGGAAAGAAGACATCCGCCTCCGTCTCGCTTTCGCCGGCGTCTAGCAAGACAGCCAAAGGCGGAGGAGATACAGATTCGGTCCTTCTCAAGACTCGGAGAAGTTACCGTCGAGAGGAGCGAGGAGGAAAACGCGAAGATCGCGCAGACCGAAGTGGATGACTGGTTTCAAGGGTTGAAAGCAAAGAGACATCCACCTCCGGAGGAGAAGGTAGATCCGTCAAAGCGAAGCGCATTGCTGCCCCGACAAAACCACCCAAGTCTCCGCCAAAGGCAACTATGAGCGATTATTGGAAAGGCATTTGCCGGGCGGAGAGATCGGGAAGTACTGCGGTGATCAAAGGATGAAAGAACGACGAGCTGGGAAACAAATTGCCCAGCTCGGCGAACAAGCTAAGCAATCGTGCCCCCGCTCAAGGTGCACGCTAGCGACATCGCCGATCCGAGGATGGTGCCCGGTTATGGCAATCTGAAGATTACCTGCCCGACGATGTACAATTTGATTTCTTGGAGGTGCAGATACAAAGATACGAGTACGGAAGCCTCTCGTCAAAGATGAAAGCTCTCTAACAACGATGATGCTAAGATTGCATGATTGGTACATGAAAACCTGCAAAGAGTCTCGAGGGAGGAATACTTTGTATTTGAGAGTTAAAAGGAGCATGACCTCCTTGGAATTGAACTGTTGCCTATTCCATTTGAGGAGTTCTATCAGTTTTTCAATCAATTGGCCCTCGATAAAGCAACGGTCACCTGCTACTGTCTGTAAGTAGTACTACTTCTGTCATTAAGTATCTCTATATAACTCAGCTCTTTCATTGCATGTATTTATAAATATCCTCACTATATTATGCAGATTGAAGATCGCAGAAATGAAGAAAAACAAGTGGGTGATATTGGGTTCATTAACACATATCTCATCGATGCAAATGAGGTTAAATATCGTGCCAAGGAAACCGAGGCCAACTTGCTACGATCGTTGGAAATAAATGAACACAAAATACAATACTCTTTCCTTACAACTACACGTGAGTGTTACTGTCTTGTGGCATATTCGGTTTCCTTATTTAGTCCAGGTTATAGAAATGTAATATTGATGAGTTATGCATGCGCAAGCAGGTTCCACTATATTCTCCTAGAGATTAAGCTTGAGCAGGAGTAGTAACTGTCTTAGACTCGAGACTAAAAGATCCCAAGGAGTATGCGGAAATGACTGAATTGCTCGAGAAAAAGTTAAATCGATCATTATCCACCATATCAGCAACTTTGTTCATTTCTGATATCAAGTAATTGTTTTCTTTGTATGGCAGGGCTTGGGAAAATTCACCAAAAAGCTCCGGGACTACCAAGAAGCTGCAATTTAGACACCAAAGTAAGTACTATATAGTAGCATATTCCACGCAAGATCTCCTAGTGATTCAAGCGCTAGTTTCATCAATACCATTTAGCATGTGCTTGCTAATTATCAGTTTGATTGACCTCTGTTTCTTGTAAAGTGGTTGTGGCAGGAACAAGGGAATGATTTCTGTGGATACTACGCTTATGAGTCCATCCGCCACACGACCTGTGAGAGGGCTACTCCGACAAACAATTTGAAGTGCGTAAATAAAAATATTCACAATTTTATTTTATTACCATCATTTGTGTTGAGTTTCATTCATATATATATATATATATATATATATATATATATATATATATATATATATATATATATATATATATATATATATATATATGTATGTATGTATGTATTGACCCTTTCTTAAAATTAGATGTTTGAAGCGGATGAACTCCTAGCACCAGATCGCATGCAGCAATTCAAGAGGAATTGGCGCATTCTTTTTGACTATGTGATCGCTGAAGACGGGAATACTATGTGGACCACGCAGCGTCCGTATTGTAAAAGATAATTATTGTATATATGTAGCGGTAGTGTCGGATAGATATACGAGAACTTGTTGTTCGACCAATCTCTCGGAGAAGGAGAGGTGGTCGATATCACTTCTCTCTGTATGCATATATGTTCATGACGATCTTCTGTTTGCTTAATTAGTAGCTAGCTAGCATGTCTAGTTAGTCCTCTCTATACGTATGTATAGTACGTAAGGCCGACCAAGCACGGACAAAAGAAAGGACACTTTTCTCTATTAATTAGCTAGCTATAGCACAATATATGAAAACCTAAATTAACCCCCAAAACCCCTCAAACCGCCCCTTTTGAAAAAAAACAAAACCTCAGCCACGAAATGTTGACGCGTGGATGTTTATTGGTCCCGGTTGGTGCCACCAACCGACCAAAGGCCTCCTGCCGGCTCAGCGGACAGGCCACGTGGAGGTTTGATCTGTCCCGGTTCTGGATAGAACCGACTAAAGGGTGAGGATATTAGTACCGACCCTTTAGTCCCAGTTCATGAACCGGGACTAAAGGCCCTCACCAACCGGGACTATAGGCCCTTTTTCTACTAGTGTCCAACCCTCTTCAGGCGCTGTCCACTTGCACGCTTCCTTCGGTTTCCGCTCCGGTGCCTCCCTCCTATGCACGGTACTCCATTCCGACATGTACGCGCACACTGAGGCCATTATTTCATGTGGTGCTGCAATCTTCTTTCCGTCCTTTGCTTCGTTCCGAGCCATCCATAGTCCATAGCATGCCTGAACCATCGCTGCCCGCTCGTCCACCCCCGCCTCCGCAAACCATCCCAAGAGCCAAGATGATAATGCACTCGAGGAGTCAATGTTGCTCGGTGGTGTTGCCACCGCGACTCCTTTCTCCGAGCGCATAAGTTTTCAAAAAAGCACCGAATGTGGGCATGTCCAAAACCTGTGCAGTAGCGTCTCTTCTCTTCCACATGCTGTGCAGAACACCCCGGACTTAATACGTCGCCTTAGAAGCTCCGCTCCCACCGCTAATCCGTTCCTCATGAGCCGCCACATATGGATCTTCGCTTTATTTGGAGCCGAAGAGCCCCATAATCCCAGCCATTCGATTCCATTCAATTCGCCAGATCAGATCATCATCGTGCAACAAGCACGTACGTACACTGTTCTGTCCGCGCGGACGGATAGACATCGCTTCGCTAATTAATTAACGGAACCTTCCCATGAATACTCCATGTCTCCTGGGGAAATACACTTTGGTTTCTGGGTGTATATACACCCTATATGGAATTATTTTTTAATATTTTAATAAAAAGTCAAAACATGTAAGAACTATTTTGACAAAACACTTGACTTACTTTTGCACTAGTAAATAAATCTCGACGAAAAAAAAACAAAATTTGACCTTACAGCAAAAAGGACAAAATTTATTTGCTATTATAGGTCACTATTCACACTATTTTAGCCAAAAAATTGTTTTTTTTAAGAAATCAAAGGGATATATTTTTTTGTGGATTTATTTTCTCACGAGTACAATAGAAGGTTAAGTTTATTTCAAAAATATTTTTAGAAATTTTCGACTTTTTGTTGAATTCCTAATTTTTTTCCCATACAGGATGCATATGTCCCCATAGACCAAAAGTTCTCCTCCAGGTCTCCTGTCTAGTTTACCTTTTCTCGGTTGGACACGCATTCGTGCTGCTCGGAGCAATGAAGTAATCGAGCGGCTGTTGAGCATGGCGTCGACCATCGCTATGCAGGGCCGAAGGTGCGCGTCCTGCTGGACGCGGAGGCGGAGCCGCCCCACGTGGATGCAACGAAGCATCTCCTGCGGCCGGAGCGCGTCGGCCGAGCAGCAGTCGAGCAGCCGTGACATGCTCCCGCGGCTCCAGTGCCTCCAGACCTGCCCACAGTGTGTGATGTGGAAGAAAAATGATCTGGCCATTGCTTTCTAAACCCTGAATTGAGATGTAGCCTGCCGTGCCTAGCCGCAGAGTGTGTGATGTGGAAGAAAAACGAGAGCTTAACGTACGTACAGTGGCGACAAGATCTTCAGATCCTCCTGAATGCTGGCAGTAGTTGCGGCGGCCCGTGACGATCTCCAGAACAAGGACGCCGTAGCTGAACACGTCTGACTTGGCCGAGAAGATGCCACGCAGGGCGTATTCCGGCGCCATGTATCCGCTGGGTGCACACAAGATATATATTAAGCTGAGTTTCAAGTGGAATAGCATGTAGAACTCGATCGGAGGCAGCAGGCAGGAAACTCACTATGTACCGGCAATGCGGCTTGTGTTTCCTTTCCTACGCTAACATCAATGGGGAATAGATCAGAGATCTTGGGGTTCATGTTGGGGTCTAACAAGATGTTGCTCGCCTTGAGATCCCGGTGGATGATTGTCAATCTCGAGTCTTTATGAAGATAAAGAAGATTATCACTTGGATGATCTTGTACTCCCAGCTTAGCTCTTGCTGCGTTGAAGGTTCTGCATGCATGGTACTTCTGGAAAAGAATTTTATGAGACCAGGTCTCACGGGTTAGCAGGTGAGACCTGCCCTAATGGATGACACGTGGCATTCACAAATCACAAAGCATCTACCTCATCCTCCACCTAAAATCAGGGGGAAGAGATTAGATGCTTTGTGATTTGTGAATGCCACGTGTCATCCATCAGGGCGGGTCTCACCTGCTTTATATGAGACCTAGTCTTATATAAATTTTTTTTCGGTACTCCCTCCGTTTCTAAATCTAAGTTTTGTCAAGGCTTTTGTTGCAGAGGAACTCGTAAACAAGGAGCTTCTCCCCATCTTGGATGCAGCAACCTATCAAGCGCACCAGATTCTTGTGTTTGAGCTTTGCAAGCAACACAACCTCGGTCTTTATCTCCATTTTGTGAGCGATTGGACTGATCATCTGCACACGCGATCCACTTCATCCACACCGCGGATCGACCTGGCCAGTCAGTTGCACGCGCGCATCCGCAGGCCCCATAAAGAATGTCTTTGAGTTCAGCGCGCCTCTCCGCTGATCGAGCATCGGGCTGCCGCTGCGTCGGGCCGCAACATCGCCGCCCTGTGGTTGTCCTCGCGACTGCATCGACTCGCGTCGCCGCTGCGTCGCCCCTTCGGGCCGTAGTTCCGCGATACGCGATCCCCGCCGCTACCCCGAGGCCGTCCCCGCGGTTGCACCTACCCACGCTCCGCCGCTGCACCGCCCCTTCGGGCTGTAGCGCCGCGGCCCGCGGTCCCTGCAACCGCCCCGAGGTCTTCCGCCATTGCCTCGACCCGCCTGCTACCGCCGCGTCGCCCCTTCGGACCGTGGGGCAGCAGCCCGCGGTCCAAGGCCGTCCCCGCGCGTCGACTTCCTGTGGTATGTGCCGCGCCGCCTTCCTTGGCGCGGGAACGCCACCGTCCAGTCCGCGCCGGTCTTCGTCACGTTGCCGGGTTCCTCGCCTACTTCGAGCATCGCCGCCGCGCTCCTAACCTAGCCGCCGCCGCCGCCGTCAGGCCACCGCCACGCTCTTTTTCGGCCGCCGCCGCCACCAGCCCATTGCCAGTGTCGCCGTCATCTACCCCGACCACTTCGTCTACTCTGACCACCGTCGGTGACATCGGCCCCCATGCCGATTGGCGCGTTGTCAAGTCTTCTTCTCTACTGGCCCTCCGACTCCTCGACATGGCGTACAACTCGTGCAGGTCCCTCGGCTACGCATGCCCGGTGCTGGCAACACTAATGCATGTCTTCGTTCATGATGTGTCCCCGGGCCTGGCAAGCCTGACGCGACGCTTCGTCACTTTCGTCTTCGTCCGTCTACGCATGCCCGGTGCTGGCAACACCGACGCGTGCCTTCGTCTACGACGTGTCTCTGGGTTTGGAAAACCTGGCACGACGCCTCGTCAACATCGTCTTCTTCCCGGCGCACCACTACTTCGACACCAATGTGCCCATGACTAACTCGGCGCCTCTTTGCGCCAGCGGCTCGACTTCCTCGACACCGGCTACCCCGACTTGACGTCGACCACGACATTCTTCGCACGGCTACCTCGACCACAGCTACACCACCAACGCTCTCGGCTATCGCGACAAACGGCACAAAAGGGCTACTGCCTTGCTTGAGCAACCTCGTCGGTTTTCACTCCAGCCACGACTTTTATGATGCGTCGGCCGTTACGACTCGGGCGGGGTCTGTCGGCTTGCCTTCGATTCTTCTTCGCCTCACCGCTCTGCGTCGCTACCTTTGTGACTGTGGGGGGATGTTGAGTATATTGATTAGATTGGAAGTATAGGATAGGCTAGGAATTATTCTGTCTTACCTTATACTCCAAGATGATCATGTACTCTTATATATATGCCCATGAGGCTCAAGCAATACATCAAACTATTCCATCAATCCCTCTCTTTCTTCTAACAGTCTGGAAGACGCTGCCGCGCTTGTAGTTCGTGCCTCTTGGGCACTCGGAGTAGGAAGGATCGCCGGCGTGGGCTGCGGCAACCAGGAGGAGCAGAGGGACAAGGTTGTGCATGGCTCGTGGATACGGCGCCATTGTTGCTGCACTCTGGAGGTCTTTTGGCCAATCGCCAATGGTCCACATTCGCAAGCCGGTTGCCTGCTGTTAGTACGATGACACGCACGAAAGAGACCGTGGCACGTACGCTACAGTCGACCTTGTCGTCGTGGTCGTCAGTCGTCACTCCTCGGCGGTTCCACGAAACCTTGCTGAAATTTCCATGCAACTAGTAAAGTGGCCCGCGGGCAACAGCTTGTACATCTTTCGTTACATCGATCTTTAGACTTAAGGCGCCGCTTGGATTCGGTGTAAGTTTATACAGCCGGATTTAATTTACAGGTGTAAATTACCGGCCATAGTGTATTTTTCCACTGGAATAGAAACGATGGCCGGAGGTCTGTATCGATTACGGGGGCATTTGAAAGGCAACCGATAATCCAAGCGGGGCCTAAGTGTGTTCTGTTACGCCACCGTATGACACAAAATAATTTCTCACCCACTACTCGAATTAGCACAAATGGAGCTTTGGCGCAGTGGTAAAATCGTTGTCTTGCGACACGGAAACAGCCTTTTGCATAAATATAGAGGAATGTTGCATACAACAGACCAAAAGTAGTCAGGCCCCTCCCCGGAGCCCGAACCCTGTGCAAGCGGAAGCTACATGCATCAGACTACCCTTTCTTTTCTTTTCTAGAATTATCATGTTTGCCTAGTGCCAGGGGTACTAGGTGAGCCAAAGCTCGGTGAAGTGTTTTCCAAGACCTTTTTTCACGCGGCACTCAATAAAGGTGACACGGCTGGACTCCTCTTGGCAAAGGCATCTTTGCTGAGTTGGTCTGGACACAACACATTGAAAGCGGTGAAAGCGGTGGTAGACGTTTGCTAGATCTGTGTGCTAGAAACATCTCTAGTTGGATAAAATCGTGAGCAAGACCACTGAAAACAAAGAAAGATGGCTTTATCTATAAAAGCAGGACGTGGAGCCTTTTTTCAGTAGAAAACAATGAAATTCGTGTGCTAGATTTGATGTGCTAGAAACATCTCATGTTTGTCTGATAAAATAATGAGTCGAGACAAAACGCATGAAAAACGGTGCAAGATGTGTGCTAAACTGGTTTGCTAAAAGCATCTTTTAGATGTCCAGCCAAATCATGACTGAGGCCACAAGATAAGATATTAAAACAGTGCGTGACATGTGTTATATCGATGTGCTAGAAACATCTCTTAGCTGTCATGCAAAATCATAGTGATACCATGATGCGATGAAAACAGGGAAGAGCCGTGCTAGATCTGTGTGTGTGCATATATTACTGTGTCTTCATCTAAAAAGGCGGTTGCTTGGTATCATGATAAATCATTCATGCATTGTGTTAGTACATACTCCCTCTGTTTAGAATTATTTTTGTCGTCAAAATGATAAAGATGAATGTACCTAAAACTAAAATACATCTAGATACATTCATTTCTCTGACAAGTATTTTCGGACGGAGGAAGTACATTACCAGTAGTATTCCAGTTGAGCAGCTAGAATATACCCCGATATTGCATTTTTTTAGCTACACCGACATTGGCCACGCGATGCGTGTTTATCTGGATGTCCTTTTCCTTTCTTTGCAGATTCTTTAGACAACCTTTCTTTGCATTACGTGCACTACTACAGACCATAGACGTTCCCATTCGCTAAGGGCCGGCCCTAAATCAACTTTGCTTGAGACCCGATAAATAACGGCAAATATTCCACGCGTCTATATAAAGGCCGGCGCCGGCGTCCCGCTTCTCCATTCCGTTGTCGTCTGCCTCTCCTAGTCTCGCGTAGACAGCAATGGTGTTCGTTCACAAGGGTGGTGTTTGGTGGTTCCTCTTTCTCGCGGCGGTGCTGCTCGCTGCGGCGGCTGTAGGAGCGGAGCAGGAGGATGGGGCCACGGCCACCATCGCCGCGGAGGTGGAGGAGGAGGTCGGTGGGCGTGTCCATGACCAGGGCAACGACATGTGCGACATCAAGTGTCAACACGGGCAACATCTCGCATGGAGACGACGGTGCGTGAACGAGTGCCATAGGCGAAAGCATCATCATTCTAGCAGAGCTTTCTGCGAAATGAAGTGCCAAGATCACTACCATGACCCGTCAAGGATGGAGCTGTGCGTGCACCAGTGCATGAGCTATGGCATCAAGCTCCATGCGGACAGCAACAACGGCGTCGATCACCATCCCCACGCCTGGGTGGTGGAGGCCGGCTGGGGTGCCGATGACCGAAGCAACGACATGTGCGACATCAAGTGCCAGCACTGGAAAGACCCTGCCGGGAGACGACGGTGCGTGAACGAGTGCCACAGCCGGGAGCATCATCATCCTAGCAGAGCTTTCTGTGAGATGAAATGTCAACATCACTACCATGACCCGTCAAGGATGGAACTGTGTGTGCACCAGTGCATGAGCTATGGCCTCAATCTCCATGTAGGCGGCAACAACGGCGTCGATGAGCATCCCACCGGCTGATTAATGGTGGGTGGAACTATTGTCGAGGTCGTGTGACGCTCGCGGCATTGCGCATCTAATAATTATAATAAATAATAAGGGTTGCGCTTCAATACATCCTCCTTAAATAAACTTTTAAAAGGCATTTTTTTTGTCCGTCCATGTATATAGATCGCGAGATTAATCCTCTAAATTGTTGAGTATTAACTAGAGGATTAACTAGATGGCCCTGCCGCGCGCGTTCGGCCAGCAAGAGGGTGGTGCTAGTGGCTCTCGTCCCCCTGCTCCGCCTCGTCAAGGTCACGCCCACCCTAGCTCCTCGGCGCCTCGCGGGTGCACCCTGGGAGGAGGGAAAGGCATGGCCGACCGCGCCTTCCGTGCCTTCCTGCACCCGCATATGGCATCGGATGGTGATTTCCTCGCCATACTCAAGCTTGCGGCCCAGCCTAAGCTCATCAAGGGGGCCACCTTCGCCATTCGCACGGTGGCGCATATCACTCATGAAGACGACATGCGCCTTTGTCTCCAGTCGACCCTGCTCGCAGCGGATGTGCGCACGCCGCGAGTCTCGGTCTCCTTCGACCCTGAAGCCTTGAGCTTCTCCTTCAAGCTGGAGATAAGCAACTGCAGGGCCGCATCTGGCTCCATCCCTGTGCGGGCGGTGCATATGGACGACGGCTTCTTTCCCTGCTTCGACTACCTCTCGGTGTCTCTGGCGCGGGAAAGCTGTCGGTCGCTCCTCTTCAAATTCTGGCCTCAGCTCCTGGACTGTGGGCTTTGCGCGCGAACCCTGCCGCTGCTGCCATCGGTGGAGAGCAGGCACCCGCCCAAGCCCAATGTGCCTACCAGCCTGCTGCCCGCAGTTGGCCCACCGCTCTCCTCATCAACTGATGATTCCCCACCAGCTATCCAGTTCCCAGCCCAAACCCATTATCGAGCCCATCAGATCCTCGTTTCTCGGCCCATCTGTACTCGGCCTTTCAGCCATATCCCAAGGCCCGATCCTGGGGTCCTTCAGAGCGGCTCGCTTTCGCCGGTGGTGGCCACTGACCTCTGCCATGGCGCTTGTGCTGCGCTCCCACCGCAAGACGCTACCGTCTTTTGCAGCTGCCGCGAGCCGCAGAGTGAACCTGCCGCCGGCGACCTCATCTCCACCAAGCTTACGCTGCAGCTGCTTCCCCCTGTGCCTGGGACAGCTGCCACGACGGGGGCGCCACCTGTGGGGCGCTTTGATCTGAATCTGGGCGCCGTGCAGGACGAGGTCCAGGCTGCCTCTGATCCTGCCCCGGACCCAATCCAAGGCCAGCGCATGGGCAAGGCGCTGCCGCAGCCGGTGGTGGTGCCCGCGTCCCCCCGCCGTAGCCAGCGGATCCGGAGCGCCTACGACGGCGTACTCTTGGGCTCAGTGGAGTGCGCTGCAAAGCGGAAGGCGGCGGCCTCCGAGTCTGGCTCCGGTAGCGGCCCGGCTCGCCGTTCCGGTTCCTCTCGTCCGAAGAAGGCGCGGGCGGCGGCTGTGGCGGGGCTGCTTCAGCTGCCGCTCATGGACACTCCTTCGCCGCTGACAAGGGGGAAGCTGCGTCAAATAGCCCAAGTGTGTGACCTCAACGCACCTGTCATCCTCGATCAAGTCCGGACCCGTTCGGCCTCCGCTGCTGGTGACGCCTCTCCTACTGCTAGCAGCTCTTCTGCCTCCTCCGTGCAAGTCATCGCCTCTCCCAATGAGTAGGCCACGAGTTATCGTCAGTTTCAGTGCCCCAGCTTTCGAGTATGTATTAGTTTTGCTTTTCATTATTAAGGCAGCAAGTCGTCATCTTGCTCTAGGTTATCTTGGTGTCTCTAGTGGTTTCGGTGTGGCTTGCTCTCGGGGTAGGCCTAGCGCATCAGTCGAGTTTAGCTTCAATTTGTACCATGTCTGTCTTTTTTGCTGCAAGCTTGTTCCAGTGTTAGTCAATGCATGCTTTCTCTCCAGTTTACCATGGTCCTTGCTTTTGGGTTGTATACTCGTTGCTAATCCATGAAGATTCTAAGTTGGAATGTCCGAGGGTTAGAGGAGGATGATAAGTGCACGCTGGTTCGCGATACTATAACCTCTTGTTGCCCTAGTGTCGTTTGCTTGCAGGTAACCAAGCTGTCATCTCTCTCTAGCTTCAAGATGCGATCCTTCCTACCCACCAACTTGAAAGATCACTCTGTCACTCTGTCTGACGGTGCATCCGGTGGAATCCTGGTTGCCTGGGATCCCGGACGCGTGCTGGATCAAGTCGTTGCAATGCACAAGTTTCATATCACCATGAAGATGACCTCTCCTAGTACCAACAACTTTTTCTTGCTTACCACGGTGTACGCGTGATAACCCACAAGTATAGGGGATCGCAACAGTTTTCGAGGGCAGAGTATTCAATCCAAATTTGTTAATTCGATACAAGGGGAGCCAAAGAATATTCTCAAGTATTAGCAGCTGAGTTGTCAATTCAACCACACCTGGAAACTTAGTATCTGCAGCAAAGTGTTTAGTAGCACAGTAATATGATAGTGGTGGTAACGGTAACGAAAGTAAAGACAGCAAAAGTAATGTTTTGGGTATTTTTGTAGTGATTGTAACAGTAGCAACGGAAAAGTAAATAAGCGAGAACCAGTATATGGAAAGCTCGTAGGCACCGGATTAGCGATGGATAATTATGCCGGATGCAGTTCGTCATGTAACAGTCATCACATAGGGTGACACAGAACTAGCTCCAATTCATCAATATAATGTAGGCATGTATTCCGAATATAGTCATGCGTGCTTATGGAAAAGAACTTGCATGACATCTTTTGTCCTACCCTCCCGTGGCAGCGGGGTCCTAATGAAAACTAAGGGATATTAAGGCCTCCTTTTAATAGAGAACCGGAACAAAGCATTAGCACTTAGTGAATACATGAACTCCTCAAACTATGGTCATCACCGGGAGTGGTCCCGATTATTGTCACTTCGGGGTTGCCGGATCATAACATATAGTAGGTGACTACAGACTTGCAAGATAGGATCTAGAACACACATATATTCATGAAAACATAATAGGTTCAGATCTGAATTCATGGCACTCGGGCCCTAGTGATAAGCATTAAGCATAGCAAAGTCATAGCAACATCAATCTCAGAACATAGTGGATACTAGGGATCAAACACTAACAAAACTAACTCGATTACATGAAAAATCTCATCCAACCCATCACCGTCCAGCAAGCCTACGATGGAATTACTCACGCACGGCAGTGATCATCATGAAATTGGTGATGGAGGATGGTTGATGATGACAACGGCGACGAATCCCCCTCTTCGAAGCCCCGAACGGACTCCAGATCAGCCCTCCCGAGAGAGATTAGGGCTTGGCGGCGGCTCCATATCGTAAAACGCGATGATTTCTTCTCTCTGATTTTTTTCTCCCCGAAAGCCAATATATAGAGTTGAAGTTGGCGTTGGAGGGTCTCCAGGTGGCCCACGAGGTAGGGGGGCGCGCCCAGGAGGGGGGGAGCCCCCCACCCTCGTGGATAGGGTGTGGGCCCCCTGGTCTTCATCTTTGGCGAGGATTTTTTATTATTTATAGTTTCAGGTCATTCCGAGAACTTTTGCTTTCTGCACATACATCATGGCAATTCTGCTGAAAGCAGCGTCAGTCCTGGTTAGTTCCATTCAAATCATACAAGTTAGAGTCCAAAACAAGGGCAAAAGTGTTTGAAAAAGTAGATACGACGGATACGTATCAACTCCCCCAAGCTTAAACCCTTGCTTGTCCTCAAGCAATCCAGTTGACAAACTGAAAGAGAAAAAGAAAAACTTTTACAAACTCTATTTGCTATTGTTGTTGTACTTATGTCAAGCCAGCATTCAGGTTTTCAGCAAAGATCGTAACTAACCACATTTTGCAATAATTCTCAGGTCTCATGTTTACTCATATCAATGGCATAATCAACTAGCGAGCCATAATAATAAATCTCGGATGACAACACTTTCTCAAAATAATCATAATATAACAAGATGGTATCTCGCTAGCCCTTTCTGAGCCCGCAAAACATAAATGCAGAGCACCTTCAAAGATCAAGGACTGACTAGACATTGTAATTCATGGTAAAAGAGTTCCAATCATAGTCATACTCGATATAAATTAACAGTAATGAATGCAAATGACAGCTGTGCTCTCCAGCTAGTGCTTTTAGTAAGAGGGTGATGACTCAACATAAAAGTAAATAAATAGGCCCTTCGCAGAGGGAAGCAGGGATTTGTAGAGGTGACAGAGCTCGGTTTTGAAATAGAGATAAATTATATTTTGAGCGGCATACTTTCATTGTCAACATAACAACTAAGAGATGACGATATCTTCCATGCTAAACAAATTATAGGCGGTTCCCAAACAGAATGGTAAAGTTTATACTCCCCCTCCTCCACAAGCATCAATCCATGGCTTGCTCGAAACAACGAGTGCCTCAACATTCAACGGGTCCCAGGGGGAGTTTTGTTTGCAATTATTTTGATTTAGTTTGCATAAAGCATGGGACTGGGCATCCCGGTGACCAGCCATTTTCTCATGAGTGAGGAGCGGAGTCCACTCCTCTTGAGAATAACCCGCCTAACACGGAAGATAAGGGCAGCCCTAGTTGATATATGAGCTATTCGAGCATGCAAAACAGAATGATTATTTGAAGGTTTAGAGTTTGGCACATACAAATTTACTTGGAACGGCAGGTAGATACCACATATAGGAAGGTATGGTGGACTCATATGGAATAACTTTGGGGTTTAAAGGGATTGGATGCACAAGCAGTATTCCCGTTTAGTACAAGTGGAGGCTAGCAAAAGACTGGGAAGCGACCAACTAGAGAGCGACAACAGCCATGAACATGCATTAAAATTAATAAACATTGAATACAAGCATGAGTAGGATATAATCCACCATGAACATAAATATCATGAAGGCTATGTTGATTTGTTTCAACTACATGCGTGAACATGTGCCAAGTCAAGTCACTTAAATCATTCAAAGGATGATACCACCCCATCATACCACATCACAATCATTTTAATAGCATGTTGGCACGCAAGGTAAACCATTATAACTCATAGCTAATCAAGCATGGCACGAGCAACTATGATCTCTAATTGTCATTGCAAACATGTTTATTCATAATCAGCTGAATTAAGAACGATGAACTCATCATATTTACAAAAACAAAAGAGGTCGAGTTCATACCAGCTTTTCCCATCTCAGTCAGCCCATCATATATCATCATAATTGCCTTTCACTTGCATGACCGAACGATGTGAATAATACTAGCAAATATGCCCGTGCGTTGCAACGGGAGATAAAAAATTATGCCTAACCAAATAAGTATGACATAATATCGTGATATATGAGCGTACTCTATTTTAACACAGTGGCTCACAATGTTGCCATTTATTTTTTTCTCACCCTAGCCGATGATGGTCGCGAAGTCCACGTGAGCACAATGCATTCGACGCGGTAAATCACAATTCTATGAGTTTGCCAGTGCATGCCACACTTGTCATTATGTTGCATAAGGAAACGTTTAAAGCTTTAAAAACAAATCATACCACGAACTAATCCCAACGCCAAGATATATAAAGACTTTCCAAAAACTAATCGAATCCTAGACATAAAATACTTTTGAATCAATGAACAATTTTCCGAATCGACAAACTTTTTTTAAAAATTTTTATTTTCTCAAAAAACATCATGAACATTAGTTTTATTACAAAGTTTTTAAATGTATGAACCTGTTTCAAATTCATTAACATTTTTGACTCAACAACCATTTTTTGAATCGATAATATTTTTTAAATTGGGAACAAATTTTAAAAATAAAATTTTTATTTTTATTTTTGTGAACATTTTCTAAAATGTCATGGACATTTTTTTCGTCCCGAATATGTTTTGAATACATGATCATTTTTTCAAAATCATGAACATGATTTTATTTCCCGACCATTTTTTCCAAATTGTGATTTTTTTTTTACAATTTTGCAAACAGTTTTGCAAAACCACCAACATTTTTTGAATCTGCAAAAAAATTATTATTTTCTAAATTTTTTGAATTCACATATATTTTATGATTTCTCAAACATTTTTATGGAAAACTCGCAACTTTTAGAATATTAAATCCCAAATTAATTTAAAGAAGAAAGAAAACAGAAAAGACAAATAAGTAAAATGAGAAGAAAAAGGGAAGTAAAGTCATGGGCCGGCCCATGAACGCATACGTGGGTAGGGACATGCGTGAGAAAAGAAAGACAAAATTTGTGGAAGCTGGGGTTCGAACCCTGGTCTCCTCGTTAGAGGAGCGATCGGCCAACCACCCTGCTGCTCATTGTTTTACAACTTGTACTCGTCGCGCCCCTATAAATCAACAAAGGAGGCTGCGATTTTTGTCCGAAAACTTGAATCATTTTCCACTTATGGATGGCATTGGTGGGTAATTTTTACCAACTTGAAGGGTAATTTCAATGATGGACGACCAGAAGCGATAGCCGCTTTATTAGTAGGTAAATAATAAGAGTGCACGTGCATTGGACTAAGCTGGAATCTGCGAGCATTCAATAAATAGGAGAAGGCAAGGCAATATGGGCTCTTGGTTAAATCAACAATGATGCATATAAGAGCCACTTCAACAATTTAATCATGGTCTTCTCCTACTGACCCCCAAGGAAAAGAAAAGAAATAAAAACTATTTACACGGGAAAGCTCCCAACAAGCAAAAGAAGAATGGAAAATATTTTTGGGTTTTCTTTTTAATTATTACTACTACAGCAGGAAAGATAAACTACTACTATTTTTTTCTTAAGATTTATTAAACACACAAGAAGAAAGCAGAAAAAAGAAAATAAACTAGCATGAATTTTACAGTGAAAGAGTATGAGCACCGACATCTAGCAATGAGAGTGTGTGAACATAAATGTAATGTCGGTGAGAAATACGTACTCCCCCAAGCTTAGGCTTTTGGCCTAAGTTGGTCTATTGCCAGGGATAGCCTGGCTGATACCCGTAGGTGTAGCTGGGGTCGTACTGCGATGCAGCGGCTATCGCCTCCTGAGCTGCAGCGTGGCGTTGAGCCGTCTCCGCTCTTCTCTCGTACTCATCTGCCTCCTCTCTGGTAATAATATATCTTCCTCTTGTCTGAGAAACAAAGAAGGCAGGAGCAGGAAGAGTAATATGGACAACATGTCGTTTGTTAAAAATTAGTCGATACTGGAGAGGTGGTTCAGTCCTCTCAACAAACTAATGGGAGACCATAGAATCAAAATCTAAATAAGCAGGGGTTAACTCCATATCACCCTCACGAATGTCTATCGCAAGAAAATTAGCTAAGCGGGTTGCATAAATTCCTCCAAAGAAATCTACGTTATGTCTATTATGATGCAACCTACGAGCTACAATGGCTCCCATATGATAAGATTGGTCTCCTAACACAGCACTCCTGAGAATGCTGAGATCAGAGACACACATGTGACATGCTTTATCCTTAGCATTTATGCATCTACCTATGAAGAGAGCAAAATAATGTATAGCAGGAAAGTGAATGCTCCCTATAGTGGCTTGCGTTATATCTCTAGATTCCCCCCACAGTTATTCTAGCTAGGAAGTCTCTATATTCAGATTTAGGGGGATCCCTGACACTACCCCAAGATGGAAGTTTGCAAGCAAAAGTGAAATCCTCTAAGTCCATGGTATAAGATTTGTCATAAAGGTCAAACATGACTGAAGGAGAATTACGCGAAGATGAAAACTCAAACCTCCCCACAAATGAACTGGTGAGATCACGATACTGGGGGCATTTGTCAGCTTCAAAGTCCTCAAGACCGGCATTACGCAAATATGCGCTAAATTCTTCTTTGATTCCCGCTTGATCCATAAAAATTTTCGAAGGCCATTCGCAGGGCCTCACAGAGAGTCTGTTGGTGGTTCCTCGTTAGCATCACGCATTGCAAGCCTGGGACCTTGCTTCCTTGAAGAACCACCTTGGAACATCTTCATAAACATTTTGTTTCCTCTGAAAAATAATTCTGAAATTTTTAGTAACTTCAAACAAAAGTGAACCAACTTCAATAAAACTGATAGCAACTACTCATACAAGTGCCTAGAGAATATATCAAGCATTAGGACTACTCGGAACCATATAAATTTGACATGCAAGCTCAAGAACATGGTCACCTATGCAGCAGAAATTTGCAATGCATAAAGCACTAGAACAAAAACTAATTGGACCAATGGAGGAGTCACATACCAAGGAACAATCTCCCCAAGCAGTTTTGCGAGAGGTGCTTTGAGCAAGGAGATCGAAAATCACAGCAAAAGTGGCTGGAACTCGTGCTTGAGTTGGTTTTTCGTGTTTGTGTGAGGCAGAGGAAGAAGATGGGTGCAGGGATAAGTGGAAAGGGCCACCGTGGGCCCACGAGGCAGGGGGGCGCGCCCTCCACCCTCGTGGTCAGGTGGCAGCTCCCCCCGCGGTAATTTTTGCACAGTAAATCCTCAAATATTCCCGAAAAAATCATATTAAATTGGCATGGCATTCTGAGGACTTTTATTTTTGGGATATTTTTATATTGCACGGATAACTCAGGAAACAGACAGAAAAATACTATTTTACTTTATTTCTACTAAATAACAGAAAATATAAAGAGGGTACAGAAGGTTGTGCTTCTAGTTTCATCCATCTCATGCTTCATCAAAAAGAATCCACTAACAAGGTTGATCAAGTCTTGTTAACAAACTCATTCCGATTAGCATGGAACCGGAGAAATTTCGAATAACACTATGTTACCTCAACGGATGGACATCCCCAATAATAAGTATATCATATTTCTTCTTGACAGTAGGGAGAGGAAATTCAAAACCTCCAAATATAATCGATGGAATTTTTCCAATAGAATTGATACTATAAACTTGAGGTTGTTTCCTCGGAAAGTGTACCGTGTGCTCATTACCATTAACATGAAAAGTGACATTGCCTTTGTTGCAATCAATAACAGCCCCTGCAGTGTTAAGGAAAGGTCTTCCAAGAATAATAGACATACTATCATCCTTGGGAATATCAAGAATAACAAAGTCCGTTAAAATATAACGTTTGCAACCACAACAGGCACATCCTCACAAATACCGACAGGTATAGCAGTTGATTTATCAGCCATTTGCAAAGATATTTCAGTAGGTGTCAACTTATTCAAGTCAAGTCTACGATATAAAGAGAGAGGCATAACGCTAACACCGGCTCCAAGATCACATAAAGCAGTTTTGACATAATTTATTTTAATGGAGCATGGTATAGTGGGTACTCCTGGATCTCCAAGTTTCTTTGGTATTCCACCCTTAAAAGTATAATTAGCAAGCATGGTGGAAATTTCAGCTTCCGATATCTTTCTTTTATTTGTAATAATATCTTTCATATACTTAGCATAAGGATTTGTTTTGACCACATCAGTTAATCACATACGCAAAAAGATAGGTCTAATCATTTCAGCAAAGCGCTCAAAATCCTCATCATCCTTTTTCTTGGATGGTTTCGGAGGAAAAGGCATGGGTTTTTGAACCCATGGTTCTCTTTCTTTACCATGTTTCCTAGCAACGAAGTCTCTTTTGTCATAACATTGATTCTCTGATTGTGGGTTATCAAGATCAACAACAGGTTCAACTTCTACATCATTATCATTACTAGGTTGAGCATCATCATGAACATCATCATTAACATTTTCACTAGGTTCATGTTCATTACCAGATTGTGTTTCAGCATCAGACATAGAGATATCATTTGGATTATCAGGTGGTTCAGCAATAGGTTCACTAGAAGTTTGCAAAGTCCTATCATTTTTCTTTTTCTTCCTTTTAGAAGAACTAGGTACATCAATATTATTTCTCTGAGAATCTTGCTCAATTCTGTTAGGGTGGCCTTCAGGATACAAAGGTTCCTGAGTCATTCTACCAGTTCTAGTAGCCACTTTAACAATATAATCATTTTTCTTACTATTCATTTCATCAAGCACTTCTTTCTGAGCTTTAAGTACTTGCTCTACTTGAGTGGTAACCATAGAAGCATGTTTGCTAACAAGTTTAAGTTCACCTCTAATATTAGCCATGTAATCACTCAAGCGTTTAATCATAAAGGTATTCTGTTTTAATTGTCTACCAAAATAAGCATTAAAGTCATCTTGCTTAAACATAAAGTTAGCAAACTCATCCAAGCACTGACTAGCAATTTTAGTAGGAGGGACTTAAGCTTTATCATATCTATAGAGAGAATTTATCTTTACTACCTGTGTCGGGATTTCAGGAGCAGGAGGTTCTTCAGTGAATAAAGAATTGAGATCATACACTTCTTCAACAGGCGGTAGATCAAGACCATGTATTTCTTCAATAGGAGGTAAATTCTTAACATCTTCAGCTTTAATACCTTTTTCTTTCATAGATTTCTTTGCCTCTTGCATATCTTCAGGACTGAGAAATAGAACACCTCTCTTCTTCGGAGTTGGTTTAGGAATAGGCTCAACAATTGGCTCAGGAGGTGCCCAAATATTTTCATTTGTCAACATATTATTCAATAGAATTTCAGCTTCATCCGGTGTTCTTTCCCTGAAAAGAGAACCAGCACAACTATCCAGGTAATCTCTGGAAGCATCGGTTCGTCCATTATAAAAGATATCAAGTATTTCAGGTTTCTTAAGAGGATGATCAGGCAAAGCATTAAGTAACTTGAGAAGCCTCCCCCAAGCTTGTGGGAGACTCTCTTCTTCAATTTGCACGAAGTTGTATATTTCCCTCAAAGTAGCTTGTTTCTTATGAGCAGGGAAATATTTAGCAGAGAAGTAATAAATCATATCCTGGGGAGTACGCACATAACCAGGATCAAGAGAATTAAACCATGTCTTAGCATCACCCTTTAATGAGAACGGAAATGTTTTGAGTATATAAAAGTAGCACGATCTCTCATCATTAGTAAACAGGGCAGCTATATCATTTAACTTAGTAAGATGTGCCAAAACAGTTTCAGATTCATAGCCATAGAAAGGATCAGATTCAACCAAAGTAATTATATCTGGATCAACAGAGAATTCATAATCCTTATCAGGAACACAGATAGGTGAAGTAGCAAAGGCATAATCAGGTCTCATTCAGTCTCTAAGAGATTCTTTACTCCATTTAACTAGCAGCCTCTTAAGTTCATATCTATCCTGGCAGGCAAAAATAGCTGCAGAAGATTCCGTATCAAAAAGATAACCCTCAGGAATAGCAGGCATATTTTCATCATCACTTTCATCATTGTATTCAGTTTCAATAATTTCTCTTTCTCTAGACCTAGAAATTTTTTCATCTAGAAATTCACCAAGGCACAGAGTATCAAGCATAGAAGTAGTTTCATCATAAGTATCATGCATAGCGTATGGCATCATCAATAACATGCGACATCTCGCACGAATAGTGAAGCAGGTTTAGGTGTTGTCGTGGTTCTAAGTCCGACAAAGAGAATGGGGGTAGGTATGGAGAGGCAAGATCCTAGCTATGGAGTAGTTGTATCGCTAGGGATTTACGAGTCCAGACCTTCTCGAGGAAGTAATAGCCCTCGCCTCGGAGCCCGGAGGCGGTCGATTGGATTATATCGTATGTGTTACAGGGTGCGAACCCTTCTACTGTGGAGGGGGGTGGCTTATATAGAGTGCGCCAGGACCGCAGCCAGCCCACGTAGTAGAGGGTTTAAGGTGCGTTAAAGCTAGGCGTTACTGGTAACGCCTTACATAAAGTGTCATTAAGGTCATAAAGACTATTTAACTACAGACCGTTTGGGTACTTGAGTGGCTCTTGGACTCTGGTGGTCGAGTGGGTCTTCATGGTCGAGTGTCTTCGAATCACGAGTGGAAGCTTACCATGTCGATTGGAAGGCTGCTTCTCTTGTGAGTGTCCTTGTGGAGGGTACCTTTGGGCAGGTCT
Source organism: Aegilops longissima (assembly GCA_021605205.1). Lineage (NCBI taxonomy): Eukaryota > Viridiplantae > Streptophyta > Magnoliopsida > Poales > Poaceae > Aegilops > Aegilops longissima. Next base: position 806,521,611 of record CM038677.1, read on the forward strand.
ATGACCCTACCCTGTACATGACTTCATCATTAGCCCCCGAATGGATCGAGGTTTGAGTGAGGAAGGAGTTGATAATCTTTCCGACCTGTTCTTCGTGTTGTGAGTGCGTCTTACTTTGGATCAACGACCTTTTAGTGATGGCATCAACTTCTCTTTCAGTCGCCTTGATCCATTCTTCACGTTTGTCGAGTGAACTTTGTGAACCTGAGGATTTCCGAATGACGGATCGGAGGAAATCTGTTATCTGACGAGTTGCTCCGCGGTTAGCGGATTTCGCGGGATCCGAATTTTGGGAAGCGCGCGGCGAGAAACCGCGCACTTCGGATGGGATAAGACGATGACGCCGATCTTCATGCCGCCTTTTCACCACGTATCGTCGCGCTACCGTTGTGGGATTGTGACGGATTGCTGGGCCTACCGTCAGCCACTCGAAGCGGCCCCATATAAAGCGTCGGACCGGGCATTTTGAACAGTGCGACCTCGCACTTCTCCTCTCTCGCCTCCAAACCTTCTCGCCGCTCTTCGTCCATCCAGTAGCGGCTCGGTACTTGCCTCGCCGGCACCATGGTGAAGGAGAAGACTGCAGCCCTGAACGGTGAAGAAGGCGGCGGCGAAAGCCAAGGGAGAGCGCCCGGTCGGGCGGCTCCTCTTCATGGGTCCAAGCTGCCGCAGGCTGGGTCCAAGGAGATCGATCCGCCGACCATCATCGAGAAGGATCTCACCGATCTGGCCAATGAAGGACTGATCCCCATGGGTCGGCGAGGCTTCCGGGCACGGAGTGGCAACCGCAGCCTAAAGAGGGTGAGTGTGTCCTCCTGGCCACCCACGTAGATCGGGGGTTTTCTCTGCCGCCAAATCCTTTTTTCGGGGGTTTTTGAACTTTTTTGGAGCGCAACTCCACCACTTCACTCCAAACTACATTGTCTATCTTGCTGCTTTCATTTTGCTATGCGAGAATTTCTTGGGTTGTCGACCGCACTGGGGTCTCTTCAAGCACATATTCACCTGTCGCTCTCAGACGGTGAAGAAAACGAGCCTGAATGACGAGAGGACCCAAGTAATCCAGATGTGTGGGGGACTCGGGGTCCAGATGAGGGGGAAGAGCGCCTTTCCAGCTATGACTCTCCCCGACTCGGTTAGAGGGTGGCAGTCGACCTGGTTTTACTGCCAAGACCAGCCGACCAAGGAGGCGACTTGGCTCCCTCCTTTCTCCATGAGTCGAGTGAACAAGCCATCTTCCCTCAAGGTGTTGCGGAGGAGAAGTCCCAAGTGAAGCTGCTGATGGAGCGTGTAGTCCAGCTTATTCGCGATGGGGTGACCGCATGGATCTCTGGAGGTTTTTCTCCGACGGCGATTCAGCCACTCCAATACCAAGGTCATCCGATGTGGATGTACTCGCACGGATGACACCACTGGTCCATCCAGAGGAGGTCGATGACGCCACGCTGGAGAAGTGGATGACTGCCATCACAGAAACAAAGACAACCCTCACGGAGCTAGGAGGATTCCACCACTCGACTAGAGTTACCAACCGCATAAGGTATAACCACTTATCTCCATCGCGATTCTGCTGCATTCATCTGTTTTGATGCCAATTCGCGAATGACTTTCACCTTGTTTTGTTGTCTTCTAGGTCACCACCGAGATGTACTCGATGCCCAACAGTATGCAGGAAACAACGAAGAAGAAGAAGGAAGTGGAGGTGAAAGTCCGGAGGAATGGGAATCCAACGGCGAGGAGGATGAGGAGGATGATAGCTCGATGACGGGAGGAGGAGGAGGAAGAGGAGAAAGACGTCGATCCTCCTCGCTCGGAGGAAAGGTCCAAGTTGACGCATGACCCGGCGGCCGGGCGCGATAAAGCTGTTGTGCCCACGGGCAATCGACGGCGACCTAGGACAACTTCTCCAGCGCCGACCGAGAAACCGCCAAGCAACCTCGAGCGACGTCGTCAAAGCCGGGAAGGCCTTGCCCAAGATGCGAATGGTCATCCCCACCATCTCCGGTAACCAATGTAACCTTGTATTTCCTTATTCAACATGAGTGAACTTTTGGTCGACTTGATGACTGATCAGCCGATTCTTGAAATCTATAGCGCCGCTACCTCCGAGACTTCAGCCAAGCACGAAGATCGAGATGGAGGATGCGCCACCTCCAACCTTGGTAAGATCTACGAGGTTTCGCTTTTAATCGATTTGGAGCTTTTAGTCGATTGACTTCCATGTTTACTTCTGAATCTTACTTGTAGTTCCGCCACGCCATTGATCTCCCGATGATGACGAGGAAGCGCATTGAGGAAGAGGAGGAACAAGAAAGTGCTCACGGGCAAGGCTGCTCAAGTCGCGCGATTCCCGAGACGCTGATTTCGAGGGAGACAACCCCACTCGGACTTCTCGATCTTTCTCTCGCATCACCGACAAGTGCCCGACCCACTTCGCCGATCGCTGATCCACCATCTCTCTTTGCTACACACCACGTCCCGGAAGACCAAGTAGGTGCTGCTAAGGAGGCCATACGCCAGGCAGGGATCATGATGGAGCATGTGAAAGCTGAGAGGCTAGTTAGGCGGCTTCTGATGCTAGTTCGGCCCTCCAGAGCAATGTCCAAGTAAGTCAGTCGTTGTTTGCTTTGTTAGGATATGCTACCTGAAACTACTTCCTTCTGGAGATTTCCATATCTGTACACCCACTGGGTGTGTGTGTGTCGATTGAACTTTTGTGGGGGCACACTGAGTGCACCCATTGGGTGTAGTCCCCGAGACTATGGTCAACTGCGTGCAGTCGGCTATAGTCTTTATGCTATGATCTTCTTCACTTGACCTGGACGGACCAAGTCGAATGGAACCGTAAAACCGGTGGGGGCACGCTGAGTGCACCCACTGGGTGTAGTCCCCGAGACTATGGTTGATCATGCATTGACTGTAGTCTAAAGAGCTATATATATATATATATATATATATATATATATATATATATATATATATATATATATATATATATATATATATATATATATATATATATATATATATATATATATATATATATCTACTACGGACTGATCAATGACAATTAGCCATGGTTTTAGAATCATAACCTTTTTGCCTCTTTTGGTCGATCGGTCGAACCAAGTTGGTAAACCAAAGGGGGCATCGCTGAGTGCACCCGCTGGGTGTAATCCCGAGACTACTGTCGAATATTTTGATTCGATCGTAGTCTTAGAAATGCTACTATGTTTCCTTAATCACTCGGAAGTGATCTGTCTTTGATGTCTTTCGTTGGTTGACTCTTTGTAGAAATCTTGCGAGCTTGTGGCTCGCTATACCGAGTTAGAGAAAAAGTAGATCCAGCTCAACCTCGATTTGAAGCTTGCTCGGGAGAATTTGCGTAAGGCAAAGGATGAAGCAAAAGGTATGGCTGGTGAGAATTTTTGACGACGCCTTTGTTTTTCTGCTCGTTCTCAACTCTGTTCTCATTGTTGCTTTGCGAGATAAACCGGAAGAGACTTTGAAGAAGAAGGACCTTGACCTTGCAGAGGCCTGTATATGCTTTGGAGAAAACAAAGCTCGCTGAAGAGAAGCTTGCCTCGATCGACAAACTCAAGATGAAAATGCCAAGTCGAAAGCCTCTCTTGACGCTGCTAACAAGGAAGTTAGTCGATCAAGAACGACAAGATTGTTCTGTCTGACAAGGTTGGCCAACTGGCGGGGAAGCGAAACGACCTGGAGATTTATCTTGGAGGGCTTGCCAAGAAGCTGTTTCTCATGCTTGAAGGTAATCTCTTTTATCCGACTGTCTTGCTCTCACCGCTCATCACATGATCGTTATTTTGAGTCCGAGCTGTGTTTTCAGAATTCTGCCAAAACTTTGAAGAAGAAACCACGAGTGGAAACCAGCTTGGACCCCATCAACTCTCCCGTGAAGGACGGTTGCTATGAATGTGCTCCGATCGAGTCTCGCGTTGCTAGCGTGGTGGATTATCTTGCTCGACCGAAAGTTGCGATGTCGCGGATCGACTCGACTCTCGCCGAGCAGAGTCTTCGAATGATCTTGAATCTGATGACTCGACTGAATGAGATTCCAAGTCGAGTGCAGGAATGGAAAAATCTTCGCCGGTGTGGTGCTGATGTTGCTCTATCTCTGGTTCGTGTCCACTTTGCAAAGAAGCGCAAGAGGACAAGCTGGTGTCTCTCAAGGTTGCAAATACCAGAAGCACGACTTCAGATCTTTCATGGAGACTTTCATCGCTGCTGCTACCCGTATTGCCGACGGAATCGACCTCGACCAGTTTGTTGCACCTTCCAGGTCCTCCGCCAAGGAGTAAAAACTTCTAAGTCCCACTTTAAATTTGCCTCGGAATGCCGAGTGGTTTCTGTAACCGATAAACTTTAACAGGCTTAACGCCTGAGCACCTTTGGATCCGTAAGACGTTTATCCGAACTTGATTTTTCCTTTAACATGCTTTGTTTGCCTTCGAGAGAACTTTATTCTTCATTCGGAAGATATTCCGTTGAAATTCCAGTCGACTTGTGCTTCATCTATCCTGCAGGTAGAGATGGAACACATACTGCGACTGACCTTGTCGTCCTTACGGATTGGGACGGACCGCACGTTGTACTTGTGGCAAAGCTCTGAAGGAGGAGGTAGCAGTCGACCTGCACCTCGTCGTCCTTGTGGATTGGGATGGACCGCACGTTGTACTTGTGGCGAAGCTCCGAAGGAGGAGGTAGCAGTCGACCTGCACCTCGTCGTCCTTGCGGATTGGGATGAATTCCTTACTTAGGCGAGCACTGGGCTGCAACTAAGCCCCCGAGTGGGAGGTTTGCTCTCCACTCGGTAGGATTTTTATTACTTAGGCGAACACTAGGTTGCAGCTAAGCCTCCGAGTGGGAGGTTTGCTCTCCATTCGGTAGGATTTCTATTACTTAGGCGAGCACTGGGCTGCAGCTAAGCCCCCGAGTGGGAGGTTTGCTCTCCACTCGGTAGGATTTCTATTACTTAGGCGAGCACTGGCTGCAGCTAAGCCCCAGTGGGAGGTTTGCTCTCCACTGGTAGGATTTTTATTACTTAGGCGAGCACTGGCTGCAGCTAAGCCCCCGAGTGGGAGGTTTGCTCTCCACTCGGTAGGATTTTTATTACTTAGGCGAGCACTGGGCTGCAGCTAAGCCCCCGAGTGGGAGGTTTGCTCTCCACTCAGTAGGATTTTTATTACTTAGGCGAGCACTGGGCTGCAGCTAAGCCCCCGAGTGGGAGGTTTGCTCTCCACTCGATAGGGTTTTTATTACTTTGGATGTTTAAGGCGAATCCTTGGGCTGTTATAAGCCCCCGAGTGGGAGGCTGGCTCACCACTCGGTAGGATTTGAATACTTAGGCGAATACTTGGACTGCAGCTAAGCCTCCGAGTGGGAGGCTGGCTCGCCACTCGGTAGGATTTTGAATACTTAGGCGAGTACTTGGACTGCAGCTAAGCCTCCGAGTGGGAGGCTGGCTCGCCACTCGGTAGGAATTTGAATACTTAGGCGAATACTTGGACTGCAGCTAAGCCTCCGAGTGGGAGGCTGGCTCGTCACTCGATAGGATTTTGAATACTTAGGCGAGTACTTGGACTGCAGCTAAGCCTCTGAGTGGGAGGCTGGCTCGCCACTCGGTAGGATTTTGAATACTTAGGCGAAGCGGATTCGCAGCTAAGTCCCCGAGTTAGAGACTGCTCGCACTCGGAAATGATTTTTTTACAAACTTAGGCGAATCGGATTCATGACTAAGCCACCCATCGGGGAAATTTCAACAAAAAGCAATAACAATCACTGGGAAAATTATAACATTCTTGTCTTAGATAAACTACAAAAGTACTTTTATTACATCTCAACCAAGTGAGTATTAAGTGTAAAAGGGGCGGAGCAGCTCCACGTTCCAAGCTCGAGGCTCATCGATCTGGCGATCAACGTTGTAGAGATGATACGCTCCGTTGTGGAGGACTCTTGTGACGATGAAGGACCTTCCCAAGTGGGAGCAAGCTTGTGTGGTTTCTGTTGATCCACTCGAGGACCAAATCTCCCTCTTGGAAGGCTCGACTCTTCACATTTCGGCATGGAATCGACGCAAGTCTTGCTGATAGATAGTCGAGCGGATCAGGGCCATCTCTCTCCTCTTCCAAGAGGTCGATCGCATCTTGTCGGGCTTGTTCCGCTTCTTCTTCGAGTATAGCTCGACTCGAGGCGCATTGTGAAGCAGGTCACTCGGCAGAACTGCTTCAGCTCCATAGACCGGGAAGAATGGAGTTCTCCCAATGACCGATTAGGAGTGGTCCTCAATCCCCGTGAGAACTGATGGAAGTTCGTCGACCCAAGCTCCTGCTGCGTGTTTGAGATCACACATCACCGTGGTTTCAGCCCTTTGAGAATGAGGCCGTTTGCTCGTTCGCTTGTCCATTAGACGAGGATGAGCCATCAAGCATAGTCGACCAGCGTGCCTTGAGAGGCGCAGAAGGCTTTGAACTTGTCATTATCAAGTTTGACCCATTGTCGGTGATGATGCTATGCGGAACTCCATATCTGAATATCAACTCTCTGATGAAACTGATAGCAGTGCATGCATCGAGGTTCTTGATGGGCTTGGCTTCGATCCACTTGGTGAACTTGTCGACTGCTACTAGCAAATGAGTGAAGCCGCTTCTGCCAGTTCTCAACGGTCCAATCATGTCCAATCCCCAAACAGCGAAGGGCCAAATGAGTGGAATGGTCTTCAAGGCTGAGGCTGGCTTGTGCAACATGTTGGAATAGAACTGACATCCTTCACACTTGTCGACTATTTCTTTTGCCATTTCATTTGCTTTCGGCCAGAAAATCCCTTCGGTATGCTTTAGCCACAATGGTCCGAGAGGACGATGATGGCCACAGGTCCCCGAGTGGATATCCTCAAGAATTATCGACCTTCTTCCGGCGTGATACACTTCGGCCGACTCGATCGCGCTTTCTCGTACAATTGTCCCTTGATCACTTTGTAAAGGCCTTGGATCGACGGACGATCTGTTGAGCCTCTTCTTCATTCTCTGGGAGCTCTTTCCTTAGGATATATGTGATGTACGGCATCGTCGGTCGGGAGTGATGACCACAACTTCCATAATCAGGTCGACCACGGCCGGGACCTCAACTTCACGGATCATTGGCACTCTTTTGCTGGGGGCTTCTTCTGTGAAAGGATCCTCCTGTCTTGATGGAGCATGAATGTGTTCCAAAAATACATCACCGAATGGCTTCCTCCTGGACCCTATCTTCGCCAAATCATCCGCAGCTTGATTTTTCATCGGGTATATGATGAAGCTCTAACCCCTCGAATTTCTTCTCCAGCTTTCTCACTGCATTACAATAACCTGTCATAGCTGGGCTTCTGACATCCCACTCCTTCATCACTTGATTAACAACCAGATCCGAGTTGCCATAGACCATAAGGCGACGGACGCCGAGTGAAATGGCCATGCGCAACCCATACAGGAGTGCTTCATATTCTACTTCGTTGTTGGAAGAATCAAAGTGAATCTGGAGAACATACTTGAGCCTATCTCCTCGGGGGGAAACCAATACAATCCCTGCACCAGAACCGTTCAGCACCTTGGAACCATCGAAAAACATAGTCCAGTGTTCCGAGTGAACTTGGGTCGGAAGCTGCTGTTCAGTCCACTCGGCGAGGAAATCTGCTATTGCTTGGGACTTGATGGCTTTCTTTGCCTCGAATTTGATATCAAGGGGGAGGAGTTCAATCGCCCATTTTGCCACTCGACCAGTTGCATCTCTGTTATGAAGAATTTCCGACAAAGGGGCGTCGCTGACGACTGTAATGGAATGATCAGAGAAATAATGAGCAACCTTCTTCGTGGTCATATAGATCCCATAGAAAAGCTTCTAATAGTGAGGGTATCTTTGCTTTGACGAGGTCAGCACTTCAGAAAGATAATAAACTGGGCGTTGAACTTTGAAGGCTTTTCCTTCTTCTTCCCGCTCGACCGTAAGTACGGTACTGACGACTTGTCCAGTGGCTGCAATGTAAAGCAGCAAAGGCTCTTTGCTGATTGGAGCAGCAAGCACCGGTTGGTGGAGAGCGAGCTTTGAGCTCGCAAACGCTGCATCAGCTTCTAGAGTCCACTCGAACTTGTCTAACTTCTTCATCGATCGGTAAAGAGGCAATGCCTTTTCACCGAGGCGAGAGATGAATCGACTTAAAGCGCCAAGCATCCAAGTAAGTTCTCGGACATCGCACACGCGCGCAGGCGCTTCATTCGAGTATGGTGCCAACCTTTTACGGGTTAGCATCCATTCCTCGCTCGTAAACGAGAAAACCGAGTAACTTCCCACCAGAACTCCAAATGTACACTTTGAAGGGTTAAGCGATATCTTACCTCCGAGATTGGCAAATGTTTCAGCAAGGTCGGTCAACAGGTCGGAACCCTTTCGTGACTTGACCACTATATCATCCATGTACGCTTCCACATTCCGACCGATTTGAGTGAGAAAACACTTCGAATCATCCTCATGAATGTGGCTCCGCATTCTTGAGACCGAATGGCATGGTGACATAACAGAAGCACCCGAATGGAGTGATGAACGCTGTTTTAATCTCATCGGGTCCACACAGACGGATCTGATGGTACCCGGAATAGGCGTCTAAAAAAGACAACCTCTCACATCCCGCAGTTCAGTCGACTATTTGGTCGATGCGAGGAAGAGGGAAATGATCTTTCGGGCAGGCCCGATTGATATGCTTAAAATCGATGCAACGACTTGTCCTTCTTGGGGACCATGACAACGTTGGCGAGCCACTCAGAGTGGTAGATCTCTCGGATGAACTCCGCTACTAAGAGCCAAGCCACCTCCTCGCCAATGGCCTTTCTCTTCTGGACGGAGGACCGCCGAAGATACTCTTTAACCGGTTTGAATTTTGGGTCGACTCGTAGGCGATGCTCAGCCAGCCCCAGGAACACCGGCATGTCGCCAGAGCTTCCATGCAAAGATGTCCCGCTTCTCATGGAGGAACCGGATGGCGCTTCTTCCTATTTTGAGTCGAGTGTTGTTGAGATGTTGGTCGGAGCAGCATTGGGATCAGTCGGGTGAATGTGAACCTGTTTCGTCTCGCCAGTCGACTGAAATGCTGACTCCGTAGCGGGCTTCTTAGCTCGCAACAAATCACTCGGATCTGCAGTTTTCTGATACTCTTGTAGCTCTACCACCGCCAACTGAGCATCGGCGATCTTAGAGCCTTTCTGGAAGCACTCTTCTGCCTTTTTCCGATTGCCCGTGACAGTGATCACGCCCTTGGGACCAGGCATCTTTAGTTTAAGATACACGTAACATGGTCGGGGCATGAAACGTGCATAAGCTGGTCTCCCCAGAATAGCGTGATAAGCGCTCTGGAAATCCACGACCTCAAAGGTCAACTTTTCTTTCCGGAAATGTTTTGAATCACCAAAAACTACATCAAGAGCAATTTGGCCGAGTGACTCAGCCTTCTTTCCAGGAATGACTCCGTGGAAGCTCATGTTGCTGGTACTGAGTCTGGACATCGGAATGCCCATCCCTTTCAATGTCTCCGCGTATAATATGTTCAAGCCACTACCACCATCCATCAGGACTTTGGTCAGTCGAGTGCCTTCAACAACTGGGTCGACCACCAATGCTTGCCTCCCATGGGTGGCAATGTGCGTCGGGTGATCAGACTGGTCGAATGTGATGGCGGTCTGGGACCATTTCAGATAATTGGGAGTCGCCGGAGCAACCAAGTTCACTTCCCGATTGATAACCTTCAATCGACTTTTGCTTTCGACGTCAGCAAAAATCATCAGGGTGGAATTGACCTGGGGATATCCACCATCACTGTCATCTCTGTCCTCAACTTTGTCTGTCTCCTTATCCTTATCCTTGAGTTGTTTCCCTTGAACTGCTGAATCAAGAGCCGACATCGTCGAGTGGTATGTTTCGGGTAAATGAGTTTACCCTCTTCATCTTTCTTTGTATGAATATGACATGGCAAATCCAACACGTCGTTTCCATCCTGGTCTTTCACCTTCTTGGGGTTCCAAGGACCCTTGGGTTTCCCCTTGAACTTTCCTGGGGTCACGGCCAAGGCCTCTCCGGGAGCCGCTGGCTCGGCTTTGCGCTTCGCTTCGATTGAATTTCCTCCATGGCCTCATTGGCAGCCGATTTATATTTACTACTCCGGAGCCGATCCTCTTCTTCACCATTTGCATACTTGGTGGCAATCTCCATCATCCGACTCAGGGTCATATCTCCGGTTTAACCAAATTTCAAACTCAATTCTCTGTTCTTGACACCTTCCTTGAAGGCACAGATCGCTGGTGATCGACACATTCTCGATCGTAATGCAAAGTGATCCACCTCTGGATATAATCTCTCAAAGTTTCACTCGACTTTTGCACACACGACTGCAACTCCGTCAAACCTGCTGGTCGCTTGCAAGTTCCTTCAAATGTCCTGACAAACACTCGGGCAAGATCTTCCCAAGTGTAAATAATGCTGGGTGCTAACTGGTTCAACCACGCCCTGGCTGAACCCTCCAACATAAGAGGCAAATGCTTCATGGCTACCTCATCGTTGCCACCGCTGATCTGAACCGCCACTCGGTAATCTTCAAGCCAAGTGTTAGGCTTGGATTCTCCAGTGAACTTATCGACTCGACCGCCAACCTCGTTGGGAGGAATCATCTGCGGACTCGATGGCTCTGCTGAAACAGTCGTCCCAAGACATGAACTCTGCTCTTTGGAAGGAACATCTCTATCGTGGCCGTCTCGGTGAGCTCTGTTCCTGTCGACCAAACCTTGAACGATAATAGATCTCGCATCAAAGCCTGGTTCCCTGGGGTCGACTGGAACTCTTCGCCCAGCACTGTGTTGGCGTCTGTCATCCTGCTGCCGAGGAGCGTATGATCCACCCCTTGGGGGAGGAGTGGGAACTCGACGTCGATCATTACGATCGAATCGGTGCTCATACTGCTCGCGGCCCTTGTATTGATCATCACGCCGGCCCCCACGTTCCTCACGCCTCGGGGGCGATCTCGAACTATGGGCCGACTGGACTGAATTCGCAGCGACGGATCGGCTGTGAACCCTATTCCGCGACTGGGATACAACTGAGTTTTGATCTCCTGCCGCCGGAGCAAATCCCGATTTGTTGCAAACCTCTACCCGCCTCCGACCGGGAAGGCTGAATTGACTCGCTATACGGGCGGCAGCTGCTAAATTCTGAATCGGAGTTCGATATACCTGAGTTGGTGGTTGAAAGAGCTGGCGTCGACTGGATTCTGGAACCCTTGGTCGCGTACGCTCGTCGAGTACTCGCTAAAGATTCTCGGTCGAGCGCGCAGCCAAGTTAATGTTGCCGCATCCTCCAAGGCGCGAGCCTCGGGGGTTTCTCCAACGATAGGAGTGTGAAGTGCATCCATGTTCCGACGGCGAAGCTCCTCCCTCTGGAGCGAAGTGAGGGGCTCGGGCAAGTACTCTTCGTGGACTTGCTCGGATCGTCTCCACCGCCACCTCCGTTGGTGCGGGTGAATCGAGGGGACTGCATGGTCCATCGACCATCGTAACCTCTCGCCGCCGGTCATCGCTATCGCATTCGGACGCAGCTCTGGAGCCGCCGAGCAGGCGTGGAGAGATTCATCGGGCTCGATCGCGCGACATGGGGATGGCCGATGGCGGGCCACCGCATGCCTCACCCACCGCTGAAGCCTCGACCGACCGAACGCTTGCGCGGTGGGAGATCGGGAGTGAAGATAGCGCAGAGCCGACCCATCTTTGGCCGACGGTTGCCGCAGGAGGACGCCGCGGACGACGCCTGCGAAAGTCGTCTCCCAGCAGACGGGAGCGCGTCCACGTCGAGTGGAGCCTCCAAAGACAAGCGGAGTCGTCGGCGATTTAACGTGGCGCACCGAGACAGATCTCGTGGCCGTCGACCAGAACTCCACCAAACCATGATGCCGAGATCGAAATAATCCCAACTTCTCCAACAAATCGCTAGAACACCTGCCCCACGGTGGGCGCCAACTGTCGTGGTTCTAAGTCTGACAGTAGAATGGGGGGTAGGTATGGAGAGGCAAGATCCTAGCTATGGAGTAGTTGTATACGCAAGGGATTTACGAGTTCAGGCCCTTCTCAGAGGAAGTAATAGCCCTCGTCTCGGAGCCGGAGGCGGTCGATTGGATTATATCGTATGTATTCAGAGTGCGAACCCTTCTACCTCTGGAGGGGGGTGGCTTATATAGAGTGCGCCAGGACCGCAGCCAGCCCACGTAGTAGAGGGTTTAAGGTGCGTTAAAGCTAGGTGTTACTGGTAACGCCTTACATAAAGTGTCATTAAGGTCATAAAGACTATTTAACTACAGACCGTTTGGGTACCGAGTGGCTCTTGGACTCCTGGTGGTCGAGTGGGTCTTCATGGTCGAGTGTCTTCGAATCTGTCGAGTGGAAGCCTACCAGGTCGACTGGAAGGCTGCTTCTCTTGTGAGTGTCCTTGTGGAGGGTACCTTTGGGCAGGTCTATGACCCTACCCCAGGTACATGACTTCATCAGGTGTCGCTAGCTTACTCATAACAGAAGGTGAATCAAGTGCAGAGCTAGATGGCAGTTCCTTACCTCCCCTCGTAGTTGAGGGATGAATTTTCGTATTAGTGTCTTTCAAGTTCTTCATAGTGTCCAGCAGATATAAATCCCAAGTGACTCAAAGAATAGAGCTATGCTCCCCGGCAACGGCGCCAGAAAAAGGGTCTTGATAACCCACAAGTATAGGGGATCGCAACAGTTTTCGAGGGTAGAGTATTCAAACCAAATTTGTTGATTCGACACAAGGGGAGCCAAAGAATATTCTCAAGTATTAGAAGCTGAGTTGTCAATTCAACCACACCTGGAAACTTAGTTCTGCAGCAAAGTGTTTAGTAGCACAGTAATATGATAGTGGTGGTAACGGTAACGGAAGTAAAGACAGCAAAAGTAATGTTTTTGGTATTTTTGTAGTGATTGTAACAGTAGCAACGGAAAAGTAAATAAGCGAGAACCAGTATATGGAAAGCTCGTAGGCACCGGATTAGCGATGGATAATTATGTCGGATGCGGTTCGTCATGTAACAGTCATAACATAGGGTGACACAGAACTAGCTCCAATTCATCAATATAATGTAAGCATGTATTCCGAATATAGTCATACGTGCTTATGAAAAAGAACTTGCATGACATCTTTTGTCCTACCCTCCCGTGGCAGCGGGGTCCTAATGGAAACTAAGGGATATTAAGGCCTCCTTTTAATAGAGAACCGGAACAAAGCATTAGCACTTAGTGAATACATGAACTCCTCAAACTATGGTCATCACCGGGAGTGGTCCCGATTATTGTCACTTCGGGGTTGCCGGATCATAACACATAGTAGGTGACTATAGACTTGCAAGATAGGATTTAGAACACACATATATTCATGAAAACATAATAGGTTCAGATCTGAATTCATGGCACTCGGGCCCTAGTGACAAGCATTAAGCATAGCAAAGTCATAGCAACATCAATCTCAGAACATAGTGGATACTAGGGATCAAACACTAACAAAACTAACTCGATTACATGAAAAATATCATCCAACCCATCACCGTCCAGCAAGCCTACGATGGAATTACTCACGCACGGCGGTGAGCATCATGAAATTGGTGATGGAGGATGGTTGATGATGACGACGGCGACGAATCCCCCTCTCCGGAGCCCCGAACGGACTCCAGATCAGCTCTCCCGAGAGAGATTTAGGGCTTGGCGGCGGCTCCGTATTGTAAAACACGATGAGTTCTTCTCTTTGATTTTTTTCTCCCCGAAAGCCAATATATAGAGTTGGAGTTGGCGTCGGAGGGTCTCCAGGGGGCCCACAAGGTAGGGGGCGCGCCCAGGAGGGGGGCGCACCCCCCACCCTCGTGGACAGGGTGTGGGCCCCTTGGTCTTCATCTTTGGCGAGGATTTTTTATTATTTATTATAAGGTATTCCGTGGAGTTTCAGGTCATTCCGAGAACTTTTGTTTTCTGCACATAAAACAACATCATGACAATTCTGCTGAAAACAACGTCAGTCCGGGTTAGTTCCATTCAAATCATACAAGTTAGAGTCCAAAACAAGGGCAAACGTGTTTGGAAAAGTAGATACGGCGGAGACGTATCAACGTGCCGTGCCGAAGCAGGGACAGATCAAGTTTCTTCGAAGCCTTGGATAATGTGGCTGCGTCATCAGATATCCCCTGGATTGTTCTTAGGGATTTTAACATGTACAGATTTGCACATGAGAAGTCTCGTGGCCAGATTAGTTGGAGGATGATGGAGGTTTTTAACGCCTGGATTCGTGAACACAATCTGGATGATGTTCAAATTGATAATAGGCGCTTTACTTGGTCAAACAAGAGGCAGGCGCCTACTCTTGCCCGCCTAGATCGAGTGCTTGTCAATGCGGCGTGGAACCTTAGCTTCTTACAGTCAGTAGCTACATGTGTGTCAACAACTACTTCAGATCATGTGCCCATCCTTGTGTCTTTCTCTGCGGATACGCCCAACAGTAAGATTTTCAGGTTGGAAAATCATTGGTTGGAGATTGAGGAGGCCAGAGATATCATTGTTGATTGCTGGTCCAGGGGCATCAGAGACATACACTCCTCTGCTTCTGTCATAAACTTTAAGATGAGGCGAACAAGGGCTGCTCTTCGAAGCTGGTGCAGAAGACAATCCAGCTTGAAGCTGCTTATAGAGAACAACAAACATGTGGTCTGTTTTCTGAATGTTGTTGAAGAGCGGCGCAGCTTGTCTGTCTTGGAGTCCGTTCTGAGGGAGTTTGCCTCAGCCAAGGCAGAACAGCTTATCATATGGCAAACGGCCTTCTGGAGACGACGTGCTAAGGTTCGCTGGTGTGTCTCAGGGGATGAAAACTGTCAGTTCTTTCATGTTGCTGCCAATTGTCAAGCTCGGCGTAATAACATCAAGGTTATTGTCAAAGATGGGGTGGAGCACTTTCAAAACTGCCAAAAGCTCAGCCTGGCCACGAGCTACTTTGCTGAGATACTTGGTCAACCTGCTCCCTCGAGGCCTTATGTCCAGTTAAGCTCGTTATACCAGCATGAAGACTTGTCAGAGCTAGCTGAGGTTTTCTCTTGGGCGGAAATTGTGGAGGCCATTGACAGGTTGCCAAACAACAAGAGTCCCGGGGCCGGATGGCTTCACGAATTCACGAACGAATTTTACAAAGCCTGCTGAAGGACGATCTCCTCCGGTTTTTCAGTGATCTGCATAGTAATAATGTGAGCTTGGATGGTATCAACACTGCGTTCATCACCTTACTACCTAAGAAAGACACTCCTCTAGAGCTGCGCGACTTTCGGCCAATCTCTCTGGTTCACAGTACGCCAAAGTTGGCTTCCAAGGTAATGACTAATAGACTAAAAAAGAGGATACCTGACTTAGTTCACTCTCTACAATCTGGGTTCATGCGTGGCCGATCAATCGTGGAAAATTTCGCTTTGGCTGCTGAGATGATACAGTTTGCTCATAAACGGAGGCTGCCAGTTGTTGCTTTAAAGTTGGACTTCCACAAAGCTTTTGATTCTGTTAGTTGGCAATGTCTGGATCAAGTGCTCGAGGCCCAGGGTTTCCCTTCAACATGGAATCAGTGGGTTCACTCTCTACTTTCCACCGGACGATCTCGAGTTCTGATCAATGGCGAGATGGGTGATCCTATCCTTGCCAAACGAGGATTCCGGCAAGGTGATTCTCTGTCACCGTACCTCTTCATTTTGGTTGCGGACGTGTTGCAGAGGATTTGCTGTCACCACTTCCAGTAGGGTACCCTGCTGCATCCCCTTGGATCGGACAGGTTCTTTCCAGTGCTACAATACGCAGACGACACGTTGATACTGTTTCGGAGTGACCTGCAACAGGCGTCTGTCATCAAGAGCATTCTCTCCTGTTTCTCAGATTTCTCTAGGCTGAAGATCAATTTCCACAATAGCACGCTCGTACATGTCTCTATGGAAGCGCGTGTGGCTGATGAGATTGCCCAGCTCCTCGGCCGCCCTGTTTCGGCCTTTCCCTGCACGTACCTCGGGTTGCCACTGTCCCTGCACAAGCTCACGCATGGCATGCTGCTTCCTGTTATTCACAAGGTGGATCGGAGGTGTCCGAATGGTTGGCCACCTTCCTTTCCATGGGTGGTAGGCTCACCCTCATCAATTCTGTTCTTGCTGGCATCCCGAGTTATTTCATGTCATGCTTCCCCTGGCCTAAAGAATCCATTGAAGCTTTGGACAGTCTGCTGCGAGCTTTCTTCTGGCAGGGCAAAAACAAGGTCAAAGGGGGTCAGTGCCTTGTGGCATGGGATAAAGTTACTCTTCCTCGAGCGAGCGGGGGACTGGGCATCCGAAACTTACAAGCACATAATCAGGCCATGCTATGCAAATTCATCTCTAAAATTCTGCAATCTTCAGAGGTTCCGTGTTACCAATGGTTCGCCACGCAGTATTGTAAGAGAGATGTGCTTCACAGTTCTGGTAGCAGAGACACGGTCATGTGGAGAGGTTTCAAGGAGTACATTCCTCTGGTGATCAACTCGTCGCGCTGTGTGCTGGGCTCTGGTGACTTAATCTCCTTTTGGCATGATCAGTGGCTTCAGGTTGGCAGGTTGAGGCAGGTTTTCCCGGTGCTTTTCTCTTTTGCCAGAAGGCCAACATGCTCTGTTCAATCCCACTTTAGCCATGGTTCCTGGGTGGTGCAGCTTCATCCAAACCTAACCCATGCGGCCACAGCAGAGTTAGCGACCCTCCATGTTCTTCTCCAAGAGGTGGCCCCTGATGATACAGCCGACGATGCTCGATCTCCGTCAGTAACAGGGGACCGCATGAGCACCAGTTATTCTTACCAGTTGCCCACCTTCAGAGGGATCAAATGTCCAATAGTATCCTGGGTGTGGGACTCGTTAATCCCTCTCAAGCATAGAACCTTCCTTTGGTTAGCCTTTTGGGGGAGGCTTAACACCAGAGATAACATGTTCAGAAAAAGCTGGTCCGCCATTGCTCCGTTTGCCGACTGCGATACCTGCCCTGCGTTAGAAAGCATTGCTCACCTTGTGCTGCATTGCAGAGCAGCATCTGCTTTATGGAACACCTTGGGGTTGGGCTCTTTGACGCATGCATCATCCAACATCCTTTCTTTTGTCGAAGCAGCCGGCAGGCAGTTGCACTCTAGGCATAAATGGAATGTGGTTTTTGCTGCTTGCGCTGTCACTGCATGGCATGCCCGCAACGATCGAGTTTTTCATTCAAAGCTATGGTCTGAGACATATATTAAGTACTATGAAGCTGATCTCATTCGACTATGGAGTTACAGGGCTAACAAGCAGCAAGACAAGACTGATCTTCTCTACTGGTGCACTCTGATTACTGGCTAATCTGCAAATCTGTTGTTGCCATCCCCTCCTTGTCTCTGTAGTCTTCCTCCCCTTACATTTCTCTTCTTGCTTGTGATCTTGCACCTGGGTGCACTTCACAACACTATGTAACATGCCACTTTCACAGGTTTTAACCTGTTTTGAAATATAAGGTTGGCATTCAGCCACCTTTTCTTTCAAAAAAATAAATAAATAAATACAAAAAATCTGAAGATTAAAATCTGCTAGTAATAATTTGTTGTGTATTAATTAGAGCATCCAAATCCAAACCCAAGACCGGTTCCTAATATCAACATGCATTGCACCTATATCTACACAATGCACGCTCCTAGGGAGTACACATATGTATCTACACATATGCATCCATCAATGAGCGGACTATTGTTGTTCTCCTAACTATTTTACTGGTTGAGTGATCATGTTTTCCCTTGGTAGGTCTCATTATATCATTGAAAGCAGCTAAGAAGGCCATTAGACGTTAGTGACAAGACACACAATGACTCGTGAACATAAATCACATCAAAAATTATTATTTTTTGACAAAGGGAATAATATTAATATCGTGACATCAAAAAATATATATTGGTTGTATTCTTCCTTCGCTTTCTCGTCATCCACTTGAGCTTGAAAAATCCTGCTTTCTTTACCCTTCCTCGACGGTTCTGGTCCACGATATCTTCTCTCTATGTCGAATTTCTTTCTCTGTTGCTTCATATTTCTTCTTCCTGATGGCATGAGCGGAGTGGTTTCGAGGTGTTGCATGTTTTCATCTTCCTCTCATGGCAATACCTCTTTCTCTCTTATTTTCTGCATCAAAGGGAGGCCCTCTTATGTCATCTTTGATTTTAATTAGTTGTTGTTCTCCCTCCTTAATTGCTTGCTCTCTCGTAAGAGTGGTTGGGATCCCCCAAGTGTAAGGGTGTTGTAACCTAGCAGTAAGTATTTCCCTCGGTTAGAGCAACAACTAATCGAGCCAGTAGGAGCACCTAGCAAACAAAGTGAGCGGTACCTGCACACAAAGCACAAAACACGCTTGTCCCCAACACAACAGAGGGTTGTCAAGCCCCTTGTCTTGCTAGTTACAAGATTAAAATGCAAATGATACAGATAGTTGGTAGCAAAGTAAAACGGTAAAGTAAAAGTAGCAATTCCGACGAAGATTTCAGTAATGGATAACAGACTCTCTTGAACAAGCAAGTGGTGTGGTGAACAAATTACAGTTGGGCAGCGATTAAATTGGAATATTCATATTTATGACTGACCATTCATGGTATAATCTCATATAGGCATTACATCCATAATAAGTAGACTGTTAATCCACCTGCATCTACTACTAATGGTCCACTCAAAGACAGCTATCCAGCATGTATCCTGAAGTATCAAGTTTACAAGAAACAGCGCATTGCAATAAGCATGTTGACATAATGTAGACATCAAAACATCAAGCAGTATAATGAGACACCGTCATTTTATCCTTAGTGGCAACAATACAATATGTGTCTTGTCCCCATTCTGTCACTGGGATATAGATCGCCGCAAGATTAGGCAGCTCATGGAGAGAGAGAGAGAGAGAGAGAGAGAGAGAGAGAGAGAGAGAGAGAGAGAGAGAGAGAGAGAGAGAGAGAGAGAGAGAGAGAGAGAGAGAGAGAGAGAGAGAGACGTCTAACTACTGCTATGGACTCTAAGGTCTTCAGATTGAGGCAGCTCATGAAGAAGCCTCCGACAATGGATTCCCCCTCCGGTAGAGTTTCGTAACAGGCCTTCAGATTGGATCTCTTCGGAAGAATCTTGCGGCGACAAAAAAAATCAGATAAAAATATCTCAGAGGGTTTATGTATTTACATAAATTTATGGCGGTTGAATGGATGAAAGGCGGTAAAGTGTGGGGGCCATACGACCAGGGGGCACCCTGGGGCCTAGCCGTGCTAGGTGGCCATGTGGGCCCCCTTGCCTCTTCTCGTTGCCCCCGATGCTTCCTGGAATATCCGTGCCTCGAAAAAAGTTGTATTAATCGGTAGGGTATTTTGACCTCTGTAGATATGAATTTTCTGTAAAACCAAAAACATGTAGAAAATAGCAACTGACACCGGACACTAAGTTAATAGGTTAGTCCATAATTAACGTGATCCGCCCATCCATAAATAACCTAAAACCAACAAACATACGAAACCAAACCAAACCACGACATACAATCACGACGCTGACTGCCCATTAAAAGTAGAGATAACTTAGGGTATTTTGTGCTGGTAGCAAAATGTACTCGAGTTAGAGAGAATTCAAAGTAAAGAAAAAAAAAGGCATAAGATGAGGTCTAGTAGGGAAAATGTTGTGGCGCTTAAGATGCAAAATAGAGTTGTTTGGTACATAGTACATACCCCCATTCCTACGCTAGTTCGTAAGTGGGCCGACCCATATAGTCTCTCCTTCACTGGTATTGCCCTCCAGTTCTCTGGGCCGTTTTTTTTTACTTCTAGTTGTTGGTTTTTCCTTTTATTTTTTAAAAATCATACAAATTTTAGAAAATAGTAAAAATATTTTTCAAACTTGTGATTTTATTCTCAAACATTTTTCTATTCATATTGTGTTGAATTCACGAACACTTTTGAGTTCATATTTCTTTTCAAATTCTTGAACTTTTAAAGTAATCGGACCAGTTTTTTTGCAGGGAGCAACGCATGACACTCAAACACCAATGTTGTCCCAAACATCTTTTTTTTGTGAGCCTAACAAAACATGGTTATCGAACCAAACATGAGTGCTCCTGTTCCACGCGCTATGCGTTGGATATAGTGCAAACGAGTTACGTGTAAATTCTTCCCCTCTAGGAGCTCTAGGTGGGCGGGCCCATATTCTGCTTGATTTTTCTTTGTTTTATTCGTCTGTTGCTGATCGCTACGTTTTTGCATGCATTTCGAGTGTTTCAAATTTCTTAAAACACAAATTCAAAAAATATTTATATTTTTTACAAAAATTACAAGAATTTGGGAAAAATGTTCACGGATTACAAATAAATACAAAATTTCCAAAAAATGGTCACAAACTAAAAATGTCCATGAATTCCAAAACAGTAATTAATTGAAAAAATGTTCATGAAATATAAAAGTTCCAAAATATTCATAAAAATCATGAAAAATGTTCACAAATTTATAATTGTTTCCTGAATTTTAGAAAATTTTGATGAATCCGAAAAATATTCTTGGATTTTGAAGTTTTTTCCTGGATTTTAAAGTATCCAGGAAATTAAAAATATTCCCTAATTTATAAAAATGTTCACGACTTTAAAATATGTTGCCCAAATTCAGGAAATGTTCAAGAAATATTTTTCCGAAAAACTAAATTAAATTAGACAATAATAAAATTGGTAAAATCAGGAAAGAAAAATGTGTAAAATTTGTTTTCTAGAACCTTCCAAAACCTGCTGAAATATGTAAACAAGCCGGCCCATGTAACTCGGGGAATAGAGAGGATTGGCCCTCCAAACACATCGATGTAAGCCGTCTCTTGCCTGGTCAGCATCGCCCACCTCGCCGCACCGTCCACCAGCCACCACTTCCCGCTTGGCCGGTTCCCCCTACGGCCTCGACCCTCGGCCCTGCCACACGATCCTTGAAAGTTGACACATGGAGAAGAAACACAAAACGCTGCTCAAATTAATATGGTAGTGAAATGTTTAGCCGCTAACTATATTATCTTATACAGTCCTAAGGCCAAAGTGCGATCAGGCGCTTGGTTGAAACCAAGATATAGCTACGAGGTCACATTGATGCGGGTTTTGATGTGGACACACTTGAGGGGACTATTGGAGCAGTCATCCGAGACCATCATGGAGGGTTCATTGCAGCTACAAATGAAGAGATTGATCTTTGCTTTGACTCATTCGTGGCGGAGGCAATTGCAATGAGTTTGGAATGAACCTGGCATGTACAGTTGGATGTAGTAAGATCAAGGTCAACTCTGATGGTGTGGAGGTTGTTGCTGCCCTAATCGATGGTTACTCTTCTTCAGTAGCTTCTATCTTTGATGAATACTCCCTCCATTCCTAAATATTTATCTTTCTAGATATTTTAATAAGTAACTACATACGGAGCAAAATGAGTGAATCTACACTATAAAATATGTCTATATACATCCGTATGTGGTAGTCCATTTGAAATCTCTAAAAAGACAAATATTTAGAAACGGAAGGAGTATTATTTTATGTCGCTTGATTTTACACATGTCATCTATGATCATTGCAATAGAGAAAGAAATCAAGTAGCTCATGAACTGGCTAGGATAGCTAGATTTTCTCCTCCAAATATCTGGATGGACACTGCCCCGGATGTGGTTATTCCTCTTATTGTAAGTGATGTTATGATCCTTATGAATGAAAGGAGGAGATAATTGTCAATAGAAAATAATAAAAACCGGTGAGATCAGGAAAGAAAAACATACTATAAAATCGGTTTTCTAGAACCTTGCAAAACCTGTTGAAAAAAACACTTTGTAAACCTGTAAACTGGCCGGCCCATGTAACGCGGGGAATAGAGAGGATTGGCCCTCCAATCACGTCGGCGTAACCTGTCTCTTCCCCGATCAGAACGCGTCGCCACCGCCCCGGCCTCGCCGCACCGTCCACCAGCCACCGCTTCCCCGGTTCCCCCTACGCCCTCGACCCCCGGCCCCGACCCACGATCCTCAAAGCCCTAATCACCCACTCTAGCCTCTGCAGCTGGCTGTTCCTGACACCCCTTGCGGTGCTGACATGAAGTCTGACGACGACGGTGCCGACGGCAGGGAGGAGGGCCGGCCCGTGGCCTGCGAGACGGGGCCGGGGAAGAAGGATAGGAAGAGGAGGCGGAAGAGGAAGCGAAGCAGCGCCAAGGCTACGCCGCCTGCGCCTGCGCCTCCACCTGCCCCATCCCAGGAGCACCGCGCTACCACCAGCGACGACGAACGGTCGGCTCAGGTAAGGGCCATGGTGGGTGAGCAGGTGCGGCATATGCTTGCCGTCCGCGACGCCAGGAAGAAAGAAACTGCCGAGCTACGTAAGAAATACAGTAACTGCTATATCTGTGTTTTTCTTCCTTAGATCTGTTTATCTTTCCGCACTTCTTTCGAGGAATAACAAACACTAGATTGTGGAATGTTCCACTCTTCATTTGTTCTCACATCCTTCCTTTATCGTGAGAAGTTGAACCAATCGATCTAGTGTTTGGTTGTAGATGAGCATTAGTGTGTACATGGGGTGGTAATTATATTACATTCTCTGATTGAGTACAAAATTAACTCAAAACCAATAACTCGTCTGTGTGAATTCAGAGCGCCTTTCGATTTTCTTATCCGAAGCACCTTAGTAGGCTTGCCGCAGATCACATATCACATTATTATCTCCATTCAGCATGCCTTTAGTATTTCGCACACCGTCTAAAAAACCAATATGTTCTCAGCATGCCTTTTGTATTTCTACTTGTAATTGTTGATGACTGTATCATAAAGCACCTAATCAGATTATGAGTGTGTCAGTCATTTCATACGTGGAAAAGGTTCTCTTGCTAAAACATTTTCATGATTTTTTTTCACGGCGGCATGTCATCGATCATATGCAGTAGACTTTTTAGTCTGGAAAACTAATGCAAGACTTGGACGGTTAATCTGTTATCTCTGCATAATCATTTACTCTAATTGGGCATCAGACACATCTTTCTATCTGACGATTTTTTCCATGACTATGAATTGCATATCGTAGTTAAACGCCTCAATGGGGAAAGTGACTTTTCTGTGGAGGATACGTTTGGTGACTGCAATGATGGCAGCCTTGAGAGTCTCCAGGCTCGTAAAGTTGCATTGTTGGTCTCAAAGTCAATCGTCAGCCTGTCTTCTTTTGCAGGTATATATATCATAGGGTTTACTTAGTAGCCTTTTTTTCATATTCGGTTTGCACTGAATCCTCAGTATATAAGGTGTTCTTAATAAAGTTTAGGCGGAAAGAGGATCCGTGTTTGCTCGGGATTTGTGATGCGCCAAAAAGACGATACCGATGCAAATATGATTTTAACCTCAGCAACACTTGTTAGATCTCTGAATGGAGATAACAATGTGATCTCTGACGTGACGGTAACTGTTGCCTTAATCCTTGCCAAGTCTGTAGATGTTATTTTAGTAGTTTGTCCTTCTTTATTTATTTTTTGATAAGTGATTCAGGTCAAGGTGCTTCTACCTGATTGGCGTATAACCGATGGCCATATCCTTCTTGTGGATTTTCACTATAATGTAGCTGTTGTCAAAGTTGAAACTGATTTACCACTCTTAGAAGAAGGCACTACCAACAATGGAGTTGTGTTAGCACTTGGACGTGCATATGAAGGTGGTTATATCATGTGTTCACGGGGTCAAGCTGTAAACAAAAAAAGCACTTTTGGGTGTTTGGAGCTATTGGTGTCAAGCTGCGAAATATCCATGGTATAATATATATCGCATTTACTTTATTATTTTCTTATTGACCCCCTTTCATATAGTTATGACCTGTGTACCGCACAAACCTAGATTGAACTTAATAACAAATTAATAAAACCTAAGAAAGAGGAATAGTCTAATTAATTGACCATAGTTCTGATTCTTTCTTGTTTTGTTATTTGTAATCTCAATTTAGTGAAACTAGGCAATCATGAAGAATGGTACTCCTTCAATCTGTAAGACAGAAGGAAGTGGTCTCTTTTGAACATATTCCATGATGAAATTATTGACCCTCCACCCCACCACACACACAAGCAAAAAATAATGAGGGATGAGCTGAATCTGAACTGGCTAATCCACCATCCATGGTGCTGCCCAATTGGCCCCAGGAGACTTAGCAAATTATTTGTTTTTTTCTTGATTATGCTGACACTTTTTCCCCATTATTTATTTTTTGTTTTGGAAGGCTGGTTCTGGAGGACCTCTTGTCAATTACAATGGTCAAGTTCTCGGTATGAACTTTTATGAAGACAATCAAACATCGTACCTTCCAATGTTAATTGTTTCAAGGATCCTGGAACAACATCAGAGCTTCGGGTAAACTATTCTAGTTGTGATGCTTCTACTTATTCTTTTTTGATTATATGTTTTGCCTTTGCACTCTTATTAGGGGAAATGGACTCGTCATTTGTTCTTTATTACTTACCTTATCCTTTTTATTTTGGCTGAGTATGTGTCAAATAAGAAAAAATTTCTTATTGTGCAGGAAATTAAATAGCCCTTGGCTTGGATTAAGGTATACTTCTCTTCATATGGTGTCACTGGCAACCCTGGAGCGTATGTATCGAAAATTCCCAGATGTTGACCAAGGTTTATATGTTTCAAAGGTATGTATCTCTTATATTTTTTTAATTCTTTTATGCTTTATTTATCTTATTTGTATGTCAAAAATTTCCTCTTAAGAATATGAGCCTTCCAGTTTTAGAGTAAACTGACAGGCATTGCATGATGTCATCTTTAGCTCAAATGTTATACACGTTCTTAATAGTGGATTGGGTTTGTACAGGATTGGCCTCAACATACTTAATAATATAAAGATGTTATGTTCCTATTTGATAATATTAATGCCAATGTTATTTGATTTAGTTTCTTATAACCGGGCCCTGTTTCCCGCTAAATCGTTGGTGGGGATGGTGGTGGAAGCAAGATCTCCCCTGAAAACATAAAAGGAAGCTGGGGAATAGCCCTGTTGCCATCCGGAATAGCTCTGTTGCCAGGCATAGTCACACAGCAGCATGCTGATGGCTTCAAAGGCTACAGCAATGTTAGTGTGCCAATGCTCCTCAAGCACCGCTAGGCAGACAGCAGTGTCAATACAGATCGTTTGCATCGGACTGATTTATATCTCTGAAAGGTTGGATAGTGTTTGATTGGTGCCAGTCTGATATTTCGGAATGGCATATCAAATCAGAATTTCTCCGTAGGTGATGCTGAAATATAGGCTGCTACAACAAGCATTTAGCTGCTTGATGGAAACTCTTTGTTGCTCATCCAATTAGGATTTCCTCATTAATTAGTACTCCCTCTGTCCCATAATATAAGACATTTTTTGACACTAGACAGAGGGAGTACTATTTTGTAGCTCATGCATTAATATTGCTGCGGGCCCATACAGAAATGTTGGATCTGCGAAAGTAGTATAAATAGCTAAGCACGGAGATATTAAATTTTGCTAAAGTTTTTCCTTCCAAGACGTGCATGATATGCAGTCTATAAGTTGCACGAATAGGCAAGGAAATGAGGGAGGAAATTTGTAAAAGAACATGGAAGGAGCTCTATTTATGCTATTGACCAAGATTTTAACATAGAGATGAAAGAAAAATTGAATTTACGACCCGATTATTTCTTCCCCATCTGTGTCTCATAAAGGTAAGCTGTTAAACTTGGCGGCATGAGGTACTTCAGGCCAATAACTTGCTACGTAGTCTTACATGCCATTGATGCTATTTCATTCTTCGCCGCACAATAATACCTTCTTCATCAGTTTTGAAAATTAATGGTTAGCTTTGCTTTGATCAATTCCACAGATCACAGAATGTTTGACCTTGAGTAGCAGTATCTGTATATTTAGACCATTGAACAAAATCGTGCTACTGATGAAAGGAAACATGTAAAATTTCTTATTCAGTAGTGCATGGCAATCTCCATGCACAATAAAGGGAACTCACAAAAGAAGCTTCTTTAGGAATTGGAATGCAGATTACATGGCGTGTGTGTTATCTTAAAAGGAATATATGTATAACTTGCTGAAAAGTATATGTACAGTGTCGTATGCAAAAATAACAAAGGAAAAAACTTAAACCAATTACTCTCCTCGTTACATTGATGAACAAGAAGAAAAATCTGAATCACCTGCCTCAAATTCCAGTACAGGATCTACTAGCTGTCCAGCCATTGAAGGCATACCCCGTTTCGGTAAACAATACTTGTTGGCACCAATTTAATTACATAAGAGAAAACTCTGAAAGCAATCACGTATAGTAATTGCTGGCTTCAGGCCCTTTTTTAGCATGGAAATTTATGGGTTGGGGAACGGGAGTTTTAGTGGCATACCTTGAATACCAAATTGTCAGGAGCTTAATGGTCTTGTCCAATAATATATTGTACCAAAACTATCAGCAAAGTTGATGCAACTCTGCGATTTTAGTGAAAAGAAACATAAACATGAGAACATATTGAAATATGATGGTGTGAAGGGGCAGAGTTAAATCCCTTACTCTTTGGTCGTGTTCTGCTGCTTGATTGATCCTCGCTACTCGCTAGGGGTGTTTGAATGGTTGCCCTGATGGTTATGTAATGTGAGGATTTGAATGAGGCATGCTGGAGGTGTCTTTGGGAGAAGGGAAAACATGAGTTTTATGAGTTGACCTGATGACATGGCTTATGGAGATGGTAAGAAAAATAGATAGCAGGGGGCATTTGTTTAGTCATAAAGCATTCCTACACACAAGAGCATGCTTTTATCTACTATATTTTCAGCAGATGAAAGCAGTGGCGGAGCTAGCGGAGATTCAAAGGGGGGGCCAAAGGAAAAATATGCACCTTTGGTAGGGCCAAATGAGAACAATCTTTTTATTTTAAGGCTCTTAATTTTTTTCCTTCAGAAAATATGCTACAGCTGGGGGGGGGGGGGGGGAGGGCAATGGCCCCTACAGCATTCCATGTAGCTCCGCCACTGGATGAAAGTGCTTGTGGTTCTCCCCTCCCGTGTCGCTCCCGTGGGCGACCCGGGAGGAACCCTAGCCGCCACCGCAGCAGTCCCCCTCTCTTCCTCCTCCCGCCGCCGCCGAAGGGCGTTGCCGGGAAAATCCCGCGCGGCGCCGGCGGCGGCGGGGACGGCTCTCCTCCTCTCGCTCGGATGGCGCGGGCGCTGGGCGCCCATCGGCGGCGGGGCTTGCGTGCGGCCTGGGGCGCGCGCCGGGCGGCGGTGGCGCTTGGAGGGCGGCGCGAGCGGCGCGGTGGCGTGGGCGGCGGTGGTCCGGGTCAGCCGCATCGATCTGGGGGTGCTCCATGCCCAGATCTGGCTCCCCTTGAGCAGCGGCTCACTCGTTCTGCCGGTGCTCCCGGTGGCCGTGTCCGGAGGATGACGGCGGGGCGGAGATGCTGGGCGGTGCGGCGTGGTGGCACGGACAGCGAGGTGGTGAAGGTGAGCTGCTCTGCTTGGTCTGTGAAGCTTCATGGCGTCCAGATCCGGCCTTTCCTGTGGCAGCAGCTGGCTCGGGCGGCGGTCTTCCGTGGCCACGGCCGGGGGGTCGGTGGTGGATGCTGCTGGCGGGGCATGATGTTGCGGTGGAGGAGGTGTGTGGCCGGTGGTGGGAGGTTTGGTGCTGATGGCAGCCAAGGTTGCTCTAACTCCTTTTTGTACAGATGCTCGAGGTGAGTGGCCGTGTCTTCGGAGCTTCTTGCTGGACCTGGCGGGGACGCTCGCCGTGACTAGCATGGGGATGGGGTGGTCTTGTGTTGCTGGAATCAAGCGCTGGCATCTGTGTAGACGACCAGATTGGGGATGCTTCAGGCGAAAGCCTTGTGCCGACCTTGTCGGCAACGATGACGGCGACGCCTTTGGGCGCCGTTTCCCTTCTTGAAGGGTCATTGGGGAGCTGCTGCCACCTGCTCATTCGTGTGCTCCGGGCGAAAGCCTTAGATCCTTTATTGGTTCGGACAACGATGGCATCTCGATGTCGTTCTCCCCACTAGTGCAGAACCGGGCAATAGCACCGGTTCGTAAGGCCCTTTAGTGCCGGTTCCCCAACCGGCACTAAAGTGTGGTCACTAAAGGACCCCCCCCCCCCTTTAGTACCGTTTCAGCACGAACCGGTGCTAAAGGCCAACCACGTGGCACGAGCCAGCTCCGGGGGCCGGGAGCCCTTTAGTACCGGTTGGTAACACCAACCGGTACTAAATGTTTGTGGGTTTTTGTTATATATATATATATATATATATATATATATATATATCATCAATGTCTCACAAACCATCATATTAATTAATTCACACATACACACATGTATAGCTATATACAATTTGTCCTGCATATGCATGTTGCCTTCGGAGCCAGTGGCATTAGCCTAATTGGTGCCTACGAAGCACGATGGGGGCGGTAGCGGGTAATAGTATTCTCCCTTCGGATTTATGACCTGGTCGAGCAAAATTCCCACTATTTCCTCTTGAAGTGCTTCTAGGCGCTCCGTTTCTAGGAGCTTCTCCCGCACCTCTGTGAACTGTTAAGAAGGAGATCAATATGCATGTGTATTAGTTGTGTGACTAGATATCGATAATGGTGTAAAAATTGTGAATAGTGTTTTGACAAGCGTACCCATTCCTGTCTTTGAGATCTGCTCCTTTCGGACGCCATCATGCGAATGTTCTCGCAAACGCAGAATACACACAGATCAGACCCCTGCGCCTGCTTCAGGGCCTTTACGAGAATGGAATCTGATCAGATAATAATTAATCAAGCATGATAATTAAATAGATGGCAGCTAGCTAGCTAGCTAGTACTACTTAATTACTTACCTTGGGTCGAAACCATTTAAGCTTTTGTTTCCATTCGCCTTCCGTGACGCTGATGAACCTTGCCCAAGCCCTGCCCGCCGACAAAGAAAATGAATAAAGGGGTTATTAAATAGTTCATATCATGAAAAATGACGAACTAAATAGGCTGAGATATATAGTTAATAATGATTGAAATTACCTGTTGACTATCCCAAACAAGATGTTATAGTCAGTTTTTTCTGTGAGTAGCGAGTCCAGTATTTCAACTGTTCCGGCGTCAACTTTAATGATACACAAGACCCAGTGATATCTGCATGCACACACGTTTGCATGTCTTAATTAAGCGGGCATATGTAAGCAAAAACATGTAGCTAGCTAGTAGGCAAAAACAGAGAATTTGTAGTACAAGACAGTGTGACTCACTGGAAGTTGTAAGGAAGTAGTATATCTTCATTGTATTTGAGGCGCTTCAAGAACTCTAGCATGTTGTCCTCTACGTCCTTTTGATGACGTGGATTTATTTTCCATGTGTATTCATTAACGGTGTTTGGGTCAATGAACCCAATGCCAAAGCGTCCACCTTTTCTCATTTCATATATCTTCATCCTGCATATAATACCACAGAAAAGAATATAGTGAGGATAATTACAGGTAATGATTGATCAAAAGGATCAGTACAGCTAGCTTGAGACTTAAATTACAGAAAGGAATCACTTACGCACAATAGCAACTAACGATAGATTTGTCGAAAAGCGTCTTGATTGTATAACTGAAACAGTTCAGAATTCTCAACGGACACAACTTTCTCATGGAAGTAATGCTCCTCCTTGACATTCACCATGAGGGACAATCGATCGGAAATCTTGGTAATGTTCATGTACCATTGATGTAATTCATACATTCTCGTTGGGAGGTTCTTGACCTTGTCCGGATGGACCAAAGGTTGGCCCCGGACATATTTCCGCTTTATTTCATCCTCTCTAAGCACAGGCATGGGCTCGATCTCGAGGAGTTGTCCAACAGTGATTTTGAGAACTTCAGCCTGCATTATATGGTTCTTCGTTATTACCACATTGCCCACCTCAGAACGTAAACTGTTTGCCCACAATAATATTGGCGCCACGTCTTATCACGTGTTGTTGGCACAACAAGCGAGGGATCGATTGCGCCGCTGTTCTCCCAGTGGGGAATGGTTTTCCGCATTTTTGACAACTGCTTCTTGTTTGCTCGATCCCGAGCTCGCCTCCTTACGTGACGTGCTCGATTTAACTTCCTGATGTGGCGCTCATAGTCTGTGTCAACAGGCTTGGGAGCTGGTGGTTGAGCCATCTGAATGAAGTGGTCAATCGTTTCCTCGTGCACTTTCTCCCTTGGCGGCGGTGGCGGTTTCGTGCAAAATGGGCTTCCACCTCGGACTTAGATATGGCTGCGATTTCCTCCTCGGACCTGTCATAAGACCTCTACGGAAGAGGCGTGAGGCTTGGACCATATTTATATCGCTTGCCTCCGCTTGTACTTCTGTACTACCTCGACTCGTGCCGCCACGCACCATAGCTGCGGGTGTCTCTTCTGCGATTGCTTGGCGGCGGAGACGCCGCCGACGGGCTGAGTTGGACGAGGAGGAGTGGCCGCTGAAGATGTGCGGACTTGGAGGAGGAGTGGCCTGAGGTTGTGCGGACTTGAAGGAGGAGGGCGTCGACGCTGTGGCGGACTTGGAGGAGGAGGAGGCTGACA
This sequence comes from Aegilops longissima, assembly GCA_021605205.1. NCBI lineage: Eukaryota > Viridiplantae > Streptophyta > Magnoliopsida > Poales > Poaceae > Aegilops > Aegilops longissima. The sequence continues at coordinate 806,552,289 of CM038677.1, forward strand.
CTTTGCGGACTTGGTGGACTTGCAGGGCGCGGAGACTGCTGACTCGGTGGCGGACTTGACGAGGAGTCGGATGACGCGTGTCGGTGGCCTTGAAGATGATGCAATCCTTTTCCATAGGATGATACGATGGTTGGCGTCTTCGAGAAAGCGCTCGTCCTCACCTCCAGGAATGTCAAGCTCTAGCCCCGAATATGGGTCCACCACCTCATCAACCAAGACACGAGCATAGCCCGCTGGAATCGGGTTGCAATGGAAGGTTGCCTCGGGGGGATTTGTAAAAGCAACGGCGTCCGCCACCTTCATGGATATATTCTTCATTTGAAGTGTAGCTCGCAGTTAGTGTTCTCCGTGATGTCATCCACGGGGTATCTATCCAGCATTGCATCGTCCGGGGCGGAACCCACGCTGCTTCTCGGCATGGATGGGGCGGTGCTATCCAATGCTGGATCATCCGCTAGCTGCTGCAGCTGCTGAGACCCCCTTTGCTGGCTAAGTGAGTCGATCTGCTCCTGCTGCCACTGGAATTTGACTGCCAATTCCGCTTGACTTGCTTCTAGGTCTTGAAGGCGTTCATAGTCCCGCTTCCTCTGCTCCTCCTCCATCTTCCTCTTCTTCTCCTCCGCAATCTTCTTTCTCGCACGGGTTACGTAGTCGGTGTTCGAAGATGAAAACCCTCATACCACGGAATAGCGCCCTTTCCTCGTGTTCTTCCGGGTGTTCAGGATTTCCAGTGGCACGCGTAAGCTCGTCGTTCTCTCTGTTGGGCTGGAACACCCCGATCGTGCCTCTTCTATTGCAACAAGTATCGCATCGTCGGCTCCGTTCAGACATGCCTTCGTCGAAACTTTGCTGTCTTGGGTCCAACTCCCCCATGCGCATAGAACCAAGTCCTGCACAGGGGCCAGCTCTTAGTATCCGGAGTGACACCTGCATCCTCCATCTCTTTCTCGACTTATCCCACTTAGGCATTGCCACCGCGCATAGCCACCTGGCCCCACTTATGGAACTTATCCTTTTTTCGGCATTCTTCTTGTTTATTCTCGACCGTTTCTTAGCTAATTCGAATCCTTGAATTTCACGAAATCGTCCCAATGAGCACGTTGGTTCTCTAGTGTTCCCTCGAATACTAGAGTCTTCCTTCCTCCTTGACGTACTTGTCCCATTCACGATTCTTGTGGTTCTTGAATGCAACCGCCATCTTCCTAAGAGCAGCGTCCTTGACTTTCTGCACATCTGCTTCTGTGAAATGATCTGGTAGGGTGAAATGTTCCATGAGAGTATCCCAAAGCAGATCTTTTGATTCTTGTCGACAAAAGTAACATCTGGACGTGGAGCAGCGTCCTCTTTGCCTTTTTGTCCTTTGTCTTTTGCTGGCTCTCTCCATTCTTGAAGGAGATCGGAGTTGGTCCTTCACAAGAACTCCGACCGACGAATGAACTTGTCCGCAATCTTCTTAGGCGCTAATGGTTCGCCATTAGGTCTGACTTGCCTCAACATTGTACTTTCGCCCTCCTTCAACTTTTTGTTCGGGCCTCGTTTAGTCCTTTTGCTCAAGATTTGCTCGATCCGGATGGCTGAAAGAACAAAGATCGATTCGTTAATATATCTTCAAGTCATTTAAAACATGTGATGATCACCAGAAACCTGCTTATATAAATATATATACCTCGCCGGTCTTTGTTGTTTCAGGATCAACATGTTCTTCGTCATCGTCATAATCGTAGTTCATGACTTCATCAATTCGATCGTCGCGATCGAATATCATATCACCCTCTCCGGTGTTGTTTAGAAATTCGGAGCCGTCATAATCTTCTTCATTCTGATTATCATCTGGCCCGCGTATCATATCGAACATGGTCTGTTCTCCCTCTCTGTCGGTATTGTCTGCCATAGCTTTTATTTAACTAATTCAAAAGAAATATAAAACAATTTAGTATTCAAATTACATCGTCTCGAATAATAGATATAATCTCGAATACTTCGTCTAGAATAATAGATACAATCTCAAATACATCGTCTCGAATAATATATAATATTGAATAGTACATCATGGCTAGCTAATTAAAGATCGAATACTACGGAAGAATCTAGGACACTCATGGTTCCTGCGTCATGGCGGTGGACACCCAAAGAGAAGGAACCCTCACAGAATCATAGCTGAAGTGAGATCCTCAAGATCTTGCCGGTATTGGAGAACCTGCCGCCTCTAACGCAACCATGTAGCGATGGGCGTGCTCGTCCTCCTCCACGACACGGCGACGCACCTCCTCCGGCGGGGCGGTCCCTCCGCACCAAACTGGCCCACGCGAACGCCACCAAACGAGATCAGGGTCGACGCGGGACCCGGGCCGGGTTCCTCATCAAGCGGCGCCCTCCGAGCAGCACCTCCCAGGTGCCAGCCAGTGAGCCAGTCCGGACATGGGCGGCTGGGCGTCGTCGCAGACGGTCGATGGCGAGGATGCGGGCGGGCATCGTCGAGAACAAATACTAGCTATATGCCCATAAAAAATAATATTTTTTAATGATTGGATTTTGATAACTGAAATTTCTAACATTTCTACTATTTCAAAAATCTATATACTATTTCATACTAATTAAGCATCTAACACTAAAAACAGAAAAACAATTTCTATACATCCATTAAAAACAGAAAAACAACATTATATAAAAAATTCCATACTACTTAAACACTAATTATATCCATCTAACATGCATTCATACATATATACTAGTGAAAAACAATAATCTAAAAATCTAAACTAATTAAACATACAAAATACGTATATACTAATATATACATGCATTCATACATATATATGTGTATGTGTGTGTGTTCATCATGCTTGTGTGTGTGTGTATGGGCTCGGGAGGGGCGCCCATGGTGGCCTTGAGGCGAGGGAGAGGGTTAGAGGGGAGAGCTCACAGGCGGCGCGGCAATGCGGGCAGGCGACGGCGGGGGGCAGCGACGGGGCAGGGCGTGACGCTGGGCGGCGACGAGGGACGGGCGCGACGGGACGGGCCCGGGCGGCGGCAGGGACGGGCGGCGGCGGGACGGGCGGCGGCGGCGAGGGGCGAGGGACGGGGCGGCGATGAAGCGGCGGCGACGCGACGGGTCGATGACGGCGTCGATCGATCGGGCGGTTCAATGGGGAAGCAGAGGAAGAAACAGAGGAAAAAGAAATTTTTCAAGTGTTGTATATATAGAAGGCACCTTTAGTACGGTTGGAGCCACCAACCGGTACTAAAGGTCTGCTAACCAGCCAAGCAGCGGAAGCAACCCCTTTAGTACGGGTGGTGGCACAAACCGGTACTAAAGGCCCCTAAGTACCGGTTTGTGCCACGACCGGTACTAAAGGGGTCTTATTAAGCAGCAGTGCGGATCGGCAAGTTTAGTCCCGCCTCGCTAGCCGAGGGGCGACCGCACTGGTTTATAAACCCCCGTGCGGTCGCTCTCTCGAGCTCCTCTCCAAAGCAGGCCTACTGGGCTTACGTGTTCTTTGCTGTCCTGTGGGTCCACTTGGCCTTTGCGGGCCTGCATCCTGGCCCAACAACAGGTTGGGTTTCTAGTCGTATGCAGGCCGCTACGGCCTAGTAGGCGGGCTTTTTTTTTGCTTTATTTTTTGTTGTTGTTTTTTTTTGTGTATTTAGAGTTTCTTTGTGAATATTTTTGCTTTAGGTACAAAAAATTACAAACTTTCTGTTACTGCCCGTAGTTTTCAAATTTGAATAGTTTAAATTTTGAATTATTTGAAATTAGTGTGAATAACTAGTTTGTGAATAATTTAACTTTAAAAATCAGTAAAGGCATGAAAGAATTTGTTTGCACATAAAATTTCTTCGCGTTTCAAATGCCAAAACACATAACTACCCTAACTATTACAGAGATTCCCCTCTGGGTGTGAAACACGGAAGAAAGTGATGATAGTGAAGCCGATCATATCCCAGATCTTTGGGTGTGAAACTTTTTCTTCGCGTGTGTCCCTTTGCGCCGTAACCATGGAAAATCTTCATCATTTAACGGGATGCTCGGGTCAATATTCACTGTGAATGGAGAAATTTCATCAAACTTTTCATAATCTTCTGACTTGGCTGTCTTGTCATCCACTCCCATGATGTTTCTCTTCCTAGAAAGAACTATGTGCCGCTTTGGCTCATCGTACGATGCATTCGCTTCCTTATCTTTTCTTTTTCTTGGCTTGGTAGACATGTCCTTCACATAGAAAACATGTGCCACATCATTGGCTAGGACGAATGGTTCGTCTGCATACGCAAGATTGTTGAGATCCACTGTTGTCATTCCGTACTGCGGGTCTTCCGTTACCCCGCCTCGTGTCATATTAACCCATTTGCACCGAAACAAAGGGACCTTTAAACCACGTCGATAATCAAGTTCCCATATGTCCTGTATATAACCATAATATGTTTCCTTTCCCGTCTTGGTTTCTGCATCAAAGCGGACACCACTGTTTTGGTTGGTGCTCTTCTTATCTTGGGCGATCGTGTAAAATGTATTACCATTTATCTCGTACCCTTTGAAAGTCATTATATTCGAAGATGGTAACTGGGACAGCAAGTACAGGTCATCTTCAATAGAGGTGTCATGCATGGTACGTGTCTGCAACCAGCTGGCGAAACTCCTGGTTTGTTCACGTGTAATCCAGTCATCAGACCGCTCCGGGTGTTTGGGGCGTAGCAAATTCTTGTGTTCATCCATATACGGAGCCACCAAGGCGGAATTCTGTAGAACTGTGTAGTGTGCTTCAGTGAGAGAATGTCCGTCCATACATATTATTTGTTCCCCTCCTAGCGTGCCTTTTCCATCCAGTCTGCCCTTATGCCGCGATTCAGGAACACCAATCGGCTTAAGGTCAGGAATAAAGTCAATACAAAACTCAATGACCTCCTCATTTTGATGGCCCTTGGAGATGCTTCCTTCTGGCCTAGCACGGTTATGAACATATTTCTTTAAGACTCCCATGAACCTCTCAAAGGGGAACATATTGTGTAGAAATACAGGACCCAAAACGTTAATCTCTTCGCATAGGTGAACTAGTACGTGCGTCATGATGTTGGAACAGGTTGTCCGCCAGGACCCTTTCCAAATATCACCTTCAAATCCTTGACCATATCATGTACATCAGCACCAGTACGGTGGCGAGGCTTCGTCCGGTGATCCGCCTCACCTTTGAAATGCTTGCCTTTCTTTCTTACGGGATGCCTACTCGGAAGAAATCGACGATGTCCCAGGTACACATTCTTCATACAATTATTCAAATATATACTGTCGGTATCATCCAAACAGTGCGTGCATCCGCGGTATCCCTTGTTTGTCTGTCCTGAAAGGTTACTGAGAGCAGGCCAATCATTGATGGTCACGAACAACGCCTTTAGGTCAAATTCTTCCCCCATGTGCTCATCCCACGCACGTACACATGTTCCATTCCACAGTTGTAAGAGTTCTTCAACTAATGGCCTTAGGTACACATCAATGTCGTTGCCGGGTTGCTTAGGGCCTTGGATGAGCACTGGCATCATAATGAACTTCCGCTTCATGCACAACCAAGGAGGAAGGTTATACAAACATAGAGTCACAGGCCAAGTGCTATGGTTGCTGCTCTGCTCCCCAAAAGGATTGCCATCTGCGCTTAGACCAAACCATACGCTCCTTGCGTCATCTGCATACTCCTTCCCGTACTTTCTTTTGATTTTTCTCCACTGCGACCCGTCAGCTGGTACTCTCAACTTTCCGTCTTTCTTACGGTCTTCTCTGTGCCATCGCATCGCCTTGGCATGCTCTTTGTTTTGGAACAAACGTTTCAACCGTGGTATTATAGGAGAATACCACATCACCTTGGCAGGAATCTTCTTCCTGGGGCGCTCGTCCTCGACATCACCATGCTCATCGCGGCTGATCTTATAGCGCAATGCACCACATACCGGGCAAGCGTTCAAATCCCGTTACTCACCGTGGTAGAGGATGCAATAATTAGGGCATGCATGTATCTTCTGCACCTCTAACCCTAGAGGGTAGACAACCTTCTTTGCTTCGTACGTACTCTCGGGCAATTCGTTGTCCTTTGAAAGCATATCCTTTATCATTACCAACAACTTTCCAAATCCCTTGTCAGATACACCATTCTCTGCCTTCCATTGCAGCAATTCCAGTGTGGTGCAAAGCTTTTTCTTGTCACCTACGCAATTCGGGTACAACAATTTTTTGTGATCCTCTAACATGCGCTGCAACTTCTTCTTCTCCAAATCACTTGCGCAGTTTCCCTTTGCATCGGCAATGGCCCGACCTAGATCATCAACGGGCTCATCGATGCCTCTTCTTCAGCTTCTTCCCGCATTGCCGCCCAGCTTCTTCCGCATTAACGGCTCAGCTTCTTCCCCATTGTTGTATCATCGTATTCAGGGAACCCATGGCCAGGATAGCTGTCGTCGTCCTCTTCTTCTTCATTGTCTTCCATCATAACCCCTCTTTCTCCGTGCTTGGTCCAAACATTATAGTGGGGCATGAAACCGACTCAAACAGGTGGGCGTGAATGGTTCTTGGCGTAGAGTAATTGCGACCATTCTTACAGCCAGCACATGGACAAGGCATAAAACCATCCACCCGCTTGTTTGCCTCAACCGCAAGCAGAAAAGTATGCACGCCCTCAACGAACTGGGAGAGCATCGGTCATCGTACATCCATTGCGGCTCATCTTCATTACACAACACCGAATAGACCAAATTAATACAAGTTCATACATAAAGTTCATACAACACTTAAATGCAACAAACAAATAACTCTCTAGCTAAAGCATTTAAATGCAACAACAAATGCGATCAAGATCGCAACTAAGGTAACAATTGATTCAACAGCATAATGATACCAAGCCTCACTATCGATGGCATATTTTCTAATCTTTCTAATCTTCAAGCGCATTTTCTCCATCTTGATCTTGTGATCATCGACGACATCGGCAACATGCAACTCCAATTCCATCTTCTCCCCCTCAATTCTTTTCAATTTTTCTTTCAAGTACTCGTTTTCTCTTTCAACTAAATTTAACCTCTCGACAATAGGGTCGGTTGGAATTTCCGGTTCACATACCTCCTAGATAAAAATATCTATGTCAACTTGATGGGCATAATTTGTCATAAACACGAAATGCAACAAATAGTTTTAAAAGAGAATATACCACATCCGAATCATAACAAGGACGAGGGCCGACGGGACGGATATCAAAACCATGGCACTATGTATAACAAACAACGTCGGGTAAGATAATTTTTATACGAGTAACTATATATCCAAATCACACAAACATCAATTTTTATATAAAATTTCATGAACAAGAGGCTCACCATAAGGTGGTGCGGCTGACACGACGACAGTGCGAGCGATCGACGGTGGTTACGACAGAGATTTAGAAGGCACTAAGTAAACCACACCTACATATGCAAACTAAGTGTTATTTTGACCTCAAATTGCATATAAATCAAATACTAGCACATATATATATTTCCTCCCAAATTACTAAACTCACAAATTAATAACTATATAAACCAATGCAAGAGCTAATCTAGCAATGAGAGATGAAAGGACAAAGTTGCTAACCTTTGTGATCACTTGAATGGATGGGGGCCTTCAAATCTTGACAAATTTTGGGCAAAATGTGTGATGAGCTCGAGGGAGAAGAGGAAGAACAGAGAGGAGAGGAGAGGGAAAGGGGAAGAACAGAGAGCTGGACGAAGGGTTTATATGCAGGAGGACCTATAGTACCGGTTCGTGGCACGAACCGGTACTAAAGGTGCTGGAGGGGGCCCAGACTGACAACATCATGTCACCACCCTCATTAATACCGGTTCGTGGCACGAACCGGTGCTAAAGGTTAGCCACGAACCGGTGCTAAAGGCTAGCCGTTGGAACCGGCACTAATGTATACATTTGTGCCGGCTCTAATACAAACCGGCACTAATGTGCTTCACGTTTGACCCTTTTTCTACTAGTGCCCCCTTGGGGGCGTTGTTTTTTGGAGCCACGAAATTCGCTGTTGGTTGCTCGATGTCTGGGTAGCAGAGGTTGATGGGTGGTTGGAATGCTCGGTGGTGGCGGTGGAAGTGATCTGTGGCGGCGACTGGTGCCTTGGTCATCCTGGTGCTGTTGGTTGACCTCTCATGGGGGCTCGTGGCGACGGTGATGTCTCGGTGTTCGGTGCCCTTCGACGGCGCGTGAGGTTTTGTTGCTTTGCATAGTGCTCTGGCTCCCTCTATTTGTGATGGTGGCCATGGTGTGGTCTAGAGGAGGTGCAGGGGCTGTCTCGGCGGAGCATTGCCCTTTGGCACGGTCAGTGGCTCTCTCTGTCGCGACGTGGCTAGGCAATGGGATGCCCTTCGATGGCGACTGTGACTTCCTAGCTCTTCACGGTGTGAGTGATCGCAGGGCAGCGGGTGACTTCTTCTCTTCGTCTTCTCGGCAACGAATCTCCTTTCGACCGATCCATCAAAGCTAGCTCCTGCTCTTCTCGGTTAGCCTAGTGGTGATGGGTGCTAAGTTCTTGGTGTCAGCTACTTGTCGTAGCTTGTTTCCTGGTTCTTCTCTGTTGTCCCTTGTTCCTTCTTGTGTGTGTTGGGTGCTACACTTGTGCAGCCGTTGTGTTTGTATCTCTGTCTTAGCTATGATAATGAAAATGGTTCAGGCCGGCGTAAGCCCGCCATAGCTCCGTCAAAAAAAATATTTTCAGCAGATTTGCTTTGGAAGTTAGTGAATTGTATGTTGAATTACCGTGCACCTGTTGGTTTTTTAATATACTATTTTCACAATATCCATATAGATTTTTGAATTCCAAAAAATGCAATATCAGAGTTATGTTTATTTATTTATTTTCTGTCTTATTATATAGTTTCTTCAGTAGCATGTTTGTATAAAATGGATCGAATAAATTGCTAATTAGGTTGTTGAGGGATCATCTGCTGATGTTGCTGGGTTATGTGTCGGTGATGTTATTGTAAAATGCGGTGAAAAAGTTATTCTGACTGCTCTAGAGGTAACTATGTTTCCCGTAGCTTATTGTTATGATTTTGTGTGGTTGTTTGCTTTTTGTACTAATGAATATAAATCACAATGCGTTCATTAGTTTGGTTCAATGTTATTGGATGCTGCGGTGGCCCATGTTGAATCCTTTGGAGGTTGTGATGGAGACATGACAATTGAGGTATTTAGTATGTCCGTCCAGAAGATATGTTTCTGGATACCGTCATATCCCTGGTTCTTTTCTACTTTTCTTTGCCATATTCTTTTTTCATAAAATTATCTCTTCTTATTTACAATCTCTATATTATTAGGTTGTGATAAAGCGGCAAAGAGATGGCAGCACACTATCAAAAACTATCGTTGTGGAGATGCTGAAAGAGAACAATTATAACAGGCATTTTGTTTCTTTTCTTTTCTTTTATAAAAATATTGATGCCATGTGGTACAGCTTTATTTGTACCACCGTCATCACATCTTATTTTGTTTTGCATTCAGGTGGCCTGCGCCGATGCCAAGCTACAAGATGCGTGTTATAAATGTCACGCCGCGTGGCATAGGCGGCTACTAGCACACACACACACACACACCCCCCCTGCCTGCTACTCTTTTTTTTTTCAGTCTAGCGTTTGCATGGTACTTCACTTTGTCGGATTACACATCTTTTTCATGATCTCCATGGCTTGTATTTTCGTTGAGAAACCATGACTTGTAATTCGGTGTGGATCTCGTGTTAATCCATAGTTATAATAACAAGCCGATCAGGGAAAATAAATTGGAGGTACACTTCTAGGCGGCCTTGGAATTTCTGACATGTGATTCAAAAAAATTTGCATCTCCATTTCACGTAGTAGATATCACGCCGGGTAGAGGTGTTTATTAGGCATTTCGTCGACTGTGGAAGACTCCCTGTGGACTCTTGGATTTGCTTGGCCTCCCTCTCTGCTCTTCTGTTTTACTACGATGCTGCCATGTTTTGGGCCAGTTCTTTTGGGCGATTCTCCGAGAATCGCCATCCTCTCTAGCTTCTCCCAGAATCGCCACTATATATATTTTTTACAATCCTATCTAGTTAAGGTCTAATTAGCTAGGATTGTAAAAAATATATGAAGTGACGATTCTAGAAGAAGCTGGGGAGGGGGGCGATTCTGGGAGAATCGCCTAAAAGAACTGGCCGTTTGTGTACTACTACTTCATCTCATAGTGTGTCAGGTTGCACTTCTCCTTTTGCTTGCCTTCTGGCTTGTAATTTGCTGTAGATCTTGTGGCGATCCATCGGTTTAATACAAAGCAAGGACTTCCTATCAATTTTCTTTGGAGATACTTTCGTAGAGAGAATTGAAGTTTCGAACCATGTTTCACTTTTTTGTGCATCCCATTTGAAACAAGGTAAATGGTTCTATGATAAATGCTTCTACTGGACCGATTGGTCCTCGCTCGTGTTCTTGCTCCCAAGCGCCTCATATTTCGAACTTCTCCCTCCCGAGCACCTCTACCTTCCTTCGCCGCCTTCCTCAATGGGAAGGCCCGAGGGGACCAGCCAAACGCCTCTTTCCACATGCGATCTATCTCCCCCTTCGTATGTTGGTCAATCCCTGGGTTCCCTTCCCCTCCATTGACCGTTCCGGTGGCGGCGGTAGGGATGGGAACCCTAACTCTGAAAGCGATTCCTGTGCTGCATTGCTTGTGTGTTCCACAGGTCCGGTTCCTTCCGGCCAAAGTCGATTTGGCACGGATGGTGGTCTGGTGGGAATAGATTCATGGGACCCGTTTAGGGTTTCGAGGCTAGGTTTTGTTCGCTTGCCGTGCACGGCGGTGAGATGTGTATTCTTGGCCAACGACGTCGAGGTAGGAGTGATGCCACCGGCAGAAGATTTTGACCTATAGTTTCACCTCTGCTACATTGATAGCTGCTCCAAAGTCGGTGTGGAACTCAGTGGGATCTCTGGACATAGGTGCGCCATATCTAGCTTCTCCACCTAGGGGACTTGGTTTTGGTCTTGGAAGGGGATGACAAGCTCAACATATGTCCTACAGTGGGCGGTGGGATGGTCTTGCATGCCTACCCCGCCTCGGTGGTGTTCGTGTCAGACCTAAAGACTGGTGTACCGGGCACATGTACAACCGACGAACCACAGAGAAGACGACCTTTAGGCCGCCAAGAGGATCTAAAAAGCATGGATAAAAGAGGATGCACCCCTCACTTCAAAGTTGATGGTTCATGTCCTCTCTCTCCGGCAGGCAATGCGGCAACGCGCGTTGGGCAGCGACAGGTGCAGGTCTTGTTCAATGTGGAGGATCCTAGTGACCTTTTGTTATTTCTTGTATTTTGGCGGGGGTTGGGGGGTCTGAATATATTTTTCGCAGGCAAGAAAAGCAAAATTAACAAAACATAACCTGATATACAATTGCGATTAATGGAAAGGGGATTCCTCATTAAAAAGGATTTATCTTAGAAACATTTTGTTTAGAATAACCAAGCTTTATGGCATCTCCAAGGTGGACCCGCAAACCTCCCGCAACCGTCCGGACCACGAAAGCCATCCAACGCGGTCCTATGTCGGTCCGTGGCGCGGTTTGGACGTACTTTCTCCAGCAAATTGAAGACAAACATAGGGAAGCTTTGCGAGAGTTCGGACGTCCGTCTGATCAATCAAAAACCACCACGTACCTTTCTCTATCTGGAGCAAATTCTTTTGCTTTGCATTAGTGTTTGTCGGAAGGTTTTGAAACCTCCTAACATGTTAGGCGGAAGCCACTTTATTTCATTTTTTAACTACTAATCCATGCATTAGTAGTGCTTCTGCCAACACTTGTGAAAGGCTTCCGCCAATACTCATTTGGATTACTGTGAGCTAAGTACATGTAAAGTGACATTTTTATGCATGCACATTCCCTTCCGCCAACACATGAAGGCTACCACCAAAAGTGTGTTTCGTTCTTTAACAAAGCTACTAACAATCCATGCATTATCATAGTTAGTCATGCATGTGTCGGCTGAAGCCTTTTTCAAGTGTTGGAGAAGCTACTAATTCATGGATTATCATAGATATTGGGCGGATTTTGAAAAAGCAAGGAAGACGTTTGCGGGTAGCGTTGGATGACCGACTCCCGCATCCATGTCTGCGGACTGATCTCCCCTATCCACGGATGGATGCGGGAGCAAATTTACTGGTGGCCGTTGTAGATGCCCTTATGAAGAAAAGTTCACAACGCTAGGGATACAAACGGGATCATGTGGCTGTCCCAACCAAACACGACGACTACAATCTAGAGAGTCACTCATACAGTGAGCTGCTATACAAACGGTTTTAACCCCTTTTCACGACGGAGTTTTACACCGTCGCCCTATGTGTGCGATAGGGGGGTTCTTCCCACATGACCCAGAAACCGTTGGCGATAGGCAGCGATGTTGCAGACACGTTGCCAAATGTAATCGTATGCGATGCAGAAACATATCGCACCCACTACATTCTGGCACACGTGTGGGATTGGTGATCATACGTTTCTAATTACGCAGTGAAACCAAACCGTGTTTCATATTGGACCGTTTTTTAAACTGTACCTAAGGCACACGGGCCATCATAGAAACTGTGTGCGATATGTGCCCCATCGCACGAGTATTCTATGGCAATCGTCTGCCATGCATGAAACCATTGCACGTTTCCTGAACAATTTACGAGTGGGATTGCAGTTTGCATTGGGCACGGTTTTCTCTAAACTCTCCTGTGCGATAATGTGCTATCACAAATGGTTCAGAAGCCTCTACGCACACGTAGAAGTGCTGCAAATTGTCTGCGATTTGTTTTGGATCACCGACGGTTGCCATATGAGTGGCGTGTGCTTTCCATTCGGAATCGCACACATTTCTTGAACAATTTAAGTGTGGGATTGTGGGATTGTATTTTTTATTGGCCACGATTTCCTATAAGCTTTCGTGTGTAATAATATGCTAACACAAACGGTTCAGGATGCCCTACGCACACGTAGATGTGCTGCAAATCGTCTGTGATTTGTTGTGTATCACTGACGGTACCGTTATGAGTGACGTGTGCTTTTCGTTCTAAATCACACACGCTCATTTAGTTGAACCGTGTGCACATCAATGGCTAGGTTAAAGCGAAAAATATCGCATTTGAATCGTCATGCAAAATGCAAAATTCGCCATAATACACAATTAAACAAATAGTGTCAATAAGAAGAACATACATCAGAATTCGCAACAATATGCAACTAAACAAATGCTAATATCCACAGAAAGAACATTGATTAAAATTCGTATTTTTACATGGTACGGCCGCTACCACGTCGAGCAAGCCAGTGATAGGGATGTTTGCTGATCGGTCAGCCGATCGTGATCCTTTAGCATTGCTAGCACTTAATATTTACCGACGAATGTGTTAAGACTGTTTGCCTTCGTATTTATAGACAAATGAGTGGAATGTGATGAAAGTAGTAAAAAATATGGAGGGGCAGTTTTAAAATGAACCGGATATATGGGGAAGACAAAATGGGGAAGGTTGACGGGCGTCCGCTTTTCCGTCAATATATGGAGGGGCAGTTTTGACGAGATACTCCGTGATCCGCAAAATCTTTGGCAAGGAAAATGTGTTTCCTTCCCATTTGAATTTTCAGAAAATATCCAACAGTACTTTGACAGGACGTAAAGTTGGCGATTGGACATGGGTGCAGCGGAAGACCGGGCCGACGCCCAGCCCGTAGGCTTTTCCCCCTGGGCATGCATGTCACGGGTCTAACACTCTCTTCGATAGATCCGAGCTCAGATACAGGTGGATACAGAAATCTCGGGTAGTGAAAGTGCAACTATCCCTAGGTGGTTTTGGTAATTCATAACAACATATAGCTGATTGAGCTAATGCTATTCCAAGACTATTATTTCAGAAAAGCTCAATGAATGGCATGGCATGGATGATGAAAGTGGATCCCTCAAAATACTAAGGACAAAGGATTGGCTCAAGCTCAAAAGCTCAAGACTCTTCATTTTACACTATCCAAGATCACATTGAGTCTATAGGAAAAGCCAATACTATTAAGAAGGGATGAGGTGTTGCTTAATGAGCCTTTTGCTTCATGTGCTTAGTGATATGCTCCAAAACTCTCAACTACTTTCCCACATCCACAAATGACCTAAACCTAAAGGCAAAATCGGTCACACAGATTCTTTCTATCCGGCACCACCGATTCCAAAAGTCATAGCCACTGCCACAAACCCTAAGCAAATCGGTCTTACCGATAGGGATCTCGGTCTCACCGAGATGGGGTTGCAATATCTCTGTTTCCCTTCGTAACGTTTTGGTCTAACCGAAGTGAGCGATCGGTCCCACCAAGATTGCAATGTAAACTCTCTGTTTCCTTTTTGTAACATTTCGGTCTCACCGAAAAGAGCAAATCGGTCCCACCGAGTTTACCTGACCAACTCTCTGGTTAGCTAATTACCAAAATCGGTCTCACCGAGTTTGTGTAATCGATCTCACCGAAATTACGTTATGCCCTAACCCTAACCGAGTCGGTCTCACCGAGATGCATGTCAGTCCCACCGAAAATCACTAACGGTCACTAGGTTTACTAAATCGGTCCGACCGAGTTTAACTATTCGGTCCCACCGAGTTTGGTAAATTGTGTGTAACGGTTAGATTTTGTGCGGAGGCTATATATACCCCTCCACCACCTCTTCATTCGTGGAGAGAGCCATCAGACTAAACCTACACTTCCAACTTACCATTTCTGAGAGAGAACCACCTACCCTTGTGTTGAGGCCAAGATATTCCATTCCTACCATATGAATCTTGATCTCTAGCCTTCCCCAAGTTGCTTTCCACTCAAATCATCTTTCCACCAGATCCAAATCCTATGAGAGAGAGTTGAGTGTTGGGGAGACTATCATTTGAAGCACAAGAGCAAGGAGTTCATCATCAACACACCATTTGTTACTTCTTGGAGAATGGTGTCTCCTAGATTGGCTAGGTGTCACTTGGGAGCCTCCGACAAGATTGTGGAGTTGAACCAAGGAGTTTGTAAGGGCAAGGAGATCGCCTACTTCGTGAAGATCTACCGCTAGTGAGGCAAGTCCTTCGTGGGCGATGGCCATGGTGGGATAGACAAGGTTGCTTCTTCGTGGACCCTTCGTGGGTGGAGCCCTCCGTGGACTCAAGAACTTACCCTTCGTGGGTTGAAGTCTCCATCAACATGGATGTACGATAGCACCACCTATCGGAACCACGCCAAAAACATCCGTGTCTCCAATTGCGTTTGAATCCTCTAAACCCTTCCCCCTTACTTTCTTGCAAGTTGCATGCTTTAATTTCCGCTGCCTATATACTCTTTGTATGCTTGCTTGAATTGTGTGATGATTGCTTGACTTGTCCTAAAATAGCTAAATTCTGCCAAACTATAAAATTGGGAAAAGGTTAAGTTTTTATTGGTCAAGTAGTCTAATCACCCCCCCCCCACCTCTAGACATACCTCAAGGTCCTACAAGTGGTATCACAGTTTTGGTCTCCATTTGCTTTGATTTCCATAGCTTTTGGTGGTCATAGCCTTGGTCTCACAACCTAGGAGAGTATGGCATCTAGCGAGGAAAATTAGCACCGTAGAGGTCCTTACTTTGATGGTACTAATTTTGCTAGTTGGAAGCATAAGATGAAAATGCATATTCTTGGACATAACCCCGCCGTTTGGGCAATTATTTGTATTGGCTTGCAAGGTGAATTCTTCGATGGGAGGGAACCGAACCGTGAAGCGAATGCGGAAGAATTGAAGATGATGCAGTACAACGCTCAAGCATGTGATATCATCTTCAACGGATTGTGCCCCGAAGAATTCAACAAAATCAGCCGTCTTGAGAATGCAAAGGAAATTTGGGATACTTTGATTGATATGCACGAAGGTACCGAACCCGTCAAGGAATCCAAGTTGGATGTGCTCCAAAGTTAGCTTGACAAGTTCAAAATGAAGGATGGTGAAGGTGTCGCTGAAATGTACTCTAGGCTTGCTCTTATCACAAATGAGATTGCCGCTTAGGGAGTGAAGAGATGACCGACAAATTCATCATCAAGAAAATCCTAAGAGCATTGTATGGAAAGTATGATACCGTGTGCACATTGATCCAAATGATGCCAAACTACAAAGATCTCAAGCCAACGGAAGTCATTGGAAGGATTGTTGCTCATGAGATGTCACTCAAGGACAAGGAGGAACTTCACAACAAGTCAAGTGGTGCTTACAAAGCCTCAAGTGAAGCCCCCACATCATCAAGTGAGAAACCAACCTTCAATGAAGAATTGAGCTTAATGGTGAAGAACTTCAACAAATTCTACAAGAGTAGAAGCAAATAAAGAAGCTCCAAGTCAAGGTCTTATCATGACAAGAGATCTTCTAGTCGAGAGCGCAATTGCTACAATTGTGGGAGGCCCGGACACTACTCCAATGAGTGTACGGCACCCTACAAAAGGAGAGAAGATTCTCCAAAAAGAAGAAGCAAAAGAGAAGAATCACCGCCAAGAGAGAGGAGGAGTAGAGATGATCGTTATGAACGAAGACCCTCAGGGAGAAGCAAGGATTCGGAAAGGAAGGACAAGTCATCAAGGAGCTACCCAAAACGAAGACATCAAGCTCATGTTGGTGAATGGGTTTCCGGCTCCGACTCCGACAATCACTCTGAGAGAAGCTATCACTCCGACTCCGAACATACTCAAGATGAAGGTGTTGCCGGTCTAGCACTTGTGTCAACCAACTCCTACGACATATTTGATTCACCAAATGAAGGAATTGGAAGATGCTTCATGGCCAAAGGTCCAAAGGTAACACATCCCGAGTATGTTGATTTCAATAGTGATGAAGATGACTTGCTTGTGGATGATGATTTACTTGTTGACAACTCTAGTGATGAATACTATGATGAAACGTCAATTAATCATGCTAATCAAACGAATGACAATGATAAGGAGAAAATTGAGCTTCTAACTAAAGAACTAAACACTCTTAAGTTGGCTCATGAAACTATCTTCGAAGATCATCGAGAACTTTTAAGGGCTCATGAGAAGTTACGCTTTGAAAAGCTCAATCTTGAGCAAGAGCATGAGTTCTTAAAGGCAATCAATGATGATCTCCGCAAGAAAAGTTCTTCTTACATTGCCAAGCGTTTACTCTTATCTACTTACATGCCTCAAGTCAAGTCTAGTAACAAGTACAAGAAAGATACTTCCTCTAGTAGTAACAATAATAATGTCAAATCCAATGTTGTTGCTTCTAGTAGTTCTCTTGATTCCACTAATGATCTTAGCCAAGTTACACTTGAGCAAGAAAATAGTTTATTGAAGGGAATTATAGAGAAAGGTGTTTACAAGAGCCTTGCCGGGAGTAAGCAATTCGAGGAAATTGTACGCAAGCAAGGAAGGCACCGGAAGAATCAAGGTGTTGGTTTTGAACGAAAGTTCAACGCCAATGGAGTTGAGTGGGTGAAAGTGCAATCATGCCCTTAATCATATTTTGATGTTGATGACAACACATATGCTCGGGACTAATCATGTTTATCAAGTATATCTCAGGATTGTGTTCCAAAGACCGTGTGCATGGATCATGACTAGGGACAAAAGCATATAACTCAAGAATGGAGATACAAGATGTTAACTTCATTTATGGTTTGTTCTTGAGTATAGGGATCCCACACTATTAAGAGGGGATCGATGGATCTGTGAAAAACTTGCTCAAAGCTGGTATCTATATACCTTACCTTCGGACGTCCGGCGCTCTACGGACGTCCGGTCCTTCCTGATTGCCCGGACGTCCGGACACTTACGGACGTCCGACACTTCCACAACAGAAACATTTTTGCGGATGTCCGGAACCCTCCGGACGTCCGACACTTTCACATCAGAAGCTTTCTTACGGATGTCCGGCCCCGCTCGGACGACCGTATCCTGTACATTGGTTTGTGGGTCACACTTTTCACAGCGGCCGAAACATTTTTGCGGATGTCCGGAACCCTCCGGACGTCCGACACTTTCACATCAGAAGCTTTCTTACGGATGTCCGGCCCCGCTCGGACGACCGTATCCTGTACATTGGTTTGTGGGTCACACTTTTCACAGCGGCCGGTCGTCCGATGACTGTCGGACGTCCGGACCCATTTGGGCCTCCGGACGTCCGACGTTCTCCGGACGTCCGGCCATCCTGTACCCCAAACGGTCACCTTTTTTCCACCACATATATATACTCCTTTCCCTTCCACGGGTTGTGGTGGACCATTCACTTTGAACAAACCCTAGAACACTTCTCACACTCACTCTTATTTCTTCACACCAAATCCTAGATCCCCAAGGGATTTGAGAGCTTTGAAAAGAAGTTGTCCGATCAAGTGATAGATCCACTTCTCCTCCTTCTTTGCACCCAAGGAATTTGTGATTTGAGCAAGTCTTGAGAAAATCCCCATCGATCTTGTTACTCTTGGAGATTGGAGACTCCTAGGCGGTAGGAGTCTTTCGGAGAGGAATCGACCTTTGTGATTACCCCTGGATAAGTTTGTGAGGGTTTGGAGACCACCCCAAGGTTTACCACTAGTGGTTGAGAAACGCCTTCGTGGATTTGTCTCAAAGGGAGAATAGGGTGAGCCTTCGTGGCGTTGGTGTGCCTTCGTGGTAACATCCACCTCTCTAACGGTGACTAGCTTCCCTCCAAGGAAGTGAACATCGGAATACATCCTCGTCTCCCGGAGTTGCGGTTATTCCTAACCCTAACTCTATACTTGTGGTTACTTGTTTTGGTTTGCACTTACTTACATCATATTGTGCTTGCTCACTTATATGCTTGTGTCACTTGCCTAGTACTTCGTACTTACTAGCAATTGTTAGGCTCACTTTCATATTCCGCACTATTGCCTAAAATTGCTAAGTAATAATTAAAATTTGTAATTGTACCTATTCACCCCCCCTCTAGGTCCATCTCGATCCTTTCAATTGGTATCAGAGCCTCGTGCTCTATTCTTGTGGCTTAACCGCCCTAGAGCGAGATGAACCCAGATGGGACTCCCAGTTGTAGATCCTAAGGATAAAGGCGGGGCTTCTTACAAGTCAAGTCCTTTACGTCGGAGGATCTAGAACGGCCCTTGCTAAGCAAAAATAGGAGCATGATGCTTCTCTTGAGGCCTTGGTCCAAATGAGATTAGCCACGTTGTCCTCGGTGCTCGCACCACTCTCGGGTGGAGCTGCCTCAAGGCCAACTGTGCCTACTCCATCACTTGGTCAACAACCTCCTAACAATGAACACGCCAGTGTTCCTTGGCTTTATGCAAGACCTCAGGTTGAGAAACCAAGATATAATCCTCAAGGCAGTCCTCCTTTGCTTAGTGCCACTTCCGATTTTCCTTTGTGGAGAGTTGCTATGCAGGACCATCTTCGACATGGAAACGATGAGATGTTGGAGATCTTGGAGTATGGCTATCATGTGGTTGATCCAAAGAACCCCACTCCAAGAGAAATATATGACAAGAACCTCAATGACACTGCAATCATGTGGATAAGGAGAGGTTTGGATGAAAAGCAAAGGAGACCGTTCATACACATCACAAGTGCCAAGGAACTATGGGAAACTGTTGTACGATCCAAAACTGGCACTTCTACCCTCCGGAGTGCTCAATATGAAATTGCCAAGGGGCAATTGCAAAACTTTTGTATGGAGAAAGGTGAAACCCCCAATCAACTCCATGAGCGTCTCATGACACTCACTGCCGATACTGAGTCATGTGAGTGTGACAAAACACAAGATGGATTCAACATGACTAAGAGGTTCCTTGTGGATAAGTTACTTCATGCTCTTGCTCCATTTCACCATCAAATGGTGTGGGACATAAGACAACACCATACCTTCAAGGAAATGACTACAGATTACATCGTATCCACTTTTCAACTATATGAAGAGTCAAAGACTAATGCCACAAAACATCTTGCCATGCATGGTTCCCCATCATCAAAGATCAATCTTGCATTGAAGGCCAAGCATGTATGTGAATATGAACAAAGTGAAGAAGAAGAAGAGGATGACGAAGATGGTGATGAGATTGAATCTGACGAGGGCCCTACATATGAAGACATGGCTCTTTTTGTCAAGAAGTTTAAGCGGGTAAGTTCAAGGAAGATTCCAAAAGAAGAAAGTAAGAAAATGCTACAACTGTGAAGAAACCAATCACTTCTCCAACGAGTGCCCTTATGAGAAGAGAGAAGATAAACCAAGGTTTCCCAAGACCTTTCCCAAGAAGAAGTTGCCAAATCCTTTGAACTCCAAGCTCAAGAAGAGAGATGGAAAGGCAATGGTTGCTCAAGAAGAATCTGATCCGGATGATGTTAGTGGTGTTGCCGGAGTTTCTCAAGACTCTCAAAACACCTTGAGGTTAGTAAACAAGAGTGGTGACGTGGTCACCTACAACTACATGAGAGATTACAAGGGCAACGCTCACAAATGCCTAATGGCAAAGGCCATGGTTGAAGAAGAAGAGGACCAAAGCTCTTCTGACAAGGTCAAGGTAACTCCACGATCAAATCCTCCTCTTTTCACACCTTCTACTTCTGGTGATGAGTATCTTGATGCGGAGGATAGTTATGAGGATGATGATCTAACTGATCCTATGCTTGCTAAACTTAATAAGTTCATGTGCTCCCTCAAAGGAAGGAAGCTCACTATGTTTCAGATGCTTATGGAGATGGTGAGTAAGCACACCATCTCCATTAAGAACTCAAACCCTCGTCATCGAGGAAAAGGAAAAATATGAAATCCTTGAGCGGAAAGTCAAATATGAGGAAGCACGAAATGATGAACTATGCTTAAAAATTGGTGCAAATATTGATGTTCATACTAAAGATCTTGCCTCCTTGAAAAAGGCTATTGACTCTTGTGAAGAGTTGATGAATGATAAAAGTAAGCTTGCAAAGTCTCATGCTTCTCTCACTAAGGATTGTGAGCTTCTATCCGTGTCTCTCAAGACTAAGGAAGAAGAGCTCACCCTTCTTACAAAGAGTTTTGAGACACTCAAACTTACTTATCTTGAAACTCTAGCCAAGGCTTACTCATCTCCTATTATCAATGTTGATGCATGTTCTACTAACTCTAGTAGTGATCTAGCATCCATCCTTGAGGAGAATCGGTTTCTCAAAGCTCAAATCGAGAAAGGGCTCATGACATGTGCTCAAGGGCAAAAGAACCTTAATGAGGTGTTGAGCCAACACGCTTATCGTTCGCCAAAGAGGGACTCGGGTTTGACCCAAGCACAAGCAAGAAGAAGACGTCCTCCCAAAATTGCACCACCCCTTTAAAGAAACCTTTGTACGAGAAGGACACAAGGAGAAAGGTAAGGTTGTTAGTGGAAGGCCACAAGGGCATGCCCACTCTCAACAAGCCAAAGAGTTCATGCCTCCATCCTATGTACTGCGTAAGACTAAGGATGGAGAAGTTTATCTAAAGTTTGTTGGCCCCAAAAGGCATTTCGTTTTTATGCTATTTGGGTCCCTAAGACCCTTGTGACTAACTTGAGAGGTCCCATTGTAAAATGGGTGCCTCTAACCAAGTAATAATTGTGTGTAGGTAGCTTTCTCCGGTGGAGTAAAATGGGTGATTGATAGTGGATGTACCAATCATATGACCGAAGATAGCAAATTGCTCTACGATTTCATGGAAGCTATTCAACCATTTATGAGCATTATGTTTGGTGGAGGATCAAAAGGACAGGTACTTGGGTTGGGTAAGGTGGCTATCACAAATGACATGTCTCTTGCAAATGTCATGCTTGTCCAATCCCTTAAATATCATTTGCTTTCTGTCCGCCAATTGGCTTCTGTTGGTTATGATACACTATTTGGACTAACGGATGTGAAAGTCTTTAAGAGAGATACTCTCGAAGTGGCCTTTGTTGGAGAGTTGGATGGCAATCTTTACACGGTTGATTTTTCGAAAGAGAGCACATTCCATGCAACTTGTCTAATGGCCAAGGCCGACAAGGGGTGGCTATGGCATCGCCGGCTAGCCCATGTCGGCATGAGGAATCTTCAAGATCTCTTAAAGGGGAATCACATCCTTGGACTAACAAATGTCTCTTTTGAGAAAGATCGTGTGTGTAGTGCATGTATAGCCGGGAAGCAACATCAATCAAAGCACCCACCCAAGAATATTGTGTCTACTTCAAGGCTTTGGAGCTCCTTCATGTGGATCTCTTTGGGCCTCCTTCATGGGATAGTCTTGGTGGGAAAAAGTATGGACTTGTCATTGTTGATGATTACTCAAGATATACATGGGTGTTTTTCCTCAAGTCCAAGGACGAAACGAAGATCACTTTCATTGACTTTGCCAAGCAAGCACAACGCAAGTTTGACAAAGAAATCTTGGCAATAAGAAGTGACAATGGATCTGAGTTCAAAAACTATACCTTGGAAGAATTCCTTAGTGATGAAGGGATTGAGCATCAATATTCAGCTCCATACACTCCTCAGCAAAATGGTGTAGCCGAAAGGAAGAACCTCACACTTGTGGAGATGGCAAGGTCCATGTTGGATGAATACAAGTCACCACATAGTTTCTGGGCCGAAGCTGTCAACACCGCATGTCATGCATCAAACCGGCTGTTCCTCCGCACTATATTGGAAAAGACTCCATATGAGCTTCTAACTGGAAACAAGACAAATGTCAAGTACTTTCGTGTATTTGGGTGTAAATGTTTCATCCTCAACAAAAGAGAAAGGTTAGGAAAATTTCAATCCAAAACAATTGAGGGTATATTTGTTGGCTATGGATCAAACTCTCACGCATATAGAGTCTACAACAAATTCAATGGATGTGTTGTAGAAACTTGTGACGTGGTGTTTGATGAATTTAATGGCTCCCATGGGGAGCAAGTTGATCTAAGTGATGTAGGTGAGGAAGATACTTCTCAAGACATTTTGACCATGGGTGTTGGTGCACTTCTTCCTATGGAACAAGAATCTCATGATGATGAAGAAGAAGATAGAAGTCTCACACATCATCAAACTACTTCAACATTCATAACACCACAAGCCCCTATTGCTCAACCGATACCGTTAGCCCAAGTTGAAGAGGATGATCAAGCTCCTCCTCATGACAATATCCAAGAACAAGAACAAGAAAGTCCAATCATTGATGATGAACCTCAACAAATGCAACATGAACAAGAAGATCTTCCTCCACACATTAATGATCCATATGTTGAGGATGTGGATGATGGACATGAAGTTGAACCTCGTGAAACCCTTACCTCTATCATGCCACAAGTGGCCGGTCGTGTTGATGTTGACAAAATACTCACCGGCATATCGGAAGGTAGAGTTACTCGTAAACACTTGACCAACTTTTGTGCTCACTTCTCTTTTGTGTCTAGTTTTGAACCCATCAAGGTACAAGATGCATTGATGGACAACGATTGGCTAGTTGCTATGCAAGAAGAGTTGAACAGTTTTGAACGCAACCAAGTGTGGTCATTAGTCAAGAGGCCACCTACCGAACACAACGTCATTGGAACAAAATGGATTTTCAAGAACAAACAAGATGAGAATGGTGTAATCATCCGAAACAAGGCAAGTTTAGTGGCACAAGGGTACTCACAAGTTGAAGGTTTGGACTTTGGTGAGACCTTTGCCCCCGTTGCCCGTCTTGAATCCATTCGCATATTACTTGCTTATGCTGCTTTCAATGGTTTTACACTACATCAAATGGATGTGAAGAGTGCTTTCCTTAACGGTCCTCTACAAGAAGAAGTATATGTATCACAACCACCTGGGTTCGTTGACCCCGATCAAAAAGACTATGTGTATAAACTTCATAAGGCTTTGTATGGCCTCAAGCAAGCACCTCGTGCTTGGTATGATCATCTTAAGAAGTTTTTACTCGATGATGGTTTTGTGAGAGGGTGATCGATCCTACTCTTTTACTAAGAGGGATAAGGGTGATTTGATCTTATGCCAAATCTATGTAGATGATATCATTTTGGTTCTCCTAACATTCATTTGTGCAAGAAGTTTGCGGCTTCAATGACCAAGAATTTTGAAATGTCACTCAATGCGGATTTGAAGTTCTTCCTTGGTTTTCAAATTCAACAATTTCAAGAAGGAATTTTCTTGTCCCAAGCAAAGTACCTCAAGGATATCAAGTTCGGTATGTCTGATGCTAGTCCATGTAGGACACCAATGCCAACCAAAATAACACTCATCAAAGACACGACGGTATCCCTTCGACCCATCTAAATACCGCTCTATGATTGGTTCATTGCTTTATCTTTGTGCATCTAGACCAGACATTATGTTTAGTGTATGCATGTGTGCTAGATTTCAAGCTTTCCCTAGGGAAAGTCATCATAAGGCGGTTAAGCATATTCTTAGATACCTTGTTCACACCCCAAAGTTGGGTCTATGGTATCCCAAGGATGCTAAGTTTGATCTCATTGGATACACGGATGCGGATTGGGCCGGAGACAAAGTGGATCGTAAGTCCACCTCCGGTGCATGTCAATTTCTTGGACGCTCCTTGGTAAGTTGGTCATCGAAGAAACAAAATTGTATTGCCCTCTCTACCGCAGAAGCTGAATACATTGCTGCCGCCACCAGTAAACTCAGTTATTATGGATCGAGGCAAACTTTGAAGGATTATGGTATCACCTATAGACATGTGCCTCTTCTATGTGATAATGAAAGTGCTATCAACATTGCTGAGAACCCCAAGGATCATCTCCGCACCAAACACATTGATATTAGATATCACTTCTTGAGAGATCATGTTGAGAAAGGCGATATTCACATTGATCACATTGGGACAGATTTGCAATCGGCAGATATTTTCACCAAACCATTGGATGAAGCAAGGTTACATCGACTTAGGCGTGAACTTGGTATCTTGGAGCTTGACAACATTATGTGAAATCTAGTACTCATCCATGCTTAAACTTAATGTCTTGTCGTGATGTAGGCATATATTTAGGGGGAGACACTCAATTCATGAGTTCTCTCACCTTACTTAATGCATAAATTGAACAAACACTCTCAAAGTTATCATAGTTTTTTTTAAACTAGGATACTTTAATATGATGGAGTAGTGACTATGCACTTAAAGTACAAATCTTTCTGTGTCATGTCATGTCTACTCAGACATGGTGGCGTTAGCCACCACTTGTAGTCTATGGCTATGATTGAGTAAGGTGGGATCTGAGTTCCTACATAAATAAGTTTTACTGTGAGAAAATGTTTTCCTCATCATCATGATCAGCCCTCCTGTCCAAACTTCTGGCTCCGGACGTCCGTAGGTCTCGGACGTCCGAGTGGTATTTCACTGCCGGACGTCCATAAAACTCCGGACGTCCGTATATTCTGCTCTGGTTACCTTCGACCGGTCGTCCGGCCTCGCCGGACGTCCGTAAAATCCATTCTGGTTCACTTAAGTTGGCCTAGCAAATGACGCTTCGGACGTCCGGAAGACTCCGGACGTCCGTAAGAACTGTTCTGTTACAATATGCCCGATCGTCCGATGCCGTCGGACGTCCGTAAAAGCATCTTTGTTATCCTCTCCTTGTTGATGGTCCAGACTCCGGTCGTCCGTCTGTTCCCGGATGTCCGGTCGCATATATGACTCCGGTTGTCCGTAGGCCCCGGACGTCCGTACGTTTCTACGCGGGTCTATATATATTGCGCCGTAGGGTTTTGGTCAACCAACCCCATCCTCTCCAGTCAGTTCGCCGCCGCCGCCCGTTTGCGTCGTCGTCCTCTCCCGCAGCCGCCGCCGCGTACCCTCGCGGGGTTTCTCCCGCCATGGATCTGCGGCTTGCCGTCCGCCCGTCCAGCCGTTCGCTCGGTGCTTCTCTCCCGTCCGTCCGTCGATCCCTGCTCCGGTCATGATGCCTCGGTCCAAGCACTCCGCCGCAAGCAAGTCGCCGAGGGCGGCGCGTCCGTCTCGTCGTGGTGGTTCCAATGACTCCCGGAGGAAGATCGCCCTCGAAGCGTGCGCTCGTCCTCCCAGCTCGTCCAGTGATTCCTCTTGGAGGGTCAGATTTTGAGATGAGCTTGAAGAGGTGGATCCGTCCCCGATGATTGGCGTCCGCGTCGCTGCCCCCAAGCCCGACACTCGTCGTCCAACATTTCAACCTCCTCCTCCTCCGGTGCAACCCCACGGTGATGCTCGTCACATCTCCATTGAGCCTCCACTATCACTAGGCCGTCATGTTAAGCGTTTCAATGAAGTCCCCAAATCTTCATATCTCAAATTGCGTCGTGATGTAGATCAATTTACTGTTGTTAGGGATTCTCAGGATAGTCGCTTTCGCACAAATGTCCAAGCCGACATCTTCACCACGATTGTCATTCCTAAAGGCTTGTCACTTCATGTTTGCATTGATCTTGAGCACATTCGCACTCATCCGGAGAAATATCCGGGAGCCATTGAGCTCATTGAGTCGTCAAACCTAGCTGCCCCATTCGTCTTTCAACACGATTTTAACCAGGCTGCCATCCATCAGTTTTATGCCACCTGTTACTTTGCTCCTGATAACACTGTCACATGGATGACCTCCGACACTGCCCTCGCAGCATCTTATGCTGAGTTTGTCACCGCACTTGGATTTCCCGACACTGGGTTCAAAATCCACAAGGATGACCCCAACCATAAGCCCAAAGGCATTGCGGTCTGTGCGGATCTCCTTAGACCCATATCATCTTTGTCTAGTACTGAAAAACAAAAGGGTCTAAATCAAGTCTCTATTTGGCGTTTTCCATTCAACATCATTTATCAGTGTGTCATCCGCACCATTTATCCCAAGATGGGTGACAAGGGCTCCTGTAGCAGCTACTGCATTGATCTCATGCATCGCCTCTACACATCTCCTAAAGGGAAGATAAATGTTTCACACTTTCTATGGCATGAGATTCGCCTTGCTAGCTTCCAGCACAAGCGGGCTTTTCCTCATGCACCTTTTCTTCAGCATTTATCGAGAGTGCAGCTCCTTTCCCATTGCACGCACTCATATACATGAGAGATGGGTCATCCCACCTCACATGGCGGCTGACCATGTTCCTCCTCCTCCCGCTCTGCTAGTCGCACCGCCGCTAGTTTTCCCTCGCACGCTAACCATCCTCATTCGGTGATGCCTCCTTTGGGCGCATTGCTCGTTTTCTTGGGAAGGCTCATTCAGCCATGATGAAGATGTTCACCTTCCATTGCTCCCAACACCACGATGTGGTCACTGCATGGTCACTTCCAAGAACGCTCTGAAGGCTCGTCTGCGAGACTCAAAGCGATATGATGTGAGTGACGATGGCGTCTTCCTGCAGACCCCCCTTCTGATTTTGGTTTTCCCTCCGGTCCTGAGTGGGCTGATTTCTTTGACGAGACTGGTGGCAGTGGTGTTCATGATGATGATGATGAGGATGAGCTTTAATACTATCATGACATTCCCCCCCTTTGTTTTTGGATACTTGATGCCAAAGGGGGGGCAGGCTCCATATGCATTACTCTAGCTCATTATGTAATCGAACCTATGTTAGGAGTAGTTTGTTGAACTATGTTATGAGTTTGTTGAACTATGTTATGAGTTGTTGAACTATGTTATGAGTTTGTTGGTTATGAGTTTGGTGAATCTATATGAAGTGATCCAACTATTGTGGCATCAGTTTGAGGGGGAGCCCTCTCGCTACTCGCTACTTATTCTTATTATGGTTATTGAGCTCCACAACAAATACTTCCGATTACTATTATGAGTATGCATATGAGTTGTCATCAACTACCAAAAAGGGGGAGATTGAAAGTGCAATCATGCCCTTAATCATATTTTGATGTTGATGACAACACATATGCTCGGGACTAATCATGTTTATCAAGTATATCTCAGGATTGTGTTCCAAAGACCGTGTGCATGGATCATGACTAGGGACAAAAGCATATAACTCAAGAATGGAGATACAAGATGTTAACTTCATTTATGGTTTGTTCTTGAGTATAGGGATCCCGCACTATTAAGAGGGATCGATGGATCTGTGAAAACTTGCTCAAAGCTGGTATCTATATACCTTACCTTGGACGTCTGGCGCTCTACGGACGTCCGGTCCTTCCTGATTGCCCGGACGTCCGGACACTTACGGACGTCTGACACTTCCACAACAGAAACATTTTTGCGGATGTCCGGAACCCTCCGGACGTCCGACACTTTCACATTAGAAGCTTTCTTACGGATGTCCGGCCCCGCTCGGACGACCGTATCCTGTACATTGGTTTGTGGGTCACACTTTTCACAGCGGCCGAAACATTTTTGCGGATGTCCGGAACCCTCCGGACGTCCGACACTTTCACATCAGAAGCTTTCTTACGGATGTCCGGCCCCGCTCGGACGACCGTATCCTGTACATTGGTTTGTGGGTCACACTTTTCACAGCGCGATCGTCCGATGATATGCCGGACGTCCGGACCCATTTGGGCCTCCGGACGTCCGACGTTCTCCGGACGTCCGGCCATCCTGTACCCCAAACGGTCACCTTTTTTCCACCACATATATATACTCCTTTCCCTTCCACGGGTTGTGGTGGACCATTCACTTTGAACAAACCCTAGAACACTTCTCACACTCACTCTCATTTCTTCACACCAAATCCTAGATCCCCAAGGGATTTGAGAGCTTTGAAAAGAAGTTGTCCGATCAAGTGATAGATCCACTTCTCCTCCTTCTTTGCACCCAAGGAATTTGTGATTTGAGCAAGTCTTGAGCAAATCCCCATCGATCTTGTTACTCTTGGAGGTTGGAGACTCCTAGGCGGTAGGAGTCTTTCGGAGAGGAATCGACCTTTGTGATTACCCCCGGATAAGTTTGTGAGGGTTTGGAGACCACCCCAAGGTCTACCACTAGTGGTTGAGAAATGCCTTCGTGGAGTTGTCTCAAAGGAGAATAGGGTGAGCCTTCGTGGCGTTGGTGTGCCTTCGTGGTAACATCCACCTCTCTAACGGTGACTAGCTTCCTCCAAGGAAGTGAACATCGAATACATCCTCGTCTCCGGAGTTGCGGTTATTCCTAACCCTAACTCTATACTTGTGGTTACTTGTTTTGGTTTGCACTTACTTACATCATATTGTGCTTGCTCACTTATATGCTTGTGTTACTTGCCTAGTACTTCGTACTTACTAGCAATTGTTAGGCTCACTTTCATATTCCGCACTATTGCCTAAAATTGCTAAGTAATAATTAAAATTTGTAATTGTACCTATTCACCCCCCCCCCTCTAGGTCCATCTCGATCCTTTCAGTGGGAAGAAGATCAATATCCCAAGACAAAGTTTGTTCCTCAACAAGAGAAGTATGATCCTACTTCCTTCAAGGGAACACAAGCTCAAGATGATCTTCCACCACAAGACCACAAGAACAAAGTCAAGGACAAGCTTCAAGAAGAGATTGATGCATTTGAAGAAGCACCTAAAGCCTCGTTCAGTTGGGTCCCCAAGACTACGCCAAGTTCTACCTCATCAAGTACAACTACAACTCCAAGGATTCCCATCAAGATGATGTGGATCCCGAAGAAGAAGAACTAGAGAGTTCTTGAGGGTGACTCCGCCAACATTCTTCACTCATATCATTTTGGCAAGAACAAGTGCAATCAACTTTCACATCTTGCACTAGTTCAAGGAGTCACAAACCCTCATGCTGGTAAGGCAAGGGACAAGGTAACCTAATGTTTTCATGGACATCATCTTGTGTGTGCATCACTCTATGTCTATGGATATTCTTGTTTGTTCCTTGTGGGACTAACCCATGTAGGCAAGTTGAAAGTGCAACTCACTCCAAAGGATTGCTCCAAATGATCTACATCAACATTGAGCATCTACTTCTTCAACACCTACATGAAGTCATCATCGACAAAACCCAAGGTTAGTTCATCCCTCTAAGGGGGGATCTCACATCTAGGGGGAGCTTAACTCTAAGAATTGAGTCAAAGCAACTCTAATGGTGTGAACACATTAATGCATTATGTAAAAGTGGTAACCCCACTTGAGCTTAAACGATGAGTATGACCTATGATCAAATGTTCTCATTTGACTCCTAAGTCAATATACTCATATATAGATGACCTAGTCATCGCTTGATAGATGCTAGAATTGGTTGTGCATGCTTTGCCACATATTTCAATTGCCATCTTATTGTGTGAGCATGTTGGTGCATATTTTACTCATTCAAGGACATCCACTTGTTGTTTTGTTTGTTTAGTTCTTTCTTATTTTGGCCAAGTGGATGGACAAGAATGCCTAAGAATCTTCTATAGCTATCTATGCTTTTCTCGTCTCAAACTCTATTCATGCTGCATCACAAAATTTGATCAGGTCAGATTCGAACCACTCTGTGTGAGGAGCACTCAGAGTCCCCGATTCATCATAGACTTAAACTTCCAAAACCTCTTAGTGATTCTCGGTCTGACCGATCCTTCCATTTCGGTCCTACCGAGATCATCAAGTTGATCTGAGTTTTCAATCTCGGTGCAACCGATTTGACCTGTTCGGTCTCATCGATTTGCTGTAACTGAACATAGTTATGCATCTTGGTGCCACCGAGTTGTTCCACTCGGTCACACCGACAGGGTCGGGCTATATATAGTCGCGGGCAAAATTTTGGAAATTTCTCCGAAACCCTTCGCCCGCGCAACAGCTCGCTCTGCCATCGTGGTCTCCGGATCGTCTCCTCGTCGCCAGCAGCCTCCTATCGCTGGTCTTCGCCGCCGTCAACGGATTTCGTCCCCGCCGTTGCCGCCGTAGCAAGTCCACCGCCAAGTTAGGGTATGGATTTGATCTTTGTGCTATCCACGTCTGATTCCTAGCACATTGTCTTCATATTGATTCTTTCCACGATTGCAAATCTTCTATCCAGCCAAAGTAGTTCATAGATTAGATGTGATTCGAATTTTTAGGTTTAGGTTTCCGCGAAACCATCTCGGACCCACCGAGTTGAAAAACTTCGGTCTCACCGATTGGCTTATGCCATTGCACTAGTGACTCTCGGTCTAACGAGAATTACTAATCGGTGCAACCGATTTGAGAATTCTGTGAAACCCTAGCAGTCTCGGTACCACCGAACCGAAACTCGCTCAACCGAGATCATCGGTTTAGGTTCCAAAACTGCTTCGGTATCACCGAGTTTGAAAATCGGTGGATCCGAAATGCTTTCGTGGAAAACTAAAACTGAATTTTGAGTCATTCTTTGCAAAACCTCTGCATTTTGTGATGCTCATCTTTTCTATCTCATCTATAACTCTTCACGAGGTCAGCATCGGTCTTTGCGGTATGTCGATCAAAGTGACAGCGAAACAGGTCGGAAGAGCAGATAGACTTGAGTGAGGGCACTAGTCCCTCAACTTCAGATGAAGGAGCAGAAGTACTCCTAGCAATTTGCCTAAGGCTGCAACTAGGCAAAGGAGGAAAAGAACTTCAGATTCAGAGGATGAAGATTACAGAGCTGAGGAAGATGAGGCTACTTCCAAGAAAGTTGTGCTCAAGAAGGAAAGGGTCATGAAGATCAAAAGGCCTGCAGGAAGACAACCAATGTCCAAGGCCAGAACATCAACTCAACTGCCTGAAAATCCTGATCCCAAAGAGCCAGCTACTGAGAGCAAGAAGAGGAAGGAAAGGGTCAAGAAGACCATAGCCAGAGTTGTTGGGCAAGCTTCCATGATGGAAGAGGAAGAGCCTGCTGCACCAGCACCAAAGGCACCAAAGCTTATGGGTGATGCTATTAGATCAGGGGCTACCACATCTAAGCCCAAGGAAGCACCCAAAGCTGCCCCCAAGGCCAAGTCTGCACCAAAGAGGAATACTAGGAGTATTCCAGCTGCTGAGAAGAACAACGCCCCAGTGCCTGAGGATGCTGATGAGGAAGATGAAGAAGGACAAGTTCTGAGGAAGCTCAAGCCAAAGATACCAGACCACAATGATGCCCATCCTGTGGCTGAGAACATGAGAATCAGGAAGGATTCAGGGCTGAGACTGTGGAGAATGGAAGATCCATATGCTTCAAGAAGAAGAACTGTTGTTGACTACAGGTTCCATACAAAGGAACAGCAGGACTTCTATGAGACAATCTTGTTGGACCAGAAGCCCATTGTGTGTGATATGAGGTGGGCCGACTGGACCTACATGAAGGAAAATGAAGAGCACTATCCTGGAGTGCAGGACAACTTTGTGGGTTGTGGAGTTGCAAATTTTGTTGGACAAAAGCTCACCAACTGGAATGATGAGCTTATCATGCAGTTTTACTCCACAGCACATTTTTACCCAGATGGGAGAATTGTTTGGATGTCTGAAGGTACGAGGTACTAGTCAACTGTTGAGGAGTGGGCAAAGCTGATAAATGCCCTAGAGGAAAATGAGGATGACCTAGACATTTATGCCAAGAAGAAAAAGGATCACAATTCAATGGCTCACATGTACAAGGAAATTCCAAACAAGGCATTAGCAACTCACAAGTTTGGATCAGTTCACTTTCTGCTGTCAGGGTTGCTAACCATAAATTGGATTCTGAGGCACACTTTGTTGCCCAAGTCTGGTGACCATAACATGATCAGAGGGCATGCCATCAACATGTTGCATGTGTTTGATGTGCCACAGAAGTTTAAAGTCATGAGCCTGATCATTGAAACTATCAAGAGGACTGCAGCAGATCAAAAGAGGAGATGTGGATATGCACCTCAGATTCAAGAACTGATAAACTCAAAGATGGGCACAGGAAAATATCTGTTGGATAAGGAACACTTTCCACTTTATCCAGACTTTGAGGGCAATGAGGTTGTCATGAATGAAGATGATCCACAATCAGTTCAAGCTCAGGAGAAGAGGGAGAAGGCTGCCAAGATGCCAACTCAAGAGGAGGCATCTGAGTATTTCTTGAAGAACAAGCAGGAGCAGCTTGGTTACTTAATAGCATCAACTCTGAGGATTGAAAAGGGATTGGCCACCCTCACTCAAAATCAGGAGAGCTTGGAGAGAATCACAGAACAAAAGTTCTATAACTTAGATGTCAAAGTAACTGAGATTCAGACTGCAGTGGAGGAGCTACAAGATGACATGCAGGAGAGGAAGGGCAAGACTACCACCAATGTGTTTGCCAGAGTGCCTAGAGCCCAGAGGTCATCTGTTGTGTCAGTTTCTAACACAAGAGCAACTTCGTCTGCACCAGCTACAGCCTCAGTGCCACCAGCTCCAGCACCTACATCAGCTCCAGCTCCATCTACTTCAACTGAAGCCTTCATCCAAGGAGCAATCTCTACACCACCACCAGAAGATCAAGCCTGAGAGACGATCTAGCACTATGCATTTTCTATGAACTTTTTGGTAACTTGTTGCCAAAGGGGGAGAAAAATGTATAGATCATAGGCTTCGAGAGAGAGTGTGTTGCTTTTGTTCTCTCTTGCTTTATTTGGTGGTTTTTCAAACTTTGTTTGCTTTTGGTTGAGATACTATGTTTGTGAGACATTGATGATCATGTGTTTGATCATAAGCTACACTTATGCATGCTTGATATTATCCTATCTATCTTATGTGATCACTCACTATGCTTGGTGATGAGTGCATGTATTCATTGTTTACTATTTTGAGCGCTCCACGAAAGATGTATGTGACATGGAAGAGTAACCCATGAGCCTAATTCATTGTGCATTTGCAGTCCAAAGCAAATCTAAAACTATGCACAAATTTAGGGGGAGCTCTTTCTTATCACATACTTCTCAAAGCGACGATGTTATTCAAATTTTATTATCATTTGTCGAAGCTTTGATCTATATGTTGTCATCAATTACCAAAAAGGGGGAGATTGAAAGTGCAACTATCCCTAGGTGGTTTTGGTAATTCATAACAACATATAGCTGATTGAGCTAATTCTATTCCAAGACTATTATTTCAGAAAAGCTCAATGAATGGCATGGCATGGATGATGAAAGTGGATCCCTCAAAATACTAAGGACAAATGATTGGCTCAAGCTCAAAAGCTCAAGACTCTTCATTTTACATTTTAGTGATCCAAGATCACATTGAGTCTATAGGAAAAGCCAATACTATTAAGAAGGGATGAGGTGTTGCTTAATGAGCCTTTTGCTTCATGTGCTTAGTGATATGCTCCAAAACCCTCAACTACTTTCCCACATCCACAAATGACCTAAACCTAAAGCCAAAATCGGTCACACGATTCTTTCTATCCGCGCCACCGATTCCAAAAGTCATAGCCACTGCCACAAACCCTAAGCAAATCGGTCTTACCGATAGGGATCTCGGTCTCACCGAGATGGGGTTACAATCTCTCTGCTTCCTTCGTAACGTTTGGTCTAACGAAGTGAGCGATCGGTCCCACCGAGATTGCAATGTAAACTCTATGTTTCCTTTTTGTAACATTTCGATCTCACCGAAAAGAGCAAATCGGTCCCACCGAGTTTACCTGACCAACTCTCTGGTTAGCTAATTACCAAAATCGGTCTCACCGAGTTTGTGTAATCGGTCTCACCGAGATTACGTTATGCCCTAACCCTAACCGAGTCGGTCTCACCGAGATGCATGTCAGTCCCACCGAAAATCACTAACGGTCACTAGGTTTACTAAATCGGTCCGACCGAGTTTAACTATTCGGTCCCACCGAGTTTGGTAAATTGTGTGTAACGGTTAGATTTTGTGTGGAGGATATATATACCCCTCCACCTCCTCTTCATTCGTGGAGAGAGCCATCAGACTAAACCTACACTTCCAACTTACCATTTCTGAGAGAGAACCACCTACCCTTGTGTTGAGGCCAAGATATTCCATTCCTACCATATGAATCTTGATCTCTAGCCTTCCCCGAGTTGCTTTCCACTCAAATCATCTTTCCACCAGATCCAAATCCTATGAGAGAGAGTTGAGTGTTGGGGAGACTATCATTTGAAGCACAAGAGCAAGGAGTTCATCATCAACACACCATTTGTTACTTCTTGGAGTGGTGTCTCCTAGATTGGCTAGGTGTCACTTGGGAGCCTCCGACAAGATTGTGGAGTTGAACCAAGGAGTTTGTAAGGGCAAGGAGGTCGCCTACTTCGTGAAGATCTACCGCTAGTGAGGCAAGTCCTTCGTGGGCGGCGGCCATGGTGGGATAGACAAGGTTGCTTCTTCATGGACCCTTCGTGGGTGGAGCCCTCCGTGGACTCACAAGCAACTTACCCTTCGTGGGTTGAAGTCTCCATCAACGTGGATGTACGATAGCACCACCTATCGGAACCACGCCAAAAACATCCGTGTCTCCAATATCGTTTGAATCCTCTAAACCCTTCCCCTTACTTTCTTGCAAGTTGCATGCTTTAATTTCCGCTGCCTATATACTCTTTGCATGCTTGCTTGAATTGTGTGATGATTGCTTGACTTGTCCTAAAATAGCTAAAATCTGCCAAACTATAAAATTGGGAAAAGGTTAAGTTTTTATTGGTCAAGTAGTCTAATCACCCCCCTCTAGACATACTTCAAGGTCCTGCAGGTAGCAAGAAGGAGGATTCGAGAGGAGAGCCTGGAGGTGGGAGAGGGGATTCGCCACAGGCGGCCGGGTCTAGGGTTATGATCTTTCTCGATGCCCCACACTCTCTCTTGCCAGCTACATATATCTGCTTACTTAGTCCAGGTCGGCCCAGTGTAGCGTGAGTTGGGCTGGGCCAGCCGTCTGGGCCGACTGGGCTCCACTTGAGTCTTCTGGGCTTCGCGGTCTTCACCTGTTTTCATGACATTTCCCCGCCGTTTACGTTTGGCTTGTCCCCAAGCCAAATCTCGAGGGAAGCGCGTCCGAAGCGGCACCAGGTCTTCCCGAGTTGCCAGAGATGTGGGAAAACCGGACCAGTGAATCTTCCCTTGTTCCACTTGGCGATGCCCCCTTCTGATCTGCCTCTTCTCCAGAATTGCCAACGGAACCTGGAGAGGCAACAAGTCTTCATCGAGCACTGGCAGTTCCGGCTTGACTGGAGTCGATGGAGGCAGCCCCGAACGAAGTTGCGATACATGAATCACCGGGTGGATCTTGGCGTGATCCGGCAGGTCCAGTTCATAGGCCACCTCTCCCACCCGACGCAGCACCTGAAAGGGACCAAAGAAGCGAAATGCCAGTTTGTGATTAGCTCTGGACGCAACCGACGGTTGCACATAGGGCTGGAGCTTCAGGTACACGCAGTCGCCTTCAGCAAAGACCCGATCCGAGCGCTTCTTGTCAGCTTGTTATTTCATGTATTGGCGAGCCCTGTTGAGATGTTGACGAAGCAGCGAAACCATATTGGCGCGATCCTGAGTCCAAGTGGCCAGATCAGTCACCGCCTCATCCGCCACATGTGGATGCCGAAGAATCGAGGTTTGTGACCATAGAGCACCTCGAAAGGAGTAGTCTTGAGTGTGGAGTGGTAAGAGGTATTGTACCAAAATTCTGCCAGAGAGAGCCACTCCTTCCAACGTTTTGGACAATTGTGCACAAAACACCTGAGGTAGATCTCCATACATTGATTAACCCTTTCCGACGTCCCATCCGTCTGCAGGTGCCTTGCTGATGAGATGTTCAGGGTAGTGTGAGTCAAACGGCACAGCTCTTTCCAGATTTTACTTGTGAAAATTCTATCACGGTCTGACACCATAGCATACGGGGGTCCATGTAGCTTAAAGACATAGTCCATGTATGCCTTGGCCACTTGCAGCGCCGTGAAGGGGTGTTTGAGTGGTATGAAATGAGCATACCTAGTTAACTTGTCCACAACCACCAGAATAACATCACAGCCATGCGATTTGGGAAGTCCTTCGACAAAGTCCAGAGTCACCATTTGCCAAGCTTGCTCCGGAACAGGCAGCGGTTGAAGGAGCCCAGGGTAGCGGACATGTTCCGGTTTTGCTTGTTTGCAGACTACGCATTGGTTCACAAACTGTTTGACTGTCAGCTTCAGCTTTGGCCATGCAAAGAGTTTCACAAGTCGACTGTAGGTAGCTTGGACTCCTGAGTGGCCACCCAGTGCACTGGCATGGAATTCTTGCAAGAGCATTTGTTGGACCGTAGTGTTGTGTCCAATCCAAATGCGCCCTTTGTATCTGATCAACCCATCTTGGACGGAGAATGGATGCTCGAGAGGGGCCTGCTCAACTGAGGTTGCTATCAGTCGAGTACATTGCGGGTCATTGTGGTATCCTTCTTTCACTGCCTGTAGCCAAGTTGGCACACACACAGTTACAGCCAGAGCTTGATCCGAATGGTTCCCCCGGCGTGACAGGGCGTCCGCTGCATGATTGGTAGCACCTTTCCGATACTCAATGGTGTATTGGAGACCAAGGAGTTTTGTCAACGCTTTATGTTGCCAAGGGGTAGTGAGGCGCTGCTCATCCAAGCACGACAAGCTCCTGTGGTCAGTGCGGATGGTAAATGCAGACAAGAGCAGGTACGGCTGCCAGCGGTCGACTGCCATTAGAATGGCCAAGCATTCTTTCTCATAGGTGGACAGCGTTTGCAACTTGGGGCCTAAAGCTTTGCTGAGGAAAGCGATAGGGTGCTGCTCTTGCATGAGCACAACTCCGATCCCACAATCTGATGCATCCGTCTCCAGAATAAATGGCTTGGAAAAATCTGGAAGAGACAAGACAGGGGCTGTGGTCAGTCCTGTTTTCAGTGCAACAAAAGCCTCCTCATGTAGAGATGTCCAGACGAAGACAGTGTTCTTCTTCAGCAAATCAGTCAGCGGTCTGCTAATGACACCATAGTTGCGGACAAACTTCCGATAATAGCCCTCTAAACCCAAGAATTTCCTCACTTCCTTGGCTATGCCTGGCCTCGGCCAATCACGGACCTTGTCCACCGTGCTGGGGTCCGTACGTACTCCTTCTGCGCTAACCACATGGCCAAGATACTTTAGTTGTGGGCGACAGAATGTACACTTACTCAGCTTCACCTTCAGTGAGTACTGCTGCAACCTTTGAAATACCGATCGGAGCAACAGTAGATGGCCTTTCAAAGTGCGGCTATAAATGAGTATATCGTCAATAAAGACAAGCACTCCTTTGCGCAGAAGAGGACCCAACAAAATATGCATACACTTCTGGAATGTGGAAGCCCCCCCCCCCCCCGCCGTGACTCCGTTGGGCATGACTTTAAACTCGAAATGGCCATGGTGAGTTTGAAATGTTGTTTTTGCTTCATCTTCAAGGCGCATACGGATCTGATGATAGCCGGAACGCAGATCCAGACTAGTGAACCAAGCAGCACCAGCCAATTCATCAAGGAGTTCATCTATGATTGGCATTGGAAATCTGTTTTTAATCGTGATTGTGTTCAAGTGGCAATAATCAACACAGAACCTCCATTCACCATCCTTTTTGAGAACTAATAAAATCGGCGACGCAAAGGGACTCTTGCTGGGCTGAATGATCCCTTGAGCTAGCATGTTAGCCACAATCTTCTCAATCTCATCTTTCTGGGCTGGGTTGTAACGATATGGCCTCAGATTCACCGGCTTAGCCCCTGGTATAAGCTCAATTGCATGATCAAACTCCTTCTGTGGTGGCAATCCCCGCGGCTCCTCAAAGAGTGAATCAAACTCTTGCAATAGTTCAACAACTTCTGTGGGTACATCGTCAGGTAGAGGCAGGTCTTTGACGACACATAACTGAATCACATGGACCACTTCATCTCGTGCTTGTAGCAGTTGCAGCTCTACCGTGGACAGCACCTGACGATTCTCTGTGAGTGGTACAAGACCACACAGCTGCACTTTCTCCCCTTCATGATGGAATGACATCCATTTGGCCGTCCAATCGACAATCATTAATCCCCGGGCTTCCAACCAATCCATACCCAAAATTACACCATATGACCCAAGAGGAAAAAGCTTCAGAGGGGAAGAAAAGGGCATCCCTTGGATCTGTTAATCACAACAGGGAATCTGCTGGGTACAACTCAAGACTGCCCCGTCAGCTACCTTCACCTTGAGCGGTTGCTCCAAAGCACAGATGGATGGCCAAGCACTAGCAATCTCTGTTTTGATGAAACTGTGCGAACTACCTGAATCCACTAGCATAAGAAGCGAACGTCCATGCATTCGACCATACAAGCGGAAAGCCTTGGGAGCTTCAGTACCCGTAACTGCAGCTGCTGACAAAAGACAAATCTCCTCATCCACTTGCTCAGAAGGTGAAGATGGCGATCCGGGTGAATCCGGCGTCGCTAGCATGCTGATCAACTCTTCCACCACATGTAGTTGTACTGTCGGATTGCAGACATGGTCATGGCCCCATTTCTCACCACAAGTAAAACACAAGCCTTTCGACCTGCGATAAGCCCTGAGTGCCTTCAGCTTGTCATCTGTTGAAGTCGAGGCTGTTGCATTTCTGCCACCCTCGGAGTGACGTCGCCCTTCTGTCGCTGTTGGTCTGGGTAACGATGAGGTGCCCGTTTTGCTAGTTGAAGCCCCAACAGGAAGGAGTGACAGGTTTGGTCTCGGGGAAAACCGGTGCCCTTTTGCCACTGTGCCCAGAGAGCGTTGCATTGTCATCTCCGCATTTTCCTCCCGCAACAGTTCCATGGCTTCTTCCTGTAATTCAGCAAGAGCAACAGCAGTATCCAAGTCGTGGGGACGGTGTAACATTACTGCAACTTTAATGTCACTGTGCAAACCATCTAAAAACTGGGTAGTAAAGAACAAAGGATCCCAAGAACTATGATGAGCTAAGAGACTATGCATAGCAACATTAAATTGTTCAGCATACTCTAAGACACTACCAGTTTGCTTTAATCTAGAGAATTTGCGAAGCATCTGTTGAAATTCAGATTTACCAAATTTCTCTAACACAGCAGCAACAAAATACTCCCACTGCAGAAACTTAATATGAGATTTAGACCATTCCAACCACAACGTTGCCGCCCCGGTAAAATGCACTACAGCAGTATCGACCCAAGCAGGTGGTTCGATGGAACAAACCCTGAAATATGCCTCACACTTGAGGCGCCACCCCGTAGGATTGTCTCCATCAAACTCTGGGCAGTCCAGTTTGGATGCTGCAGAATGATGGATGACACTCGGAACGGTGTCCCCACTCGGACCCAACAGAGGTACAGTAGGAAAGGGAGTACGGAACACACCGTTGGCCGGGATCGGCACCGGGGGCACCGCGCCCCCAAGGACCTGATCCCGTGTCGTCGTTGCAGCACCGCGGCTAATTAGCCCGTGGTTGTCGCCACCAAGAGCCGAAGGAGAGAGAGACGCGCCCGCTAGGAGCGGTCCTATAGTGTTCGTTGGGGTCGCCGGAGCACCGTTGAGGAGCGGGCTTGACGCGATTTTGGAGAGCTCGGCGCGGATCTCGCCCATGTCGAGCTGCAGCTTGCCCACCGCGTGGTCGACGCCGGGCCGCCAAGCCGCCAGGTCGTTGACCGTAGGCTCGATCGACGCGAGAAGGGGCTCCATCTTGGAGATCGCTGGCTCCATCTTGTCCAAGGACTTCTGGATCGCCAACAACGCCTTGGCGATGGATCTGTGCTCCTCCGCCGCCGCAGTCATCTGCTTATGTAGATCCAATTCCGCCATCACCTCCTCGAGTTTGCGGGTGCGTTGGGGTGCCAGATTTGGAAATAGGTGGGGATCGAGTGGCAATCTGATACCAAATGTCTAACACTCTCTTTGATAGATCCGAGCTCAGATACAGGTGGATACAGAAATCTCGGGCAGCAAGAAGGAGGATTCGAGAGGAGAGCCTGGAGGTGGGAGAGGGGATTCGCCATAGGCGGCCGGGTCTAGGGTTCTGATCTTTCTCGATGCCCCGCACTCTCTCTTGCCAACTACATATATCTGCTTACTTAGTCCAGGTCGGCCCAGTGTAGCGTGAGTTGGGCTGGGCCAGCCGTCTGGACCGACTGGGCTCCACTTGAGTCTTCTGGGCTTCGCGGTCTTCACCTGTTTTGATGACAATGCATCAGCTAGCTAGGTGATTCTCTGACGCCATTACGCCACAGCTGCAGCTCATGCTCGTATTCCTAGCTCGCCTTCTCCATCCGTCCCCTCTCTCTCCCTCTCATACACGGACGCGTAGTGACTTGTTCCCTTTGGTCCAGCTCAGACGTGGTCGTTTCATTTTTGTAATCACGTACGTGCCGTGTGTTCTAATCAGGACTGAGAGGTGATCATCAGCATACCCCCAAAACAAATGCTGATCATGAGCCAGCCATATTTGCTACTCCCTCCGTATATATAAGAGCGTCTAGATTGTAGTGATCTAAGCGCTCTTATATTTCTTTACAGAAGAGGAGTAACTATTAAAGTTCTGTCAGTTACTCCCGTCATCCCCTAATATTAGATGTTATTATAACCAATATGCTCACGTACGGGATAGAGGGAGTTGATTATGGGTGTGTTTGGTTCAGAAACGAAGTGTAATGGAATGTAATGGTTCTTCCACGGGAATGGAATGGTTCCATCTATGTGTTTAGTATGAATAACGAGGTGGAATGGAATGGTTACGTCTCAATGTTTGGTTGGTGGAATGGAATGGAATGAAAAATATTCAAATTGGTGTTTACTTTTTGTCAATATATGCAAAATTGATTGTATTTTGAGAAGCATTTCATTTAAATTTCAAAACAATATTTTCTTTTTCTTTTCATCACCAATAATTTGTAATTTGCTTCACAATAATTCCAATAAAACGACATCATTACACGCACAAATTTACAATTGCAAAAGGCACAAGAAAACATGTACAAATAGACAACAAAATTTGTCATTACTCTCAACAAGCATGTACAAATAGACAGAACAATTGCAAAAGGCAAGAACCGCTGCTGGCACCCAAGCCGGCCGCCGTCGCCCGCCTCTCCAGCTGTCGGCTGAGCGCTGGATGCCGGCGCCCGTCTTCACGGCGGCGAGCCACGCATCCGCCAGCCTGAAGCCAATTGACGAGGAGACGACGGAGAGGAGCAGAGGACAGCGCGGAGGAAGGAGAGGAGCAGAGGACGGCGCGGGGGATGGAGATGAGCGGCCGGCGGCACGGAGGAAGGGGAGGAGCAGAGGCGGCACGGGGGGAGGAGATGAGCGGCGGCGCGCCAGACGAGGAGAGGAGCGGCGGCGCAGACGAGGAGAGAAGCGGCCGGCGGCGGGAGGTGAAAGCGCCTCGCGAGAGGCCGTTCCGCGTGATTCCTCCGATTTGGAGGAACGCGTGCGTTCTGCATATTGACGGTATATTCGTTTCGGGAGGACGAGTTAGTTCCGGTCCCTGATCCAACTAAACACGAGGACGAGGCCCGGAGACGGAATGGACCCGTTCCATTCCGGCCCGTGATCGAAAGCAAACACATCCTATATTTTTTTTCGAAACGAGGCAAAAGATTTGCCATTTTCATTGATTAAGGAGTGAGAATTGCCCGGTTAATTAACGGAAAACCAGGCTAAAACCGATACAATCCAACCCATATAACATGGGTACCACCGGCCAACCTGGCCACCGACATGGGATCATAGAGCTACAAAGAGGACAGCTGCACCGAAACCATGACGACACATGCCAACAGAAGGCCACACGCGCGAACAACTGACAGCACCGACTCTGACGACGATCATCACAAGGGAATATGCAGGACTTGCGCCGACCGTGCCTGCCGTAGCCGACCACCGGGCGCCTGTCATCGTCACCGCATGGACAACTCCACCGCAGCTCCGACTTCAAAGCAACCAAGCAACCAACGGAAGAGCACCTCGGACACGCCGGGAAGATCCGACTACCGAAGCCCGAGCCGCGACCAAAGCTCCTCTCGACGCCATCATCGTTGCCAAACAGAAATCAGCGCCCCCGAGATGGCCGCCTCAGCAAACTACGCGGCGAAGATGCCGCAACCCACGCGGCTAAGATGCCGCCATCCACTGGTCTCCAGGTTGTGGCCGGCTCCGAGACGATGCCCGCAAGGAGGAAGAAGACGTGAAGGCGCCTTCATCGCCCGATCTCGAAGATCTGAGGTTTCCCTCCAAAGCCAAGGCCGCGGGGAGGGGGGAGGAGCACCACACATCAGCAACGCCTCCAAGAAAGAGCACGACGCCCACGGGCATCGTCGTCGCCAGATCCGGCAGAGGCCGGACATAGGATTTCTCCCGGAGATGCTCAACCACCACCTGCCCGCACCAACACAGCCAACGAACCCCATCCTGCCGAGGCCGACCTCGAACTGGTCGTGGGATCCCAAGACCCACCACGCCCAGATGCGCGCACCACCCCCCAGCCAAAGCCTCTTCCACCAAATCCGGGGCCGCCGCCGCCCCGGCAGCCACCACCATGCCGGGCTGGCAAACTGGCCAGCTCCGCAGCACCAAGCCGGGAGGGGGGGCCGCCACCCCGCCCCAACCCATCCCAGCAGGGCTGCCGGGCCGAAGCCGGAGCACCCCACTGCAGCCGCAACACCGCCGGGAGGAGCCGCGCCAAGCAGCCAGGAGCCACCGTCTGCATCCCCACTCGCCGGATCCACGAGCCTGGAGCCGCGGGAGCGCCGCCAATCGCCAAGCCGTCCCCGCCAGATCCCGTCGAGGTGCATCAAGGCCGTACCCGACGCACGCGCCGCCATGCCCTCGCCGCGCCAGCACCACCTGGTCAGGCCCGCGCCACACACCGCCGCCACCACCCTGCCTGCCTCGCGCCGCTTCGCCAGCGCCAGCGCGCCGAGCTCCCTCCGGAGCGGCCGCCCGCGTCGCACCATCTCGAGCGGGAGGAGGAAAAGAACCGCCGCCCGCCCGAGCCGCGCGGGCTTCGCCCGGCGACTCCTGCCGGCGGCGGCGAGGGGGGAGGGGGCGGCGGGGTGTGGCTAGTGGCGGCGGCTAGGGTTCGCTCCTGGCCGCTCGCGGGAGCGACCGAGGAGCTCTTCTGTCGGTTGCTTACTCCGTTGCAAAGCATATTGCATCTGAGTCACTGCTGTAGTACACTCTTATGCGCAGTTGAACACGGAAACTGGGAGCCTTTCGGCCACAGCAGTGGACAGTCTTTTGTACGCTGTGTGGTCAAATCAGCACAAAAGTGATGGCCTAGTAGACAGAGCTATGCATGTTTTAGCATGAAACGGGAAACGTCAAACATGTGCTCCTCTGTTTTCTGTGTTCCTGTGGATGCATAACAAAGGATGCAAAAATATT
This sequence comes from Aegilops longissima, assembly GCA_021605205.1. Classification (NCBI taxonomy): domain Eukaryota; kingdom Viridiplantae; phylum Streptophyta; class Magnoliopsida; order Poales; family Poaceae; genus Aegilops; species Aegilops longissima. The sequence continues at coordinate 806,596,451 of CM038677.1, forward strand.
CAGAACAGATGGATTTGTACGTTACAAGTTTTTTTTTATCAACAATGGAACATTTTTTTTCATACTACAATTTTATCAAGAAATCTGTCTCGGCCTACAGGCTACAGCATGAACGGTTCTACAGTCGTAAATAATTCTTTTTTCAAACCGTTTTGAAAAAAAACCATTTCGAAAAACATATTTATAGACCCGCAAAAAAAACATATTTATAATTCTTTTTACCATTGGCTCAAGAATAGTGCGGATGTGAACATGAACCCTGAACAAAAATATAACTAAGTTTCTTCAGCATGACATGAACACGAAATTAATACACAAAATCTTGTTTGAACTAGGAAGAAGGATTAGATCATGAAAAGAATCACCATGAACGGAAGTCTTGAGATCTGCACCCTTCCCAGAAATCTGATACATCACTCCATTCATTAAAAGGCATCATGTAATAATCCTTGACAAATAGTACATCAAATCTTCTTCAACATATTCTTTTACCAGAAATAAGCAAGAGAAAAACAATTTTTTTGAACATGTCAACGGGAGGAGGATCCCACCTGAATATTGTCTCTATTTGAAGAAAATGATCCAGTTTAAGAAGAAAACCAGGTCAAAAAGAACAGGAAAAACAAAACACCCATACATAATTACAACACAACGCAAACACCAACAACCTAAAAATTAGGTGGTTGGTGAAGCAGCACAGGTTATGCTGAACCTCTATGAAGCAACACTAGCAAGACAACACGGTGACAAACTCAGAGAGGTCATCATGAGAGCACACGAGCAACAACAACATCGAAGCCGCTGACATGGGATAACACATGGTTCCACCACCAGGGAGTTGTGCCATTGCCAACCCCTAGACATCGAGCACCCAACATTAGGGATTTTTTTTTCAAAACTATCACGTTATTTGAAGCAAATTCGGAAACTACAGCATGCTTTGGAGAAATATCAAGTCTAGCACCCATCGGCCAGGTGTTGGCCGAAAAGGGTGTTTTCGGCCACCTCTAGGCGGAAATAGGGTTTTCGGCCATGCCTTGGCCGAAAAGGTGCAAAGCTGGCCGAAGAGGGGTGTTTTCGGCCCCCCTTTGGCCGAAAAGGACTTTTTGGCCTAGTGTAGGCCGAAAAGTACTTTTTGGTCAAGTTTAGGCCGAAAAGTCCCTTGGGCCACCTTTTTCCGTTAACTGTTGGCCAATGTATTTTCCCGCCAACCCCTTCGTTGATGCAGCCCTCTTGCCCTTCGACGATGTGGTCCTTTTGCCATCCGTTGATGCAGAACTATTGCCCTTCGAGGATGCAGAACTCTTGCCCTTGGACGATGAAGAACTCTTGCCCTTTGACGATGCAGAACCCGGAAGCGGTGGCATGAAGATATCATCTTCGTCCCGGCTCTCCTCAATCCATAAAGATGGATTATTTGCTGAAAGCCTTCTGAAAGTTTCACTCTTCGGCACCACCACCTTCTTCCACCTTTGATGCAACCTAAGAAATTCTTTACGTACCTCCTCATAGGTCCTTTCAGGCCACCCAGACCTACGTAATTGGTGAGCTAACTCATTCATTATGGTGTCACTACCGGTGACTTCGTCCCATGGAACTATCCTATTGTCCATCCTGAAATCGGTAACTAGACTCAGAAGAGTCCTGCTCATCCCAGGGTGAAAACTACGATCGAATGAATAATGGGACATCTCGACTACAATAAACTGGAATGCTTATCCACCTCCGCCTGAAGGGTTTTTTATAGGTACAGAGGAGAAAGGGGTTTGCGGGAAGGGGTTGGCGAGAAAGAGTTGGCGGGAAGGGGTTGGCGGGAAGGGGGCGGCGGGAAAGGGTTGGCGGGAAAGGGTTGGCGGGAAGGGGTTGGTGGGAAAATACATTGGCCAACAAATAACGGACAGGTGGGCCCAAGGAACTTTTCGGCCTACACTAGACCAAAAAGTACTTTTCGGCCTAGTGTAGACCAAAAAGTACTTTTCGGCCTACATTTGACCAAAAAGACCTTTTCGGCCAAACAGTAGCCGAAAACAGCCATTTCGACCAGCTCAACCACTTTTCGGCCATGGCAAGGCCGAAAACCCTACTTCGGCCAACAGTTGGCCAAAAACTACCTTTTCGGCCTGCACGTGGCCGACAGGGTCATAGTTTTGCATTTTTTTCATTATGTGCTATAGTTTCCGAAATTGCTACAAAATACGTCATAGTTTTGAAAAAAAAATCAACATTAGGGCGGTCTTGCATGTGGCAAGATGAGGATGGCGGAGGGGGGGAGACGCCGGCCCAACGAGCATGCACAAAGAGAGGTTAATTCAGCACCGGAGGGGGAGGGGGACGCCGGCCCAACGAGCATGCACAAAGAGAGGTTAATTCAGCACCGGAAGGGGTTGGCGTGAATTTGCGGCTGAAATGCGTCGGCGCAGACGCGAAGCAGACTCGCCGTGTTTCCTCTCGGTGTCCGCCGCATCCCCACCTGGCGGCCGCCCAACTACCGTGGTCATCTTTATTAATAACGACCACCCACCACGGGCCCACGCGTCAGCGACCGCGGTCAGCCTTTTTTAATCCGAGCTTGCAGTAGGGGGCCGTCCTCATCCGTTTCCAGAATCCATCGTCCCCATCTCGCCACCACATGTGTTCCCCCATCGTCGACAAACCTTCAAACCCTAGCCGCCGCAAATGGGCTTTTTCTCCGGCAAGGCCAAGGGCAAGGCCCCCACCGGCCCTTCACGCGCACTCCCCCTGCCTCCGCCCGTGTTTTCCCGCCGAACGAGGCAGCGCATCAGCGTCCCAGTGCACCAGGCGAAGTGGCACTAGGAGCACCGCGTCCCCCTCCCCTACCCCGACGTGACGCTGCCACACGACTGGCACTTGAATCCAGAGAGGATCCTAGTGCTGACGGCGTCGCGGACGCACACAGAGGAGGTGCTGCACCGGCGGCAGCTGCTGACGTCGGAGCAGCTCCGCGACCCCGCCAACGCGTTCGACTCTCCCGCTTGGGAGCAGTGGTTGGCCTTTGAGCACGAGGAGCCCAGGAGGCGTGACGTCGGCGATGTGCGGCATGGCTTCCCGCCGCCGCCCCTCGTCGTGCGCGACGAGGACCAAGAGGAGGAGGCCGCCTACCAGGCGACGCTGGCGGCAGTCCTCAGCGAAAGCGAGGAAGAGGAGCAGTGCAAGGAGGAGGAGGGGGAAGCGTACCAGGCACGCATGGCGAAGGCCATGGCGCTCTCCGCGGCCAGCGACTGCGTCGTGTCGCCGTTGAGGACGTCGTCCCCCGTCAAGGCCGAGCGGGAGTCGACCCCCATCGAGCGCTACAAATCGACTGGGCGAGTGCGCGAATGGGTTAGCGCGCCACCAATCTGGATGGGGGCTATGCTAGTGCAGGAGGAGGCTGAAGGAAATATTCCCTAGAGGCAATAATAAAGTTATTATTTATTTCCTCATATCATGATAAATGTTTATTATTCATGCTAGAATTGTATTAACCGGAAACATAATACATGTGTGAATACATAGACAAACATACGGTCACTAGTATGCCTCTACTTGACTAGCTCATTAATCAAAGATGGTTATGTTTCCTAACCATAGACATGTGTTGTTATTTGATTAATGGGATCACATCATTAGGAGAATGATGTGATTGACATGACCCATTCCGTTAGCTTAGCACTTGATCGTTTAGTATATTGCTATTGCTTTCTTCATGACCTATACATGTTCCTGTAACTATGAGATTATGCAACTCCGCTTACGGAGGAACACTTTGGGTGCTACCAAACGTCACAACGTAATCGGGTGATTATAAAGGAGTACCACAGGTGTCTCCAAAGCTACATGTTGGGTTGGCGATTTGAGATTAGGTTTTGTCACTCCGATTGTCGGAGAGGTATCTCTAGGCCTTCTCGGTAATACACATCACATAAGCCTTGCAAGCATTGCAACTAATAAGTTAGTTGTGAGATGATGTATTACGGAACGAGTAAAGAGACTTGCGGTAACGAGATTGAACTAGGTATTGGATACCGACGATCGAATCTCGGGTAAGTAACATACCGATGACAAAGGAACAACGATGTCGTTATGCGGTTTGACCCATAAAGATCTTCGAAGAATATGTAGGAACCAATATGGGCATCCAGGTTCCGCTATTGGTTATTGACCGAGAATAGTTCTAGGTCATGTCTACATAGGTCTCGAACCCGTAGGGTCCGCACGCTTAAAGTTACGATGACAGTTTATTATGAGTTTATAAGTATTGATGTAACGAAGTTTGTTCGGAGTCCCGGATGTGATCACGGACATGACGAGGAGTCTCGAAATGGTCGAGACATAAAGATTGATATATTGGAAGCCTATGTTTGGACTTCGAAAAGTTCCGGTGAAATCGATTTTACCGAACACCGGGGTTACGGAACCCTCCGGGGTCTATGGGCCTTAGTGGGCCATAAGGGAGAAGAGGAGGGCCGGCCAGGGGCAGGCCCGCCCTCCCCTAGTCCGAATAGGACAAGGAGAGGGGGCGCCTTTCCTCTTCCCCTCCCCCAAGTCCTAATCCAACTAGGAAGGGGAGTCCTACTCCCGGTGGGAGTAGGACTCCTCCGGCGCGCCTCCTCCTAGGGCCGGTCGCACCCCCCTGCTCCTTTATATACGGGGGCAGGGGGCACCCCATGACACACAAGTTGATCTACGGATCGTTCCTTAGCCGTGTGCGGTGCCCCCTCCACCATATTCCACTTCGGTCATATCGTCGCGGAGCTTAGGCGAAGCCCTGCGCCGTAGAGTCATATCATCGCGGAGCTTAGGCGAAGCCCTGCGCCGGTGGAGCATCATCATCGTCCACGCCGCCGTCGTCTTGACGGAAGTCATCCCCGACGCTTTGCTGGATCGGAGCCCGGGGATCGTCATCGAGCTGAACGTGTGCTGAACTCGGAGGTGCCGTGCGTTCGGTACTTGGATCGGTCGGATCGTGAAGACGTACGACTACATCAACCGCGTTGTTATAACGCTTCCGCTTACGGCCTGCGAGGGTACGTGGACATACACTCTCCCCTCTCGTTGCTATGTCATCACCATGATCTTGCGTGTGCGTAGGAAATTTTTTCTAAATTACTACGTTCCCCAACAGAGGCCTACCTCGAGCAGTGGCGGCAGCGAAGGTTGGCTGAGGAATGCCGCGAAGGCGAGTACCTCGAGATCCTGGAGCGCGACGCGGAGGAGGAGCGCCGCGAGGCGGCGGAGGAGGAGGAGCACTTTGCCCGCGCGTTGGGCCAGCCCAGCCGGTGGCGGTACAGCCTGCGGCGAACAATGTCGCTTGAGCCTGATCGACGGCGTTCCCTTGGGCTGGCCCGCGCCGACGCTCATTGACCTTACCGGCCCCGACGACGAATATGAGGACACCTAGGGCAGCGCGCCTCCTCGTAGTTTAGTTTTATTTAGTGTTTTACTTAATGTAAAAGTGGACTCGTGGACTCTTGCCGGCTTTTGTGACCAACATTAATGTTTAATTACCGTTTTTATTTTTCAAAATGTTGCCGGCAATGTTTTTTTTCACGCGATCGGGCCAGTGTTGGACGCAAGCGCCGACCCAAACGCAAAAATGAACATGGGTGTCCGCCGGGCCGGCCTAAACGGACAAAATCGCCGTCCGTTTGGGTCGGTGCGTTGGAGTTGCTCTAAGAAAAAAAATGATTGATTGAAGAATCAAACACCATGCTAGGAAAAAAAAATCCTACCTATTAGAATCCTCCAAATTCCTTTGCAAATCCTTTGAATCAAAATGGCCCTAAATTGTTGGGCGGGGAATAGCAAATCTGTCCGAATTCTGCACTCCCTCCAAAACAAGCGCCCACCCGCCGCCTGAGGGCTTGTGGATTTTGGCACAGCTGTCTCTCAACAGTCGTGTGCAGAGTAGTTTCGCAGCTGTTTACACACGAAAAGCAAGCAGCCTTTCACCGGAGCAGTTGCTGGAAGTGGCTACCAGAAAAAGCAGTCCTCCTCTCTGAACCCCTGTACTCCTGTAGTAGCTGTAGACCACCCCCCACAGCAGAAAATCCTTTCTCCTCTCTGGAGACCAGTTTGACCAGCAAGACGAGAGCCCCTCCCCACTTGTCCCTGACCAACCCAAACACAGGACCCGTGTCTCTCAGAGGGAGCGGCCAAGAGTAGCAAGGCGCATCTTTGTTGCAAGAAGGCAGGCAGGGAGGCGGACAGAGAGCCGCTCAGCCGCGTGGGTGTTGCTTGGTAAATTCGCTTCCTTTTCTTGTGTTTTTCGAAGATCTGAGCTGGTTTCCTTCCAATCTTCTCACCCTATTGCGGCTCCTTTCTTCAGAGAAATGCTCCAGCGCTAAGAAAAAGACAAGTGCCTCAGCCCTCGATTGCTTTTCTTGGTGATTTTTCTTGCACCTTCTCTTGTTTCTTGAAGAGATCTGCCTCGTTTCCTTTGTTTTAAGAAGAAAGACTAGTACTGAGGAAAAAAGCTCCTTTCTTCAGAGATTTCTTCTTCTTTCCCGACCCAAAAAAGAGGCCCTCACGCCGGTGTGCTACGGCACGGGAAGCATCATCCACTCCTGCGACCGATTCGCCCTGGTCTTCTCCGTCGCCCACACCTTCGCCCAGTTCCGTTCGAGGCAACCCAGGGCGCTGGTCGACGAGGACACCACGCTCCTCGTCGAGTTCTCGGACGGGCAGATCCGTCCCGGCCATTTTCGAGCCATAGGATGGAGCCATGACATGTCACTCATCATGGTGCTCACCAACACAAGGTACCGGCCAGTCAAATTCATCGACCACAGCTGCCCTGCCATGGGGTTCTCCGCTCATGAAAGGGAGGCGCGCGTGTACAGCATCTGCACCTACCCCGCCGAGCGACGCAACGCCCTGATGGGCACCGCATTGTCCGGCAAGATATGGTCAGTACTGCTGTAAATTTTCACATTTCCAATGATTGATTCCGAGTAGTACGTGCTAGCTAGTTAGTTCATCTTCGCATTCTGAATCTCTAATTACACCGTCAGATGCATGCATGGGATTGGGATAGGTGGAAGAATCACATACCAATGATTGTCTTTATAGTTACTGAATGCATGCATTCCACTAAATGCTAGTAGTATGTAATGCTTCGATCGTTCATCCGGCAGTGGACCTCTGAGGCGTGGGCGAAACGTTGATAAAGTTCTTGAGCCTGAGCTAAGGATGTGCGGAGCGAGCGGCTGCTCTGGTGCTCCTCTCTTCACGGCAACCCGCCATGTCATGGGGATGTGGCTGTCTCAAGTGGGGGAGTGCAAGTTTGCAGTGCTTGTTCACTCCATATGTGAATGGCTTCGCACGACCTACAGATTTCAAGAGGTGAGTACACTAGTTTCTAGTGCCCATAGTCAAGTTTCAAGTGCATGCTTGGTCCTGTGTTATTTATATCTATTCAACTCTGAACTTGGCCAGACAAGCATGAAGCGTCTGGTACCCAGGTTGGCGTCGCTGTACTTGGAGCATCTGAGGCGAGTCGATCCACAGGAATGATTCAGGTATAATATAAATTTTCAATGTGGAAATTGCTTTTGTTTGGTTTCCTTTTAAATTCCTTTAAAAAACACCGACTTTAAAGCTTCAAAAAAAATCTGAAAATAAATATGCACACCTACTTGTTTGTAAAGTTCTATGACTGAAACATTTTAATGTGAGCACGTACACTACAAAAGGACATGGTTTTTTTTTGTGTGTGTGTGTGTGTTTAGCTCACACCAAAACGTATGTTGTCATGAAATTTTGCTCACATGTAGTGTACATCTCTAAATAATTGTGTATTATTTATGTTTTCTTAGAACTTAAAAGGATGGTTTTCAAAAATTTCAATGTTTTTATGTAGATAGTATTTGCATTATACCAGCTTATGTCAATGTTGATGCGAGAAAAAACGTTCGTGTGTAGAGTTTCTGGTCTGTTTGCATGGGTAAATTTTCAGAGCCTAGGGATGATACTTCAGCGCTGAAACCAGTATGCTGCTTAGTAATGATACTTAGCTAGAGCATTTCTAGCCCTTCCCCTAGAGCTACAGTGGAAGTGCTAGATGGGGATTATTTCCCTTGACGACTTTTTAAAGGGTATTAAAGGATTATAAGGGGAACGGATGTCTTATTTCAAGTTAGGCACTACATATTGTTTTATATTATATACCACACAATTTTTTTCATGCATGTAAATTTAGATGGGTCGATGTCTTTTGCACTATTTATCTCCTCAAAGTGTAAGGAGTTATAGTTTAAGAAAGCATTTAAAGCGTTGTGTTCGGCTAGAGATGCCCTAAAACTATTTTGCATTGTTGCAGCAGAATAAATGATGCTTTGCTCTCATATGTCTGGAGTTTAGAGAGCAGAAATTGTTTTGCTGTAACTTCTCCGGACCATCTTCAGCTTACTGGCAGTAACTAGACTGCTATAGCAAATTAGCTTGTATTCACAGCATTTACTTTTATCAGTTGCTTACACCAATCCAGCTGCTCTACTCCCCTACTAATCTTATTTGATACTTACTATGTACTTGTAGGCACTTGGTCTTCTGCTCAACGCCTTGCTTGGCAGTGCTCTTTGTGGCATGCGGTTTTCTTCACTTGTTGTCCGACTATTTAACTGATGGAGCAGCCGGTTTTCTTCACTTGGCGTCCGACTATTAACTGATGGAGCGTTTGTTAAATTCGTAGTTAAACTTTCTCGGTAGCTTACGATGTCTCTCTTCATGTTATCATCGGGTTTAAGAACCAATTTGGAGTTTCTAGCTTTATTGACATCGTTTCAAGGGCAGGTTGAGCCCCAGACCCGCCTACCTCCCTGGGCGTTGGAACTCGCTCAGATGCAGAACCTGAATCATGGCATGGCTCGTTTTTTCCCCATGAGGGCCATTTTCAATGTGTTTTCTATGTTGTTGCAGCATTACTTTTCTCTGCGGTACGTAGAAAACATAAGAAAAATGTCACATCATTTTGTTGTCTTGAGCTGGGAATCATCATCATTCCATTTCCAGAATGCTGGCAACCCAAGCCTGGGCGAAGGCTCGTGTTGATCGCCTTTTAGAATGATGTTGCTCACATCACACCCCATTGGGCATTGGCCCATTCATGTGCTCTGGCCATGGGCAGTGCTGGATACAAGCTTCCACTTCCGTTTGCAGGCTGGGCATACCTCCCCTTTGCAAATTCAAATTCAAATTCAAATTCATACAAGGCGGCAAAGCTCGAGAGAAACAGTTTCCGTCCCAGTTGGCCGTCACTCAACTCAAGTTTCCGTCCAGCTGACTTCACTGGCCGGGTCTCATGCCCCAGAATCTTCCTTTCTTTTCAGAGAGCAACATCTTGTGCCCAGAAGATGGATCAATCCACGTGGGACTGCCAATCAGGGCCTCACGAGCGACGGATCTTCCCAGACAAATCAAAAAGAGGTTATGGGTCAAAAGTATATTTGAATGACTAAATATAAGTGATATGTCACAAAAAGTTATATTGTTAGGTTCATGTTTGAAATAATTTCCAACAACACCATTTTTGCTACATATAACTTGAATTTTATTAGTTAAATTTACGGCCAAGCTTTGACCCAAAATACACAGCACTACTGGAATCGCACCCTATGCCGACGGCCCGGGCCGTCGGCATAGCCCTGACTAGCCGTCGGGACAGGCCTATGCCGACGGCCCCCGTCGGCATAGGGCCGTCGGCAACATATCCGTCGGCGTAGCCCTTATGACCGTCGGCATAGACCCTATCCCGACGGTGGCCGTACATCTATGCCGACGGCTCTGGCCGTCGGCAACGCCATCCCCTAACGGCGGTTGCCGTCAATCGCCGAAAGTAACGGCGGCTCGCCACGTGGCGTGTCTATGCCGACGGCCTGGCCGTCGGCCGTTTAATACTATGCCGACGGGGAGGCCGTCGGCGCGACATCGCCACGTGGCGAAAGCCGTTGCTCTGCCGCTTGCCTTATGCCGACGGCCCCGCCGTCGCCTTAGTTGGAGCTATGCCGACGGCGCGCCGTCGGCATAGACATGCCACGCGATGTCGCCATCGGCACTCTGGGGCAGACTAAGCCGACGGCCGGGCCGTCGGCATAGCCCTGCCACGTGTCGGCAATCGGGCACTCTGGGCGAGAACTAAGCCGACGGCCGGCCGTCGGCATAGACGGCCACGTGTCGCCCATCGAGCTCACGCCAGGCCTATGCCGACGGCTAGGCCGTCGGCATAGTTTCTGTCCAGTTCTTCTTTCTTTTCTCTGTTTCTTTTCAGCTCAATTCATTTGAATATACACAGCATATATAAGAAGCAGCATCACGTAACAGTAAGGAGCAGCATCACACAACAAATTCATCATCACACATCATAAGAAACATCGCAAAGCATAAACATATAAGTATCATCACCACCAAGGATATAAGAATCTCACAAACAACAATAAGATAAGAAACATCACAAGCATATAAGTATCACAACATCGAGAACCGCCACAATGTGATCCAAAGGCTTAAGCGCCAGGACGTCGAGCACCGCGGAGGTCGTCACCGCCAAGACCGCCAAGCCAGTGTCGTCATTTGCTAGCGGCAGCGCTACCGCTAAGACCGCCTCCACCTCCGCCTCGTGGATCGGGTTGTCGGCTCCGTGTCTCCGGAGTCTTGCGAAGACCACCGCCAACGGTAGATCCATCTGTTCCTGGATGTTGAAAAGACATATTAATGGGATATATGATCGTGTTGAAAGGCATGACATGCTTGGGGTGAATAGATTGGGGATGAACTAACCGGCGAGGGCCAGCGTTACGTGCCACAAACTCCTCAAAGGTCAGCAGACCTTTGGTTGTCTTTGGAGGGCATGGTGTTGGCCGGGCCGAGGACACCGCCGCCGCCATTTCTGAAAAGCTCGCTCCAAATGGCGATCCCTCTGCACTTGGTGTTCATGAATCCTCGATGCCACGCCATGGTCTCTGGCGTGTGTACTCAGTAGGCCTACGGTATGACATGATGGAACTCATAAAACTACTAGATGCGGAAAATAGAGTGAGCAATGAAGATAAGAGGAAAATACTTACAGATCTGTTGCTCTGAAAGAGGGATCGTGAACTGGACCTTTGGCTGGCTCATCTGTGCTCAGGCTCGGGTCGATCCGACGAAGCTGTGTGTAGGAGATAGTCGGAGTGACCACAAAGATCGAGAACCGCCTCCGACCGTGCTCCTTGGGCCCCATGCTCACCACCGCCTGTCGTCCGTGATCCGCCAGAATGGGGTCGGTGTGTCGGGATGTAACCAGATAGGCTGCGGAGTAGGCCTCCTTCCTCCACGCGGTCTTCTTGCCGTAGTACTTGGGCTCGCCAGGCTTGGGGTCCTTCCGCGTATGGGCGATCTCCCACGCCTGCATGTCTGAGAGCGGCCGCCTGGTTTCTCCTCGCACCACCAAAACAGATGTTAGTCATACATAAGAAAGTGATGGTAAATAGAAGAAGAAGAATGTTTAATGGGGTTAGTCATACATTAACTGCCTTGTGGAGATAGTGGTTTGGTTTCCTGAGCATGTACTCCCTCATTCCCTCGGTTAGCCTTATTTTTATTCTCATAGCCGCCTGTGCTCCAGCCCCATCACACCAAAGATCCACCAATGCCGCCCGGACTCGTCTTTTCCATAACACCAATTTGGACACACCTACATAATAAAAGCATAATGGCATGTCAACATGAAGCGGTGAAATGTACCACATGGTAATGAAAGCATAATGAAAAATCTTTTATACTTACCGCCAAGTACTCGTGCCTCTCCAAGGTAATGCCCATCCTCCGCGCTTCTTCCTTGGTCATCTTCACACCAAGAACATCGTGGTAGTATGTCGAGATGGCCACATAGCGCACTCGATCGTGATCTGGCGGGCCTTCTTCTTGCATTGGCGCAGCACGATCTGGTCCGCTCTAGCCACATGCTCGGGAAGAACTCGATAGAATTTCTACAATCATGCATGAAACAAGAATGGAAGAAGCCATGAGTTAAATCATTCATGAAACTAGAATGGACTTGTGCTTCTGAAGAGAACTCACCCAGAAAGTAGTGGTTACGGCCTTGGCATGGGTCTCATGGTCCGCGTGGAGGGCCGCTTCCCAGTGGTCCCAGCTCGTGGCATGTCCGAAGAGGCGGCACGCGTCTCCGGGGTGTGGCCCCCCTCACGGACGGCGATGACACACGGTAGTAGACGTTCTGCGGAAACGATGCGGCGTGAATATTATTAAATACTCGGAGCGCGATAAAATCATGAGTTTTTACATGACGTGGCCACATGTGCTATAGGACCGATGGTAATTTTTCATAATTTTTCGTGATGGAGAAGTATCTGAACACTTCCCTCTACGCGGATTGCTCTTCGCGCGTCTACGACTGTGGCCGGCGGCCTCCGGGGGCTAGCATACCGTCAAATCTTGCGTAGGCGGCCTCTCACAAGTCTGGAAGTGTTGTGGCGGTTGCAAATGCCCGGCACGCGTCTCCGGGGTGTCCCCTCCCCCCCCTCACGGACGGCGCCGCCGCCGGCACCTGGAGGGGGAAACAGACGCTGCCGGGTCTACACGGAGTGGATGTAGCTGTGGGTTTGGCCCGATGTTGCTCTAAAGTGTTCGTATGGGCTGACCTAACATGACCGGTGGATAGGCCCACCGGTCAAATCCCGTCCGTGGGAAGTCAAAGGGTAGATCCGGTGGTCAACCGCTCGAGGTTAGGCAGGGCGGGGCCCTGGGGTAGTAATGCCACCGGGCGTCGCCGCCCCTCATACATGCAGGTGGTGTGGTGGCATGTCCGAAGAGGCGGCACGCGTCTCCGGGGTGTGCCCCACACGGACGGCGCCGCCGCCGGCACCGGAGGGGAAACAGACGCGTCGGGTCTACGGAGGGATCTTCTTTGTGGGTGTGGGCGGATGTTGCTCTAAAGTGTTCGTATGGGCTGACCTAACATGACCGGTGGATAGGCCCACTGGTCAAATCCCGTCCGTGGGAAGTCAAAGGGGTAGATCCGGTGGTCAACCGCTCCAGGGTTAGGCGGGACGGGGGCCCAGGGTAGCAATGCCACCGGACCGTCGCATCGGGCCCTCATACATGCGGGGTGGTGTGGTGGCATGTCCGAAGAGGCGGCACGCGTCTCCGGGGTGTGGCCCCCTCACGGACGGCGATGACACACGGTAGTAGACGTTCTGCGGAAACGATGCGGCGTGAATATTATTAAATACTCGGAGCGCGATAAAATCATGAGTTTTTTACATGACGTGGGCACATGTGCTATAGGACCGATGGTAATTTTTCATAATTTTTCGTGATGGAGAAGTATCGAACACTTCCCTCTCGCGGATTGCTCTTGGCGTCTCTGACGTGGCGGCCGCCTCGGGGCTAGCATACCACAAATCTTGCGTGGCGGCCTCTCACAAGTCCGGAAGTGTTGTGGCGGTTGCAAATGCCCGCACGCGTCTCCGGTGTCCCCCTCCCCCCCTCACGGACGGCGCCGCCCAGCACTGGAGGGGAAGCGGACGCGTCGGGTCTACACGGAGTGGATGTAGCTGTGGGTTTGGCCGGATGTTGCTCTAAAGTGTTCAGATGGGCTGACCTAACATGACCGGGTGGATAGGCCCACCGTCAAATCCGTCGTGGGAAGTCAAAGGGTAGATCCGTGGTCAACCGCTCGAGGTTAAGCGGGGCGGGGCCACAGGGGTAGCAATGCCACCGGCGTCATGCACCGCCCCTCATACATGCAGGTGGTGTGGTGGCATGTCCGAAGAGGCGGCACGCGTCTCGGTGTGCCTCACACGGACGGCGCCGCCGCACTTTGGAGAAGCAGACGGTCGGGTCTACGGAGGGATCTTCTTTGTGGGTGTGGGCGGATGTTGCTCTAAAGTGTTCGTATGGGCTGACCTAACATGACCGGGTGGATAGGCCCACCGTCAAATCCCGTCCGTGGGAAGTCAAAGGGTAGATCCGGTGGTCAACCGCTCGAGGTTAGGCGGACGAGGGCCCAGGGGTAGTAATGCCACCGGACCGTCCCCACCCCCTCATACATGCAGGTGGTGTGGTGGCATGTCCGAAGAGGCGACACGCGTCTCGGGGTGTCGGCGGCGGCGCCATCCGTGAGGGGCCACACCCCGAGCCCCAAGACAGCGACGCATGCATGAACACTTTCACATATGCATCGGGACCCGTCGATGTTTTAGTGACATAGCTACTCCCGAATCGCCCCACCAACCGAATTCCTTCCGTGTCGACTGCTTCCCCCCGTGACACGGCGATAGCGATGTTCGTAACGGGGCAATCGATATACCATCGGGTATGTTTTTTAGATAAGGCATAATTATCATATACAAAAACAAAAATTAAAATAAAGTAAAATAAAAAACAGAGTAAAAATAAAATAAAAAATAAAGTAATTAAGCGTATGCCGACGGCCGGGCCGTCGCATATCTGCACACACGGAGGTTGTCCCACGGATCGTTGACGTGGCGTGGCACACGGATCGCTGACGTGGCGAGGGGCCTATGCCGACGGCTTGGCCGTAGGCATACCTCGCCATCGATATGCCGACGGCCGCCGTTCTTGCCGTCGGCGTGGGGTCAACGCCAAATGGTCACGACCGGGCAGGTGGGCCCGCGGTATGCCGACGGCTTTCGCTATGCCGACGGGCCCCGTAGGCGTAACTCTGGCGGTCCCGACGGCCTTATCTATGCCGACGGCCCCGTCGGCATAAGTTGATGTATGCCGACGGTATTTATAAGCCTACGGCCTTTCCTTGGCCGTCGGCATAGGTCCACAGATGCCGACGGGGGCCGTCGGCATAGATTTGGCCGTCGGCAACCACAGTTTTTCTGGTAGTGCAGGGGCTAATAAACCCGGGTGGGCACGAGGATATGACATCCCAAACCGTTGCATGCATTATGTCCGCTTCCGGGAAAAGAACTTTGCTTCAGGATCTTTCCAAAGATAAAGGAAGTTGATAGCAAGTCCGTGCTTGGCATTAAAGCGGTGGATCAACACAGGATCTGCAGCTAATTACAATGCAATCCCACGCACAAAAACGTGCCAACACCGGTGCACCGGGGGAGGCCACACCATTCCAAGAGTCCACGAGGAGTCTCCGCTCTCAACCAAGTACTCCCTCCCAGCCTACTCACCCGACTCGGTCCACCCGTATGCGAGGTTTGGGGTCTCAAAATATAAGACGTTTTTTCGACATTAAACGTCTTATATTTTGAGACCGAGGGAGTACCTACCGACGCGGCGTGACATTTATTAGGCGAATTGTGTAGCTTGGCATAGGTGCAGGCCATCTGGATGAAAAAAGGAAAGTCATAAGATGGCTATGGTACAAACAATTTTTAGCAGAAACATAACACTATTATATTTTTATAAAAGAAAAGAAATTTTGCCTGTTATAGTTGCCCTCCGTCAGCATCTCTGCGGCTATAGTTTTTGACACCGTGCTGCCATCCCTTTGTCGCTTTACCACAACCTAAGAGAGATTGCAAACAGGAGATAATTTTGTGGCAAAGAAAGATGGTAAACGGCATATGACGGTGTCCCAAAAAACAGTGGACGATCAAAATTAAATACCTCAATTGTCATGTCCCCAGCCCAACCTCCAAAGGCTTCAGAATGAGTTTTCGCATCATCCAGTAACATTGCACCAAACTGATGCATGCATTTTGAAGGTATATTGATTACAAAAAGGGCTACAGACACACAAAATGATAACAGTAAGCTGCTGGAAGCATACTTACCTCTGGGACACTAGAGAGAAGTCTGTCACCACATTTTACAAGAACATCACCGACACATAACCCAGCAACATCAGCAGGTGATCCCTCAACAACCTAATTAGCATCTTATTTAGTCCATTTTATACAAAAAATGCTACTGAAGCAAGTATATAATAGGCCAGAAAATAAATAATTCAGATATTGCATTTTTGGGAACTCAAAAGTCTATAGCAAAAAATAGTGTATTGAAAAAACCAACAGGTGCACAGTAATTCAAACAGTAAATTCACTAAACAGCAAAGCAACCCTGCTAAAAATATAAGCACACTTTTATGTGCAGGAATCCTTTATGACTAAACAAATGCCCCCGCTACCTATTTTTCTTACCATCTCCTTACGCCATGACATCAGGTCAGCTCATAAAACTCATGTTTTCCCTTCTCCTAAAGACACGTCCATTGGTGGTGAACATATGTCTACATAATCTGCACCACCACCACCACCCCGCGCGCGCGCGCACGGTCTCAAGTAAATTCTGGAGAAAGAAATGGCCTATGAGAAAGGCCACTAATGGGCAGACTGGCCTCCGAGGCTCTAAGCCTGAAGCGTCTGCTTCATGATTAACGTGGGACGATTGCTTTGTGCCGCCACCGCCTATGCCCCTGCCGCTGGTGCCTCATGCCCCTCCCTCCTTGCTCGCGATTAGGTTTGAGTGTTTGACACAGTGCTGCGACAGGCGTTCTGCACTAGTCAATTTTCCATGCTTGGCCAATGAACTAGCGAAGGTTAACACTACCGAATTTCTATTATTGTGCAACAATCTCTCAATTTTCACCTTGCCCGTGTCTATTTTGGTCCTGTGATCCGCGGTGCTAATTCTGAGATTCACGGCAGTTATGAAGAGAAAAGAGCCACCAAACACCATAAAAGATGACAGTGTTTTTGGTGTTTGAATTGGATGCTTGGTTGAGCGCCAATGACCAGCAATGGCGTTGCTGCCATGGTCGATGTGTCTGATATGTCAGGCCTTCTATATCTGGTGGCACAGCTCACACCTATACCTAAGGTACCGTGTACAAATATGGCAGTTAGGTTGATATAAATCATCGTACAGATTTTTCATTTGGTCGACTGCAGTTACATCTAATTTGTATGAACTACCTATATTTTTGTCATATTCATTACAAATTACACATACCAGTTGTTAGTAGTTTTCATGTCGTCAAGCTTAACAGTTCATTTTTATGAGAAACAGAGTGGAAAGAAATAATTGGGCCATAAATTATTTTTTTCTTTCACAGGTCTATGTTAAAATCTTGGTCAATATCATAAATCGCTTCTAGAGCTCTTCCTACATATTTCCCCCTCATTACCTTGACTATTCGTGCAACTTCTAGACTGCATCATGCATGTCTTGGAAGGAAAAACTTAGGCAAAATTCAATATCTCCATGCTTAATTATTCATACTATTTTTGCACATCCAATATTATTCTGTTTGGGCCCGTGGCAATGCGTGAGCTACAAAATTAGTAATAATTAATGAGGAAATCCTAATTGGATTAGAAAAAAGAAGAGTTCCCGTCAAGTTTCTAAATGCTTGCCGTACCACCCCATATTTCAGCATCACCTGTAGAGCAATTTTGATTTGATATGACATTCCGAAATATCAGACTGGCACCAAACAAACACTATCCTACCTTTCAGACAGATAAATCAGTCCAATGCAAACGATCCGTACTGACACTGCTGTCTGCCTAAAGGTGCTTGAGGAGCGTTGACACACTACCTAGGGCTGGCAACAGAGCTCTTCTGGATGGCAACAGGGCTATTCCCCAAAGGGAGTGCCTTCCATTCCAGCTTCCTACTATTCCCTCCGTTCCTAAATATAAGACCTTTTAGAGATTTCGATATGGACTACATACGGAGCAAAATGAGTAAATCTAACTCTAAAATGTGTCTATATGCATCCGTATGTAGTCCATATTGAAATCTCTAAACGGGCTTATATTTAGAAACGGAGTGAAGTTATCAGCGGCGGCTCTTGCTTTCACCACCATCCCCACCAACAATTTGGCAGGAAACATGGCCCAATTAAGAAACTAAAGCGAATAACATTAGGATTAAATTTATCATATAGGAACATAATTTCTGATATTATATTATTAAGCATGTAGAGGCCAATCCTGTGCAAATCCAGTCCACTATTAAGAACTCGTCTAACATTCCGAGTTAAAGAGGACCTCATGCAATGCCTATCAGTTTACTCTAAAATTGGAGGGCTCGTATTCTTGAAAGGAATATTTTGACATACAGAAAAGCAAATAAAGCACAAAAGAATTAAAAAATAGAAGAGATACATACCTTTGAAACATATAAACCCTGGTCAACATCTGGGAATTTTTGATAGATAGGCTCCAAGACTGCCAGTGGAACCATATGAAGAGAGCTGTACCTTAATCCAAGCCAGGGGCTAATTAATTTCCTGCACAATAAGAAAAACTCTTATTTCACACATGGTGAGCGGGAAAAAGGAACACACTAGAGAACAAATGAGGAGTCCATTTTCCCTAATAAGAGTGGTAAGGCAAAACCTAGAACAGAAAAGGAAGCAGTAGAAGAATCACAAGTAGAATAGTTTACCCGAAGCAGTGATGTTGTTCCAGGATCCTTGATACAATTAACATGGGAAGGTATGATGTTTGATTCTTTTCGTAGAAGTTGATACCGAGAACTTGACCATTGTAATTGACAAGAGGTCCTCCAGAACCAGCCTGCCAAAAGGGGAAAAACAATGGAGAAGTGTCAGCATAGTCAAGAAAAACAAAAAATTGCAACCCCCCCCCCCCCCCCACCCCCTTTTTTTTTGCATATTTCCTGCACCCTTGTGCAGCTCTATATGTACTCCCTCCGTCTAGGTGTGTAAGTCATATTAGGAGGAGCTCCACAACCTAGGTGGCTAAGGATTGGGCGAGGCAAAAAATCAACATGAAAACCATCCAATAGATGTACCCATGACCAGCCAAAATTCAGCAATCAATTCTTAATTAATAGCGCAGCGTTCGCATGCAAGCAGGCTTATTCCTTGACTAACCAGCGCCTTCTTTCTATGCATGCATAGGTCGTTTATTTAGCAATTAATCCCTAATTAATAGCCAGAGAAGAGAAAGCATGGGTGGTTAAATGAGGTGGAAGAAAACAAGAAAACAATGAATGTTACGCGCCTAGGTTATTTGGGAATACCTGGTTTTCGTAAAGTGACTTACTCACCTAGACGGAGGAAGTATATATGTTCCCTCAGGTATCCACCTCCACCTTGCCCAGGTTTCAACAACCTTTGCTAACTCTACAGATGTCATTCCTTAAATTTGGTCACCCCAGCCTGCAACACAAAGCACCAACCAGGCCCAGTCGGCTTTATCCCCCCCCCCCCCCCCTCCTCCCCCCCCACACACACACACACCTCTCTGAGTCAATTTTTCTTTCTTTTTTTGCCACTGTGGCTCCTACCTGCACTTTGAGCTAATTCTAAGTGTGCCCGTTATAATAGTGGAATTGTGTGCCTTACTATAGCATGCATGCTACTGAAACTCTATTTGTAAGTTGTAACACCGTGTATTTTAGTGTTCACCGATGTCTAACTTGTCTGACAACCAAAATGTGAGATCAAGAATAATGCACATGAAAAATTATAGTAGAATTAACCTAGTATTTGGTGTAGTTTGTAAAAAAACAGATCCATCAAGAACATCAAGGTCTTTTTGGTAGAAACTTTTTCCCCTTCTTTTTAAGTAAACAGTTCACATTGATGAATGGCTTAGCTTCACTAGACTGAGATAAAAATAATAACAGAAAAACAAAGAATGACACCAATAGCACTAAAACTCAAGACGGTGTATTTTATACCATGGAAACCTTGCAGCTTGACACCAATAGCTCCGCGCACCCAAATTTGCTTTTTTTGTTTACAACTTGACCACGTGAACACATGAGAAGACCGCCTTCATATGCACGTCCAAGTGCTAACACGGCTCCATTGTTGGTAGTGCCTTCTTCTAAGAGCGCTAAATAAGCTGCAATTTTGACGACAGCTACATTATAGTGAAAATCCACAAGAAAGATGTGGCCATCTGTTATATGCCCATCAGGTAGAAGAACCTTGACCTGAAATCAGTTGTCCAGCAAAACAGTCAAGACCAACTGATAAGAGTAAATCTACATGTTTGGCAATGGATTAAGGCAGCAATTACCGTCACATCAGATATCACATTACTGTCTCCATTCAGAGATCTAACAAGTGTTGCTGAGGTTAAAATCATATTTGCACCAGTATTGTCTGTTCCATGCATCACAAATCCCGAACATACACGGATCCTCTTTCCACCTAAATTTTATTAACAACACCTTACTGGGGCTTCATCTCAAACTAAATATAGAGAAAAAAATGGCTACTAAGTAAACCTATGATATACCTGCAAAAGAAGACAGGCTGACGACTGACTTTGAGACCAACAATGCAACTTTACGAGCCTGAAGACTCTCAAGGCTGCCATCATTGGAGTCACCAAACGTATCCTCCACAGAAAGGTCACGTTCCCCAGAGAGGCCTTTAACTACAATATATGCAATTCATAGCCATGGATATGGTCAGAAAGAAAGAAACATATGTTTGATGCCCAATTAGAGTAAATAATTATTTAGAGATAACAGATTAACCGCCTAAGTCTTTCTTTAATTTTCCAGATTAACTAAATACGATTGAGGACATGGGGCGGCGAACAAAAATCATGAAAATGTTTTAGTGAGAGAGCCTTTTCCACATATGAAGTGACGGGACAGTCACACTTATAATCTGAGTAGGTGCGTCATAAAGCAGTCGTCAACATGTACATGTAGAAATACAAAAGACATACTGAGAACATACTGGTCAAGTTGGCAATAAAGTGAAAGAAACTAAATATGGCCAAACAATGCAAACCATGAGCACTAAGTGACTTTGACCAAAATAAGAACAACACAATGACTAGTCATCTTATGTACGATATGCATTTAGTGAGAGGCAACCCCCTCTTTGAAGAGTTTGAGATTGAGGCATTTTTGCCGTGTTGTGACTTGTGACTCACCTGAGCCCCTAGATCTGTCCTTTTTGTGCCTTTGAAAGCACTCTGTATGTTAGTGGCCTTGATACTGGTGCTGATATGCAGGTAAGCAGTCTTTGGGCCAATTCTTTTGCTAGCTTTTTTGGGCTTCCAGAATAAGCTGCCCCCTACCCAGCTTATTCTAGAAGCCCAACTTCTAAAAAAATAAATTTGGTTGGGCTTCTAGAATAAGCTAGGTAGGGGCAGCTTATTCTAGAAGCCACCAAAAGAACTGAACCTTTATATGAAGAACAGCTGAGCTACCTTCAACAAATTGGTAGGCAGCTTACAACAGCAACCAATTCTCTAACGCAGCTTGTTGTATGCAAAGGCCGCGCTCTGGGGTCCATGGCAAGCCTAGCCAAGGTCCTTCGAATAAGCAAATCGAAAGGCGCTCTGAACTCATACTGACGAGTCATTTGTTTTGGGCTAATTTCATATTCAATCAAAGAATGTAATGCACTCCGTAATTGCCACCCATCTATCTACAAAGTAATACACCCAATGAAATCTACAAACAACTACTAGAGTTAACTTCCATATCAGTATCACAGCAGATATCGGTATATAGTGTTATTATTCCTTGAAAAGTGCGGAAAATACACAAATGAAGGGGGAAAAACAGATCTTTCATAGAGCAGTTGTTCTTACGTAGCTCGGCAACTTTCTTCTTCTTAGCGGCGTCGACGGAAAGGATGTTCCGCATCTGCTCGGCCACCATAGCCCTGACCTGAGCCGACCCATCGTCGTCGCTGGTGGTGGCGCGGTGCTCCTGGGATGGGGCAGGCGGAGGCGGCCGAGCCTTGGCGCTCCCCCGCTTCCTCTTCCTGCCCTTCTTCCGCGGCCCCGTCTCGCAAGCCACGGGCCGGTCCTCCTCCCTGCCCTCGCCGCGGGACCGAGTCATGTCACCGCCGCAGGGGACGTCAGGAACGGCAGCGGCAGAGGGTAGGGAGGACGAATAGGGCTTGGAGGATCGTGGGGCGGGGGTTCGACGGCGTAGCAGCAGGCGGCGGAGCGATAGAGGCCCGAGGGAAAGCGGTGGCTGGTGGACAGCGCGGCGAGGCGGGACGGTGGTGCGGCGCGGTGGTCGAGTAAATTGCAGAAAACCACCACTTTGAAGGCAAGCTTTGCGAAAACCGCTACAATACATTTTTTTTGTAAAAAACACTGTGTCTACGGTAATCTTTTTGCAGAAAGCACTGATCGGCGGATTGGAGCGTTTTAAGTATGTTTATGACAGGTGGGTCCAGATTTTGCCGACGTGGCGTAACGGCTCTGCCAAACCAGCGTTAGATGGGGGATTTTACAAAGAGGCCCTTACATCAAAATAAAAAAAGCAATCAGCTCCATGGACGAGCTCTTCTTCGCCAGCGGTGTGGCCGCGCCGGCGATGCAGCCCCAATGACGCGGCCAGAGATGACCTGATCCCGACGGGGTCTGGATGAACTGGAGGGAGGCGAGGCGGTTTCCGACGGGTCCGGCTGCTGTCACCGACGGCGAGGACTGCCCGAGCTGGGGAGGACCAGCGGGCTCAGGCGCACCACAAACCTCGAGATCCCGTCGCCGTTGGCGCCTGATCCATCGGGCCTGCCGCGCCGCTGGTGACGGTGATGGTGCTTGGCCGGGGAGGGCGACGGGAACCACCAGCTGCTGCTCGTGCTGCCTCCTGGGGACTCGGGCTCCTCGTCCACCGGCGCGGCGGCGAGGATGACGCGTCCGCCTGGGCGAGGCAACGGCGGCGGCGGGCTGGGCGAGGAAGGGCGACGGCGGGCCTAGCGAGGCAACGGCGGCGACGAGCCTGGCGAGGCAACGGCGGCGGCGGGCCTGGGCGAGGGAACGGCAGCGGCGGGCCTAGCGAGGCAACGGCGGCGATGAGCCTGGCGAGGCAACAGCGACGGTGGACCTGGTGAAGATAAGATGAACCAGTTTTTTTCTTTTTTCTTCCAATGACAGGTGGACCCCCACATAGGGATGATAACGTTACCAGACGTTGCCGTTACATGCGAGATGTTAAGCGGTGCCACATCAGCCTGACTGGCGGGTCCCCTCTGTCATAAACTCACTTATCTGAGCCCGATCCGCCGATCAGTGCTTTCTGCAAAAAGATTACCGTAGACACGGTGTTTTTTGCAAAAAAAATGTATTGTAGTGGTTTTCGCAAAGCTTGCCTTCAAAGCGGTGGTTTTATGCAATTTACTCCGCGGTGGTCGGATCAGGCTGCCTTCCTGGCTCGGCCGCTTCGGTTGCGTTGCGTCCGACCGAATCTGTCCGTATTCCCATTGGAACCCTTCTTTTTCTTTTTTTTTTGAGGGAACATTGGAACCCTTGTTATTCCCTCTTATTTTTCCTTTTTTTAGGGTCCCGATAACTGCCACACGTGTGGCATGGATAGGAACCCACCCGCACGCCTCGTGTGGCATGGACAGGAACCAGCCCGCACGACCACGTCCGCGCGCACAAAAGCATGGCCCGCACGTCCGATGTGTGGCAACCCCGCTCGGACGTGCGGGCCAGAGGACCCAGCAGCCCGCACGATCCAGCCATCCCGGCCTCTTCTCCCACCTCCCGAATCCCGACTGCCGCCATCTTCTCCCACCTCCCGAACCCCTACCTCCATCACCGGCCTTCTCTGGTTGCCATGGCAACCAGAGCAGATCCGTAGGCCCTTCCCACCGCAAACCACACCCCCACACTCCCCCCCCCACACCCCCACCCCCCACCCCCTGCCCCCACCCCCAATCCAACAACGCCCTCCGAAGACGACCAGCTAAAAGCAGGTGAATCTCCGATCTCCCTAATGCTTCGACCCTTCTACGTGGCACAAAAATTGCAAAATTACCGATGAGGTTGGCAACTAGATCCATCCTACAGGGTAATACACTACATGGGTTGTGTGTCTTCGCAGTTGCCAAGCAGAATACACTAGATCTGCCATGTACTACGTAAGAGATAACCGTAAGTTCTCACTAGATTGATGCACGTAGTTGGTAAATGAATGGATGTGTATGAATCCATAAAAGGTAGAGAAAATTGAGAAATTTGGAATAATGGGGTGTGAGAATTAATTGCCACTGGTGTCTAACGTCATTGCCACCTATCATTGTCGCTAACTGCCACCATGTCAACTTATTGTTTGCCATCCTATTGTAGTGGATGTTGCCATCTAATCGAGCGGATAGCTAGCACCCAAAATTTAGAAAAAGAGTGTCCATGTGCATGTCCTACTTGCAGCGATCGTTGGTTGCCTACACATGAAAATGTAATAACACCGACATGTTATCTTCTATGTGCAAGCAGCGGAAGAATGCAATTCTTCTGGATTGTTGATGCGTTCTTGTTCATGCAGTGATTGAGAACACATTGGAAGAAGCGAGACGCGGAAAAAAATGAATCACGAAGATGGCGCTGATACTTGGGGTTCTCAAAGGCCAGAAACGCCCCCTTGGGATGCATCGAGTCTGATCAACTCATTTCTGCAGGCCGTTGCTGCCACTACTAGAACAGTATGCAAGCATTGGTATGATGCATGATAACAAAAGAAAAGAACAGTTGCCATGTTCGCAACGATGAAGATGACATTCTACTTGTGTCGTACACTGTCATTTTTTCGCAGGTTCTTATGACCAAAGCACACTCAGTGGGCCTCCGTGGCAAGTTCAGGCACAGGACGCTAACACTGACAAATGTACGGGCAGCCAACTTCAACTAGCTAATATGGCTAATCAAGGTAACGCATACGAAAAAGAACACATACTGGTCTGGACATGAAAAATAAACTTGCAAAAGTTGGCAAAAAGACTCACGAGTTATGACGGGTGAAAATGCAGAACCTTCATGCAGCACGTGGCATCAGGCAGCACCCATGTACCTGCCATCGACATCATACACAGGTGAATTCATAAAAAAGTGAAGTCGCGGACGGTGAATTAGCAGAAGGAGCATAGTTGACAACTGCAGTTGCCATGACTGGACAACTGCACAGTGGCGGCTCCAGGAATTTGCAACCGGGTATTCATTTTGCCAAAATCATTGCTGTTTTTCGAAAATTGTCACTCTTTTGTCAAAAGCAACACTGTTTTGTAAAAATCATGGGTATTCACATGAGGACCCAAGAATACCCCTAGCGCCGCCTCTGCAACTGCAATTGCCATGGATAAAAAACTGCAGTTGCCATGCCAGGGCAACTGCAGTTGCCATGCCTGGACAACTGCAGTTGCCATACCAGGGCAAATGCAGTTGCCATGCCAGGACCACTGCAGTTACCATGCTAGCATAAACTGCATTTGCCATGTACTGACCAACTACTACGATGCTTACAGGTTATTACGGTGGTGGTAACCTGGCAAACGTCTCGTGGCAAGCTTCACAGATTGTAGATAGAGCACGTCAATTTGGTGTCACAGACCACACAAGATGGGTGTTGGGTAACGTAGTAATTTCAAAAAATTTCCTACGCACACGCAGGATCATGGTGATGCATAGCAACGAGAGGGGAGAGTGTTTTCTACGTACCCTCGTAGACCGAAGCAGAAGCGTTGACGCAACGTAGAGGAAGTAGTCGTACGTCTTCCCGATCCGACCGATCCAAGCACCGAAACTACGGCACCTCCGAGTTCTAGCACACGTTCAGCTCGATGACGATCCCCGGGCTTCGATCCAGCAAAGCGTCGGGGAGGAGTTCCGTCAGCACGATGGCGTGGTGACGATCTTGATGTTCTACCATCGCAGGGCTTCGCCTAAGCACCGCTACAATATGACCGAGGTGGAATATGGTGGAGGGGGGCACCGCACACGGCTAAGGAACGATCACGAAGATCAACTTCTGTGTCACGGGGTGCCCCCCTGCCCCCGTATATAAAGGAGCAAGGGGGGAGGAGGCCGGCCCTAGGAGGGGGCCCTAGGAGGGGGCGCGCCAAGTGTGGAGTCCTACTAGGACTCCCTAGTCCTAGTAGGATTCCACCTCCCTTGTTGGAGTAGGAGAAGGGGGAAAGAGGGGGAGAGGAGGATGGAAAAGGGCGCCTCCTTCCTTTCGGCCTCTCTCCTCTATTCCCATATGGCCCAATAAGGCCCATATACTCCCCGGCGAATTCCCGTAACTCTCCGGTACTCCAAAAAATACCCGAATCACTCGGAACCTTTCCGAACTCCGAATATAGTCGTCCAATATATCGATCTTTACGTCTCGACCATTTCGAGACTCCTCGTCATGTCCCCGATCTCATCCGGGACTCCGAACTCCTTCGGTACATCAAAACTCATAAACTCATAATAAAACTGTCATCGTAACGTTAAGCGTGCGGACCCTACGGGTTCGAGAACTATGTAGACATGACCTAGAACTGTTTCTGGTCAATAACCAATAGTGGAACCTGGATGTTCATATTGGCTCCTACATATTCTACGAAGATCTTTATCGGTCAAACCGCATAACAACATACATTGTTCTCTTTGTCATCGGTATGTTACTTGCCCGAGATTCGATCGTCGGTATCCAATACCTAGTTCAATTCGTTACCGGCAAGTCTCTTTACTCGTTCCGTAATACATCATCCCGTAACTAACTCATTAGTTACAATGCTTGCAAGGCTTAAGTGATGTGTATTCCCGAGAGGGCCCAGAGATACCTCTCCGACAATCGGAGTGACAAATCCTAATCTCGAAATACGCCAACCCAACATGTACCTTTGGAGACACCTGTAGAGCACCTTTATAATCATCCAGTTACGTTGTGACGTTTGGTAGCACACAAAGTGTTCCTCCGGCAAACGGGAGTTGCATAATCTCATAGTCACAGGAACATGTATAAGTCATGAAGAAAGCAATAGCAACATACTAAACGATCAAGTGCTTGGCTAACGGAATGGGTCAAGTCAATCACATCATTCTCCTAATGATGTGATCCTGTTAATCAAATGACAACTCATGTCTATGGCTAGGAAACTTAACCATCTTTGATTCAACGAGCTAGTCAAGTAGAGGCATACTAGTGACACTATGTTTGTCTATGTATTCACACATGTATCAAGTTTCCGGTTAATACAATTCTAGCATGAATAATAAACATTTATCATGAAATAAGGAAATAAATAATAACTTTATTATTGCCTCTAGGGCATATTTCCTTCAGTCTCCCACTTGCACTAGAGTCAATAATCTAGTTCACATCGCCATGTGATTTAACACCAATATTCATATCTGTATATGATTAACACCCATAGTTCACATCATCTTGTGACCAACACCCAAAGGGTTTACTAGAGTCAATAATCTAGTTCACATCGCTATGTGATTAATACCCAAAGAGTACTAAGGTGTGATCATGTTTTGCTTGTGAGAGAAGCTTAGTCAATGGGTCTGTCATATTCAGAGCCGTATGTATTTTGCAAATATTCTATGTCTACAATGCTTTGCACGGAGCTACTATAGCTAATTGCTCCCACTTTCAATATGTATCCAGATTGAGACTTATAGTCATCTAGATTGGTGTAAAAGCTTGCACTGTTGTAACTCTTTACGACGGGCTCTTTTATCACCTCCATAATCGAGAAATATTTCCTTAGTCCTCAATAAGGATATTCTTGACCGCTGTCCAGTGATCTATTATTAGATCAAAATTGTATTCCTTTGCCAAACTCAGAGCAAGGTATACAATAGGTCTGGTTCACAGCATAGCATACTTTATAGAACCTATGACTGAGGCATAGGGAATGACTTTTCATTCTCTTTCTATTTTCTGCCGTGGTCGGGCTTTGAGTCTTACTCAATTTCATACCTTGTAACACAGGCAAGAAACTCTTTCTTTGACTGTTTCATTTTGAATTACTTCAAAATCTTGTCAAGGTATGTACTCATTGAAAAACTTATCAAGTGTCTTGATCTATCTCTATAGATCTTGATGCTCAATATGTAAGCAGCTTCACCGAGGTCCTTCTTTGAAAAACTCCTTTCAAATACTCCTTTATGCTTTGCACAATAATTCTATATTATTTTCGATCAACAATATGTCATTCACATATACTTATCAGAAATGTTGTAGTGCTCCCACTCACTTTCTTGTAAATACAGGCTTCTCCAAAAGTCTGTATAAAACCATATGCTTTGATCAACTCATCAAGCATATATTCCAACTCCGAGATGCTTGCACCAGTCCATAGATGGATCGCTGGAGCTTGCACATTTTGTTAGCACCTTTAGGATTGACAAAACCTTATGGTTGCATCATATACAACTCTTCTTTAATAAATCCATTAAGGAATGCAGTTTTGACATCCATTTGCTAGATTTCATAAAATGCGGCAATTGCTAACATGATTCGGACAGACTTAAGCATAGATACGAGTGAGAAACTCTCATCGTAGTCAACACCTTGAACTTGTCGAAAACCTTTTGCGACAATTCTAGCTTTGTAGATAGTAACACTACTATCAGCGTCCGTCTTCCTCTTGAAGATCCATTTATTTTCTATGGCTTGCCGATCATCGGGCAAGTCAACCAAAGTCCATACTTTGTTCTCATATATGGATCCCATCTCAGATTTCATGGCCTCAAACCATTTCGCGGAATCTGGGCTCATCATCGCTTCCTCATAGTTCGCAATTTCATCATGGTCCAGTAACATGACTTCCGAACAGGATTACTGTACCACTCAGTGCGGATCTCACTCTGGTTTACCTCACGAGATTCGGTAGTAACTTGATCTGAAGTTACATGATCATCATCATTAGCTTCCTCACTAATTGGTGTAGTAGTCACAGGAACATATTTCTGTGATGAACTACTTTCCAATAAGGGAGCAGGTACAGTTACCTTATCAAGTTCTACTTTCCTCCCACTCACTTCTTTCGAGAGAAACTCCTTCTCTACAAAGGATCCATTCTTAGCAACGAATGTCTTGCCTTCGGATCTGTGATAGAAGGTGTACCCAACAGTCTCCTTTGGGTATCCTATGAAGACATATTTCTCCGATTTTGGGTTTGAGCTTATCATGTTGAAACTTTTTCACATAAGCATCGCAACCCAAACTTTAAGAAACGACAACTTTGGTTTCTTGCTAAACCATAATTCATACGGTGTCGTCTCAACGAATTTTATATGGTGCCCTTTTAACGTGAATGCAGCTGTCTCTAATGCATAACCCCAAAACGATAATGGTAAATCAGTAAGAGACATCATAGATCGCACCATATCCAATAAATTGCGGTTACGACGTTCGGACACACCATAACGTTGTGGTGTTCCAGGTGGCGTGAGCTGTGAAACTATTCCACATTGTTTTAATTGAAGACCAAACTCGTAACTCAAATATTCGTCTCCGCGATCAGATCGCAGAAATTTTATTTTCTTGTTACGATGATTTTTCCACTTCACTCTGAAATTCTTTGAACCTTTCAACTATTTCAGACTTATGTTTCATCAAGTAGATATACCCGTATCTGCTCAAATCATCTGTGAAGGTCTGAAAATAACGATACCCGCCGCGAGCCTTAATACTCATTGGTCTGCATACATCAGTATGTATTATTTCCAACAAGTTTGTTGCTCGTTCCATTGTTTCGAAGAACGGAGTTTTAGTCATCTCGCCCAAAGGCACGGTTCGCAAGCATCAAATGATTCATAACCAAGTGATTCCGAAAATCCATCTTTATGGAGTTTCTTCATGCGCTTTACACCGATATGACCCAAACGGCAGTGCCATAAATAAGTTGCACTATCATTATTAACTTTGCATCTTTTGGCATCAATATTATGAATACGTGTATCACTGCGTTCGAGATCCAACAAACTATTTTCATTGGGTGTATGACCATCGAAGGTCTTATTCATGTAAACAGAATAACAATTATTCTCTAACTTTAAATGAATAACCGTATCGCAATAAACATGATCAAATCATATCCATGCTTAACGCAAACGCCAAATAAAATTTATTTAGGTTTAACACTAATCCCGAAAGTATAAAGAGTGTGCGATGATGATCATATCAATCTTGGAACTACTTCCAAAACTCATCGTCACTTCCCCTTCAACTAGTCTCTGTTTATTCTGTAACTCCTGTTTCGAGTTACTAATCTTAGCAACCGAACAAGTATCAAATACTCAGGGGCTAATATAAACACTAGTAAGGCACACATCCATAACATGTATATCAAATATACCCTTGTTCACTTTGCCATCCTACTTATCCACCAAATATTCAGGGCATCTCCGCTTCCAGTGACCATTTCCTTTGCAGTGTAAGCACTCAGTTTCAGGCTTTGGTCCAGCTTTGGGCTTCTTCGCGGGAGTGACAACTTGTTTGCCATTCTACTTGAAGTTCCCTTTCTTTCCCTTTTCCCTTTTCTGAAAACTAGTGGTCTTGTCAATCATCAACACTTGATGCTCTTTCTTGATTTCTACCTTCGTCGATTTCAACATCACGAAGAGCTCGGGAATCGTTTTCGTCATCCCTTGCATACTATAGTTCATCACGAAGTTCTAGTAACTTGGTGATGGTGACTAGAGAACTCTGTCAATCACTATCTTATCTGGAAGATTAACTCCCACTTGATTCAATCGATTGTAGTACCCAGACAATCTGAGCACATGCTCACTAGTTGAGCGATTCTCCTCCATCTTTTAGCTATAGAACTAGTTGGAGATTTCCTATCTCTCAACTCGGGTATTTGCTTGAAATATTAACTTCAATTCCTGGAACATCTCATATGGTCCATGACGTTCAAAACGTCTTTGAAGTCCCGATTCTAAGCCGTTAAGCATGATGCACTAAACTATCAAGTAGTCATCATATTGAGCTAGCCAAACATTCATAACGTCTGCATCTGCTCCTGCAATAGGTCTGTCACCTAGCGGTGCATCAAGGACATAATTCTTCTGTGCATTAATGAGGATAAACCTCAGATCACGGATCCAATCCGCATCATTGCTACTAACATCTTTCAACATAGTTTATCTCTAGGAACGTATCAAAATAAACATAGGGAAGCAACAACGCGAGCTATTGATCTACAACATAGATATGCTAATACTACCAGGACTAAGTTCATGATAAATTTAAGTTCAATTAATCAATTACTTAAGAACTCCCACTTAGATAGACATCTCTCTAGTCATCTAAGTGATCACGTGATCCAAATCAACTAAACCATAACTGATCATCACGTGAGATGGAGTAGTTTTCAATGGTGAACATCACTATGTTGATCATATCTACTATATGATTCACGCCGACCTTCGGGTCTCCGTGTTCGAGGCCATATCTGCATATGCTAGGCTCGTCAAGTTTAACCTGAGTATTCGCGTGTGCAAAACTGGCTTGCACCCGTTGTAGATGGACGAGAGCTTATCACACCCGATCATCACGTGGTGTCCGGGCACGACGAACTTTGGCAACGGTGCATACTCGGAGAACACTTCTTGATAATTTTAGTGAGAGATCATCTTAAAATGCTACCGTCAATCAAAGCAAGATAAGATGCATAAAGGATAAACATCACATGCAATCAATATAAGTGATATGATATGGCCATCATCATCTTGTGCTTGTGATCTTCATCTCCGAAGCATCGTCGTGATCACCATCGTCACCGGCGCGACACCTTGATCTCCATCGTAGCATCGTTGTCGTTACACCATCTATTGCTTCTACGACTATCGCTACCGCTTAGTGATAAAGCAAAGCAATTACAGGGCGTTTGCATTTCATACAATAAAGCGACAACCATATGGCTCCTGCCAGTTGCCGATAACTTCGGTTACAAAACATGATCATCTCATACAATAAAATATAGCATCACGTCTTGACCATATCACATCACAACATGCCCTGCAAAAACAATTCAGACGTCCTCTACTTTGTTGTTGCAAGTTTTACGTGGCTGCTACGGGCTGAGCAAGAACTGTTCTTACCTACGCATCAAAACCACAACGATAGTTCGTCAAGTTAGTGCTGTTTTAACCTTCGCAAGGACCGGGTGTAGCCACACTCGGTTCAACTAAAGTTGGAGAAACTGACACCCGCCATCCACCTGTGTGCAAAGCACGTCGGTAGAACCAGTCTCGCGTAAGCGTACGCGTAATGTCGGTCCGGGCCACTTCATCCAACAATACCGCCGAACCAAAGTATGACATGCTGGTAAGCAGTATGACTTGTATCGCCCACAACTCACTTGTGTTCTACTCGTGCATATAACATCAACGCATAAAACCTGGCTCTGATACCACTGTTGGGTAACGTAGTAATTTCAAAAAATTTCCTACGCACACGCAGGATCATGGTGATGCATAGCAACGAGAGGGGAGAGTGTTGTCTACGTACCCTCGTAGACCGAAGCGGAAGCGTTGACGCAACGTAGAGGAAGTAGTCGTACGTCTTCCCGATCCGACAGATCTAAGCACCCAAACTACGGCACCTCCGAGTTCTAGCACACGTTCAGCTCGATGACGATCCCCGGGCTTCGATCCAGCAAAGCGTCGGGGAGGAGTTCCGTCAGCACGACGGCGTGGTGACGATCTTGATGTTCTACCATCGCAGGGCTTCGCCTAAGCACCGCTACAATATGACCGAGGTGGAATATGATGGAGGGGGCACCGCACACGACTAAGGAACGATCACGAAGATCAACTTCTGTGTCATGGGGTGCCCCCCTGCCCCCGTATATAAAGGAGCAAGGGGGAAGGAGGCCGGCCCTAGGAGGGGGCGCGCCAAGTGTGGAGTCCTACTAGGACTCCCTAGTCCTAGTAGGATTCCACCTCCCTTGTTGGAGTAGGAGAAGGGGGAAAGAGGGGGAGAGGAGGAAGGAAAAGGGGGCCGCACCCCTTGTCCAATTCGGACCAGAGGGGGGCTGCGCGCCTCCTTCCTTTCGGCCTCTCTCCTCTATTCCCGTATGGCCCAATAAGGCCCATATACTCCCCGGCGAATTCCCGTAACTCTCCGGTACTCCGAAAAATACCCGAATCACTCGGAACCTTTCCGAACTCCGAATACATTCGTCCAATATATCGATCTTTACGTCTCGACCATTTCGAGACTCCTCGTCGTGTCCCCGATCTCATCCGGGACTCCGAACTCCTTCGGTACATCAAAACTCATAAACTCATAATAAAACTGTCATCGTAACGTTAAGCGTGCAGACCCTACGGGTTCGAGAACTATGTAGACATGACCTAGAATTGTTTATGGTCAATAACCAATAGTGGAACCTGGATGTTCATATTGGCTCCTACATATTCTACGAAGATCTTTATCGGTCAAACCGCATAACAACATACATTGTTCTTTTTGTCATCGGTATGTTACTTGCCCGAGATTCGATCGTCGGTATCCAATACCTAGTTCAATCTCGTTACCGGCAAGTCTCTTTACTCGTTCCGTAATACATCATCCCATAACTAACTCATTAGTTACAATGCTTGCAAGGCTTAAGTGATGTGTATTACCGAGAGGGCCCAGAGATACCTCTCCGACAATCGGAGTGACAAATCCTAATCTCGAAATACGCCAACCCAACATGTACCTTTGGAGACACCTGTAGAGCACCTTTATAATCACCCAGATTCGCCAGTGACGTTTGGTAGCACATAAAGTGTTCCTCCGGCAAACGGGAGTTGTATAATCTCATAGTCACAGGAACATGTATAAGTCATGAAGAAAGCAATAGCAACATACTAAACGATCAAGTGCTAGGCTAACGGAATGGGTCAAGTCAATCACATCATTCTCCTAATGATGTGATCCCGTTAATCAAATGACAACTCATGTCTATGGCTAGGAAACTTAACCATCTTTGATTCAACGAGCTAGTCAAGTAGAGGCATACTAGTGACACTATGTTTGTCTATGTATTCACACATGTATCAAGTTTCCGGTTAATACAATTCTAGCATGAATAATAAACATTTATCATG
Source organism: Aegilops longissima (assembly GCA_021605205.1). Classification (NCBI taxonomy): domain Eukaryota; kingdom Viridiplantae; phylum Streptophyta; class Magnoliopsida; order Poales; family Poaceae; genus Aegilops; species Aegilops longissima. The sequence goes on from CM038677.1 coordinate 806,630,227, forward strand.
AAATAAGGAAATAAATAATAACTTTATTATTGCCTCTAGGGCATATTTCCTTCAATGGGCACATGCAACACAACAAGGTAAGGAAAAAAATGAACCACAAAAAAGCACTACATTTGTTTTTGTGGCAAAAAATAGCACGTGACAAAAAAGAAGATTTGTAGCAGTGATGGTGGACAAAACCAAGCATAAAACGCTAAAAATGGTTGCGTGTAATGAGTCATGTATTGTCTTCAAAAATTTGCCAACTGCTAAAAGCATGTGTGCAGCACTAATGGTTGATCGCATTTGCCTAGTGAGATCAGGCTTAGAATGCAATAGTTTTGATGCTAGAACACATTGGTTGCCATGTGTTGGTAGCCGTATTTGCCATGTATGCAGGACTGCAGCTGCCATGCGTATGTAACCCAAGTTTTCGTACTAAAAAGGAGCTGATTGTCGTGCATTGGCAAACAATAGTTGCCATGTTTTTTGGACTGTAGCTGCCATGACTGGACAACTACAGTTGCCATACATGTCCACGCGCAGACTCACGGCTTGCTGTTTGAAATGATGTCATGCCAAATCACTCGAAGTTGATGTGATCCGTTGCGATAAACATGTTATTCAAACAAAAATCTTACTCTCGTACCTGTTTTTTCTATTACAGGGCCTACAACTACAGTGAACAGCGGCGCTGGGACATCTACAGCGGGGAGCTCTGAGCGCACGGAAGACGTGTTCCACCAGCCAGCAGACAATCATGTCGCAAACAATGTCGAGTCAGAGTCGAAAATGGCAATCATTCCAGCAATGCTGACAAGCACCCCTTTGAACACAAGCACTGGCAACACTCAAGTAGATGGAACTGCCGCCGATACTGAAGTGAATGATGAAACTGACGATGACGCACAAGGGGATGAAGATGGTGGGCAATCAGAGATCGTGGTACCTCAGCCACCGTACGTTGGGCAGAGATTTGAATCGTTCGAAGAAGCAAAGGAATTCTACCAGACATATGCAAAGTTCCATGGATTTGCGGTGAACACCGAATATCATAGGAAAATTAAGAAAACTAACGAGTACAGCAGAGGTGAGATGAGGTGCCACAAGGCACGGAGGAACAAGAAGGGGAAAGGTGTTGCGCCCGTCGTTCCGGAACGAAAGAGAGGTATCATTCTCAAGACAGAATGCCCTGTCCGGTGTAAGCTAAACGTAGATGGAGCATAGTGGGTGGTCACTGAATATTTTGACGAGCACAACCACAAACTCATAAAGAAGTTTGACCTGGTAAAATTTCTGACCGCCCATAGAGGATTCACCCTCGTCGAAAGGCAATTCGTAAAGCTGCTACATGATTGTAACGTCGGTCCATCAAGAATGGTCCAGATACTATCACTCATCCATAGAAAGAAGGGGACTCTGAGTAGCATGCCCAACATACTAGCTGACGTCACAAACCTACAGGCAAAGTACCATAGAGAGAGCAAGTTGGCTGACATAGAGGCCACAATGGCCTACTTCGATGAGAAAGCGAAGGAAGATCCAGATTTCTTCTACAGGATAAGGTTGGGCGATGAGGACCGTGTTAGGAACATGTATTGGGTGGATGGTTGTCGGTGTCAAAACCGGCGGATCTCGGGTAGGGGGTCCCGAACTGTGCGTCTAGGCGGATGGTAACAGGAGACAAGGGACACGATGTTTTTACCCAGGTTCGGGCCCTCTCGATGGAGGTAATACCCTACCCCGCTTGATTAATATTGATGATATGGGTAGTACAAGAGTAGATCTACCACGAGATCAGAGAGCTAAACCCTAGAAGCTAGCCTATGGTATGATTGTTGTTGTCCTTACGGACTAAAACCCTTCGGTTTATATAGACACCGAATAGGGTTAGGGTTACACAGAGTCGGTTACAATGGTAGGAGATCTACATATCCGTATCGCCAAGCTTGCCTTCCACGCCAAGGAAAGTCCCATCCGGACACGGGACGAAGTCTTCAATCTTGTATCTTCATAGTCTAGGAGTCCGCCAAGATAGTTCGCTATCCGGACACCCCTAGTCCATGACTCCTCAAGAGCCCTCGAACCAGGCTTCAATGACGATTTAGTCCGCGCATATTGTCTTCGGCATTGCAAGGCGGCTTCCTCCTCCGAATACTTCATAGAAGGTTTTGAACACAAGGATAGTGTCCGGCTCTGCAAAACAAGTTCCACATACAACCGTAGAGAGAATGACTTTTTGCACAGATCTGCTGACGTATTCCGCGGCGTGACATCACACCACGGCCAGCCTTTATACTGAATCGCTTTACTGTTCCACCTCAGCCCGCTTAGCGAGGCGGTTTCCTTGGCACGCCTTATCAAAGCGTAGATCGTGCCCCTTATTCCGGATTCTCATCAATACGGACGTGGTAACCCAACCGGGCCTGCCGCACGCCTCTATCGAAGGCAAGTCCCAATCGGCCACGGGAGGGCTCTTGGTATTCAACCTCTTTATAATGAGACCAAGGCCCTCTTCTTTTTTACACCCTCCATCGAGTTCGCCTCGCGCTTCGAGTTCTAACACCCAAAGCTTCAGACTTAGGCGCTTCAGACCTTCGACGATGTCCGGTTCCGATCAGCTTGGCCGATGGATGTCTTCTTCCGTTACAGAAGAAGATGTGCTAAAGCTGCGAGAAGCCAGGTATCTAACCGGCGAGATCTCGCATAGGCTGCCTGCTCCAGGGCAGGTTATTCCCACTCCCAAGCCCGGCGAGAGCGTGGTGTTTGTGTCCCACTTCGTTCGAGGTTTAGGCTTCCCGACGGATCCCTTTGTGCGGGGGCTCATGTTTTATTATGGGCTGGATTTCCATGACTTGAATCCGGAGTCCATCCTCCATATCTCGTCATTCATTGTCATATGTGAAGCCTTCCTCCGTATACCCTCACTTGGACTATGGCTCAAGACCTTCAAGGTGGAACCAAGATGATCGAGGGCAACAAACAGAAAGTGAGGGGCGGTTATAAGAAGGTGTGCTGATGCTCCGTGGCCTGAGGGCTCTTTTCAAGAGGAGCTTGGTTTGTGGCAACGGAGTGGTTCTAAATCACCGCCTCCTGGGGGCACCAAATGGGTGGCGCCTCCTGCCTTCCGCTCAGGTCCACCACAGCGGCCGCGCCATGGGTCAACAAGGGGCTAGACTGGGGTCGCCCAAGGACGCCCTCTGTTGCAGGGCCGTGATTCGAGACCTCAAAGGAAGAGAGATCAATCTGGTCGTAGTGGCGCAGGTTATGTTGATTCGGCGCCTTCTGCCCTGCCAACGTCGCCCCCTCCGTCTGTGGGAATTTAATCCGGAGGGACCACAAGTTCTCCAACATTTTATGGGTACGACGCCCGTGGAGATGTATAAACTGTTCTTCGGATCACAAGAGAAGTGTCCGGACCTGACTGAGGATGCAGGACTAAGTTGCAATTGCCCAGATGCTCAAGTAAGTAGTCTTGTACCCGGACAGGCTGTCCGTTCATTTATCATGTATATATATATATATGTATATGCTCTTTAAAGGAGCTTTTTCTTGAACAGGAGTGGATAGCGAAAGCGAAGTTGATAAGGTGTCCGGCTCCCCTCCCAGAGACCACGCCGGATCCCATGCTGACCAAGATGTTGAAGGCCGCGCCTTTTGAGGAAGGCGAAGGGGCGAGCGGGGAAGCAACTGCCTCCACGAAGGAGGCTCCTGAGGGGGGAGGGATCAAGAGTCCCACCCTCCAAGGAGAGAAGAGGTCCGCTTCGGAAGATCCGGAGGTCAAGGCCTCAAAGAGGGGAAAGAGATCTTCGTCAGAGAGTCCGGCGTTGGGAAGTATCCCAACCGCTCTATTTCCCCAAGGGGATCAGCCCTCCAGCGAGCCGTAAGTAAAAAGAGGGGGTCTTGTAAATAAGGAACATCCCTGCATTTATTTCTAAAGATAACCGAAATTGTACCTTGTTGTTCGGATCTCAGCCCTTCTCAGCAGAGCTCGTCTTCGGGGGATCTTCTTCCGGAGATGATGGAGAGCGAAACACCTCCACCTGTCGCACCCTCGTGCGCGGCGGACGACCCTGAGGAGCTGAAGGATCTGCTCGGGCGAGCGGCTGTCCCAGAAGATCACCGTGCTCTAATGGGTACGGTGATTGAAAGAATTGCATCCGCTGAGAGCGGATTGCATGAAGCCGTCAGAAGCTTGCTGACGGGGTTCGAGGTACGTAAAAAATGATGTACCTTCTGACAGTTATGCATATAGAATGCGCCCTGTATAGATAGTTGCCCCTGAGACTCGGTATGTTGTCAAAATTGACAGCGTGCCGAGGATCATAATCTCAGTTATAACATATCGCCGCTCCTAAATAGGTGGCGGGCGCCGATGGGCCAGCCGGACTGATGAATATGCCGAACTGAAGCGGCAACTTGACCAGGCTGATGCGGACATCGCGCTGGTCAATAAACGGTTTGACGAGTCACAAGGTATGTGACTTCTATGCGGACACCTGGTAAGAGAGCTTGACGCCCAATCCTTACTACTTGTATGCTTAATGCAGGTGGTGCCGCTGCTGTGGAGGAGCTACGGGCGGAGCTCGCCCGAGCTAAAGAGCAAGCCAGAAATAGTAATGCGGCCGCTTTAAGGGCGGCCGAAGAGCTAAAAGCCGAACGGGCTGCTCACTGCCGAAGCAAAGAGGAAATGGCCGATATGGCCATGAAGTTGAAGAATGCTACCGATCGCTGCGGGGTTCTTGAAAAGGAATGTCAAGCGGAGCAAGAGGAGTTAAAAAAGGCCACCGCCGAAGCCAAGGATGCCCGCTCCGCAATGAGAGCTGCAAAGGAAGAGCTGCGTCAGGCTATGGATGTCGCTGCTGGAAGGCCTTTTCTGCTGCGGAGGAGGTATACGGATCCGAAGTATGCTCAGTTTGACGAGTTGTGGAGTTCGGAGGATGCTTATCTGGACTTAGCGGCGAAGCGCCATGGACGCTGTTGAGCACTTCCGAGGCCGTAAGGGGCACGTAAGGAAGAGCTATATTGGTCACAATTCCATAGTCTGGAGCGTCCTCTTCCGTTGTCCGATCGGTTGGCCGAATGGGCCGAACTGAATCGATTATCCGGACTTGCCATGAAGCATGTCCTTACTCATTTGTGGCCGGGCGGACCCCAGCCAAAGAGTTATTTTGGCTTAGTGCAGCAGTTCCTTGGTGCGGTACCGGGTATCGACGCAATAAAGCGATCAACATGCATAGAGGGAGCGCGAATGGCTCTTGCCCGTGTCAGGACATACTGGGCGGAGATGAAGGCCACCGAAGTTGCATCCAAGACTCGGATAGAAGCCGAGTACCTGCCGAGCACTATTTTGAGGAAGTTCTTCCGCGCCGCTTAATAGAGGCGCGAGGCTCAAGGATGTTATGTTCGAATAACATGTATAATTTTATGAAACAACGCTTCAATTTGATGTAAGAGCTTTTTATACTTGTGCGTGTCAAGTAATAAACTACCCTTGTGCGGCCGCTGATGTATATGTGTATATAACCTGAAAGATGGCAGTCCTGGCTTCAGCCCCACGCACATATCAAGGGGTGTTTGCAAAGAAGTCGCTTTTCACACCTGATCCAACGCCTTGGTCCTATTAAGGAGGTGGTAGCGAGCAAACTAGGAAACCGGACTATAATGCTTTATCACTTTCACTTAGCCATAGGAGTTCGAGGGTGGGCTACTATATAGCCCTCGGGGCACCGCACTCTCCGAATTCGGGTGCGATGTGCTCGACCAAAAACGGTCCTTCGTTAATGCAGAGGAATTCTAAACATTCCGGTGAGTCATCGAGTGGTTGACCAGTCTCTTGCTGTATCATGACAGTCAGTTTTCGGCTTTCATCGAGGTGCTCGCCCGCCGAACCGGGCACAATCGCAGAGAGTTCTCCGGTGCCGCGTTAGCCGATAAAACGGAACGTAAGGCAGCAAAACACAGGAGCCGGCAAACCCAACATTTGACCAAAGACATGATTCGAGCTGATGCATATAAGGCCTAATCTCGAGACGCCAATACTCCCTAAGGTATTCGGTCTTTAGAAAAACGGGCAGAATAATGCCCTAAGCCCTCGTGTCCGTGCACGCGCAAAAATTCTGGTGCGGTCAATGCCAAAACGCCAGCCTCCTCCTCGGTTATAGTAAGAAACCGGGGGATGTGTATTAATGAGAGATAGTAAAAAAGGTTTACGCAGGGTCTTAATCTGAAAAGAATCCTTGCAACGGGTCCCTACTGCACGTCTGCGCTTGTGTCTCCGTTGTGCCGTATCCTGGACGGGTGTAGCACGTTGTTCATCTGTAAGATAGAGGAACTTAGTTAAAAAGAAAAAGGATCGTGCAAAAAATGTACTCTATGTGAAATAAGCAGAGTATGGTTCAAAAAGTAAAGAACATTGAGCTTTATAGTCTCTTGTTGTACATGCGTGCAGCCCCTTGTACGGGGGTATGCCGCTAGTAGGCGCCGGACTCGTCTAGCCGTGTCCGGGGTTCGAATTACCTATTCAAGTGCTTTGGTTAGCGGAGCCGGATTGATGTGGGGCTGTCAAGGCGGCCTCACACTCCTCCGAGCTCGAGTAACACTTAATACTCCCTTTTAATGAGATGATGCCACGTGGACCGGGCATTTTAAGTGTAAGAGATGCATAATGCGGTATTGCGTTAAAGCGGGCGAAAGCTTCACGTCCCAGTAGTGCTTGATAACTACTTTCGAATGGGGCGATGTGAAAGGTTAACTTTTCGCGGCGGAAGTTGTCGGATGAGCCGAACAAAACTTCTAGCTGTAGGAGGCCCGCATAATGGGTATATGGGCTCGCATTACCCCTTAAAGGAGGTGTTGCTATGGCGAATTTTGGTTGGGTCTATCCCCATCCTGCGGATTGTGTCCTGATATATCAGGTTTATGTCACTGCCTCCGTCCATGAGGACTTGTGTAAATTGAAATCCGTCAATTATGGGATACAATATCAAGGCAGTCCATCCCGCGTTCCGGATACTTTCAGAGTAGTCCTGATGGTCGAAGGTGATTGGTTTTGACAACCAGTGTTGATACTCCGCTAGGGTAGTCTGTGCGGCGCGTAGTTTAGTGGGCGCCGCGTTCTTTTTCCCTCTTATCATGTGAAGTGAGTTTACTGTTTTAACCTCTTGTGGGAAATTCTTTTGTTTTCCGGGGCTCTGCTTGTGGTGCTCGTGATCATCCTCGCTTGGTGTTCCGAGCCCCTTGTGTTCGGCGTTGAGTCTGCCGGACTGCTTGAAGACCCAGCAATCTCTGTGGGTATGGTTTGCAGGCCTCCCGGGAGTACTATGGATTTGACATATCTTGTCCAAGATTTTGTTTAAGTTGGATAGCTCATCGCTGTTGTCCTTAAGGGGCAGTTTTTTGTTGTTCTGCCGTGAGCTTTTGAATCCGGCGTTGACTGTCGCGCTCTTTGGACCGTCCCCCTTAATCTGGCGTTGGTCCTTGCTGCGTCGTGGTTTCCCATTCCCATCCCTGACTTCGGATGTACTTGGTTCGCTGGTACTGCATCTTGCTAGCCAGCTATCCTCTCCCGCACAAAAGCGGGTCATGAGGTTTGTTAGTGCGGCCATTGTTCTCGGCTTTTCTTGGCCGAGGTGTCTGGTGAGCCATTCGTCTCGGACGTTGTGTTTGAAGGCTGCTAAGGCTTCGGCGTCCGGACAGTCGACTATTTGGTTCTTTTTGGTAAGGAACCTGTTCCAGAATTTCCGGGCTGACTCTCCGGGCTGTTGAGTTATGTGACTTAGATCGTCTACATCCGGAGGGCGGACATAGGTCCCCTGAAAATTTACCCGAAATGCATCCTCGAGCTCTTCCCAACTTCCGATGGTGTTTTCGGGAAGGCTTTTGAGCCAATGCCGAGCTGGCCCTTTGAGCTTGAGGGGTAGGTATTTTATGGCGTGGAGATCATCTCCTCTAGCCATGTGTATGTGGAGGATGTAATCCTCAATCCGCACCTGTGGTCTGTTGTTCATCATATGCCTCTATGTTTACGGGTTTGAATCCCCGGGAATTCGTGATCCAGCACCTCATCGCTGAAACATAGTGTGCGGCACCCCATATTTGGGTGTGCCGTGATGTTCAGATATTTGGCTTGTTGCATTGTGTGAAGAGCTTGCTTTCTCGCCCATAGATGGACCTAATCGGTCGTCTTTTGATGCGAATCCTTATGTGGATCGCGTATCGCTTGTGTGCGCGCCATTTGCCGCTCTCTGCTTGCCGTGGGGTCGCCCATCCGACCGGTGGCCTTCTTGTTCTTTGATTGTGGGGTTTCTCGGCCTCCTCATCAAATTCGGGCAGTAGTTTTCTTTGGGTAGTTTTTTGTTCGGGCGATCGTCAGCCACTTTGTCATGATGTTGAGTACTTTGCTCCATCTTATTTTGAGTGCATCTTCCGCAGTTTTGAGCTTCCGCTTCTGCTTTTTCAGGCTACGCGCAATAGTGACGAGCCTTTTGTGGAGGTTCTTTTGCTCCAACAATTTGTCCGGCGTGAGATCGTCCAGACTGTTATCTTCGCCGGGGACGGGTTGTTCGTCCAAGTTGTCTTGTTCGGACGGTTGTTCGGTAGTATGTTCGCCGGCCACCGGTTCGCCCTGCTCTATGGCTGGGTTTTTGTCGAGGCGGGACTTGGTGCGGCGTTTACGTTGCCGTTTTGACTGCTTTTCAAGGGATTTATCCTTCGTGGTGTCCCGTTGTTCCTCGTCGTTACTTCCTTTAGGTGTGTCCACCATGTATACATCATGGGATGAGGTGGTTTCCCAGTATCCTATAGGTGCTGGTTCATGGTTGTCTCCTTCATCGCCGCCCATACCGCCGATGTCTTCGAGTCGAAATTGAGCACGCTGCTTAAACTTTCGACAAAGTGGCTACAAAGTGGGTGGTGGGTGGGCGTTGAATTTCGCCGTCTGCGTCCCAACCTTCCCGACCGTAGTCCGCCAGGGCTCTCCGGATAAAGAGAGACTTTAGTGAATTCAGGATGTCGCCAAAGGGCGAGTGCCGAAGATGCCTGTGGCAGTGAACTCAAGACCGGCGCCCAATCGGATTCGATAGGCAGGGGCGCGGAGGGTTCAGAGTCCGGAGAGGAGTCCGCACCTTGGAGTCACGGCTTCGCAGCGACAGGATGGAGTTCGCTCAATCGCCGCTGAGATCGTAGCCCCGAGGCGGTGTCCAACCACTCGCCCTCAATCGGGAATCCGCCCGGATTAAGGGTCGGAGCGGCATCGTGCGGCCTCCGTGGCACTTTGTTCGCGGCAGAGCTAGATCGCACCCATCGAGACAAAGGCGGCACGCTCGGCTGTGGCTCGAATCCGTCGAAGATCAAGTCTCCGCGACATCGGCCGATAGTTCAAACTTCCAAATCTGACCTGATGGCCAGGGGCGAAGCTTTCGATCTGCTCCGATGGCCAAGCGAGTTGACCCGCAGCGCAAAGCCGCCGAATACGAAGATCTGTCCGGGGAGAAAAGTCTCACCCTGGACTGCGTCGTTGTTGATGATCGAAGGAGCTATCGGGCCTATCGGTGATGACACAGAGGAACTCTCAATGAAAGCACCAATGTCGGTGTCAAACCGCGGATCTCGGTAGGGGGTCCCGAATCGTGCGCCTAGGCGGATGGTAACAGGAGACAAGGGACACGATGTTTTTACCTAGGTTCGGCCCTCTCGATGGAGGTAATACCCTACCCTGCTTGATTAATATTGATGATATGGGTAGTACAAGAGTAGATCTACCACGAGATCGTAGAGGCTAAACCCTAGAAGCTAGCCTATGGTATGATTGTTGTTGTCCTCACGGACTAAAACCCTTCGGTTTATATAGACACCGAATAGGGTTAGGGTTACACGTAGTCGGTTACAATGGTAGGAGATCTACATATCCAGACGCTAACCTTGCCTTCCATGCCAAGGAAAGTCCCATCCGGACACGGACGAAGTCTTCAATCTTGTATCTTCATAGTCTAGGAGTCCGGCCGAAGATAGTTCGGCTATCCGGACACCCCCTAGTCCAGGACTCCCTCAATGATGCTGCAAGGAGAGCCTACAAACATTTCCGAGATTTCATTTCATTCGACGCGAAGTATCTCACTAATATGTACAAGATGCCATGCGCTCCGTTCATAGGAATAAATAACCACAATCAGTCGTTGCAGTTCGGCTGCGGGCTCGTTCGGAACGAAGACACGGTACGTTTGGCTGTTCAAGACTTTCTTGGAGTGCATGGATGGAGTTGCTCCGATGAACCTAATAACAAACCAGGATTTCAGCATGCGTGCAGGCATAGAGGAGGTCTTTCCATTGGCAGTGCACAGGCACTGCATGTGGCACATTATAAAGAAGGCTGAGGAGACGCTAGGACCGTTCTTTGCTGACCGTCTAGAGTTGCACAAGGCATTCGAGCTGTGCGTGGACCACAGCTTGACGGTGGAGGAGTTTGAAAGGAGCTGGATGGCCATGACTGAAACACATAAAGTCCAAGACAACGAGACTCTTGTTAGCCTGTGGGAGAAGCAAATGTACTGGGTGCCGGCCTACTTCATGCAGTGCTTCTTCCCCTTTCTGCAGACTACGCAGCGCAGCGAGGGGTTCAATGCTGTTTTGAAGCGGTACGTGAGCCCTGGCAACTCATTGCTACAGTATGCCAAGCAGTACACAGCTTTGCAACAAAAAATTATGGGATCTGAGCTACAACAAGAAGCGACCACAACACTAAAGCAGCCAAAATTGCTAACATATTTACCTTTGGAGAGGCAAATGAGCAAGATATACACCAACAAGATCTTTAACAAGTAAGTCAGTTGCGTTACAGCCTTATTTGCGCAAAAGCACTAAGGCAGTAGGTGCCATATAGAGTGCAATGGAGTTGCCATGATATGCAGTTGCCATGTTTAATGAAATACTGTTTGCCATGCTTACTCAGCTGCAGTTGCCATGTTCAATGAAAATTCTGTTTGCCATGCTTGCTTGGATGCATTTTCCATGTTCAATGAAGTGCAGTTGCCATGTTTAATGCACTGTACTTCCATTGGGGCATGTTGGTATGCAAATGCCAATGTCAACTGAAAAATGTTATATTGTCGACACATATGCTGAAATGCAGTTGCCATGTTTACTAAAATGCAACTGCCATGTTTACTCAACTGTAGATGCCATGTTTAATAAAAATGCAGTTGCCATGTTGTATGCAATGTGCTTCCATTGGGGAATGTTGGTGTGGAAATGACGATGTCCAGTTGAAAATGTACTACAGTTGCCATGTCTAGTGTACTGCAGTTGCCATGTCTGGTGTACTGCAGTTGCCATGTCTAATGTACTACAGTCGCCATGTCTAATGTACTATATTTGTCATGTTCAATGTACTATGTTTGCCATGTTCAAACAAAATGTATTTCTATCTCCATGACAACATAAGGTGGTACAAAAAAAGAGCGCACAATAGTTTAACAGAAAACACACAAAACTTGCAGATTCCAGGAAGAAATAAAGCATGCCAGCATGTTCACGGCTTTCGGTGGGCGAACATACGCTCAAGGTGTGTTCTATTTTGGGCATGTCGATTCGTAACTCAAGACCCGGACAAAGGAAGGAACTACTTCGTCAAAGCCTCGATAGGCGAAGGCGAGTACTACTGCCAATGCTGCAAGTTTGAACTGGGCGACATTGTGTGTTGTCACGTACTAAAAGTAATGGACATGAACGCTGTGACACGGATGCCCCGCCATTTCATAAGGCGGCGATGGACTTTGGGACGCCGACGACGCGTTGGCGCTGCAGATAACAAACGCAGTTCTGACTGTGCATGACGAGAGACCTGAGTCAACCATGGAAGCCGTGAGGCACGTTGTGCTAACAAAGAACTATGCTGAGCTAATTGATGAAGCGTGCAAGAGTGATGAGACAGCGAGAGTCGCAGAAAAACACAGGAAGGCCCTGAAAAGAGAGCTTGATGAGATCAAGAAGAGGAAAGCTGAGGAAGCCTTACACCGGTTCCCCCGCACATCAAGTGTGCCTTCATCCACGGGGCCATCATCTGAAAACTCAGAGATAGGATCTGGAACAGCAAGCACACAAACCCAGGTCAGGAACCCACCCCGTTCCATCACAAAGGGACGTCCAAGAGAGGTAAGGTACAAGTCGGGATTGGAGATTCAAGCAAAACACAAGAAAACAAAGAAAGGGACGGGCAATCCATAAGCAAAAATTAGGGCGCTGTGAGATGGTCCTTGTGGACATTTTGTTTTGTACCCTAGATGTTGAGAATTTTTTTAAATTGGGAGAATGACTCTTGAGGGGCATCAGAAGTTGAAGGAAAAAACATTGAATGGATAAATGCAGTTGCCATGTTATGGGTACTTAATCTGCCATGTTATGTGTAGTTAATCTGCCATGTTATGTGTAGTTAGTCTGCCATGCTATTTTATACTAAATATGCCATACTATTTTGTACTAAATATGCCATGCTAGTTGTACTGGATCGTCCATGTTAGTTGTACTGGATCTGCCATGTTAGTTGTACTGGATCTGCCATGTTAATTATGCTGGATCTGTCGTGTTGTTTGTACTGGATCTGCTATGTTAGCTGTACTGAAAATATGCCATGGTATTTGTAATGACTCTGCATGGCATATATTTCCATGACAATTCGATGCGGTTTAGTGACACATAGTGTGTTGTGTGCAATGTATGGGAAACAAGTTGGAAAAAGCGTAACGTGCATAAACCGCAGCAAAGGTTGTGGCTACATGATCAACCTACCCATGCTAGCCGGTGCAGTTAGCGATGAAAAAGAAGAAGCAAAATAGCCAAAATGAAAAACGACGATGACTTTCACTACCCATGTCTGATGAACTACATTTGTCATGTTTTAAAACATCGTAGACGCATTCGAAACAGCAAACTGGTGCTAGAAGCGATGAAACCATAGTAATAATGATAAACATAAAAACATATCTGCTGTAACGCCTAAAAAGGTTCACATCCACACATATGTTACAGAGACTATTCAAATGTCGCTCACACCACCACTACATAGTAGGCTACGCGGGGTTGCAGTCATAACATAGCACACGAACATAGTTTTTGTCACACCCTGATTTTCATGCCACAACACTTAAGCTAATGAATCATGATAAAATGTGGTTTGACAAAAACTTTTGAGTGTTTTGGACTTTGCTTGACTTGATTTTTGTCCGCTGTTTGCAAGTGCTCTAAAAATCAAAAAAATCCTCCAACTCCTATACTTCATCTCCTTGCTCCAAACTCTTGAACCAATGATCATGCCATGTGTTTAGGACATAAAAATAATTTCTTGCAAAAATAATTTGGCCAAATAGTATTTTCAAAAATTATGTTTTCAAAAACCCCTGAATTGAGGTTTGCATTGCAAGTACTTAATTAAGGGCAGTAAAAATCTTTCCAAAAATATATTTGACTCCTATTAGATATAGGATACCTAGAGACCACAAAAATATAATTTTAAAAGTTATTTTTATATTTTATTTAAAGGCTTTTTCTTAAGGCCAGAAATGGTCTTTAATAGGTTAAAATTATTTTAAAGCTTTAAAAATATTTGACAAAAATCAGGGAAACTCAGTGGGCATATATTTCCCATATATAAGAGTTTAAACACATGGTAATTTTCAAAACATTGGTCAAATCCCTCAAAAACCCTTTCTGGATATTTCAAGCTTTTGAAATATTTACAAAGGAAATATTATCCAGAAATTCCAAGAAAATTCTAGCATGTCACATATGACATGTTTGATGATCTTGACAAGTATCATGTCATGGAGAATAGTATAACCCCATGAAATCCCCTCAAAACCAATTTTGTCCATTTTGAAGTTTGAGCAACTTTACATTGCCAAACATGTCCAAATGCTCTCAAATCTTGTGTACATGCTCAAATGGTCTAATCATTCATCTAGACCAAATGGCACAAGTTGGAGAAAAAGTTATATTGATCAAAGTGCCCCAAAACCCTCTCTTACCAGAATCAAATTTGAACAACTTTGTACTACCAACTTTCTCTCCTCGACCCCAACTTTTGTGAGCATGTTCACATGACCAAATGAGACCACCACACCAAGTGGTGCATCAAGGAGAAATGATTTGCTCAACTAGATCTACACAAGTTCATTTCTGCTAATTTCTAGGGTTTACAAAAGTTGCATTGGCAACTTTGCCCAAATGGACTCAACCTTGGTGGAACCTATTATTATCTCATGCCATTTAACCCTGTCATGCCTCATGAAAAATGGAGATCATCTACTAGCCCAAACCAATATCAAACACCTTCTGCCACTTTACCAAAATGCCATTTTTGACCTTTTCCAGTATTCTCCTTGAGCTCAACTTTTTACCACAGCCCCTCCTAGCCCCCTTGCACCTCCAGTAGAAATGGCAGATCCATATCTCAATTATTGGAGGGGTAAAACCCCACTTTCTCTCTCTGGACATCCCATTTCCCCCTCTCCCTCAACCTCTCTCCTCTCCTACTGGCTCTCCAGGGCATCCAATGCCTCTCCACACTTATTTACTCTCCCCCAAAACCCCCAGACACTATAAGACATGCCCATGGCACTATTAAAATGCCATGGCCAGCTCTGAGCGCTGCTCTGATCACCAGTGGCGCCAGTAGCCGCCTCTGCTGATGCTCCTGCCGACCTTGGGCGCCAGAACGTGTCCCCGAGGTCCGCCTCGGCGTGCGTGACACGCCACGCGGTCGGCCCCTCCTCCTTCTCTCTCCTTTGAGCCCGCTGTCAAGTGCCCGAGCACCGCCCGACTCGGCCACTCCACAGCCACGCTGGCTGGCCCGCCTCTGGCATCGCCCCGCTCTCCCTCTCACCTCCCTCGCTCCTAGACGGACTCCACGAGCGCCACTGACCCATCCAGGAACCCTCCCTCGACCGCCACCGCGATTTTCCGTGGGCACCCGTGAGCTTGGCTCACGGTGCACCATGGCCTCGCCTTATAGGGCCTCCCCTGGTCTCTCCCTCACCTCCATTCACTCTCTCCCCCTCCCCTAGTCCTTCTGGATCAGCCCTCTCTCTCTCCCGCGTCCCCTATCCTCCTCCACAGCCAAAGAATCGCCGCCGGCCGCCACCAAGATTCATGGCATCCCGAGCTCCTCCGCGGGCGCGAAGCACATGGACGGGATCGGCGCGCTGCGGTGAGTCCTCCGGTGTGCTGGGCACCATCGCAGGTGGCCGGAGCCACCGGAACGGGTGCCGACAAGCGCTCGGCCCCGCCTCCTCTGCCTCCTCTATCGCGGGCGGGAGGAGGGAGACGACCCTGCGGGTGGATCCCGCAGGTCAGTGACCCTGCCAGCGGGCCCCGCCCCGTTTAATTGGAGACGGTCTCCGCCAATTGTCGCCTTCGCCGAGGGAAGATGTATTCCCGCGAATACGCCTGCGGCCGTGCAGTTGGGTCGGCCCGCTGCTTATCTCTCGCCTTGCATGCATGATAAGGGTAAGCCCCCTTTTTCCTTTTTCTTTTTTCAGCAAGATTCAATCTTTTCCAGAGACCTCAGTTCAAGTCCAAATCTGATGGTTCAAATTTTCAGTAACTCCATAAATCATGATCTATTTAATGAGGCATAGTGAACATTTTTATTGTGCTTGGTTTTCACTGGGTACATTAAATAGGTCATTTATCCACATAGGTCCACTTGAAAAATCCATAGAATATTCATTTGGACTCCAAATTCAGTGAAACCAATTTCTAAATGTTTCTAAAATCATGCCTGATTTAATGGGTACATTTACTCATTTATATAAAAAGGCATTCTGTGGAAAACTTGTGGATCCATTAAATCCATTGATTCCAACATATTGAAATGTTCAGAGATATCCACTAATCCAATTCCAATAAAACCACTTTGGTAATTTTTCATAGGACCAAAGGTATCCTAGAAAAGTCCAACTCACAATTTTTGGAGCACTTTTATTTTCTGCCTTGTTGTGTTGCTTATTGTGTTGTTTCCGACGTTAGTTGATGAAGTAAACGAAATACTCGGAGATGGACCAGAAGGATTAAAGACTCTGAGGAGCCAGGCAAGCAGCCCTTTGACCATGTCTATGAAACCCTTTTTATGCATGTCATATAGCACCATATTGTTGTTACAACGGAATCATGATGAGGTGGTAACCACTTTGATGGTTTGCCACCGTTACTTCCTCGTTGATACTTGCATTGTGCGTGACCCTACCTTCTTATGAGGGTTATGCCGGTGGGAGTAGATAGGATGCTAAAGTAGTGCTACGCAAAGGGGCGGGTATATGCATGGTGCAGGAGACAAAGTATTTTCAAAGGAATTTTCGAAAACCCCGGCGGGTGCCACTTATGCCCGAGGGAGATGATGAGATGGATAACCACTTGATGACGAAGTGGTGTACCGAGGCAAGTGTGTGTGGTTTTTGAAAACGGATTAGATTTAAGATTTGTCGATCGTCCCAACCTTACTCAAGAACCAGTCTACCCTTGTATGGAAAAGGGCATTATTGATTACCTAGGCCGATACTAGCTTGGAGCCCGCATTACTAGTGACGGGGGAGAGTTGGTGCTCTCTCTCGGGACGGGGTCGTGCCAGGTAGGGCGGCCATGACTGTTTTCACAGGGCACCAGATACCCCGTTGTGTCCCCTCTCGGATGTTACGATCTCGAGAGAGTCTCGTATGATGTACATCGTGAGGATACGGAAAAACGAGTGGACTCCTTGTTAGTGTCGTTTAGGGAAAGGTAGTGATCGGGTGCTTACCCCGGGTACTTGAGGTATCGCGGGTCGTGGATGACACGGAAGTTCCCCGGATCTTGTGGGTAAAGTGTGCAACCTCTGCAGAGTGTCAAACTATTCGAATAGCCGTGTCCATGGTCAAGGACAGTTGGGCGGTGCTGCTTAAACTACGTCCGGAGCTTTGCAAACCAGTGTGTGTGTGTGTTGATAAAACTACTTGGGTCAAGTCAAAGGACTTGACAGGATTGAGTTGGGTTGGTGCCCACTCTATTTATGTTGATATCTGTAACCTGTCCTCATGGTTACTTGAATTCTTCTGATGTATGTCTTACAAGTTGTTGAACATATTATTGCACTCAAAACTAGCTTTCTG
This sequence comes from Aegilops longissima, assembly GCA_021605205.1. Lineage (NCBI taxonomy): Eukaryota > Viridiplantae > Streptophyta > Magnoliopsida > Poales > Poaceae > Aegilops > Aegilops longissima. The sequence goes on from CM038677.1 coordinate 806,647,341, forward strand.
CAAAATTTACCTATATCATGCATTGTTATATCCGGAACCGAACATGGGTTGCTTAAGTAGTACATTCAAAGTACTCATTGGCTTGCCACTGGTTTTTAATTGGCCAGCATGTAAGAACCGGAGTTCGAAGAAGAGTTCTTTGGAGACGAACATGCGAACTAGGACGTTTCCCAGTCAGAATGCCTGTAGGGTTAAGGCAGATGGCATGGGTTCTACTTACCGATGAAGAATTTCTGCTGCTTAAGTTTATTGGGTGTTCAGCCCCTGTGGCTTTATCTATGTAAGACTTGACCATAATGGTCATAATTTGTGTAAGACGGTATGTATGGATGTAAGACTCTTGTTATTCAGCTTCTGTGTGTTCAGTGAGCATTGATCTCTGGGATCACTATACACGTGCATTCGGTGATCACGACTTATGAGTCGGGGTCCCCACAGAGCTGGTATCAGAGCCATCCTGACTGTAGGAAGCCTTAGTTAGCATGGTCGTTAGTTAGGGTAAAACTATTTCCAAAACTATTACAAGTTTTCGGAACTATCTATACTTCTCTTCCCTTCTCAGTTTTTCAAAAACTAAGGTATACTTTCCTTATTGATCTCTTCCCCTTCAAAACTATTGCAACGGTCGCCAGCACCCTCAAGCCCCTGACCACGGGATTTCTTGTAATCCTCGAAGGAGTACACCTTGCCAAACACTCACCCACCTCTTCTGAACACAAGATTGGCGACACCACCACAAGACGATACCAACAGAAGAGACATCCTCGAGGAATGAGGGCATGAAGGCTCAGGAGATGGTAATGAAGGAAATATGCCCTAGAGGCAATAATAAAGTTATTATTTATTTCCTTATATCATGATAAATGTTTATTATTCATGCTAGAATTGTACTAACAGGAAACATAATACATGTGTGAATATATAGACAAACAGTGTGTCACTAGTATGCCTCTACTTGACTAGCTTGTTAATCAAAGATGGTTATGTTTCCTAACCATAGACAAAAGAGTTGTTATTTGATTAACGGGATCACATCATTAGTTGAATGATCTGATTGACATGACCCATTCCGTTAGCTTAGCACTTGATCGTTTAGTATGTTGCTATTGCTTTCTTCATGACTTATACATGTTCCTGTAACTATGAGATTATGCAACTCCGCCACGGATGAACACTTTGGTACTACCAAACGCCACAACGAATCTGGGTGATTATAAAGGATTACTACAGGTGTCTCCGAAGGTACATGTTGAGTTGGCGTTTTCGAGATTATGTTTTGTCACTCCGATTGCTCGGAGAGGTATCTCTGGGCCTTCTCGGTAATACTCATCACCTAAGCCTTGCAAGCAATTGTAACTAATGAGTTAGTTATGAAATGATGTATTACGAACGAGTAAAGAGACTTGCTGGTAACGAGATTGAACTAGGTATTGGATACCGACGATCGAATCTCGGGCAAGTAACATACCGATGACAAAGGAACAACGTATGTTGTTATGCGGTTTGACCGATAAAGATCTTCGTAGAATATGTAGGAGCCAATATGAACATCCAGGTTCCGCTATTGGTTATTGACCAAGAATAGTTCTAGGTCATGTCTACATAGTTCTCGAACCCGTAGGGTCCGCACGCTTAAGGTTTCGATGATGTTATATTATGAGTTTATGAGTTTTGATGTACCGAAGGTGTTCGAGTCCCGGATGAGATCGGGGACATGACGAGGAGTCTCGAAATGGTCGAGACGTAAAGATCGATATATTGGACGACTATATTCGGAGTTCGGAAAGGTTCGAATGATTCGGTATTTTTCGAGTACCGGAGAGTTACGGAATTCGCCGGGAGAAGTATTGGGCCTTATTGGGCCCTGCAGAAAGAGAGAGGGGCTGCCTAGGGCAGGCCGCGCTTCTCAAGGCCTAGTCCGAATTGGACTAGGGGAGGCCGCACCCTTCCTCCCTTCCCTTCCTTCTCTCCTACTCCTACTAGGAAAGGAGGAGTCCTACTCCCGTGGGAGTAGGACTCCCCCAAGCGCGCCTCCTCCTCCTTGGCCGCCCTCCCTTGCTCCTTTATATACGGGGCAGGGGGCACCCCATAACACACAAGTTGATCTATGGATCGCTCCTTAGCCGTGTGCGGTGCCCCCTCCACCATATTCCACTTCGGTCATATCGTCATGGAGCTTAGGCGAAGCCCTGCGCCGGTGAAGTCATATCGTCGCGAGCTTAGGCGGCTCGCGTCGGTGGAGCATCATCATCGCCACCACGCCGTCGTCTTGACGGAACTCATCCCCGACGCTTTGCTGGATCGGAGCCCGGGATCGCCATCGAGCTGAACGTGTGCGTAACTCGGAGGTGCCGTCGCTCGTACTTGGATCGGTCGGATCGTGAAGACGCATCGACTACATCAACCGTTGTTATAACGCTTCGCTTTCGGTCTCGAGGGCGTGGACATACACTCTCCCTCTCGTTGCTATGCCATCACCATGGTCTTGCGTGTGCGTAGGAATTTTTTGAAATTACTACGTTTCCAAACAGTGGTATCAGAGCCAGGTTTTATGCGTTGATGTCATATGCACGAGTAGAACACAAGTGAGTTGTGGGCGATATAAGTCATACTGCTTACCAGCATGTCATACTTTGGTTCGGCGGTATTGTGAGATGAAGCGGCCGGACCGACATTACGCCAGACGCTTACGCAAGACTGGTTTCACCGCTTTGAGCACTCGTTGCTTAAAGGTGACCGCCGGGTGTCTGTCTCTCTCACTTTAGTTGAACCGAGTGTGGCTACACCCGGTCCTTGCGAAGGTTAAAACAACACCAACTTGACAAACTATCGTTGTGGTTTTGATGCGTAGGTAAGTCCGGTTCTTGCTCAGCCCGTAGCAGCCACGTAAAACTTGCAACAACAAAGTAGAGGACGTCTAACTTGTTTTTGCAGGGCATGTTGTGATGTGATGTGGTCAAGACATGATGCTATATTTTATTGTATGAGATGATCATGTTTTGTAACCGAAGTTATCGGCAATCGGCGAGAGCCATATGGTTGTCGCTTATTGTATGAAATGCAACGCCATGTAATTGCTTTACTTTATCACTAAGCAGTAGCGATAGTCGAGAAGCAATAGTTGGCGAGACGACAACGATGCTACGATGGAGATCAAGGTGTCGCGCGGTGACGATGGTGATCATGACGGTGCTTCGAGATGGAGATCACAAGCACAAGATGATGATGACCATATCATATCACTTATATTGATTGCATGTGATGTTTATCCTTTATGCATCTTATCTTGCTTTGATTGACGGTAGCATTATAAGATGATCTCTCACTAAAATTATCAAGAAGTGTTCTCCCTGAGTATGCACCGTTGCGAAAGTTCTTCGTGCTGAGACACCACGTGATGATCGGGTGTGATAGGCTCTACGTTCAAATACAACGGGTGCAAAACAGTTGCACACGCGGAATACTCAGGTTAAACTTGACGAGCCTAGCATATAAAAGATATGGCCTCGGAACACGGAGACCGAAAGGTCGAACGTGAATCATATAGTAGATATGATCAACATAGTGATGTTCACCATTGAAACTACTCCATCTCACGTGATGATCGGACATGGTTTAGTTGATTTGGATCACGTGATCACTTAGATGACTAGAGAGATGTCTGTCTAAGTGGGAGTTCTTAAGTAATATGATTAATTGAACTTAAATTTATCATGAACTTAGTCCTGGTAGTATTTTGCAAATTATGTTGTAGATCAATAGCTCGCGTTGTTGCTTCCCTATGCTTTTATATGTTTGTTTTGATATGTTCCTAGAGAAAATTATGTTGAAAAATGTTAGTAGCAATGATGCGGATTGGATCCGTGATCCGAGGTTTATCCTCATTGCTGCATGTAAGAATTATGTCCTTAATGCACCGCTAGGTGACAAACCTATTGCAGGAGCAGATGCGACGTTATGAACGCTTGGCTAGCTCAATATGATGACTACTTGATAGTTTAGTGCGCCATGCTTAAAGGCTTAGAATCGGGACTTCAAAGACGTTTTGAACGTCATGGACCATATGAGATGTTCCAGGAATTGAAGTTAATATTTCAAGCAAATACCCGAGTTGAGAGAGATGAAGTCTCCAACAAGTTCTATAGCTAAAAGATGGAGGAGAATCGCTCAACTAGTGAGCATGTGCTCAGATAGTCTGGGTACTACAATCGCTTGAATCAAGTGGGAGTTAATCTTTCAGATAAGATAGTGATTGACAGAATTCTCTAGTCACCATCACTAAGTTACTAGAACTTCGTGATGAACTATAGTATGCAAGGGATGACGAAAATGATTCCCGAGCTCTTCGTGATGTTGAAATCAACGAAGGTAGAAATCAAGAAAGAGCATCAAGTGTTGATGATTGACAAGACCACTAGTTTCAAGAAAAGGGCAAAGGAAAGAAAGGAACTTCAAGTAGAATGACAAGCAAGTTGTCACTCCCACGAAGAAACCCAAAGCTGAACCAAAGCCTGAAACCGAGTGCTTACACTGCATAGAAATGGTCATCGAAACGGAAATACCCCAAATATTTGGTGGATAAGAAGGATGGCAAAGTGAACAAGGGTATATTTGATATACATGTTATTGATGTGTGCTTTACTAGTGTTTATAGTAGCCCCAGTATTTGATACTTGTTCGGTTGCTAAGATTAGTAACTCAAACAGGAGTTACAGAATAAACAGAGACTAGTTGAAGGGAAGTGACGATGAGTGTTGGAAGTAGTTCCAAGATTGATATGATCATCATCGCACACCCCTATACTATCGGGATTAGTGTTTATAGTAGCAACTGAGTATTTGATACTTGTTCGCCATAAGATTAGTAACTCAAACAGGAGTTACGAATAAACAGAGACTAGTTGAAGGGAAGTGACGATGAGTGTTGGAAGTAGTTACAATATTGATATGATCATCATCGCACACTCCTATACCTTCGGATTAGTGTTAAACCTAAATAAATGTTATTTGGCGTTATGCTGAACATGAATATGATTTGATCATGTTTATTGCGATACGGTTATTCATTTAAAGTCAAAGAATAATTGTTGTTCTGTTTTCATGAATTAAACCTTCAATGGTCATACACCCAATAAAATATTTTGTTGGATCTCGATTGTAGTGATACACATATTCAAAATATTGATGCCAAAAGATGCAAAGTTAATAATGATAGTGCAATTTATTTGTGGCACTGCCGTTTAGGTCATATTGGTGTAAAGCGCATGAAGAAACTCCATGCTAATGGGATTTTGGAATCACTTGATTATGAATCACTTGATGCTTGCGAACCGTGCCTTTTGGGCAAGATGACTGAAACTCCGTTGTTCGGAACAATGGAACGAGATACTGACTTATTGGAAATAATACATACCGATGTATGCGATCCAATGAGTGTTGATGCTCGTGGCAAGTATCGTTATTTTCTGACCTTCACAAGATGATTTGAGCAGATATGGGTATATCTACTTGATGAAACATAAGTCTGAAATAGTTGAAAGGTTCAAAGAATTTTAGAGTGAAGTGGAAAATCATCGTAACAAGAAAATAAAGTTTCTGCGATCTGATCGCGGAGAGTAATATTTGAGTTACGAGTTTGGTCTTCAATTAAAAACAATGTGAAATAGTTTCGCAACTCACGCCATATGGAACACCACAGCATAATGGTGTGTCTGAAAGTCGTAACCGCACTTTATTGGATATGGTGCGATCTATGATGTCTCTTATCGGTTTACCACTATCGTTTTGGGGTTATGCATTAGAGACAGCTGCATTCACGTTTAATAGGGCACCATCTAAATCCGTTGAGGCGACACCGTATGAACTATGGTTTAACAAAGAAACCTAAGCTGTCGTTTCTTAAAAGTTTGGAGTTGTGATGCTTATGTGAAAAAGTTTTCACCGATAAGCTCGAACCCAAATCGAGAAGTGCGTCTTCATAGAATACCCAAGGGTAACTATTGGGTACACCTTCTATCACAGATCCGAAGGCAAGTTTTTCGTTTTAAGATGGATCCTTTCTAGAGAAGAAGTTTCTCTCGAAAGAAGTGAGTGGGAGGAAAGTAGAACTTGATGAGGTAATTGTACCTTCTCCTTATTGGAAAGTAGTTCATCACAGAAATCAGTTCCAGTGATTCCTACACCAATTAGTGAGGAAGTTAATGATGATGATCATGAAACTTCAGATCAAGTTGCTACCAAACCTCGTAGGTCTTCTAGAGTAAGATCTGCACCAGAGTGGTACGGTAATCATGTTCTGGAAGTCATGTTACTAGACCATGATGAACCTACAAACTATGAGGAAGCGATGATGAGCCCAGATTCCACGAAATGGCTTGAGGCCATGAAATCTGAGATATGATCCATGTATGAGAACAAAGTATGGACTTTGATTGACTTGCTCTATGATCAGCAAGCCATGTTAAATAAATGGATCTTCAAGAGGAAGACGGACACTGATAGTAGTGTTACTATCTACAAAGCTCGACTTGTCACAAAAAGGTTTTCAACAAGTTCAAGGTGTTGACTACAATGAGATTTTCTCAACTGTAGCGATGCTTAAGTCTGTCCGAATCATGTTAGCAATTGCCACATTTTATGAAATCTGGCAAATGGATGTCAAAACTACATTCTTTAATGGATTATTTAAGAAGAGTTGTATATGATGCAACCAGAAGGTTTTGTCAATCCTAAAGGAGCTAACAAAATGTGCAAGCTTCAGCGATCCATCTATGGACTGGTGCAAGCATCTTGGAGTTGGAATAAACGCTTTGATAGTGTGATCAAAGCATATGGTTTTATACAGACTTTTGGAGAAGCCTGTATTTACAACAAAGTGAGTGGGAGCACTACAACATTTCTGATAAGTATATGTGAATGACATATTGTTGATCGGAAATAATGTAGAATTATTCTGCAAAGCATAAAGGAATATTTGAAAAGAGTTTTTCAAAGAAAGACCTCAGTAAAACTACTTACATATTGAGCATCAAGATCTATTGAGATCAAGACGCTTGATAAGTTTTTCAATGAGTACATACCTTGATAAGATTTTGAAGTAGTTCAAAATGGAACAGTCAAAGAAAGAGTTCTTGCCTGTGTTACAAGGTGTGAAATTGAGTAAGACTCAAAACCCGACCAGGGCGTAAGATAGAAAGAGAATGAAAGTCATTCCTATGCCTTGGCCATAGGTTCTATAAAGTATGCCATGCTGTGTACCAGATCTATTGTATACCCTACACTGAGTTTGGCAAGGGAGTACAATAGTGATCTAGGAGTAGATCACTGGACAGCGGTCAAAATTATCCTTAGTGGAATAAGGATATGTTTCTCGATTATGGAAGTGACAAAAGGTTCGTCGTAAAGGGTTACGTCGATGCAAGTTTTGACACCGATCTGGATGACTCTAAGTCTCGATCTAGATACATATTGAAAGTGGGAGCAATTAGCTAGAGTAGCTCCGTGCAGAGCATTGTAGACATAGATAATTGCAAAATACATAAAGGATCTGAATATGAAAGACCCGTTGACTAAGATTCTCTCACAAGCAAAACATGATCACACCTTAGTACTCTTTGGGTGTTAATCACATAGCGATGTGAACTAGATTACTGAATCTAGTAAACCCATTGGGTGTTGGTCACATGGCGATGTGAACTATGGGTGTTAATCACATGATGATGTGAACTATCGATGTTAATCACATGGTGATGTGATCTAGATTATTGACTCTAGTGCAAGTGGGAGATCAAGGAAATATGCCCTAGAGGCAATAATAAAGTTATTATTTATTTCCTTATATCATGATAAATGTTTATTATTCATGCTAGAATTGTATTAACAGAAACATAATACATGTGTGAATATATAGACAAACAGTGTGTCACTAGTATGCCTCTACTTGACTAGCTTGTTAATCAAAGATGGTTATGTTTCCTAACCATAGACAAAAGAGTTGTTATTTGATTAACGGGATCACATCATTAGTTGAATGATCTGATTGACATGACCCATTCCGTTAGCTTAGCACTTGATCGTTTAGTATGTTGCTATTGCTTTCTTCATGACTTATACATGTTCCTGTAACTATGAGATTATGCAACTCCCGTTTACCGGAGGAACACTTTGGGTACTACCAAACGTCACAACGTAACTGGGTGATTATAAAGGAGTACTACAGGTGTTTCCGAAGGTACATGTTGAGTTGGCGTATTTCGAGATTAGGTTTTGTCACTCCGATTGTCGGAGAGGAATCTCTGGGCCTTCTCGGTAATACTCATCACCTAAGCCTTGCAAGCACTGTAACTAATGAGTTAGTTATGAAATGATGTATTACAGAACGAGTAAAGAGACTTGCCGGTAACGAGATTGAACTAGGTATTGGATACCAACGATCGAATCTCGGGCAAATAACATACCGATGACAAAGGGAACAACGTATGTTGTTATGCGGTTTGACCGATAAAGATCTTCGTAGAATATGTAGGAGCCAATATGAACATCCAGGTTCCGCTATTGGTTATTGACCAAGAATAGTTCTAGGTCATGTCTACATAGTTCTCGAACCCGTAGGGTCCGCACGCTTAAGGTTTCGATGACAGTTATATTATGAGTTTATGAGTTTTGATGTACCGAAGGAGTTCGTAGTCCCGGATGAGATCGGGGACATGACGAGGAGTCTCGAAATGGTCGAGACGTAAAGATCTATATATTGGACGACTATATTCGAGTTCGGAAAGGTTCCAATGATTCGTTATTTTCGAAGTACCGAGAGTTACGGAATTCGCCGGGAGAAGTATTGGGCCTTATTGGGCCCTGCGGGAAAGAGAGAGGGCTGCCTAGGGCAGGCCGCGCCCCAAGGCCTAGTCCGACTGGACTAGGGGAGGCCGCACCTTCCTCCCTTCCCTTCCTTCTCTCCTACTCCTACTAGGAAAGGAGGAGTCCTACTCCCGTGGGAGTAGGACTCCCCCTTGCCGCCTCCTCCTCCTTGGCCGCCCTCCCTTGCTCCTTTATATCTGACGGGGCAGGGGCACCCCATAACACACAAGTTGATCTACGGATCGTTCCTTAGCCGTGTGCGGTGCCCCCCTCCACCATATTCCACTTCGGTCATATCGTCGCGGAGCTTAGGCGAAGCCCTGCGCCGGTGAAGTCATATCGTCGCGGAGCTTAGGCGAAGCTCTGCGTCGGTGGAGCATCATCATCGTCACCACGCCGTCGTGCTGACGGAACTCATCCCCGACGCTTTGCTGGATCGGAGCCCGGGGATCGTCATCGAGCTGAACGTGTGCAGAACTCGGAGGTGCCGTACGTTCGGTACTTGGATCGGTCGGATCGTGAAGACATACGACTACATCAACCGCGTTGTTATAACGCTTCCGCTTTCGTTCTAGGAGGGTACATGGACATACACTCTCCCCTCTCGTTGCTATGCCATCACCATGGTCTTGCGTGTGCGTAGGAATTTTTTTTGAAATTACTACGTTCCCCAACAGGTAACACCCTTGACGCTGCCCCAAGATGATGCAACCTTAGCCTATGACGATCAGGGCATAGGATATGCAAGATCATGATATACATTGCTAATAGGGTAACCCCGTCACTACCGTTGTTGTATCGGCGACCACCGGTGGATGAGAACCTAGCCATTTGGTCCGCCTCACTATAGTGAGCAGGAAAACGGTTCTCTTCATCCCCCGCTCTTGGTGTCGATGTTTTCACCAACGTAACCAACATGATGGACCTATATTATGCTTTGATATTGTCATTGCATAAAGGATTACCTACCTGGTACTATCGACGCCTTAAAATACAAAACAGGATCGTCATGATTAAGAAGACAACAGAATACCGAGTCAATGCCTGCTACGAGGAGCCACTTTCACCCCATCACTTCAACAGGCAAAAAGTTGTTGAAGAATCTTCAGGCTCAACCTGGATCGTTTCATCGAACAACTACAAGAGACGTGGCGACACCGGAGGAAAGCTCAGAAGACTGCACGAGGCACGAAGTAAAGCATGACTACTTAGTCCGAGAACCCCTAGGGTAGGATGAGTCGTGTACCCCCTATGCGCAGTCGAGTCCGTATGATGGTTCGAATAGAACCATGATTGTGTGTTGCTTGTTTTTATTTGTTTGTGTTTTGATATCAGTCGCCCTTTTTGCCCTAGGAAACAAGTACGCAACTACATCACCTGCCTTATTTTGTTGTTTGTGTTTGGCCTTTTTGGCACTTGTTTGTTTGCACCTGCACTATAGAACCCCCTTTAGGCATCTCCCTTTTTATGCTACTTATCCCTCTCATCTCTCTCCTCAACTGAAGACCAGCAAGACAAGATGCACCAAGGAGTCTGCTTCGGCGACCAACTAGCACTGAAGACTTTTTGTTGCAGCCTCCTCGACCAAGTGAAACCCCGTAGAGTTATGTTTAACCCTCCAGACTAGAAACCCATTCCTAGACCCTTCGAGACTTCATGAGATACCCCAGTCCTTAACCATGTGCTTAACCCGCATAATTGCAAGAGAACCAGTAAGCCTCTGTAAACCTCGCACAACACTGGGTTCATTATGGAACTAGTGGACACAGTGAACAAGCACATTATCATCCTAATATAGCACCAGGACTGACGATGCCATAGGGAAGACCAGTTTGAGGATATAGGAATTGAGGACAAATGACTTGGTGAGTTTATATCAGTGACCTGGAGGAATTATCTGAGACTTTGGTGGATTATGAGGCTTTCATGTTGGTAGATGAACTTGGTGGGATCATTAATATAGAGTAGCATAGCTTTCATTACCCCTGGATAAATTGGATTTAGTGGGACAATTAAGATCGCAAGCTGAATTCTTGGAAGTATGAGGATTTGACTTAGCCATGGGATATTGATAGGAGATAGTTGACATTATGATAATGACTTTGGGGAAGCATGTAGGAATTCTCGTTGGACATGAGATTTGGATTTAAATAGGTGATCCTAGTTGAGTATAGGTGGTAAGTAAGTCTACATGGTTCGGAGTAAATTGGATTTAGACTGATGATCTCGATCATGATATCATGTTTCTTGGAGGACAATAAACTAGGAGATTGGATTAATTGTCGGAGTTGATATAAGCTTGACCTTGTAGTTTACTTGACCATGATAATGGAAATTGGTGGAATTACTATAGTAGAGACAACCCTTTCAAGTATTTGGGGACTAAAGGACTTTAGAAGATCATGTGGAACACCATAAACATTGGATTTGTAGAATTAATGGATTGTGTAGTGATTAATGAAAGTTAATGGGCTATTGGAGTTGATTCATAGGAAGGAAACAAGATCTTGGAGTGGCTTACGACGTGTTTCCTTAGGATAGAGATGCTTTATCACGGACCTTGGGTCAATAGACTGAGCACTTGGATTGTGGTGATTAATTTCAAGCTTAGCAGCTTATATGCTCTACCCATGGATTTTTAGGGGTAGCCATACATATGAGTTTGGGATAGTTGACATGTATAGATTTATTAGACCTCCCCTTGGGAGTCATGAGGATAATAATAGCATGGGTGATGATTGGAGCTGACCTACAAGAGTTGATGCTTTCGGTGGTATAAGGTTATTTGTTTAAAGGACTAGATAGAACAATTGGCATCTCAGGAACCGTGCTTAAGGATAAAGGTGACAAACGTTCGCTCGCACACTAAAATCCTTGAAACCCTTACGCCCTACCAAGCCACAACATGGTCGGATCCTGACCTTGGGCTTTGGCTCTAGATCGGTAAGACCTTGGCCAATGCTCAACTGTGACCATCCCCAATGCCTCAGCCCACTTTACGTACCCCATAGACTTCATGGAGTGCTTGGACAAGTTAGTTGTCATCTTTCTTTGATGACATACTTGTCTACCCGAAGACGGAAGAAGAATCGTTGAGCTGGTCAAGGAACATCTGAAGATCGTCATGCCTAGGAGGAAGAACTACGCCAACCACCATCTTCAAGAAGTATACCTCCGTATCAAAGACCAGGCATATCTGCAAACCACTTCTCTCGAAGGAACCAAGCATTTCCATGTCAAAGGGAAGCTCACACCAAGATTTATCGGCCCTCTCCAAGATCACCGCAAGACGAAGAATAGACGGCTACCAGCTGGAGTTACCACCTGAGTTACCTACTGTGCACAACGTTTTTCCACACGACACCACTCCGGAAACGTTTCCAACTTCCCAACTAGCCCGGTCTCTACAAGGACATCGACCACGAGCCATCGCCCCCAGCCCAATCTGGCCTACCACGAGCTACCCATTAGAAACCTGGATCAAGAAGAACGTCATACACGAAGCCACACCACCAAGTACTTCAAGTTCAATGGAGCACCAAACAGAAGCAGAAGCAGTATGAGGACGTGAAGACTACCCCGAATCCAAGTTTCCGAATTCCTTTCCGCGCCTAGTCTGGGAATCTCGGGGACGAGATTCTTGTAAGGGGGGTAGGTCTGTCACACCCTGATTTTCATGCCACAACACTTAAGCTAATGAATCATGATAAAATGCGGTTTGACAAAAACTTTTGAGTGTTTTGGACTTTGCTTGACTTGATTTTTGTCCGCTGTTTGCAAGTGCTCTAAAAATCAAAAAAATCCTCCAACTCCTATACTTCATCTCCTTGCTCAAAACTCTTGAACAAATGATCATGCCATGTGTTTAGGACATAAAAATAATTTCTTGCAAAAATAATTTGGCCAAATAGTATTTTCAAAAATTAGTTTTTCAAAAACCCCTGAATTGAGGTTTGCACTACAAGTACTTAATTAAGGGCAGTAAAAATCTTTCCAAAAATATATTTGACTCCTATTAGATATAGGATACCCAGAAACCACAAAAATATAATTTTAAAAGTTTTTTATATTTTATTTAAAGGCTTTTCTTAAGGCCGAAATGGTCTTTAATAGGTTAAAATTATTTTAAAGCTTTAAAATATTTGACAAAAATCAGGAAACTCAGTGGGCATATATTTCCCATATATAAGAGTTTCAACACATGGTAATTTTCAAAACATTGGTCAAATCCCTCAAAAACCCTTTCTGGATATTTCAAGATTTTGAAATATTTACAAAGGAAATATTCTCCAGAAATTCCAAGAAAATGCTAAAATGTCACATTTGACATGTTTGATGATCTTGACAAGTATCATGTCATGGAGAATAGTATAACCCCATGAAATCCCCTCAAAACCAATTCTATCCATTTTGAAGTTTGAGCAACTTAACATTGCCAAACATGTCCAAATGCTCTCAAATCTTGTGTAAATGCTCAAATGGTCTAAGCATTCATCTAGACCAAATGGCACAAGTTGGAGAAAAAGTTATATTGATCAAAGGGCCCCAAAACCCTCTCTGACCAGAATCAAATTTGAACAACTTTGTACTACCAACTTTCTCTCCTTGACCCCAACTTTTGTGAGCATGTTCACATGACCAAATGAGGCCACCACACCAAGTGGTGCATCAAGGAGAAATGATTTGCTCAACTAGATCTACACAAGTTCATTTCTGCTAATTTCTAGGGTTTACAAAAGTTGCATTGGCAACTTTGCCCAAATGGACTCAACCTTGGTGGAACCTATTATTATCTCATGCCATTGAACCCTGTCATGCCTCATGACAAATGGAGATCATCTACTAGCCCAAACCAATATCAAACACCTTCTGCCACTTTACCAAAATGCCATTTTTGACCTTTTCCACTATTCTCCTTGAGCTCAATTTTTTACCACAGCCCCTCCTAGCCCCCTTGCACCTCCAGTAGAAATGGCAGATCCATATCTCAATTATTGGAGGGGTAAAACCCCACTTTCTCTCTCTGGACAACCCATTTCCCTCTCTTCCTCAACCTCTCTCCTCTCCTACTGGCTCTCCAGGGCATCCAATGCCTCTCCACACTTCTTTACTCTCCCCCAAAACCCCCAGACACTATAAGACATGCCCATGGCACTATTAAAATGCCATGGCATGCCATGGTCAGCTCGAGCGGGCTCACAGTGCACCAGAACACTGTGAGCCGCCCTCCTGGATCGCCTGGCGACCTTGGGCGCCGTGAACGTGTCCCTCGAGGCCGCCTCGGCGTGCGTGACACGCTACGCGGTCGGCCCCCTCCTCCTTCTCTCTCATTTGAGCCCGTCGTCGCGTGCCCGAGCACCGCCCGACTCGGCCACTCCCTGGCCACGCGGCTGGCCCGCCTCTGGCATCGCCCCGCTCTCCCTCTCACCTCCCTCGCTCCTAGACAGACTCCACGAGCGCCACTGACCCATCCAGGAACCCTCCCTTGACCGCCACCGCGATTTCTGTGGGCACCCGTGAGCTTGGCTCACGGTGCACCATGGCCTCGCCTTATAGGGCCTCCCCTGGTCTCTCCCTCACCTCCATTCACTCTCTCCCCCTCCCCTAGTCCTTCTGGATCAGCCCTCTCTCTCTCCTGCGTCCCCTATCCTCCTCCACAACCATAGAATCGCCGCCGGCCGCCGCCAAGATTCATGGCATCCCGAGCTCCTCCGCGGGCGCGAAGCACATGGACGGGATCGGCGCGCTGCGGTGAGTCCTCCGGTGTGCTGGGCACCAACGCAGGTGGCCGGAGCCACCGGAACGGGCGCCGGCAAGCGCTCGGCCCCGCCTCCTCTACCTCTTCTATCGCGGGCGGGAAGAGGGAGACGACCCTGCGGGTGGATCCAGCAGGTCAGTGACCCTGCCAGCGGGCCCCGCCCCGTTTAAGTGGAGACGGTCTCCGCCAACTGTCGCCTTCGCCGAGGGAAGACGTATTCCCGCGAATACGCCTCCTGCGTCGACAGCCTGCGCGCGGCCGTGCAGTTGGGCCGGCCCGCTGCTTATCTCTCGCCTTGCATGCATGATAAGGGTAAGCCCCCTTTTTCCTTTTTCTTTTTTCAGCAAGATTCAAACTTTTCCAGAGACCTCACTTCAAGTCCAAATCTGATGGTTCAAATTTTCAGTAACTCCATAAATCATGATCTATTTAATGAGGCATAGTGAACATTTTTATTGTGCTTGGTTTTCACTGGGTACATTAAATAGGTCATTTATCCACATAAGTCCACTTCAAAAATCCATAGAATATTCATTTGGACTCCAAATTCAGTGAAACCAATTTCTAAATGTTTCTAAAATCATGCCTGATTTAATGGGTACATTTACTCATTTATATAAAAAGGCATTCTGTGGACAACTTGTGGATCCATTAAATCCATTGATTCCAACATATTGAAATGTTCAGAAATATCCACTAATCCAATTCCAATAAAACCACTTTGGTAATTTTTCATAGGACCAAAGGTATCCTAGAAAATTCCAACTCACAATTTTTGGAGCACTTTTATTTTCTACCTTGTTGTGTTGCGTATTGTGTTGTTTCCGACGTTAGTTGATGAAGTAAACGAAATACTCGGAGATGGACCAGAAGGATTGAAGACTCTGAGGAGCCAGGCCAGCAGTCCTTTGACCATGTCTATAAAACCCTTTTTATGCATGTCATATAGCACCATATTGTTGTTACAACGGAATCATGATGAGGTGGTAACCACTTTGATGGTTTGCCACCGTTACTTCCTTGTTGATACTTGCATTGTGCGTGACCCTACCTTCTTATGAGGGTTATGCCGGTGGGAGTAGATAGGATGCTAAAGTAGTGCTACCAAAGGGGCGGGTATATGCATGGTGCAGGAGACAAAGTATTTTCAAAGGACTTTTCGAAAACCCCGGCTGGTGCCACTTATGCCCGAGGGAGATGATGAGATGGGTAACCACTTGATGACGAAGTGGTGTACCGAGGCAAGTGTGTGTGGTTTTTGAAAACGGATTAGATTTAAGATTTGTCGACTGTCCCAACCTTACCTGCGCAACCACTCTACCCTTGTATGGGAAAGGGCATTATTGATTACCTAGGCCGATACTAGCTTGGAGCCCGCATTATTAGTGACGGGGGAGAGTTGGTGCTCTCTCTCGGGACGGGGTCGTGCCAGGTAGGGCGGCCATGACTGTTTTCACAGGGCACCGGATACACCATTGTCTCCCCTCTCGGATGTTACGATATCGAGAGAGTCTCGTATGATGTACATCGTGAGGATACGGAACAACGAGTGGACTCCTTGTTAGTGTCGTCTAGGGAAAGGTAGTGATCTGGTGCTTACCTAGGGTACTTGAGGTATCGCGGGTCGTGGATGACACGGAAGTTCCCCGGATCTTGTGGGTAAAGTGTGCAACCTCTGCAGAGTGTCAAACTATTCGAATAGCCGTGTCCACGGTCAAGGACAGTTGGGCGGTGCTGCTTAAACTACGTCCAGAGCTTTGCAAACCAGTTTGTGTGTGTGTGTGTGTGTGTTGATAAAACTACTTGGGTCAAGTCAAAGGACTTGACAGGATTGAGTCGGGTTGGTGCCCACTCTATTTATGTTGATATCTGTAACCTGTCCTCATGGTTACTTGAATTCTTCTGATGCATGTCTTACAAGTTGTTGACCATATTATTGCACTCAAAACTAGCTTTCTGCAAAAATTTACCTATATCATGCATTGTTATATCTGGAACCAGAACATGGGTTGCTTGCGAGTACATTCAAAGTACTCACTGGCTTGCCACTGGTTATTTAATTGGCCAGGCATGGAAGAACCGGAGTTCGAAGAAGAGTTCTTTGGAGACGAACATGCGAACTAGGACGTTTCCCAGTCAGAATGCCTGTAGGGTTAAGGCAGATGGCATGGGTTCTACTTACCGATGAAGAATTTCCGCTGCTTAAGTTTATTGGGTGTTCAGCCCCTGTGGCTTTATCTATGTAAGACTTGACCATAACGGTCATAATTTGTGTAAGACGGTATGTATGGATGTAAGACTCTTGTTATTTAGCTTCTGTGTGTTCAGTGAGCATTGATCTCTGGGATCACTGTACACGTGCATTCGGTGATCACGACTTATGAGTCGGGGTCCCCACAGTTTTTGACGAGAACAAAGAGATAGTACCTTACATTCGTCGGCAACAGAATGTAAGGTATGCGTCCGGTGTGTAACGCCACATGATCACTTGTACTTCTTGATGAATTTCTTGACAGCTTCCTCCACGAACTCGCGTGCTCCGGACCGCTTGTTGAAATCTTCATTCGTCAACCAGTTCCATGTGTAGATTTTCCGGAGCTCAACGACCGTTGCAGCTGTGACAGCGGGGACAAGTCTACCTTCCCACTTTGCAAAGTATTCCAACGTGTGAAAGCCACAGTCCGTCCTGCACAAGAAAAAGAGTCAGGTGAACTCGCAAAAAGGACAGACATAGCAATGACAGACTTCAATTCAGATGTAACAACAAAAGAGGGGTTGGATTGATGTAAATGGCACATGAAGGAGGGTTGGGGGGGTAAGAAATTACGTGTTCCCTTGCTTCGCAGTCGCCAAGTACTCAGTCGGGAAATGCCTGATCTGGACCTTTGAGTGTTCGTAGTGACGGTTCCATGTCTCTTTGAGGTTGTTGATGAAGAATTCAGCACGCGTAGTAAGGTCTGCATCAGCTGCCGAACGAATTGAATCAAGCACCTCAAAACGTTGGTTCTTCAGGTTAAGACAGATCGCATAGTGGTGACCACACTTGTCGTGTGGGTCATGTGGTGCAAGCTCCTGGAACATGGGGAACATGAACTGCATTTAAAAGTGATGGAAATGAGAAGCAAAGTTCACATGAAGAACAGCAGAGGGACAAAAAAAAGTAGAAGAATCACGTAGAATGTTTGGTTATGGGTGGGGGTAGTTGAAAGAAAGTTGCCGTCCATGTATGAACAAAATTTGCCGTGTATTTTACTATGAAGTTGCCACATAGTTTGCACGGGATGCAAAAATCAAAAAGTCAGTTTGCACGGCAGCTGTTGCCACATGAAACATCTGCCACATAAACAGAGTGCAGATGATGGCAAAAAACCATACCATGTGAAAAAAAGTGCAAACAGGGAAGGAGTACTCACATATTTCTTCAGTGTGAGCTTGAATTCACCGTGTTGAGCAAAATTCTACCTCAGGATTTTGTGGTGGAAGTCACCATCCCATATTTTGCAGGTCACGCTGTAATGCATGATTATTTTGTCGGCACACACATCTGTGTGATTGTTGATGTAGTCGATCCCGCATGCAACTATATTCGTTGACATTTTACCGTTTGGCCTCACGGACTCGACAAGATCACTCAGGTGGACGTATGTCGCTTCGCATTGAATGACCTTGGTTCTGTCCAAACATGAGCTGTATGAAAACGATATAACATGAAGGAATCATTCCTACTAAGTAAAAAAATGAAAGAACTAAAACGTAAGCGGATCATGTATAGAAAGTACGAAGAAAATGAATGGTAAAAAAGGAGCAAAGCGAAATGAGAGATTATGGGGTGTGGTCATTTACGCTTTCAGCTCCTTCATGTGCTTGCTGTTGGCCCTCGCATTTCCAAACCGCTTGACAATATCGTACAGCTGGGTCTGTTCCTTAGTGGCCTTGAATTCGGGCTCGTAGTCTTCCGCGGGAGGTGGGTGAACTACCCTCTGCTGCCTCACAGAACCAGGGTGGCACTCTAATGGTATCCTCAGATACCAGTGTCTGCAGAACACGTTGGAACTTGATTGCCCTTGCCCTCGTGAGGACCTCCTGCAAATGCTGCCTCCTCGATCCTGCGGAAAGCTTCATCAAGTGACGGTGAAATCTCCTCAGGGGTGGCTGCAACGATAAAAAAAAGTGGATTAGGATACCTAGAAATAAAAAACAGATGGATTGTGAGAAGATAGGGTGCATCATGTGAGATGTAGGTGAAGGAAATATGCCCTAGAGGCAATAATAAAGTTATTATTTATTTCCTCATATCATGATAAATGTTTATTATTCATGCTAGAATTGTATTAACCGGAAACATAATACATGTGTGAATACATAGATAAACATACAGTCACTAGTATGCCTCTACTTGACTAGCTCATTAATCAAAGATGGTTATGTTTCCTAACCATAGACATGTGTTGTTATTTGATTAATGGGATCACATCATTAGGAGAATGATGTGATTGACATGACCCATTCCGTTAGCTTAGCACTTGATCGTTTAGTATATTGCCATTGCTTTCTTCATGACCTATACATGTTCCTGTAACTATGAGATTATGCAACTCCCGTTTACCGGAGGAACACTTTGGGTGCTACCAAACGTCACAACGTAACTGGGTGATTATAAAGGAGTACTACAGGTGTCTCCAAAGTTACATGTTGGGTTGGCGTATTTCGAGATTAGGTTTTGTCACTCCGATTGTCGGAGAGGTATCTCTAGGCCTTCTCGGTAATACACATCACATAAGCCTTGCAAGCATTGCAACTAATAAGTTAGTTGTGAGATGATGTATTACGGAACGAGTAAAGAGACTTGCCGTAACGATATTGAACTAGGTATTGGATACCGACGATCGAATCTCGGGTAAGTAACATACCGATGACAAAGGGAACAACGTATGTCGTTATGCGGTTTGACCGATAAAGATCTTGAAGAATATGTAGGAACCAATATGGGCATCCAGGTTCCGCTATTGGTTATTGACCGAGAATAGTTCTAGGTCATGTCTACATAGTTCTCGAACCCGTAGGGTCCGCACGCTAACGTTACGATGACAGTTTATTTTGAGTTTATAAGTTTTGTTGTACGAAGTTTGTTCGAGTCCGGATGTGATCACGGACATGACGAGGAGTCTCGAAATGGTCGAGACAAAAGATTGATATATTGGAAGCCTATGTTTGGACTTGGAATAGTTCGGGTGAAATCGAGTTTTCTGGAACACCGAGGTTACGGAACCCTCCGGGGTTAATGGGCCTTAGTGGGCCATGAGCGAGAAGAGGAGGGCCGGCCAGGGCAGGCCGCGCCCCCCTCCCCTAGTCCGAATAGGACAAGGAAGGGGCGGCGCCTCTCTCTTTCCTCCCCAAGTCCTAATCCAACTAGGAAGGGGGAGTCCTACTCCGGTGGGAGTAGGACTCCTCCGCGCCTCCTCCTAGGGCTGGCCGCACCCCCTTGCTCCTTTATATCTGAGGCGCAGGGGCACCCCATGACACACAAGTTGATCTACGGATCGTTCCTTAGCCGTGTCGGTGCCCCCTCCACCATATTTCACCTCGATCATATCGTCGCGGAGTTTAGGCGAAGCCTGCGCCGATAGAGCATCATCATCGTCCTGCGCCGTCGTCTTGTGGAACTCATCCCGACACTTTGCTGGATCGGAGTCCGGGATCGTCATCGAGCTGAGCGTGTGCTGAACTTCGGAGGTGCCGTGCGTTCGGTACTTGGATCGGTCGGATTGTGAAGGCGTCGACTACATCAACCGCGTTGTTATAACGCTTCGCTTCGGGTCTCACGAGTGCGTGGACATACACTCTCCCCTCTCGTTGCTATGCCATCACCATGATCTTGCGTGTGCGTAGGAATTTTTGAAATTACTCGTTCCCCAACAGATGGTATCGAGCCTGGTTTTATGCGTTGATGTCATATGCACGAGTAGAACACAAGTGAGTTGTGGGCGATATAAGGCATCTGCTTACCAGCATGTCATACTTTGGTTCGGCGGTATTGTGAGATGAAGCGGCCGGACCGACATTACGCGTACACTTACGCGAGACTGGTTTCACCGCTTGAGCACTCGTTGCTTAAAGGTGATCGGCGGGTGTCTGCTCTCTCACTTTAGTTGAACCGAGTGTGGCTACGCCCGGTCCTTGCGAAGGTTAAAACAGCACCAACTTGACAAACTATCGTTGTGGTTTTGATGCGTAGGTAAGAACGGTTCTTGCTCAGCCCGTAGCAGCCACGTAAAACTTGCAACAACAAAGTAGAGGACGTCTAACTTGTTTTTGCAGGCATGTTATGATGTGATATGGTCAAGGCGTGATGCTATATTTTATTGTATGAGATGATCATGTTTTGTAACCAAGTTATCGGCAATCGGCAGGAGCCATATGGTTGTCGCTTTATTGTATGAAATGCAACGCCATGTAATTGCTTTACTTTATCACTAAGCAGTAGCGATAGTCGTAGAAGCAATAGTTGGCGAGGCGACAACGATGCTACGATGGAGATCAAGGTGTCGCGCCGGTGGCGATGGTGATCATGGCGGTGCTTGAAGATGGAATCACAAGCACAAGATGATGATGGCCATATCATATCACTTATATTGATTGCATGTGATGTTTATCCTTTATGCATCTTATCTTGCTTTGATTGACGGTAGCATTATAAGATGATCTCTCACTAAAATTATCAAGAAGTGTTCTCCTGAGTATGCACCGTTGCGAAAGTTCTTCGTCTTTGAGACACCACGTGATGATCGGGTGTGATAGGCTCTACGTTCAAATACAACGGGTGCAAAACAGTTGCGCACGCGAATACTCAGGTTAAACTTGACGAGCCTAGCATATAACAGATATGGCCTCGGAACACGGAGACCGAAAGGTCGGCGTGAATCATATAGTAGATATGATCAACATATTGATGTTCACCGTTGAAACTACTCCATCTCAAGTGACGATCGGACATGGTGTAGTTAATATGGATCACGTAATCACTTAGAAGATTAGAGGATGTCTATCTAAGTGGGAGTTCTAAAGTAATATGATTAATTGAACTTAAATTTATCATGAACTTAGTACCGATAGTATTTTGCTTGTCTATGTTTACTGTAGATAGATGGCTCGTCTTTGTTGTTCCGTTGAATTTTAATGCGTTCCTTGAGAAAGCAAAGTTGAAAGATGATGGTAGCAATTACGGATTGGGTCCGTAACTGAGGATTATCCTCATTGCTGCACGGAAGAATTACGTCTGGAAGCACCGCTAGGTGCCAAGCTCGCTCTGATGCAACCGACGACGTTAAGAGCGTCTGGCGAGCAAAGCTGATGACTACTCGATAGTTCGAGTGTGCCATGCTTTACGGCTTAGAACCGGGTCTTCAACGACGTTTTGAGCGTCATGGAGCATATGAGATGTTCCAGGAGTTGAAGTTAATATTTCAAGCAAATGCCCGGATTGAGAGATATGAAGTCTCCAATAAGTTCTATAGCTGCAAGATGGAGGAAAATAGTTACACGGTGAACACATATTCAAAATGTGCAGGTATAATAATCACTTGATTCAACTGGGAGTTAATCTTCCGATGATAGTGTCATTGATAGAATTCTTCAATCACGCCACCAAGCTACAAGAGCTTCGTGATGAACTATAATATGCAAGGGATGGACAAGTCTATTCCGAGCTCTTCGCAATGCTAAAAGCATGCGAAGTAGAAATCAAAAAGGAGCATCAAGTGTTGATGGTTAACAAGACCACCAGTTTCAAGAAAAGGGCAAAGGGAAGAAGAAGGGAACTTCAAGAAGAACAGCAAACAAGTTGCTGCTCAAGAGAAGAAACCCAAGTCTGGACCTAAGCACTGAAACTGAGTGCTTCTCTGCAAGCAGATCGGACCTTTGAAGCGGAACTGCCCCAAGTATTTGGCGGATAAGAAGGATGGCAAGGTGAACAAAGGTATATGTGATATACATGTTATTGATGTGTACCTTACTAATACTCGCAGAGTACACGGTATTTGATACTGGTTACATTGCTAATATTTGCAACTCAAAACAGGAACTACGGATTAGCGAAGATTAGCTAAGGACAAGGTGACGATCTTGGCGTGGGAAATGGTTCCAAAGTCGATGTGATCGCATCGACACGCTACCTCTACATCTACAATCGGGATTAGTTTTAGACCTAAATAATTGTTATTTGGTGCCAGCGTTAAGCATGAACATTATATCTAGATCTTGTTTGATGCGAGACGGTTATTCATTTAAGTCAGAGAATAATGGTTGTTCTATTTATATGAATAATATCTTTTATGGTCATGCACCCTTGAAGAGTGGTCTATTTTTATTGAATCTCGATAGTAGTAATACACATATTCATAGTGTTGAAACCAAAAGATGCAGAGTTGATAATGATAGTGCAACTTATTTGTGGCAATCGCCGTTTAGGTCATATCGAGTAAAAGCATGAAGAAACTCCATCTTGATGGGCTTTTGGAATCACTTGATTATGAATCACTTGGTACTTGCGAACCGTGCCTCATGGGAAAGATGACTAAAACGCCGTTCTCCGGAACTATGGAGCGAGCAACTGATTTGTTGGAAATCATACATACTGATGTTTGTGGTCCAATGAATGTTGAGGCACGCGGCGGGTATCGTTATTTTCTCACCTTCACAGATGATTTGAGCAGATATGGGTATATCTACTTAATGAAACACAAATCTGAAACATTTGAAAAGTTCAAAGAATTTCAGAGTGAAGTAGAAAATCATCGTAACAAGAAAATAAAATTTCTACGATCTGATCGTGGAGGAGAATATTTGAGTTACGAGTTTGGTTTACATTTGAAACAATGCGGAATAGTTTAGCAACTCCGCCACCGAACACCACAGCGAAATGGTGTGTCGAGCGTCGAATCGTACTTTACTAGATATGGTGCGATCTATGATGTCTCTTACTGATTTACCGCTATCGTTTTGGGGTTATGCTTTAGAGACGGGCGCATTCACGTTAAATAGGGCACCATCAAAATCCTTTGAGACGACACCTCATGAACTGTGGTTTGGCAAGAAACCAAAGTTGTCGTTTCTTAAAGTTTGGGGCTGCGATGCGTATGTGAAGAAACTTCAACCAGATAAGCTCGAACCCAAATCGGAGAAATGTGTCTTCATAGGATACCCAAAGGAGATTGTTGGGTACACCTTGTATCACAGATCTGAAGGCAAGATTTTCGTTGCTAAATTCGGATCCTTTCTAGAAAAAGAGTTTCTCTCGAAAGAAGTGAGTGGGAGGAAAGTAGAACTTGATGAGATAACTGTATCTGCTCCCTTATTGGAAAGTAGTTCATCACAAGAAACGGTTCCTGTGACAACTACATCAATTAGTGAGGAAACTAATGATATTGATCATGAAAATTCAGATCAAGTTTCTACTGAACTTCATAGGTCAACCAGAGTAAGATCCGCACCAGAGTGGTACGGTAATCCTATTCTGGAAGTCATGTTACTTGACCATGGCGAACCTACAAACTATGAAGAAGCGATGGTGAGCCCAGATTCCGCAAAATGGCTGGAAGCCATGAAATCTGAGATGGGATCCATGTATGAGAACAAAGTATGGACTTTGGTTGACTTGCCCGATGATCGGCAAGCCATTGAGAATAAATGGATCTTTAAGAAGAAGACTGACGCTGATGGTAATGTAACTGTCTATAAAGCTCGACTTGTTGCGAAAGGTTTTCGACAAGTTCAAGGGTTGACTACGATGAGACTTTCTCACCCGTGGCGATGCTTAAGTCTGTCCGAATCATGTTAGCAATTGCTGCATTTTATGATTATGAAATTTGGCAAATGGATGTAAAACTGCATTCTTGAATGGATTTCTAGAAGAAGAGTTGTATATGATGCAACCAGAAGGTTTTGTTGATCCAAAAGGTGCTAACAAAGTGTGCAAGCTCCAGCGATCAATTTATGGTGCAGTGCAAGCCTCTCGGAGTTGGAATAAGCGCTTTGATAGTGTGATCAAAGCATATGGTTTTATACAGACTTTTGGAGAAGCATGTATTTACAAGAAAGTGAGTGGGAGCTCAGTAGCATTTCGATATTATATGTGGATGACATATTATTGATTGGAAATGATATAGAATTTCTGGATAGCATAAAGGATACTTGAATAAAAGTTTTTCAATGAAAGGCCTCGGTGAAGCTGCTTACATATTGGGCATCAAGATCTATAGAGATAGATCAAGGCGCTTAATTGGACTTTCACAAAGCACATACCTTGATAAAGTTTTGAAAAGTTCAAAATGGATCAGGCAAAGAAAGGATTTTTGCCTGTGTTACAAGGTGTGAAATTGAGTCGGACACAATGCCCGACCACAGCAGAAGATAGAGAAAATGAAAGATGTTCCTATGCTTCAGCCATAGGCTCTATCATGTATGCAATGCTGTGTACCAGACCTGACATATGTTTAGCAATAAGCTTGGCAGGAAGGTACCAAAGTAATCCAGGTGGATCATTTGGACAGCGGTCAAGAACATCTGAAATACGAAAAGGACTAAGGATATGTTTCTCGTATATGGAGGTGACAAAGAGCTGGTTGTAAATGGTTACGTCGATGCAAGCTTTGACACTGATCCGGACGATTCTAAATCGCAAACCGGATACGTGTTTTTATTAAACGGTGGAGCTGTCAGTTGGTGCAGTTCTAAACAAAGCATCGTGGCGGGATCTACATGTGAAGCGGAGTACATAGCTGCTTCGGAAGCAGCAAATGAAGGAGTCTGGATGAAAGAGTTCATTTCCGATCTAGGTGTCATACCTAGTGCATCGGGACCAATGAAGATCTTCTGTGACAATACTGGTGCAATTGCCTTGGCAAAGGAATCCAGATTTCACAAGAGGACCAAGCATATCAAGAGACGCTTCAATTCCATTCGGGACCAAGTCCAAGTGGGAGACATAGAGATTTGCAAGATACATACGGATCTGAATGTTGCTGACCCTTGACTAAGCCTCTTCCACGAGCAAAACATGATCAGCACCAAGACTCCATGGGTGTTAGAATCATTACTGTGTAATCTAGATTATTGACTCTAGTGCAAGTGGGAGACTGAAGGAAATATGCCCTAGAGGCAATAATAAAGTTATTATTTATTTCCTCATATCATGATAAATGTTTATTATTCATGCTAGAATTGTATTAACCGGAAACATAATACATGTGTGAATACATAGACAAACATACAGTCACTAGTATGCCTCTACTTGACTAGCTCATTAATCAAAGATGGTTATGTTTCCTAACCATAGACATGTGTTGTTATTTGATTAATGGGATCACATCATTAGGAGAATGATGTGATTGACATGACCCATTCCATTAGCTTAGCACTTGATCGTTTAGTATATTGCTATTGCTTTCTTCATGACCTATACATGTTCCTGTAACTATGAGATTATGCAACTCCCGTTTACCGGAGGAACACTTTGGGTGCTACCAAACGTCACAACGTAATCGGGTGATTATAAAGGAGTACTACAGGTGTCTCCAAAGGTACATGTTGGGTTGGCGTATTTGAGATTAGGTTTTGTCACTCCGATTGTCGGAGAGGTATCTCTAGGCCTTCTCGGTAATACACATCACATAAGCCTTGCAAGCATTGCAACTAATAAGTTAGTTGTGAGATTATGTATTACGGAACGAGTAAAGAGACTTGCGATAGCGAGATTGAACTAGGTATTGGATACCGACAATCGAATCTCGGGTAAGTAACATACCGATGACAAAGGAACAACGTATGTCGTTATGCGGTTTGACCGATAAAGATCTTGAAGAATATGTAGGAACCAATATGGGCATCCAGGTTCCGCTATTGGTTATTGACCGAGAATAGTTCTAGGTCATGTCTACATAGTTCTCGAACCCGTAGGGTCCGCACGCTTAACGTTACGATGACAGTTTATTTTGAGTTTATAAGTTTTGATGTACCGAAGTTTGTTCGGAGTCCCGGATGTGATCACGGACATGACGAGGAGTCTCAAAATGGTCGAGACATAAAGATTGATATATTGGAACCCTATGTTTGGACTTCGGAATAGTTCCGGGTGAAATCGGGATTTTACCGGAACACCGGGGGGTTACCGGAACCCTCCCGGGGTTAATGGGCCTTAGTGGGCCATGAGGGAGAAGAGGAGGGTCGGCCAGGGGCAGGCGCGCCTCCCCCCTAGTCCGAATAGGACAAGGAAGGGGGCGCGCCCTTCTCTTCCCTCCCCCAAGTCCTAATCCAACTAGGAAGGGGAGTCCTACTCCGGTGGGAGTAGGACTCCTCAGCCGCGCCTCCTCCTAGGGCTGGCCGCACCCCCTTGCTCCTTTATATCTGGGCAGGGGGCACCCCATGACACATAAGTTGATCTCGGATCGTTCCTTAGCCGTGTCGGTGCCCCCTCCACCATATTCCACCTCGGTCATATCGTCGCGGAGTTTAGGCGAAGCCCTCGCCGATAGAGCATCATCATTGTCACCACGCCGTCGTCTTGTGGAACTCATCCCGACACTTTGCTGGATCGGAGTCCGGGATCGTCATCGAGCTGAGCGTGTGCTGAACTCGGAGGTGCCGTGCGTTCGGTACTTGGATCGGTCGGATCGTGAAGGCGTCGACTACATCAACAGCGTTGTTATAGCGCTTCCGCTTCGGTCTCACAGTGCGTGGACATACACTCTCCTCTCGTTGCTATGCCATCACCATGATCTTGCGTGTGCGTAGGAAATTTTTTGAAATTACTATGTTCCCCAACAGTAGGTACAAAAAGAGGGGAGTTGCCATGTGTGGTGCAACTACAGTGGCCATGTCATAGAAACTATAGTTGCCATGTAGTTGCATTGTAGTTGCCATCTAGTTGGACTGTAGTTGCCATGTCACAGCAACTACAGTTGCCATGTTGTGTCAACTCCACTTGCCATGTGCTTGCCGTATGGAAAAATGTAGGTGACATGGTGCAGCAAATCCAGTTGCCATGTGTATTGCACTGTATTTTTCCATGTGACAACAACTATAGTTGCCATGTTGAATAAACTTCAGTTGCCATGTGGTTGCCCAATGTAAAATGCAGCATGACAGCAAAAAAAATGTAGGTGACATGGTGCATCAAATCCAGTTGCCATGTCATCACATGTCAGTTGCCATCACAAGTGAGAACCCCCAAAAAATATGATTGGGACAAAAGTCAAACTACAAAGATGTATACAAAAAAATCATAAGGACATGATAAATGTACCTTGCACTATCGGCTCTGCGAACTTGACAGCCTTCCTGCCCTCGACCATTGGCTGCGCCATCATTGCGGGCATGCCTCCCGGGAAAGCAAAGGCAACTGGCATAGGATCTGGCACCAATGGTTGTTCTTGACTGATGCCAAGGCTGAAGCTCGGTGGGGTGAAGGCCATTGGGTGCCTCTCATGCCTACTGGCTGGACCATGAACGACTTGCGGGGCAGAATCCAAGGGTGAAAGATCGACAAACATATCTGAATCGGCCGCTACAGAATGATCGGGCTTATTTGTAGGGCGGGGCGTGTTGTCAGCGGTATCAACCGCAGCTTTCATGACAATCTTCTTGTTTGGGCCGTAGGGGACACCCACATTGACTGGGAGCACGGAAGTGCGCCAGATTTAAGCCGGGATTTCCACTGCGGGTAAAGGCGCTTGATCTGCTCGAGGCGTTCACTGCGTCACTCGTGCCCAGCTTGTCACCTGCATCAGTTGTGCTCCGGTCTTCCGGTTTCTCCATCACATTGCTTTTGGCAGGTGGCAGGAACAGTGTGGACGCAGGAACATAACCAGACTCGTCTCTCCTGCTCCTAGCTACAGCCGGTGCGTTGGGTATGTCTGTTGATTGCTTGCGGGGGCTACAACGCCTAGGTGGAAGACCAGCACGCGAAACAGTCGCCTTAGCAGTATCTGCACCGACAGGAGCTGGAGCTGTTGTGCCAGGACTCTCACCTGTAGATGTCATATCATTGTGAACTGCCACCTCAACCGCTTCTGTCGTGGACACAGGAGTGCCACCACGCATGCGCTTGGAATCAGTGTCAGATGAGCGGGAATCTTCCTTGCTTAGGTTGGTCCCGGGAGTGTCCACTTCAACGCTTGCTGATGGGGTGGCATGGCTCACAGTAGCATCCTTCATTGCTAGAAGAGTTGGCAATATTTCAGCAGTCCTGGCAGATACCGACTCATCACTCCCCGATGTACGGATGCCTGTTGTTCTAGCCTGCACATCTGCAGCCGGCGGAGATGGTCGGCCACTTGCATCAGAGTTAGTGGGAGCAGTTGACGGTGCAGCAGCAGTATTGTCGCCTGGCGCCTCATGTACATCTGAGTTGCCCCCTGTTGACAACTTTGAATGCAGGCGTTCGAGTGGGTCCTTACTGATATGCTTGGCCCCGCGCGTAGTAGTCTTCTTCAACCTGCAAAAAAATAAAGCACATGAAAAAGGTATTAAAAATGAACAAAAATATGTTTACCATGGTAGAAATCTTAAAAAATGAAAAACAAGTGGAAAAGCTGGTAGTTGCCATGTAAGGGGAACATGAGTTGCCATGTGTCATAGTTAGCAGTTGCCATACAAAATCCAGCGATGAGTTGCCATGTCAGCCAACTTGAAGAATGATAAAAATGTCTGATCTGCCATGAATGCAATTTCAAACCTAGGTATGGGATGAGCTCACAAGCCAACGGTAAAGATGGCAGTTGCCATTAGGTACAGTAAAAGTTGCCATTTGGCCTAGATGCCAGTTGCCATGTGAAAACCAATAGGAGTTGCCATACACTTAAAAAGGAAGGAAAAAATCATTTGAAAAACAGCAGTTGCCACGTGGTGGTGGTGGGGGGGGGGGCGATGACAGAAGACAATGTGACAAGCTGAACGGGTGCATTGGAAAATCAAGAAAATATAGCACTATGTCAATGAAAGGGCATGGAAAAACCTACTTCTTGACTGCCTTCCTCAGGTCTGGCAACACGACCCGGTGTTGGTCGTCGTTGTACGAGGAGATGACCAAGTGGAAGGGGTGTCACCGGCAATGGGGGCGCCTTTGTTCAACCGAGCAGAAACACGAGTTGGCGTTGGCGTCTGTTTCTTCGTTACTGCTCGTCCACCAGCTGTCGGCTCGCTGCATGTATGACATGGAGGAAAAAAAAGGTGGCAATTGTCAGACAGCAAACTCATTGCCGCGCTTGACAAAAACAAGTGCAAAAAAGGATGAGTCTGTTCCAAGAAAATAGACAAAGAAAAAAACTAAAATTAAAGTCGAACCTCCTCCTGGCAGCTACGGGATCGGTCCTAGACCTCTTGCCAGGTGAACCCTGCCCAACACCCTCTGGATCCCTCCCCCTCTTTGATGGCAACACCCCTTGACTCTCGCAGCCGTATGTTCTTTGACTTTCTCCGGTTGGGGGACATCTGTTGCATCCTTGCCCCTGTTACCACCTGCGCGAACTTCAGCATGTTCATCATCATCGGTGTCCTGTTGCACATTCTCCATGTCATCGTCGTCATCCTTGCTGAGACCAGCGTCTCCATCTAGTTCATCTTGTGTGTCAGCAGGCTCTTGGGAACTGTTGTAGTCATACCGGCCACGGCAATCGGTTGGCCGATGTGTACATTCTGGGACAAATGAAGTGAACGCCTGCTTAACCGCGTCGCTGTCGAAACCAGCGAGGGCGTCCACCCCTCAACCAACTTCCCGAGCAAGCCGGTCATTCCGGATGCAAACTGCCCTATTAGATGCTCAACAGGTGCCCTCGCCTGTGCACGAAACAAAGAAGCATCAATAACCACGCGTATTGCAGTCGCTTGGGCGCCATCAAAAATAATCCACGACAAACCATAGATGTAGATCTTTTTGATTACCTCGGTAGGGCAAGACGGAGCTGAGTGCACGTCCATCCACTTTCCAAAGTTTTGAGGCCCCCCAAACACGTTGTAGTCTATAGCATGCTTGGCCATCAGCTGGAAAAAACAAAAAAATAGCTAGGACGTTAGAGAGAGAATGTAAGTTTTAGCACGAATGAAAAGAGTTGCTGAGGGAGTCCTGGATTAGGGGGTGTCCGGATAGCCGGACTATCATCATCAGCCGAACTATCATCTGCCGGACTATCACCATCGACCGGACTCCAAGACTATGAAGATACAAGATTGAAGACTTCCCCCCGTGTCCGGATGGGACTTTCCTTGGCGTGGAAGGCAAGCTTGGCGATACGGATATGTAGATCTCCTACCATTGTAACGACTCTATGTAACCCTAGCCCTCTCCGGTGTCTATATAAACGGATGGCTCTAGTCCGTGGGACAGAACATCAACAACCCTTACAATCATACCATAGGCTAGCTTCTAGGGTTTAGCCTCCTTGATCTCGTGGTAGATCTACTCTTGTAAACATCCACAATATCAATATGAATCGATCAGGGCGTGGGTTTTACCTCCATCAAGAGGGCCCAACACAGGTAAAACATCGTGTCCCTTGTCTCCTGTTACCATCCGCCTAGACACACAGTTCGGGACCCCCTACCGAGATCCGCCGGTTTGACACCGACATTGGTGCTTTCATTGAGAGTTCCTGCAGTATGCGTCACCGATAGGCTTGATGGCCTCTTCAATCAACAACGAGCAGGTTCGGGTGAGACTTTTCTCCTCGGACAGATCTTACGTGATTCGGCGGTTTCGACTGCGGGCCAACTCACTTGGCCATCTGGAGCAGATCGAAGCTTCGCCCCTGGCCGTCAGTCAGGTTTGAAGCCTAAACTTCACGGCCGATATCCGCGGGGACTTGATCTTGATGGATCTGAGCCACAGCCGGCGTGCAGCGCTGTCACGATGGGCATGACCTAACTCGCCGCCGGACAGCACCTTGGAGGTCGCTACGAATCCGCTCCGACTCATAGTTCGGAGCCGATCGCTCGGATCGAGGACGGATGGCTGGACACCGCCTCGGGAGCTGCAACTTCTACGGCGATGGAGCCAAACACTTGCCTTGTATTGCATAAATCTCATGACTCCGAGGTGCCGGACTCCCTGGCGGACTCCGAACCTCCTGCGCCCCTGCCAGTCGAATCCGATTGGGCGCCGATCATGGAATTCACCGCTGCGGACATCTTTCAGCACTCACCCTTCGGCGATATCGTAAAGTCACTGAAGCATCTCTCGTTATCCGGAGAGCCCTGGCGAGCAGCGGCCGGAGATGGTTGGTCGCGGACAACGAAGAAATTGAGAGCCACCCACCACCCGCCGTAGCCACCGTCGATGATTTAACGGCGTGCTCGACTACGACTCGAAGACATCGGCGGTATGGACAACGATGCGGAGACTACCAGAACCGAGTGCCTACAGACCTTTGGAAGACCACCTCGTCATATGACATATACATGGTGGACACCCCAAAGGGAAGCGATAACGAGGAACAACGGGGCGCGCGAGGATAATCCGCCGATAAAGAACCAAAAAGCGGCGTGAAGCGCGCCCTAAGTCCCACCTCGATCAAAGCAGCCTTCCTAACGACCCAGCGATAGAGCAGGGAAAACCAGCAGACGACGAACAGGGCGAGCGGGATAATCAACCCCTTCACGGAGCAATCAACAGTCCGGACACAACACGGAGCATAAGAACATACACAGAAAACTTCGTCGCCACTGCAAGAAGTTTGAAGAAAGCGAAAGCGGAAGCTCAAAACAGCGAAGACACGCTCGAGAATGAAGTGGAGCAAAGTATTCAAGACTGCAGACAAATATAGCAATGGCCATCAAACTAAGAGCTACCGAGCGCAAGTTGCTGCGAATTTGACGAGAAGCCATAGAGCCTTCACGGTCAAAAATAAAGAGGCCGCTTTGGCGGATAGGCGGCAGATGGCAGGCCCAAAGCGACAAGCGGGGCTGCGCACAAGCGAATTATAATCCTGGAAAGCGGATGGCCCAACTAGGTCCCTCTACGGGCCAAAAAGAGGACCCCAGGAAGTAACACAACACGACAAGTGTTGAAGACAGCGGCACACCCAAATCTGGGCGCGCGTACACCCGCTATGTTTTACCGATGAGGTGCTGGATCATGAATTTCAGCGGGTTCAAACCCATAAACATAGAGGCATCGACGGCACAACAGACCCGAGTCTGGATGAAGACTACATACTACACATACACATGGCTAGAGGAGATGATCTCACGCCATAAAATACCTATCCCTCAAGCTCAAAGGGCCAGCTCGGCATTGGCTCAAACGCCTCCCGAAAACACTGTTGGAAGTTGGGAAGAGCTTGAGGGGCGTTCGAAACAAATTTTCAAGGGACTTTTGTCCGCCCTCCGGACCTTGAGCGATTTGAGTCATATAACCCAATAGCCGGAGAGTCGGTGGCAAATTCTGGAACAGGTTCCTTACCAAAAAGAACCAAATAGTCGATTGTCCGGACCTGGAAGCCCTAGCAGCTTTTAAACACAACGCCGAGAGCGAATGGCTCGCCAGACACCTCGGCCAAGAGAAGCCAAGAACAATGGCCGCTAACAAGCCTCATGGCGCTTTTGCGCGGAGAAGACAACTGGCTGGCAAGATGCAGCCAAGCGACCTGAGTACATCCGAGATCAGAGATGGAAGCGAAAAGTCACGGCGCAGGAAAGACCAGCGCGGAATAAAGAAAAAAAGCCCAAAGACACGGCGGTCAACGCCGGATTCAAAAGCTTCAGCGGCCAAACAATAAAACACGGCCTCTTAAGGACAACAGAGCGAGCTATCAAATTTAAACAAAATTTTAGATCGGATATGTCAAATCCATAGTACCTCCGGAAGGCACTGCAAACCATACCAACGAAATTGTTGGGTTTTAAACAGTCCGGCAGACTCAACGCCGGACACAAAGGGCTCGATCATGGCGAGGCGATGTGAACCCCACCAGCGAGCACGGAAGTCAAAAGATTTTCCCAAAAGAAGTCAAAACAGTAAACTACCTTCACGTGATAGTCACGGAAAACCAACACGGCACTCGCTAAGACAAGTGTCGCACTGTCCACCTCGGTGGAACACGAGATTGGATATCAAAACCAATCACTTTCGACCATCTGGATTAGTCGGAAGTATCCGGAGCAGGGATAGACTGCCCGATATTGGATCCCATAGCGAGACGGACTGCATTTCACGCGGTTTTGATGGGCGGGCGGTGACTTAAAACCTGCTACATCCGGGCACAATCCGCAAGTTGGGATAGACCATACTGCAATTCGGCATAGCCGCACTTCCTTCAAAGGAGTGGTGCCATTCCCTTACGCCAGGTGCACAGTTTCATTATTCCTAGAAGTTGTGTTGGGTCACCCGACAACCGACGAAAAAGCTAACCTTTCATGTCGCCCCATTTAAAAGTAGCTATCAAGCATCCTTTGGGGCGGGAAGCTTTCGTCCGCTTCAATGCAATACCACATTACGCGTCTCTTACGCTTAAAATGCCGGTCCACGTGGCATCATTTCATTAAAAGGTCGCTTTGAGACCACGGACACGGCTGGGCGAGTCCGGAATAAACAAGCTAGGGGCTACCTAGCGCACATCCCTTCACAAGGGTTTGCACATATAAGCCATAATGAGCTAGCATAGGCTCAGCTTTCTTAATCTATATTTCAATTTTTATGCACTTTCTCGCACGATTTCTTTTCCAACCAAGTTCCTCTCTTTTACGGATGAACAGCGTGCACACCGTCGAGGATCGGCTGCGCGGAGACACAGCGCAGAGCGTGCAGTAGGGACCGTTGCAAGGACTCTTTTCGGACTAAGACCCTCGTAAACCTTTCTTCTGTCTCTTGTTGCTATAATCCCTGGTTTATCATTATAACCAGAGTGGAGATCTGGCGTTTTGGCATCGGCAGCGCCGGAAGAACCTGCCGTACACTGGACACAAGGGGCTTAGGGCTTTGTTTTGTCCGCTATTATAAAGACCGAACACCTTCGGGAGTGTTGGCGTCTCGAGTTAGGCCTTATATGCATCAGCTCGAATCATGTATTTGGTCAAATGTTGGGTTTGCCCGGCTCCTGTGTTTTGCTGCCTTCGTTCCGTATCATCGGCTAACGGCTCCGGAGAACTCTGCGATTGTGCCCGATTCGGTTGGGCGAGCACCTCGATGAAAGCGGCTGCTTGTCATGATACAGCGGCGACTGGTCAACCACTCGATCGACCATGGGAATGTTTAGGATTCCTCTGCTTTGACGAAGGGCCGTTTCTGGCAAGGCACATCTGGCGCCCAATTCGAGAGCGGTGCCCCGGGGGCTATGTCGTAGCCCACCCTCGAACTCCATGGCTAAGTGAAAGTGATAAAGCATTATAGTCCGGTTGCCTCGTTTGCTACGCTACCACCTCCTTTACAGGACCGAGGCGTCGGATTAAGTGTGAAAGCGCTATTTTTGCGAACACCCCGCACCTTGTGCGTGGGGGCTGAAGCCGACGACTGCCATCTTCGGGTTATACACGCATTATACATGAGCGGCCGCATAGGAGATATTCTATTACTTGAGCGCACAAGTATAAAAGGCGCTTAGATCATAAATATCGTTTTACATCATATAAGCGTTCATTCGAGCGTAACATTTTTAAGCACTGCGACTCTATTACACGAGCACCACGAAGCGCCGCCAAAATAGTGCTCGGCGGGTAACCGGTTATCATCCGAACCGGGTGCGCAACAGCGGTGGCATCCATCTCTGTCAATGTGTCTTCACAGGCGAGCACCATCCGCGCACCCTCTATGCAGGCCGACCGCTTCATCGCCTTGATATGCGGCACCGCCCCAAGAAATTGCTGCAATAAACCAAAGTAACTCTTCGGCTGGGGCCTATCCAGCCGGATATGGGTCATTATATCCGCCATAGCAAGCCCGGACAGCCTATTTAGCTCAGCCCACTCAGCCAAACGGTCGGACAGCGGAAGTGAACGCTCCGGACTATGGAATTGAGACCAAAACAGCTCTTCCGTCTTGTGATCCTTACGGCGAAAATGCTGCGGCATCCGCCCTTTCGCTGCTAAGTCCATATAAGGGTCCTCTGAACCCCACAGTTGGCCCAGCTGAGCATATTTTGGATCCGTAAACCTTCGGCGCAGCATAAAAGGCTTGCCAGCTACAATATCTCCGGCCTGGCGCAGCTCTTCCTTTATAGCCCACATTGCAGAGCGGGCATCCTTGGCTTCGGCGGTGACCTTCCGCAGGTCTTCTTGCCCCGCTAGGCGCTCCTTCCCAAGAGCCTCATTGCGGTCGGTAGCATCTTTTAACTTCCTGGCCATTTCAGCCATCTCTTCCCTGCTCCGGCAGTGTGCGGCCCTTTCGGCCGCTAACTCCTCGGCCGCCTTCGAGGCCGCCGCATTACTCATTCTGGCCTGCTCCTTGGCTCGAGCAAGTTCGGCCCGAAGGCTCTCCACGACAGCGGCACTATCTGCATTTCGCGCACATGTTGTAAGGAGATGGCTTCGGCTCCCTTACCGAGAGACCGCGCAGTAACACTTACCTTGCGACTCATCAAGTCGCCTGTTGACCAGCGTGATGTCCGCATCCGCAACATCGAGTTGCTGCTCTAGTTCAGCAACTCCATCAGTCCGGCTGGCCCCCGGACGACCGCCACCTGCATCGGCACGGCGGGAATTTAAACCTGCGATTTTGATCCTCGACGCGCTGTCGATTTCGACAACCTACCGAGTCTCGGGGGCTACTATCTATCTGAGGCGCATTCTATATGCAAAACTGTTAAAAGGTGTGTCATTTTACGTACCTCAAACCCCGCCAGCGAACTCCCGGCGGCATCATGCAACCCGCCTTGGCGGAGCGAAATCCTTTCAATCACCATGCTCATCAATGCGTGGTGATCTTACGAATAAACGCCTTCTCAAGCAGATCCTTGACTGTACACCGGTTGGCGTCGAACTATCCGACTTTGCGAAACCGGGGCTCCCTCCGTGGCGACACTTGAGCTCGTCCGCCCTATCCGCAGCGCCCAGACGGAGGCGTCTCGCTCTCTATCATCTCGGGACGAAGGTCCCCGAAGACAAGCTCATTTGCGAAGGGCGGAGATCCGAACTACAAGGTAAAACTTTAGTTATCCTCGAAGCACAAATAGGGATGTCCTTATTATAAAACTCCTTTCTTTCTACTTACGGCTCGTTGGAGGCTGACTCATTAAGGAGGCAGTGCGGCGGGGCCTCCCGGACGCAGGACCCTCTAGCGAATTTCTTCCCCGTTTGGGGCTTTTGCCCAGGTCCTCGGAGGCAGTCCTCTTCTCCCCTTGGAGGGAGGGATTCTCGATCCCCCCTCTTTCAAGAGCCTCCTTAGGCGAGGCAGTAGCTTTCCTGCTTTCCCCTTCGCCTTCCTCTGAAGGCGCAACCTCAAGCATCCGGACCAGCACGGGATCCGGCGCGGTCTCGGGGAGGGGGGCCGGACACCGTATCAATTTTGCTTCCGCTATCCACTCCTGTGTAGAAGGAAGTTGGTCATAAAGCGAATCATCGAAAGGCAAACAAACGGTATGTCCGGACTCGGAACTACTTACTTGAGTATCCGGGCGATTGCAGCTTAGGCCAGCATCCTCGGTGAATTCCGGACGCACCTCTTGCGATCCGAAGAATAATTTGTACATCTCCAAGGGTGTCATACCCATGAAGTGTTGAAGAATCTGTGGGCCCTCGGTTGAACTCCCATAGCGGAGAGGGCGGCGTTTGCAGGGCGGAGGCGCCTAATCAGCATAACCTGCATCACCACCACCATATCGATATCCCTCGTGCGGAGATCCTGAATCCGGCCTGCGGTAGGGGCACGTCCTTTGGCGGCCCCAGTTGAAACCTGGTTGACCCACGACATCAACCGTCGTGGAGGTCCCAGGCGGAATAAGGCGGCGGCTTTTCTGCGGCCCCTCGGGCAGTAATATAGAACCACTCTTGCTGCCACGGGCGAGCTCCTCTTGGAAGGAGCCGGCGGGCCACGGGGCATCGGCCCTCTACTTATGGCCGCCCGCCACACTCCGCTTAGCGCCCCGATCATCTTGATTGCCACATTGAAGGTCTTGACCCACAGGCCAAAGTGAGGGTGGCGGAGGAAGGCTTCGCAGACAACAATAAATCACGGAGATATGGAGGATGGACTCGGAGCCAAATCGTGGAATTCCAACCCATAGTAAAACATGAGCCCTCTCACCAAAGGATCCATCGGAAGCCTAAACCCCGACGGAGGTGGGATCTGAAAACGACATACTACGCTGCTCGGGGGTGGGGATGGCCTGCCCTTGGCGAGCAACCTGTCTGAAATCTCATAAGCCAGGTGCTTGGCCTCCATAGCTTTAGCACGTCCTCCTCCGTGGCGGAGGAGGGCATCCTGACCACGAAGGTCGGAACCGGACATCGTTGAAAGTCCGGCGCTCGAATCTGGAGCTCTAGGTGCTGGAACTTGGGCGGGGAGAGGATTCGATGAAGGATTGAAGAAAAGCGAGCCTTGGTCCCATTATAAAAGGGAGAATACCAAGAGCCGTCCCGTGACCGTTTGGGACTCGCCTTAGATAGAGGCGTGGCGAGCAGGCGCGGTTGGGTTACCCACGTCCGTATTGATGAGAATCCCGGATTAAGGAAACCACGATCTCTGCTTGACAAGGCGTGCCAAGAAACCGCCTCGCTAAATCTGCTTGAGGTGGTAAAGTAAAAACAATTCAAGTAATGGCTTGGTAGTGGTGTGGCGTCATGCATAAAAAAGCGTCGGCAGATTGAACTTGTGTATATATTATTATTCTCTCTATGGTGGAATGTGGAATTTATTTTGCGAGCGGACACTATCCTGGTGTTCACAATCTTCTATCATTCGGAGGAGGAACCCGCCTTGCAATGCCAAGCAATATCTGCGCGGACTTATCGTCATTGAAGCCTGGTTCAGGGGCTCTTGAGGAGTCTGGATTAGGGGTGTCCGGATAGCGGACTATCATCATCAGCCGAACTATCATCTGCGGACTATCACCATCGACCGGACTCCAAGACTATGAAGATACAAGATTCAAGACTTCCCCCCGTGTCCGGATGGGACTTTCCTTGGCGTGGAAGGCAAGCTTGGCGATACGGATATGTAGATCTCCTACCATTGTAACCGACTCTATGTAACCCTAGCCCTCTCCGGTGTCTATATAAACCGGATGGCTCTAGTCCGTAGGACAGAACATCAACAACCCTTACAATCATACCATAGGCTAGCTTCTAGGGTTTAGCCTCCTTGATCTCGTGGTAGATCTACTCTTGTAGACATCCACAATATGAATATCAATCGAGCAGGACGTAGGGTTTTACCTCCATCAAGAGGGCCCGAACCTGGGTAAAACATCGTGTCCCTTGTCTCCTGTTACCATCCGCCTAGACGCACAGTTCGGGACCCCCTACCCGAGATCCGCCGGTTTTGACACCGACAGTTGCCATGTGGAGTGAGACATGGATACAATACGCAGACAGCCATGGATAACAAAGGTAGTCATCTCTTATGAACCACAGACGGTTGCCTCATGTCAAATTTGTAAGCATGCCGTGTGGACAAAGAAACCAGAACTAACCTGCAGTTTTCCATATTTGGTGTCAGTAACCTTGTCTGCGGCAAGCACAGCCTTGACAGCGTTGATAGTCCACGTAGAAACAGCAAACTTGTGCGTAGGCGGCGGGCCTCCTGTCCCAGTGAAATTCACGCTGGACAGATAAAGACAGTCGACGTACATGAGCTGATGTAAAACAATTTTAAAAAGAGAGAAATATCAGTTGCCATCATGGGTACTTTGTGGAAAAAAAAACCAGGATAATATATGTTCTCATGATAATCAAGTTGAGGTGCATGAAGAAGAGAAGAAAAGAAGAAGTTGCCATCTGTATGTGCTAATTGCCATCATAGTGTGATGGAAGTTGCCATATTGCTATGATGGCAGTTGCCATCATAGTATGATGACAGTTGCCATAATAATATGATGGCAGTTGCCATATTATCATTATGCCAGTTGCCATATTGTCATTATGGCAGTTGCCATCTTGTTATGATCAGGTTGCCATGCATGAATAAAAGTGTGTTAAAAAAGAGTGTTCACAGAAAGGACTGGCAAAAAAATACCATTAAATGCAGTCGACAACCCTTTTGGTACATCTTGCTTGAGAATGCATCGTGCAGGAAGTCGGCAATAAACTTACACCAATTCATGTTCTTCACATTTTTAGATCCGCTTTGCACAAAATTTCAGGACAAAAAGGTTGCGCATCAAAATCAAATGGAAAAAACATCAAAAACAACGGCGGTGACTAGCTTTACACATGACATCGGGCGAAGATTGAAGGAAAATAAAGTAGTAAAATGGATCATTCACCAGGATGGGGAAGCATTTGTTGCTTAGGCGAAGAGAAGTGGTCGGCGCAAAAACAGCTGATATGAGGTACATGAGTAGCTTCATCTTAAAAACATTTCCATGCGTCGTCATGGCCTCACAATGAATCTGCCGGTCTGAGGCGTGTTCGGCATGGATTCCAACCCAGGAAACAAACAGGGGAACAGAGCTTCCTCGATCTCGTTATTGACCTTGTACGGGACTTTGATATGTCCATGAGGCGCACCCAAAGTGCAGAACACGGATTCCTCGTTCAACGGTAGTCTTCCATGTCCCGGAATCACAAATTCCCTGGAGGCGGGGTCCTAAATCTCACCAAGCCAGTCGCATACAGGGTTGACAAGGTTCGTGCACTGGGCATTCATCAGAGCCTGCATACCAATCTCAGCAGCAGCTCCCTTCTGATCGTTGGTAAATTTGTCAGTCAACGTAGTCAGTCGTTCTTGGGAGGCTCTGTTGCGAATACGTTTCTTCTTCTGCAAAAAAACAGACAAAAAGTGATCAGTTGTTGCCATGTTTTGCAATGCCATAAAATTTTAGTTCATGACAGACGATTGCAAGCTCTAGGTGGCAACCAGTAACATAAGCAGGAGGAGGGGGGGTGTGGACAGTTACCTCATCACCCTCTTTTCTCCGTCCAGTTGCCCGATTATGCTGTGGTGGATCCATGAAATCATGATCATCATTTTGATGATCACCACGAGCCATTCTGCTGAGATAGGAACATACCAAATTGTCACGGTGGAAATGAAAATGCAAGATGTAAGTAGTTGTCACCTAACAGAAAATGTCAACTAGTGAGTGCAAAATATCACATGAACACGCACGGACTCCTCCTGTGATTGTCGAAAACATAAATGTGGCAAGTAAGCGCATTGGTTACATTTTCAAAAAAAAAGTGTACAGATCGTAAATGCACTTGAAAACAAAATATTGAAGTTGCCATGTTAGCCCAAGATAGTACGATAGAAAGTCACAAAATCCTCCACATCACAAAAACTAAGATGTGGCAGCTCACACCCTGTCCTAAATACACCAATGAAATTCCATGTGTCCAGCGGCAAAAATGTGCTAGGTTGAAATTGCCATGTTAAAATGCAACACATAATACAAAAAGGCGATGAAAAACATCTAATCAAGAACCTGAAAATTGCCACAGTGTGTTCAGATATCACAAGTGTTGGAAATATGCCCTAGAGGCAATAATAAAAAGGATTATTATTATATTTCCTTGTTCATGATAATTGTCTTTTATTCATGCTATAATTGTATTATCCGGAAATCGTAATACACGTGTGAATACATAGACCACAATATGTCCCTAGTGAGCCTCTAGTTGACTAGCTCGTTGATCAATAGATAGTCATGGTTTCCTGACTATGGACATTGGATGTGAATGATAACGGGATCACATCATTAGGAGAATGATGTGATGGACAAGACCCAATCCTAAGCATAGCACAAGATCGTGTAGTTCGTTTTGCTAGAGCTTTTCCAATGTCAAGTATCTCTTCCTTAGACCATGA
This sequence comes from Aegilops longissima, assembly GCA_021605205.1. Taxonomy (NCBI): domain Eukaryota; kingdom Viridiplantae; phylum Streptophyta; class Magnoliopsida; order Poales; family Poaceae; genus Aegilops; species Aegilops longissima. Next base: position 806,688,898 of record CM038677.1, read on the forward strand.
GATCGTGTAATTCCCGGATACCGTAGGAGTGCTTTGGGCGTACCAAACTCACAACGTAACTGGGTGACTATAAAGGTGCACTACAGGTATCTCCGAAAGTGTCTGTTGGGTTGACACGGATCGAGACTGGGATTTGTCACTCCGTGTTACGGAGAGGTATCACTGGGCCCACTCGGTAGTGCATCATCATAATGAGCTCAAAGTGACCAAGTGTCTGGTTACGGGATCATGCATTCTGATGCAGTAAAGTGACTTGCGATAGCGAGATTGAGCGAGGTATTGGGATACCGACGATCAAATCTCGGGTAAATAACTATATCGATTGACAAAGGGAATTGTATACGGGGTTGTTTGAATCCTCGACATCGTGGTTCACCTGATGAGATCATCGAGGAGCATGTGGGAGCCAACATGGGTATCCAGATCCTGCTGTTGGTTATTGCCGAGAGCCGTCTCGGTCATGTCTCGTGTCTCCCGAACCCGTAGGGTCTACACACTAAGGTTCGGTGACACTAGGGTTGTATGAATATGAGTATGCAGTAAACCGAATGTTGTTGAGTCTCGGATGAGATCCCGGACGTCACGAGGAGTTCGGAATGGTCGGGGTAAAGAAATATATATAGGAAGTATTGTTTCGACCATCGGGGAAAGTTTGAGGTCACCGGTATTATGCAGGACCACGGAAGGGTCCCGGGGTCCACGGGTGGGGCCACCCATCCGGAGGGCCCATGGGCTGAAGTGGGGAGGAACCAGCCCATAGTGGGCTGGTGCACCCCTTGGCCCCACCTAGCCTAGGGTTGAAACCCTAGGGTGAAGCGCCCACTGCCTTGGGGCACTCCACCCCCTTGGCCGCCGCCCCTTGGAGATTGGATCTCCAGGGCGGCGCCCCAGGGGCCTATATAAAGGGAGGGGGAGGGGCAGCCGCACCCTGAAGCTCTGGCGCCTCCTTCCCCCTGCTACACCTCTTCCTCCTCCGTCACGAGCTTGGCGAAGCCTGCTTGGGAGTGCTGCTTCTCCACCAACACCACGCCGTCGTGCTGCTGCTGGAGCCATCTTCCTCAACCTCTCCTTCCCCTTTCGGATCAAGAAGGAGGAGGCGTCATCCGCTCCGTCGTGTGTTGAGCGCGGAGGTGCCGTCCGTTCGGCACTCAGGTCATCGGTGATTTGGATCACGGCGATCGACTCCATCATCCACGTTCTAGTGAATGCTTCCGCCGCGATCTACAAGTGGTATGTAGATGCAATCTCTCTCCATGACTCGTTGCTTAGATGAACTCATAGATGGATCTTGGTGAAACCGTGGAAATTTTTTATTTTACGCAGCGTTCCTACAACAATGGCATCATGAGCTAGGTCTATCGTAGTTCTCTATTGCACGAGTAGAACACAATTTTGTTGTGGGCCTAGGTCTTGTCAACTTACTTGCCGCTACTAGTCTTATCTTGCTTCAGCGGTATTGTGGGATGAAGCGGCCGGACCAACCTTACGTGCGCTTCGTGAGACCGGTTCCACCGGTGACATGCACTACTTGCATAAGGTGGCTGGCGGGTGTCTGTCTCTCCCACTTTAGTTGGAGCAGATTTGATGAATAGGGTCCTTATGAAGGGTAAATAGAAGTTGACAAATCACGTTGTGGCTTTCACGTAGGTAAGAAAACGTTCTTGCTAGAACCCTATTGCAGCCACATAAAACTTGCAACAACAATTAGAGGACGTCTAACTTGTTTTTGCAGCAAGTGTTTTGTGATATGATATGGCCAAAGTTGTGATGAATGATGAATGATATATGTGATGTATGAGATCATGTTCTTGTAATAGGAATCACGACTTGCATGTCGATGAGTATGACAACGGCAGAAGCCATAGGAGTTGTCTTTATTTTGTATGACCTGCGTGTCATTGAAGAACGCCATGTAAATTACTTTACTTTATTGCTAAACGCGTTAGCCATAGAAGTAGAAGTAGTCGTTGGCGTGACAACTTCATGAAGACACGATGATGGAGATCATGGTGTCATGCCGGTGATAGGATGATCATGGAGCCCCGAAGATGGAGATCAAAGGAGCTATATGATATTGGCCATATCATGTCACTACTTTATATAATTGCATGTGATGTTTATTATGTTTTATGCATCTTGTTTACTTAGAACGACGGTAGTAAATAAGATGATCCCTTATGATAATTTCAAGAAAGTGTTCCCCCTAACTGTGCACCGTTGCTAAAGTTAAATCGTTTGAAGCACCACGTGATGATGGGTGTGATAGATCCTTACGTTCACATACAACGGGTGTAAGACAGTTTTACACATGCAAAACACTTAGGGTTAACTTGACGAGCCTAGCATGTACAGACATGGCCTCGGAACACAGGAGACCGAAAGGTCGAACATGAGTCGTATGGAAGATACGATCAACATGGAGATGTTCACCGACGATGACTAGTCCGTCTCACGTGATGATCAGACACGGCCTAGTCGACTCGGATCATGTAACACTTAGATGACTAAAGGGATGTCAAATCTGAGTGGGAGTTCATTAAATAATTTTATTAGATGAACTTAATTATCATGAACTTAGTCTAAAACTTTTGCAAAATATGTCTTGTAGATCAAATGGCCAACGCTCATGTCAACATGAACTTCAACGCATTCCTAGAGAAAACCAAGCTGAAAGATGATGGCAGCAACTATACGGACTGGGTCCGGAACCTAAGGATGTTGGAAATATGCCCTAGAGGGAATAATAAAAGCATTATTATTATATTTCCTTGTTCATGATAATTGTCTTTTATTCATGCTATAACTGTATCATCCGGAAATCGTGATACACGTGTGAATACATAGACCACAATACGTCCCTAGTGATCCTCTAGTTGACTAGCTCGTTGGTCGACGAATAGTCATGGTTTCGACTATGGACATCAGATGTCATTGACAACGGGATCACGTCATTAGGAGAATGGCGTGATGGACAAGACCCAATCTAAGCATAGCACAAAGATCGTGTAGTTCGTTTTGCTAGAGCTTTTCCAATGTCAAGTATCTCTTCCTTAGACCGTGAGATCGTGTAACTCCCGGATACCGTAGGAGTGCTTTGGGTGTATCAAGCGTCACAACGTAATCGGGTGACTATAAAGGTGCACTACAGGTATCTCCGAAAGTGTCTTTTGGGTTGACACGGATCGAGGCGAGGGATTTGTCACTCCGTGTGACGGAGAGGTATCACTGGGCCCACTCGGTAGTGCATCATCATAATGAGCTCAAAGTGATCAAGTGTCTGGTCACGGGATCATGCATTCTGATCTGAGTAAAGTGACTTGCGATAACGAGACTGAGCGAGGTATTGGGATACCGACGATCGAGTCTCGGGCAAGTAACATACCGTCGACAAAGGGAATAGAATACGGGGTTGCTTGAACCCTTGACATCGTGGTTCATCCGATGACAACATCGAGGAACATGTAGGAGCCAACATGGGTATCCAGATCCGCTGTTGGTTATTGACTGAGTCGTCTCGGTCATGTCGCATGTCTCCGAACCCGTAGGGTCTACACATAAGGTTCGGTGGCGCTAGGGTTATTAGGAAGACAAGTATGTGATTACGAATGTTGTTGAGTCCGGATGAGATCCCGGACGTCACAAGGAGTTCGGAATGGTCCGGAGGTAAAGATTTATATATGGAAAGTGGCTAAGCGGACTCGGGAAAGTTTGATTGGTATACCGGTAGTGTCTGGGGCCATCGGGAGGGTTCGGAGGTCCACGGGAGGGCCACCCCTCCGGGGGCCACATGGGCTGTGTGGGAGAGAAGTCAGCCCCTGGTGGGCTGTGCGCGCCTCCCACCTGGGCCCATCTTGGCTAGGGCTTGGGGAGGGAAACCCTAAAGGGGCCCCCCTAGCTTGGGGGCAAGCCACCCCTCTCCTCCTCCCTTTGGCGCCGCCCCATCTAGGGTTTCCCTAGATGGCCGGCCCCCTGCCCTCTCCTCCTATAAATAGAGGGGTGAGGGAGGCTGCACACACCATTTGAAGGCGCAGCCCTCCCTCCCAACACCTCTCTTTCTCCGTGCAAGCTTGGCGAAGCCACAGCCGGAGAACTGCCAGTACCAACTGCACCACGCCGTCGTGCTGCCATTGGAGTTGTCTTCCTCAACCTCTCCTTCATCCTTGCTGGATCAAGGCGGAGGAGGCGCCATCGTCCCGTCACGTGTGTTGAACACGGAGGTGCTGTCCTTTCAGCGCTTGGTCATCGATGATCGGAATCACGTTGGGAGCGACTCCATCATCACCACTCCCTCGAGCAGCTTCCATTTCGATCTACAAGTGGTATGTAGATGCAAACTCTCTCTCTTGACTCGTTGCTTAGATGAACTAATAGATAGATCTTGGTGAAACCGTAGGAAAATTTTAATTTTCTGCAACGTTCCCCAACAGAGGATCATCCTCATAGCTGCCAGGAAACAATATGTCCTAGAAGGACCGCTAGGTGATGCACCCGTCCCAGAGAACCAAGACATTATGAATGCTTGGCAGTCTCGTGCTGATGATTACTCCCTTGTCCAGTGCGGCATGCTTTACAGCTTAGAACCGGGGCTCCAAAAGCGTTTTGAGCAACACGGAGCATATGAGATGTTCGAGGAGCTGAAACTAGTTTTCCAAGCTCATGCCCAGGTCGAGAGATATGAAGTCTCCGACAAGTTCTATAGTTGTAAGATGGAGGAAAACAGTTACATCGGTGAACACATACTCAAAATGTCCAGGTTGCACATCCGCTTTGTCCCAGCTGGACATAAACCTCCCGACGAGGCGGTCATTGACAGAATCCTTGATCGCTCCCACCAAGCTACAAGAGCTTTGTGATGAACTACAATATGCAGGGAATGGTGAAGACCATTCCGAAGTATTCTCAATGCTGAAGTCAGCGAGGTTGAAATCAAAAGGAACATCAAGTGTTGATGGTCAATAAAACCACTAAGTTCAAAAAGGGCAAGGGTAAGAAGAACTTCAAGAAGGGCGGCAAAGATGTTGCGCGCTCGTAAACAAGTTGCGGGAAGAAGTCAAAGAATGGACCCAAGCACGAGACGAGTGCTTTTATTGCAAAGGGAAGGGCCATGAAAGCGGAACTGCCCCAAATACTTAGCGGACAAGAAGGCTGGCAACACTAAAGGTATATTTGATATACATGTAATTGATGTGTACCTTACCGATTACTCGTAGTAACTCCTGGGTATTTGATACGGTGCCGTTGCTCATATTTGTAACTCACGGCAGGAGCTGTGGAATAAGCGGAGACCGAAAGGGCGAGGTGACGATCTTGCGTCGGGAATGGTTCCAAGGTCGATGTGATCGCCGTCGACACGCTGCCTCTACATTTACCTACGGGATTAGTTTTAAACCTCAATAATTGTTATTTGGTGCCAAGTTTGAGCATGAACATTGTATCAGGATCTCGTTTAATGCGAGATGGCTACTCATTTAAATCCGAGAATAATGGTTGTTCTATTTATATGAGAGATATGTTTTATGATCATGCTCCGATGGTCAATGGTTTATTCTTAATGAATCTCGAACATAATATTACACATATTCATAGTGTGAATACCAAAAGATGTAAAGTTGATAACGATAGTCCCACATACTTGTGGCACTGCCGCCTTGGTCACATTGGTGTCAAGCGCATGAAGAAGCTCCATTCTGATGGACTTTTAGAGTCTCTCGATTATGAATCATTTGACACATGCGAACCATGCCTTATGGGCAAAATGACAAAGACTCCGTTCTCCGGAACAATGGAGCGAGCAACCAACTTATTGGAAATCATACATACCGATGTGTGCGGTCCAATGAGTGTTGAGGCTCGCGGAGGATATCATTATGTTCTCACTCTCACAGATGACGTAAGTAGATATGGGTATGTCTACTTGAGGAAACACAAGTCTGAGACCTTTGAAAAGTTCAAGGAATTTCAGAATGAGGTAGAGAATCAACATGACCGAAAAATAAAGTTCTTACGATCAGATCGTGGAGGAGAATATTTAAGTCACGAATTTGGTACACACTTGAGAAAATGTGGAATCGTTTCACAACTCACGCCGCCTGGAACACCTAAGCGTAACGGTGTGTCCGAATGTCGTAATCGCACTCTATTGGATATGGTGCGATCTATGATGTCTCTTACAGATTTACCGCTATCATTTTGGGGATACGCTCTAGAGACAGCTACATTCACTTCAAATAGGGCACCGTCTAAATCCGTTGAGACGACACCGTATGAATTATGGTTTGGGAAGAAACCTAAGCTGTCGTTTCTAAAAGTTGGGGATGCGATGCTTATGTCAAGAAACTTCAACCTGAAAAGCTCGAACCCAAATCGGAAAAATGCGTCTTCATAGGATACCCTAAGGAAACCATTGGGTATACCTTCTACCTTAGATCCGAAGGCAAGATCTTTGTTGCCAAGAGCGGATCCTTTCTTGAAAAGGAGTTTCTCTCGAAAGGATTAAGTGGGAGGAAAGTAGAACTTCGTTGAAGTACTACCTCTTGAACGGAAAGTAGTGCAGCTCAGGAAAATGTTCTGTGGCGCCTACACCTCTTGGAGAGGAAATTAATGATGATGATCAAAGTACTTGGATCAAGTTGATCTTGAACCGTAGGTCCACAAGGACACGTTCCACACAGTGGTATGGCAACCCTGTCACGGAAATCATGTTGTTGACAACGGTGAACCTTGAACTATGAAGAAGCGATGGCGGGCCAGATTCCAACAAATGGCTTGAAGCCATGCAATCCGAGATAGGATCCATGTATGAAAACAAAGTATGGACTTTGACAGACTTGCCGATGATCGGCGACGATAGAAAACAAATGGATCTTTAAGAAGAAGGCGGACGCGGATGGTAATGTCACCATCTATAAAGCTCGACTTGTCGCTAAGGGTTATCGGCAAGTTCAAGGGATTGACTACGATGAGACTTTCTCTCCGTGGCGAAGCTTAAGTCCGTCTGAATCATGTTAGCAATTGCCGCATACTATGATTATGAGATATGGCAGATGGGCGTCAAAACAGCGTTCCTTAACGGTTATCTTAAGGAAGAGCTGTATATGATGCAACCGGAAGGTTTTGTCGATCCTAAGAATGCTAACAAAGTATGCAAGCTCCAGCGATCCATTTATGGGATGGTGCAAGCATCTCGGAGTTGGAACATTCGCTTTGATGAGATGATCAAAGCGTTTGGGTTTATCTTGAGACTTATGGAGAAGCCTGCGTTTACAAGAAAGTGAGTGGGAGCTCTGTAGCATTTCTCATATTATATGTAGATGACATACTTTTGATGGGAAATGATATAGAACTTTGGACAACATTAAGGCCTACTTGAATAAGAGTTTTCAATGAAGGACCTTGGAGAAGCTGCTTACATATTAGGCATCAAAATCTATAGGGATAGATCGAGGCGCCTCATAGGTCTTTCACAAAGCACATACCTTGATAAGATTTTGAAGAAGTTCAAAATGGATCAGTCAAGAAAGGGTTCTTGCCTGTTTTGCAAGGTGTGAAATTGAGCTCGGCTCAATGCCCGACCACGACAAAAGATAAAGAAGAGATGAGTGTCATCCCTATGCCTCAGCCATAGGATCTATTATGTATGCCATGCTGTGTACCGGACCTGATGTAAACCTTGCCGTAAGTTTGGTAGGAAGGTACCAAAGTATTCCGACAAGGAACACTGGACAGCGGTCAAGAATATCCTGAAGTACACGAAAAGGACAAAGGACATGTTTCGTTTATGGAAGTGACGAAGAGCTCGTCGTAAGGGTTACGTCGGCGCTAGCTTCGACACAGATCTGATGACTCTAAGTCACAAACCGGATCGTGTATATGTTGAATGGTGGAGCGATGGCTGGTGCAGCTGCAAGCGAGCGTCGTGGCGGGATCTACATGTGAAGCGGAGTACATGGCAGCCTCGGAGGCAGCGCATGAAGCAATTTGGGTGAAGGAGTTCATCACCGACCTAGGAGTCATACCCAATGCGTCGGGGCCGACCAAACTCTTCTGTGACAACACTAGAGCTATTGCACTTGCCAAGGAGCCCAGGTTTCAAAAGAAGACCAGGCACATCAAGTGTCGCTTCAACTCCATCCGTGAAAATGTTCAAGATGGAGACATAGAAATTTGCAAAGTGCATACGGATCTGAATGTCGCAGATCCGTTGACTAAACCTCTTCCGCGGCAAAACATGATCAACACCAGAACTCTATGGGTGTTCGATTCATCACAATGTAACTAGATTATTGACTCTAGTGCAAGTGGGAGACTGTTGGAAATATGCCCTAGAGGCAATAATAAAAGGATTATTATTATATTTCCTTGTTCATGATAATTGTCTTTTATTCATGCTATAATTGTATTATCCGGAAATCGTAATACACGTGTGAATACATAGACCACAATATGTCCCTAGTGAGCCTCTAGTTGACTAGCTCGTTGATCAATAGATAGTCATGGTTTCCTGACTATGGACATTGGATGTCAATGATAACGGGATCACATCATTAGGAGAATGATGTGATGGACAAGACCCAATCCTAAGCATAGCACAAGATCGTGTAGTTCGTTTTGCTAGAGCTTTTCCAATGTCAAGTATCTCTTCCTTAGACCATGAGATCGTGTAACTCCCGGATACCGTAGGAGTGCTTTGGGTGTACCAAACGTCACAACGTAACTGGGTGACTATAAAGGTGCACTACAGGTATCTCCGAAAGTGTCAGTTGGGTTGACACGGATCGAGACTGGGATTTGTCACTCCGTGTTACGGAGAGGTATCACTGGGCCCACTCGGTAGTGCATCATCATAATGAGCTCAAAGTGACCAAGTGTCGGTCACGGGATCATGCACTACTGATGCGAGTAAAGTGACTTGCGATAACGAGATTGAGCGAGGTATTGGGATACCGACGATCGAATCTCGGGTAAGTAACATACCGATTGACAAAGGGAATTGTATACGGGTTGTTTGAATCCTCGACATCGTGGTTCATCCGATGAGATCATCGAGGAGCATGTAGGAGCCAACATGGGTATCCAGATCCTGCTGTTGGTTATTGCCCGAGAGCCGTCTCGGTCATGTCACGTGTCTCCGAACCCGTAGGGTCTACACATAAGGTTCGGTGATGCTAGGGTTGTATGAATATGAGTATGCAGTAAACCGAATGTTGTTCGAGTCCCAGATGAGATCCGGACGTCACGAGGAGTTCGAAATGGTCGGGGGTAAAGAATTATATATAGGAAGTATTGTTTGACCATCGGGAAAGTTTGAGGGTCACCGGTATTGTCTGGGACCACCGGAAGGGTCCCGGGGGAACACCGGGTGGGGCCACCCATCCCGGAGGGCACCATGGGCTGAAGTGGGGAGGGGAACCAGCCCATAGTGGGCTGGTGCGCCCCCCCTTGGCCCACCCCCTGCGCCTAGGGTTGAAACCCTAGGGTGGGGCGCCCACTGCTTTGGGGCACTCCACCCCCTTGGCCGCCGCCCCTTGGAGATTGGATCTCCAGGGCGGCGCCTGGGGCCTATATAAAGGGAGGGGGAGGGTAGCCGCACCACAAGCTCTGGCGCCTCCTCCCCTGCTACACCTCTTCCTCCCCGTCCACGAGCTTGGCGAAGCCTGCCGAGTGCTGCTTCTCCACCAACACCACGGCGTCGTGCTGCTGCTGGAGCCATCTTCCTCAACCTCTCCTTCCCCCTTGCTGGATCAAGAAGGAGGAGACGTCATCCGCTCCGTACGTGTGTTGAACGCGGAGGTGCCGTCCGTTCGGCACTCAGGTCATCGGTGATTTGGATCACGGCGAGTATGACTCCATCATCCACGTTCTAGTGAACGCTTCCGCACGCGATCTACAAGTGGTATGTAGATGCAATCTCTCTCCCATGACTCGTTGCTTAGATGAACTCATAGATGGATCTTGGTGAAACCTTAGGAAAATTTTTAATTTTCTGCAACGTTCCCCAACAACAAGTCATTGTGGCAAAACACAAAAAATGCGTCTGCAGTACAATGAATTTGCCACATTGTACTGACTGTAAAATGGCAACCGACATAATGTGGTCAGACAAAAACTTGCCACATGAAAAACATATGTATGGCATCTGACACAATTGGTATGCAAAGTTGGTTGCCATGTTATGCATCCAATTTGCCACATTGTCCTGTCTACAGTATGGCAATAGACACAGTGTGTACACATTCTATTTGCCACAAGAAAATACTATCCATGTGGCAACAGGCACAGTTGATGTGCACATTAGTTGCCGTCCAGTGCAGTTGGTTGCTGAAACTGCATTGACTACCGATTTACTACACTTTACCATTCATACAGTGTGGCAACTATCACAAATCATTCAGGAAAATTAGTTGCCACAATGAAAAAGCATGTTTGTGACTACTATCACAGTAATTCAGCAAATTAGTTGCCACATGGAAAAGCGTGTGTGTGGTAACTATCACAGTCATTCAAAAAATTAGTTGCCGCATGGGAAAGCTTGTTTGTGGAAACTATCACAGTCATTTCAGTAAGTTAGTTGCCACATGCGAAAGCATGTTTGTGGCAACTATCACATTCATTCAGGAAGTTAGTTGCCATACAATCATGATAGTTAATCAAACTACCACGTTTGCCTCATACTGCAATTTCAAAAACAACTAACTAGATCTAGGGTTCAATGGCAACTACAGTGACTTCAAATTCAACCTCAAAGTTCTCCCCCGAACTGATTGCAAACACCAATTCGAACCAATGCGCAACTAACAAACCGGGAGACACCTGCCCAATCCCAAGGCACAACTAGTGCGTGCCTCTGGACAGGCATAACCACACCGACGAGGCCGCCGCCGTGGTGGCGACGAAACTGCCCAGTGCCACCGAAAACGGCTAGTACAGGACTCCGCCGCCGGCGGGAACGCTGACGCATCGCCAAATCGCCTGAATCTCTACGAATCTCGACCGAGGAATCGAACAGGGAGGGAAGGGGGGAAATGCAGGAAGGGATTGCGAGAGTTGCAGCGAGCATTACCTTCAATCCGTAGGCGCTCCGGCGAAGCCGCTCCGTTCCGGCGAGCACCACCGACGGCCGCGAACACCGTCGATTCTTCCGCCTCCGCTGTCGCCTTCTCCCCTCGTCTTCTCCTTCAATGGTTTGAAATGCGAAGTGCGTTGTCCCAGTAACTGCGGGGGTGGGTAAATGGAACCGTGAGGGAGAGGGAGGGGCAGGTGCGCGACGTGTTTGACGTCAACCGCGGTAGCCGCGTGGCGTGCGGGTGCATAGCAGTTCCACCGCACGCCCCCGAGTGGCAACCGCTGACCGCGGGAGGGCAACCAACGTGCGGGCGAACTGTCTCGCACACCGCACACGTGCCTCATCCTACGTGGCGTAGAAAAACGACCGATTGTGCCAAGATTCGTGCACAAAGTACCCAACGGTGATCGCTGCGTGTGGTCGAGATGGTTAACGCCCACACGTGTGGGCGTTAACATTTCCTTTATTTATTGAATTACGCAGAACTTTTTTTAAACATAGTACAGACGAAAGAGAAGTAGATGGAGTAGAGGAATTGTGGCCGACACCCGTTGAATTCGTGATGGCGTGACCACGGCTGCTTGTCTAGCGTCTTGTGGGATCAGTGAGGCTGCGAATTTCCGAATTGAGCCAAGAAAATTGCGAAAAAACTTTCGATCTATTCATCTTTAATCATGACAGCACAAAGAACACCAGACATAATAAAAATTACATCCAGATCCATAGGCCACCTTAGCGATGATTACAAGCACTGAAGCGAGCCTAAGGCGCGCCGCCGTCATCACCCCTCCCTCGTCGGAGTCAAGCAAAACTTGTTATAGTAGAGAAGTCGGGAAGTCGTCGTGCCAAGACCTTATAGGACCAGCGCGCCAGAACAGCAAAGACTGGCGATGAAGAGTACCGTAGATCAGAAGGATCCAGCCTGGAAACATACGAACGTAGACGAAGGACGACCAGATTCGAGTAGATCGAGCAAAAGACAGATCTGCCGGAGACACACGCCCACTGACGACACTAGACACACCATCAGTACGAGGGCATGTGAGCAAAACCTTATTCCATCTTCAACGAGCCGTTGTTGTCTCACCTCCTGAACAGGACACAAACTCTAACAAAACTCAAAAAAATAACTAAAAACAGAGCCCTCTCACCAGCAAGGGCCAGGATCCATCGCGCCCCCATGGCTCTAAGACCACCCGAGTTGAGGCGGACCGGTGGCAACGCCGGCGGGAGGCGGGGGAATCCTATTTTTTCTTGGGAGGGGGACATGAGGCGGCGGCTCGTAAGTCAAGAAGAAATTGTTGGGCTAGGCCATGTCGGAGTGGCTGGGGACTGAAAGAATCATGGGCTAGTGGTTGTCTTCGGCTGAATGCTCACATGATATCGACGACGGAACCGAACACTAAACATTGGATGTTCACGATGGTGGAAGTGTCGTCTCACGAAGCGTTTGTAAGGATGGTATCCACTCTTTGGGCTATGTGGTGGGCGAGGCAGCGATACACAAGTGGGTGTTTCAGAGTCCACTAACAACTAATCTTTTAGTCAAATATTTCATTGCAGAACTTGGAGAAGCGCCAAAACTACTACTGCTCCTATTCCTGCACCAGTCTGACGAAGGGAACGGTCGCGAATGATTGCTCTGCCACAAGGTTTCGCTAAGATCTATGTTGACGCGAGCCTAGCAAGAACATGAAGAGGAGGCTCAGCGGTGGCGGTATGTAGGGACTCCCATGGAAACTATCTGGGATCGTTGGCACTGGTGATCCACAGAGTGTGAGATGTTGCAACACTTGAAACTATCGCTTCCAGAGAAGCTCTATCTTTAGTTGAGGATCTCCTTGTACACAATATAGTCGTCGCTACTGATTCCAAGCATGTAGCAAACGATATCAACAGGGGATGTATCGGTCTCCATGGCCAGATTATAAAGGAGATTAAGCTAAGTGCAAAGGAGTTTAACTGTACTTTTCAGTTTGAGGCTCGGGCATCAAATAGTGAGGCGCATTTGTTAGCCAAGTTTAGTCACTCTCTAGATTGTGGTTGTCATGTTTGGTTGGGACAGGTGCATGATCCCATTTGTATCCCTAGCGTTGTGAACTTTGCTTAATAAAGCTTGGTTATTCAAAAAAATGTTTCTAAAATAAATCCTTTTTTCCAACCTGGAATCCCATTTCCCTTAATCGCTCATGGAATCGTATATCCAGTTATGTTTTGTTAATTTTGTTTTTCCTGCTCGCAAAAAATACATTCAGAAAGGCCTCCTCCTCATGGAATCGTATATCTAGTTATGTTTTGTTAATTTTGTTTTCCCTCCCTCGTCGGAGTCGAGCAAAACTTGTTATAGTAGAGAAGTCGGGAAGTCGTCGTGCTAAGACCTTATAGGACCAGCGCGCCAGAACAGCAAAGACTGGTGATGAAGAGTACCGTAGATCAGAAGGATCCAACCTGGAAACATACGAACGTAGACGAAGGACGACCAGATTCGAGTAGATCCAGCAAAAGACAGATCTGCCGGAGACACACGCCCACTGACGACACTAGACACACCATCAGGACGAGGGCATGTGAGCAAAACCTTATTCCATCTTAAACGAGCCGTTGTTGTCTCACCTCCTGAACAGGACACAAACCCTAACAAAACTTAAAAAAATAACTAAAAACAGAGCCCTCTCACCAGCAAGGGCCAGGATCCATCGCACCCCCATGGCTCTAAGACCACCCGAGTTGAGGCGGACCGGTGGCAACGCCGGCGGGAGGCGGGGGAATCCTATTTTTCTTGGGGGGGACATGAGGCGGGCTCGTAAGTCAAGAAGAAATTGTTGGGCTAGGCCATGTCGGAGTGGCTGGGGACTGAAAGAATCATGGGCTAGTGGTTGTCTTGGCTGAATGCTCACATGATATCGACAGCGGAACCGAACACTAAACATTGGATGTTCACGATGATGGAAGTGTCGTCTCATGAAGCGTTTGTAAGGATGGTATCCACTCTTTGGGCTATGTGGTGGGCGAGGCAGCGATACACAAGTGGGTGTTTCAGAGTCCACTAACAACGAATCTTTTCACAAATATTTCATTGCAGAACTTGGAGAAGCGCCAAAACTACTACTGCTCCTATTCCTGCACCAGTCTGTGAAGGAACGGTCGCGAATGATTGCTCTGCCACAAGGTTTCGCTAAGATCTATGTTGTGCGAGCCTAGCAAGAACACGAAGAGGAGGCTCAGCGGTGGCGGTATGTAGGGACTCCCATGGAAACTATCTGGGATCGTTGGCACTGGTGATCCACAGAGTGTGAGATGTTGCAACACTTGAAACTATCGCTTCCAGAGAAGCTCTATCTTTAGTTGAGGATCTCCTTGTACACAATATAGTCGTCGCTACTGATTCCAAGCATGTAGCAAACGATATCAACAGGGGATGTATCGGTCTCCATGGCCAGATTATAAAGGAGATTAAGCTAAGTGCAAAGGAGTTTAACTGTACTTTTCAGTTTGAGGCTCGGGCATCAAATAGTGAGGCGCATTTGTTAGCCAAGTTTAGTCACTCTCTAGATTGTGGTTGTCATGTTTGGTTGGGACAGGTGCATGATCCCATTTGTATCCCTAGGGTTGTGAACTTTGCTTAATAAAGCTTGGTTATTCAAAAAAATGTTTCTAAAATAAATCCTTTTTTCCAACCTGGAATCCCATTTCCCTTAATCGCTCATGGAATCGTATATCCAGTTATGTTTTGTTAATTTTGTTTTTCCTGCTCGCAAAAAATACATTCAGAAAGGCCTCCTCCTCATGGAATCGTATATCCAGTTATGTTTTGTTAATTTTGTTTTCCCTCCCTCGTCGGAGTCGAGCAAAACTTGTTATAGTAGAGAAGTCGGGAAGTGGTCGTGCTAAGACCTTATAGGACCAGCGCGCCAGAACAGCAAAGACTGGCGATGAAGAGTACTGTAGATCAGAAGGATCCAGCCTGGAAACATACGAACGTAGACGAAGGACGACCAGATTCGAGTAGATCCAGCAAAAGACAGATCTGCCGGAGACACACGCCCACTGACGACACTAGACACACCATCAGGACGAGGGCATGTGAGCAAAACCTTATTCCATCTTCAACGAGCCGTTGTTGTCTCACCTCCTGAACAGGACACAAACCCTAACAAAACTAAAAAAAATAACTAAAAACAGAGCCCTCTCACCAGCAAGGGCCAGGATCCATCGCGCCCCCATGGCTCTAAGACCACCCGAGTTGAGGCGGACCAGTGGCAACGCCGGCGGGAGGCGGCGGAATCCTATTTTTTCTTGGGAGGGGGACAGGAGGCGGCGGCTCGTAAGTCAAGAAGAAATTGTTGGGCTAGGCCATGTCGGAGTGGCTGGGGACTGAAAGAATCATGGGCTAGTGGTTGTCTTCGGCTGAATGCTCACATGATATCGACGACGGAACCAAACACTAAACATTGGATGTTCACGATGATGGAAGTGTCGTCTCACGAAGCGTTTGTAAGGATGGTATCCACTCTTTGGGCTATGTGGTGGGCGAGACGAAAAGCGATACACAAGTGGGTGTTTCAGAGTCCACTAACAACGAATCTTTTCGTCAAATATTTCATTGCAGAACTTGGAGAAGCGCCAAAACTACTACTGCTCCTATTCCTGCACCAGTCTGACGAAGGGAACGGTCGCGAATGATTGCTCTGCCACAAGGTTTCGCTAAGATCTATGTTGACGCGAGCCTAGCAAGAACACGAAGAGGAGGCTCAGCGGTGGCGGTATGTAGGGACTCCCATGGAAACTATCTGGGATCGTTGGCACTGGTGATCCACAGAGTGTGAGATGTTGCAACACTTGAAACTATCGCTTCCAGAGAAGCTCTATCTTTAGTTGAGGATCTCCTTGTACACAATATAGTCGTCGCTACTGATTCCAAGCATGTAGCAAACGATATCAACAGGGGATGTATCGGTCTCCATGGCCAGATTATAAAGGAGATTAAGCTAAGTGCAAAGGAGTTTAACTGTACTTTTCAGTTTGAGGCTCGGGCATCAAATAGTGAGGCGCATTTGTTAGCCAAGTTTAGTCACTCTCTAGATTGTGGTTGTCATGTTTGGTTGGGACAGGTGCATGATCCCATTTGTATCCCTAGGGTTGTGAACTTTGCTTAATAAAGCTTGGTTATTCAAAAAAATGTTTCTAAAATAAATCCTTTTTTCCAACCTGGAATCCCATTTCCCTTAATCGCTCATGGAATCGTATATCTAGTTATGTTTTGTTAATTTTGTTTTTCCTGCTCGCAAAAAATACATTCAGAAAGGCCTCCTCCACATGGAGTCGTATATCCTGTTATGTTTTGTTAATTTTGTTTTCCCTCCCTCGTCGGAGTCGAGCAAAACTTGTTATAGTAGAGAAGTCGGGAAGTGGTCGTGCTAAGACCTTATAGGACCAGCGCTTGTAACAGCAAAGACTGGCGATGAAGTGTACCGTAGATCAGAAGGATCCAGCCTGGAAACATACGAACGTAGACGAAGGACGACCAGATTCGAGTAGATCCAGCAAAAGACAGATCTGCCGGAGACACACGCCCACTGACGACACTAGACACACCATCAGGACGAGGGCATGTGAGCAAAACCTTATTCCATCTTCAACGAGCCGTTGTTGTCTCACCTCCTGAACAGGACACAAACCCTAACAAAACTAAAAAAATAACTAAAAACAGAGCCCTCTCACCAGCAAGGGCCAGGATCCATCGCGCCCCCATGGCTCTAAGACCACCCGAGTTGAGGCGGACCGGTGGCAACGCCGGCGGGAGGCGGGGGAATCCTATTTTTTCTTGGGAGGGGGACAGGAGGCGGCGGCTCGTAAGTCAAGAAGAAATTGTTGGGCTAGGCCATGTCGGAGTGGCTGGGGACTGAAAGAATCATGGGCTAGTGGTTGTCTTCGGCTGAATGCTCACATGATATCGACGACGGAACCGAACACTAAACATTGGATGTTCACGATGATGGAAGTGTCGTCTCACGAAGCGTTTGTAAGGATGGTATCCACTCTTTGGGCTATGTGGTGGGCGAGACGAAAAGCGATACACAAGTGGGTGTTTCAGAGTCCACTAACAACGAATCTTTTCGTCAAATATTTCATTGCAGAACTTGGAGAAGCGCCAAAACTACTACTGCTCCTATTCCTGCACCAGTCTGACGAAGGGAACGGTCGCGAATGATTGCTCTGCCACAAGGTTTCGCTAAGATCTATGTTGACGCGAGCCTAGCAAGAACACGAAGAGGAGGCTCAGCGGTGGCGGTATGTAGGGACTCCCATGGAAACTATCTGGGATCGTTGGCACTGGTGATCCACAGAGTGTGAGATGTTGCAACACTTGAAACTATCGCCCAGAGAAGCTCTATCTTTAGTTGAGGATCTCCTTGTACACAATATAGTCGTCGCTACTGATTCCAAGCATGTAGCAAACGATATCGACAGGGATGTATCGGTCTCCATGGCCAGATTATAAAGGAGATTAAGCTAAGTGCAAAGGAGTTTAACTGTACTTTTCAGTTTGAGGCTCGGGCATCAAATAGTGAGGCGCATTTGTTAGCCAAGTTTAGTCACTCTCTAGATTGTGGTTGTCATGTTTGGTTGGGACAGGTGCATGACCCCATTTGTATCCCTAGCGTTGTGAACTTTGCTTAATAAAGCTTGGTTATTCAAAAAAATGTTTCTAAAATAAATCCTTTTTTCCAACCTGGAATCCCATTTCCCTTAATCGCTCATGGAATCGTATATCCAGTTATGTTTTGTTAATTTTGTTTTTCCTGCTCGCAAAAAATACATTCAGAAAGGCCTCCTCCTCATGGAATCGTATATCCAGTTATGTTTTGTTAATTTTGTTTTCCCTCCCTCGTCGGAGTCGAGCAAAACTTGTTATAGTAGAGAAGTCGGGAAGTGGTCGTGCTAAGACCTTATAGGACCAGCGCGCCAGAACAGCAAAGACTGGCGATGAAGAGTACCGTAGATCAGAAGGATCCAGCCTGGAAACATACGAACGTAGACGAAGGACGACCAGATTCGAGTAGATCCAGCAAAAGACAGATCTGCCGGAGACACACGCCCACTGACGACACTAGACACACCATCAGGACGAGGGCATGTGAGCAAAACCTTATTCCATCTTCAACGAGCCGTTGTTGTCTCACCTCCTGAACAGGACACAAACCCTAACAAAACTAAAAAAAATAACTAAAAAAAGAGCCCTCTCACCAGCAAGGGCCGGGATCCATCGCGCCCCCATGGCTCTAAGACCACCCGAGTTGAGGCGGACCGGTGGCAACGCCGGCGGGAGGCGGGGAATCCTATTTTTTCTTGGGAGGGGACAGGATCGTGGCTCGTAAGTCAAGAAGAAATTGTTGGGCTAGGCCATGTCGGAGTGGCTGGGGACTGAAAGAATCATGGGCTAGTGGTTGTCTTCGGCTGAATGCTCACATGATATCGACGACGGAACCGAACACTAAACATTGGATGTTCACGATGATGGAAGTGTCGTCTCACGAAGCGTTTGTAAGGATGGTATCCACTCTTTGGGCTATGTGGTGGGCGAGGCAAAGCGATACACAAGTGGGTGTTTCAGAGTCCACTAACAACGAATCTTTTCACAAATATTTCATTGCAGAACTTGGAGAAGCGCCAAAACTACTACTGCTCCTATTCCTGCACCAGTCGACGAAGGAACGGTCGCGAATGATTGCTCTGCCACAAGGTTTCGCTAAGATCTATGTTGACGCGAGCCTAGCAAGAACACGAAGAGGAGGCTCAGCGGTGGCGGTATGTAGGGACTCCCATGGAAACTATCTGGGATCGTTGGCACTGGTGATCCACAGAGTGTGAGATGTTGCAACACTTGAAACTATCGCTTCGAAGCTCTATCTTTAGTTGAGGATCTCCTTGTACACAATATAGTCGTCGCTACTGATTCCAAGCATGTAGCAAACGATATCGACAGGGGATGTATCGGTCTCCATGGCCAGATTATAAAGGAGATTAAGCTAAGTGCAAAGGAGTTTAACTGTACTTTTCAGTTTGAGGCTCGGGCATCAAATAGTGAGGCGCATTTGTTAGCCAAGTTTAGTCACTCTCTAGATTGTGGTTGTCATGTTTGGTTGGGACAGGTGCATGACCCCATTTGTATCCCTAGCGTTGTGAACTTTGCTTAATAAAGCTTGGTTATTCAAAAAAATGTTTCTAAAATAAATCCTTTTTTCCAACCTGGAATCCCATTTCCTTAATCGCTCATGGAATCGTATATCCAGTTATGTTTTGTTAATTTTGTTTTTCCTGCTCGCAAAAAATACATTCAGAAAGGCCTCCTCCTCATGGAATCGTATATCCAGTTATGTTTTGTTAATTTTGTTTTCCCTCCCTCGTCGGAGTCGAGCAAAACTTGTTATAGTAGAGAAGTCGGAAGTCGTGGTGCTAAGACCTTATAGGACCAGCGCGCGAACAACAAAGACTGGCGATGAAGAGTACCGTAGATCAGAAGGATCCAGCACTGAAACATCTGACGTGAGACGAAGGGCGACCAGATTCGAGTAGATCCAGCAAAAGACAGATCTGCCGGAGACACATGCCCAGCGACACTAGACACACCATCGGGGCGAGGGCATGTGAGCAAAACCTTATTCCATCTTCAACGAGCCGTTGTTGTCTCACCTCTGAACAGGACACAAACCCTAACAAAACTAAAAAATAACTAAAAACAGAGCCCTCTCACCAGCAAGGGCTAGGATCCATCGCGCCCCATGGCTCTAAGACCACCCGAGTTGAGGCGGACGGTGGCAACGCCAAGGGAGGCGGGGAATCCTATTTTTCTTGGGAGGGGGACAGGAGGCGGCGGCTCGTGAAGTCGAGAAGAAATTGTTGGGCTAGGCCATGTCGGAGTGGCTGGGGACTGAAAGAATCATGGGCTAGTGGTTGTCTTGACTGAATGCTCACATGATATCGACGACGGAACCGAACACTAAACATTGGATGTTCACGATGATGGAAGTGTCGTCTCACGAAGCGTTTGTAAGGATGGTATCCACTCTTTGGGATATGTGGTGGGCGAGACGAAAAGCGATACACAAGTGGGTGTTTTAGAGTCCACTAACAACGAATCTTTTAACAAATATTTCATTGCAGAACTTGGAGAAGCGCCAAAACTACTACTGCTCCTACTCCTGCACCAGTCTGACGAAGGGAACGGTCGCGAATGATTGCTCTGCCACAAGGTTTCGCTAAGATCTATGTTGACGCGAGCCTAGCAAGAACACGAAGAGGAGGCTCAGCGGTGGCGGTATGTAGGGACTCCCATGGAAACTATCTGGGATCGTTGGCACTGGTGATCCACATAGTGTGAGATGTTGCAACACTTGAAACTATCGCTTCCAGAGAAGCTCTATCTTTAGTTGAGGATCTCCTTGTACACAATATAGTCGTCGCTACTGATTCCAAGCATGTAGCAAACGATATCAACAGGGGATGTATCGGTCTCCATGGCTAGATTATAAAGGAGATTAAGCTAAGTGCAAAGGAGTTTAACTGTACTTTTCAGTTTGAGGCTCGGGCATCAAATAGTGAGGCGCATTTGTTAGCCAAGTTTAGTCACTCTCTAGATTGTGGTTGTCATGTTTGGTTGGGACAGGTGCATGATCCCATTTGTATCCCTAGTGTTGTGAACTTTGCTTAATAAAGCTTGGTTATTCAAAAAAATGTTTCTAAAATAAATCCTTTTTTCCAACCTGGAATCCCATTTCCCTTAATCGCTCATGGAATCGTATATCCAGTTATGTTTTGTTAATTTTGTTTTTCCTGCTCGCAAAAAATACATTCAGAAAGGCCTCCTCCCCCCCCCCCCCCAAATAATATAAGAAATAACCAAAGGGTCACTGGGATCCTCCACACCGAACAAGACTTGCACCTGTCACTGCCCAACGCATGTCACCGCAACGCCCGCCGGAGGGAGAGGACAGACGCGTTTGGTTACCTGCATCTTTTTGTCACTTGCATACTTGTCCCAGTTGGCTTTGGTTCAACTAATGCAGGTAAAACCAATATCTGCATGTAGACTGCTTGCATTAGGGAAGCAATTTTTACCTAGTGTTTAGTTGCATGCATTGTTTGGGCTCATGCAAGTGTTCGGTGTTCGGTTGCATACACGCAACATGATTAAGTTAACACCTACACATGACAGACACAGTTACAGTAGACTTCCTTGGCAGTGTGCTCGCAATGACGGTATTAGTGTAGGCCAAGGGCGAGGAGGCCGAGAGGAACGACGTCGACCACGGCGCCGGGCATAACATGGCGTCCATTCGACAAGGTTGACAACTACACATAACATTGGTGACTCCATGACGCTGAGGTAGAAAAAGATGAAGGAGAAATGCAGTTTGCGCGCTATGGCCGCGTTAGTGTAGGAGAACGTGGAGGAGGAGGCCAAAAAGAACAACGCTGACGACGACGCTCGAGTGTAGTAGTGTAATGCCCTGGCTATAGCCACCAGGTCCCGCCCTTTACGCCTGGTGGAATCTAGACTAGCCCCACAGGCCAACACTAGTCTTTCTGCGCACTTTGTCCTCACTCACGCACCCGGGAGCAACTTCCCCTTTGGTCACCCATCCTAGAATTACAAGCCAAGCATGCTTAACTTTGAAGTTCTTTTTGAATTGGCTCCTGGAAAAGAAGGAATTCCTTGTTGATATGAGTAGTCTATCATTCCTATTAAGCCAGACTCTCACGTACACCCCCATTTAAAGGAACCAACGTCCTTGTCGGCCCATCAAGAGCGTCCTCTTGGAACACGTATGTGTGTTCTGTCTAGAGTGTGCCATGTGTGTGCCTTAACGGGCCACACGTGCCATGCGCCACGCGGCCGCGCACCTAACACGCACATGCTCGTGTAACCACAAGGGGCTTCTCTGATACGAATTGTAATGCCCCGATCATAGCCACCAGTTCCTGCCCATTACGCCTGGCGGGATCTAGACTGGCCCTACAGGCCAACACTAGTCTTTATGCGCACTTTGTCCTCACTCGCGCGCACCCAGGAGCAACTTCCTGGTCAGTCGTCCATCCTAGAATTACTCCAAACCAAGAATGCTTAACTTTGGCTCCCTAAAAAGAAGCAATTCCTTGTTGATATGAGTAGTCTATCATTTCCATTAAGACGGACTCTCACAAATAGGATGCGGGAGAGGAGGTTGAGAGGAACTACGCCGGAGGTGGCACTAGTGCAATAGTACGCGAGAGAGGTGGCCGATCGAGAGGAACGATGTCGACGATGACGTCAGTGTAGGAGGACACAGGAGAGGAGACCGAGATTGAGTAGTGTCATTAACACATAACACAGACCATGCACGGCGGATTTTGTCAAAAACAGCTCCAAACATGATCACAAACGATCACCTGAGTGAAACCATAACATCGATGTGCATCTTTTTTGTGTAGAGCTTATCTTGAATCAAAGCACCGTTGTGTAGATCAGAAGGGATGAAAAAAAGGATATTAGAGAAGGAGTTTACTTGTAGGAGAAGAAACCACATACGGGTTGTATACTAGCTCGTCCTCTCAGTGCAACTGGACCCATCTATGTGAGTTCGATATGGCTCGATTCAGCTTGCATCGCTAGAAACGGCCGTTTGGCCGTTCATTAGCGAATCTGGCTGAGGGGTGCTTTAAGTTTCGTGCTATGCAAAAATCTGATGCAACCTAGATAACTAAAAAACTAATTTTCTTCTCGCGAGGGTCTATTTGAGGTGGATGCGGACTACGAAACGTGCCTGACATTTAGAAACATTAAGGGCCTGTTTGGTTCGTTTCCTGGCCATTCGGTGCCTCGCCTGGAGGCTGTCTGAGATGTGCCTGAAAGGTGTTTGGTTGTTGCCCTGGACAACAACCAAGTGGCCTGGCCTGTACACTGCGTCAACTTGATTAGCCTGGCTCGGCACCCCGGCAACATGGTTAGCCTGGGTCAGGCGTCCCTTCCGAAGCGCCTGACGAGAGTGGCAGCTGCCTGGGACGGCTAATCTCTTAGGTTAGCATATGATGTGACATTTTCTATCCTAATCTAGTACAAAGTTTTGTCTATCACTTGTTCCTGTCAGACCCATGGCTGAGGTCACCAACCAAACACTGCGTCCTCAGGCACGCCTGACCAGGCATGAAAACGTTTGATTTTCAGGCAGCTTTCAGGCACTACTTTTCATCAGGCATGCAATCCAGGTCACCAACCAAACTAGCCCTAAAGCTGCGCACTAGTCGAGCCCTCTCAGGCCTTCCGAACCGTTGGATATGCGCTTTGGATGTTCGTGGCCGTTAAATCCCACGTAGTGGATTTGTACATTCAGCACCGAGCGCCTAATGGGACTGGGCCGCTGCTCTAGAAACAATTTTGGATGCCTCCTGTAGTTTTGGGCCAAATGGACTGTGGTGTGTGACCGAAGGTCCATTTGCCCATGGGAAATAAAGACTCGGCTGACGGCTCGAGGCGACCGGCCTGCTCTGCTCCTCGTTCGGAGGCCAATTTTTCTTAACTCGCTCGGATGCCAAGATTACACGGAGATGAAAAGGCTTCATCGAACGAGCGAGCGAGGCAACGATGCTGCAAGCGCTGCGGTGTTGCGTTTAATGTCCTTCCACCTCCTCCTTCCTTGACGAGCCTATTTATCTCTCCTCCGTACCGTAGAGCCCATCACCCCGTCTTCTCCGCAAACTCCTCTTTCCTGGTGTTGGGTGGATCCGGCTTGCCTGCTCTCTTCCCATGCTCCCATCCGTGCTTCCACTTCATACCATTGCAGTCTCCTATATAGCCCCCCTTCCATCCTTGCCCGTTACCATTGTGCTCGCTTCAGAAGGCAAACGCATGAAAAGAAGGTACACATGAGGCAAGTACCTCCCTCTTTTTTTTCGAGAAAATTTCCAATCTATTCATCTTCAATCATGGCAGTACAACGAATACCAGAAATAATAAAAATTACATCCAGATCCGTAGACCACCTAGCGACGACTACAAGCACTAGTAGAAAAAGGGCCTGCCCTAACCCTTTAGTCCCGGTTCAATCCAGAACCGGGACAGATGGGCCTCCACGTGGCCTGTGCGCTGGGCCCACGTAGGAGAGCCTTTGGTCCCGGTTGGTGGCACCAACCGGAACCAATAGGCATCCACGCGTCAACATTTCTGTGGCTGGGGTTTTTGTTTTTTTTGAAAAGGGGAGGGGGGTGGGTTTGGGGGTTTTGGAGGGTTAATTTAGGTGTTTCATATATTGTGTTAGCTAGCTAATTAATAGAGAGAAGTGTCCTCTCTTTTGTCCGTGCTTGGTCGACACTACGTACTATACATACGTATAGAGAGGAATAGCTAGACACGCTAGCTAGCTAGTAAGCAAACGAAGGAAACAGAAGATCGTCATGAACATATATGCATACAGAGAGAAGTGATATCGACCACCTCTCCTTCTCCGAGAGATTGGTCGAACAACGAGTTCTCGTATATCTATCCGACACTACCGGCTACATATATACAATAATTATCTTTTACAAATATAATATCCTAACATACGGACGCGTGGTCCACATAGTATTCTCCGTCTTCAGCGATCACGTGGTCAAGAAAGAACGCCACCAATTCCTCTTGAATTGCTCGCAGGCGATCTGGTGCTAGGAGTTCATCCCGCATCCGAAACATCTAACTTTAAGGGGTCAATATATATATATATATATATATATATATATATATATATATATATATATATATATATATATATATATATATATATATATATATATATATATATATATATATATATATATATATATATGAATGAAACTCAACACAAATGATGGTAATAAAATAAAATTATGAATATTGTTATTTACGCACTTCATATTGTTTGTCAGAGTAGCCCCGCTCACAGGTCGTGTGGAGGATGAACTCGCAAATGTAGCATCCACAGAAATCATTCCCTTGTTCCTGGCACAACCACTTTACAAGAAATAGAGGTCAATCAAACTGATAATTAGCAAGCATGTTAAATGGTATTGATGAAACTAGCGCTTGAATCACTAGGAGATGCGTGGAATATGCTACTATAGTACTTACTTTCGGGTGTCTAAATTGTAACTTCTTCGGCAGTCCCGGAGCTTTTTTGGTGAATATTCTCCAAACCCTGACATACAAAGAAAACAATTACTTGATATCAGAAATGAACAAAGTTGCTGATATGGTGGATAATGATCGATTTAACTTACTTCTCGAGCATTTCAGTCATGTCCGCATACTCCTTGGGATCTTTTCGTTTGGAGTCTAAGACAGTTACTACTCCCTGCTCAAGCTTAATCTCTATGAGAATATAGTGGTACCTGCTTGCATGCATAACTCATCAATATTACATTACTATAACCTGGACTAATAAGGAAAACCGAATATGCCACAAGACAGTAACACTCACTTGAAGTTGTAAGGAAAGAGTATTATATCTTTGTGTTCATTTATTACCAACGATTGTAGCAAGTTGGCCTCGGTATTTTCGGCATGAAATTCAACCTCAGTTGCATCTATGAGATATGTGTTAATGAACCCAATATCACCCACTTGTCTTTTCTTCAATTCGGCGATCTTCAATCCTGCATAATATAGTGAGGATAATTATAAATACATGCAATGAAAGAGCTGAGTTATATAGAGAGACTTAATGACAGAAGTAGTACTACTTACAGACCGTAGCAGGTGACCATTGCTTTATCGAGGGCCAATTGATTGAAAAACTGATAGAACTCCTCAAATGGAATAGGCAACAGTTCAATTCCAACGAGGTCATGCTCCTTTTAACTCTCACATACAAAGTACTCCTCCCTCGGACTCTCTGCAGGTTTTCATGTACCAATCATGCAATCTTAGCATCATCGTTGATAGAGATCTTTCATCTTTGACGAGAGGCTTCCCGTATCGTATCTTTGTATCTGCACCTCCAAGAAATCATAATGTACATCGTCGGGCAGGTAATCTTCGAGGTTGCCATAACCGGCACCATCCTTGGATCGACGATGTCGCTAGCGAGCACCTTGAGCGGGGGCATGATTGTTGCTTGTTCGCCGAGCTGGGCAATTTGTTTTCCAGCTCGTCGTTCTTTCATTCTTTGATCACTTTTAGTACTTCCCGACCTCTCCGCTTCGCAAATGCCTTTCCAATAATGCGCTCATAGTTGCCTTTGGCGGAGACTTGGGTGGTTTTGTCGGGGCAGCAGAGCGCGCGCTTTCACGGATCTACCTTCTCCTCCGGAGGTGGATGCCTCTTTGCTTTCAACCCTTCAAACCAGTCATCCACTTGGTCTCTGCGCGATCTTCGCGTTTTCCTCCTCGGTCCTCTCGTGCGGTAACTTCTCCGAGTCTTCAGAGAAGGATCGAATCAGATCTCCTCCGCCTTTGGCTGTACTGCTAGACGCCGCAGAGCGAGCGGAGCGGATGTCTTCTTTCTTGCTTACGAGGCGGAGGAGAAGGACTACGACGCCACGGAGCAGCCGGAGCGGCGGCGGGTCTCTTCCGCCCTTGCCGACGAGGCGGAGAAGGAGGAGGCTGGCTGCTCGGGCGCGCCGGTGCAGGCAGAAGGAGGCGGAGTGCCGCCACGCGCGGAGAAGGAGCCGCCGAGTGCCCCGATCGTCACTCGCCCGGAGGAGGAGGCGGAGTGCCCGACTCGCGCGGGAGGAGGAGGCGGAGGCGTCCAGTTCGGAAGGTTGATGAGATCCTTCCGCCATAGGCATGGAGTCTTGAGCGAACCCAGCCGATACTCCCTTCACCGGTAGGGTGGTCAAGCGGAGGTCCTCAAATCCCTCCGTTATTTCATCCACCATCACGTTAGCATATCATACGAATCGGCGGCGGTGAAAAGTTGAGTCGGGTTTAGTAGGATAAACAGAGCCAACAGCCGCCTTGACCTTCAAATTGCTCCATTCCGCCATAAGGTGGCAATTTTGAGACTCCATGATAGCATCCACGGGATAGCTGGCAGGAGCCGTCAAGGCATGCTCCGGCTGAAGCAGCTCGGTGGAAGCCACGCTGCTTCTCCGCTGAGATGGCGGGGTAGCTTCGGGGGAAGCTTCGGCGTGTCGTTTGCTCCGTTCTTCTTCTCGTTCCTCTAGCCCCATTACCCTTTCGTGCAGCGCCTGCATTTGGCTCTGCTCCAATTTCTTCCTCCTCTCATTGGTTTTTAACCCCCAGCGTCCGGAAATCCAGCCTTCCACGAAACGGAGCCTGGCGTGCCTCGTGTCCGTCTAGGGTGCTCAGGATTCCCGTGGGCCATTGTGAGCTCTTCCTTCTCCCTGTCTGGAATGAACTTCCCTTGCTGCACTGTTTCGATATATTGCTTTAGCCTCTTGACTGGTATGTCCAATTGATCGTCCGTCCAAATGCACTTCCCTGATACAGGGTCCAAGGTTCCGCCAGCCCCGAAGAACCAAGTCCGGCAACGGTCTAGCCAGTTCATTGTCTCTGGTTCGATCCCTTTATCAAGCAGATCATTCTTAGCCTTGGCCCACTTAGGCTGGGCTATGAGGTAGCCACCTGACCCCGTGCGATGGTGAAGCTTCTTCTTCGCAGCATTTTGCTTGTTTGTCACCGACATCTTTTTACTCTTTTCCGATGTCTTGTGGGCCACAAATGTGGGCCAGTCATCTCTGATCTTCTCATATTTTCCCTTGAATTCTGGTGTCTCTTTTTTATCGACAAACTTATTCAGGTCTTTCTTCCAATTCCTGAATAGGTCTACCATCTTCTTAAGAGCAAAAGACTTGATTAACGGCTCTATAACTGGCTTCTCCGGATCATCCTCTGGCGGTAGGGTGAAATTTGACTTCAGCTCAGTCCAAAGATCATTTTTCTGCAGATCATTGACATAAGACACCTCAGGGTCTTTGTTCTTAGGCTTATACCATTGCTGGATGCTGATCGGGATCTTGTCCCTAACCAGAACCCCGCACTGAGCAACAAATGCCTTCTTTTTCCGGATGGGTTCAATCGGTTGGCCGTCGCGCACGATTTCTATGATCTCAAACCTTTCATCCGAGCTCAACTTTTTCTTCGGGCCTCGTCTCTTTACTGAAGTTGTGCTCGATCCAGAGGGCTAGAAAAAAGAAACAAAGACGAGAGTTAACTAATATGTGTACATACCAAAACAATGAATGCATCGATTAGCTAGTCAGCACGGGCTTAACTAATATATATACCTGGCCGGACTCAGTTCGGTGATCACCGGAGCAGTCCTCACGGTCTACTTCTTCACCCTCTCCTTCTTGCACCGGCATTGGGTCATCGGAGCCATCATAATCATAGCCAGCTGCTTCTTCACCCTCTCCTTCCAGACCATCGGTGTCGTTGAGAAACATCAACGAGCAGACGACATCACTTCCTTCTGCGATTATGTCCCTCAACAACGCTTCTTGTGCTTCGTCTCGGGGCGGGGTGTCCATAGTTTCTACAAATATTTACAACATGGCAATTATTATTCAAACATGACAGATATGGATATATTAGTGGCAAACGTAGAACTAGCTAGCTAATCACAATAAGGAATCATATTAATTAGTGGCCTCGACGCTGCTTCTCTAGGGTTTCGGGTGGTCTCGACAACGCTTCAAGGGTTAGGGGTGGCCTTGAGAACGCTTCAAGGAGGGGGTAATATCGACCCCCCCCCCACGTGTTGAAGCTATCGGGAGGGGGTATATCGACAACAACAACGACAACACTACATCTATGTCCCACAAGTGACGTGGGCATCGACGCCCGCGTCACTTGTGGGACGTGGATGTAGTGTCCGACACCGACGGCCACATGTATCTCACACCGATGATACTTGCTATTTAATTAGGGTTTCCTCTACCGCTCGGCGACCCTCGACGACCCTCGTTCCCGATAAAAAAAAAGAGGAGAAGAACTCCTCTATTCTTTCTTCTCCTCTTTTTTTTTTCTTCTTCCTCTTCTTTTTTATCCTCTTTTTACTCTCAGGGTTAAGGGGTGAGGATGCGCCGAGGGTCGGAGGTTGCCTAGTGTCAAAGGATTCAACAAAACCATGTCTTCATCATTAGTAAAAGTAACAGGTGCATGATGGTAAAAGCTCTCCAAAGTTATTTTGGGCGAGTCCCGAGATAGGATAATTAGCTTTTTGGTACAAAGTTCAGCAAGAACCTTCCGAATATCGTTATTTGGAAGGCCTTTGCTGAAATTGCATACAAAAGGCAAATTATCCTATCCGGACTCCATTCTGAATAACTTTGAGGACTTCACCATCATGCCCTGTTACTTCCACTAATGATGAAGCCATGGATTTCTTCAATACTTTGACACTAGGAAACCTCTCGACCTCGGCGATCCTCGACCTCGAACCTCGACGACCTCGAACCTCGACCCTAGACGACCTCGAACCTCGACCTCGATCCTCGACCCTATAGAACCCTCGAACCTCGACCACAAACCCTCGACCCTTGACCCCTTAACGACCCTCGACCCTCTACCCTAGTTCCCGACCCTCGACCCTCTACCCTAGTTCCCGACCCTCGACCCCTCGGCGATCCTCGACACCCTCGACACCCTCGAAAAAAAAGAGGAGAAAAAAAAGGAGAAGAAGCTCCTCTATTCCTTCTTCTTCTCCTCTTTTTTTCTTATTCTTCCTCTTCTTCCTCTCCTCGTCTTCTCCTTCTTCTTCTCCTTCTTTCTCTACTTATTTTCCTTTTTCCTCTCCTTCTTTTTCTTCTTCTTCTTCCTTTTTCCTTCTTCCTCTTTTCTTCCTTTTCCTTATTTTACTTTTTCCTCTACACTAACCTAATTAAAATGCACTAACCTAAAATCGATATCTACTAACAACCTAAATAAAAATTAATACATATATGAAAAATATATATAAACAAAAAATGCTATGAACATTATATTCATACATACATAGCCACATCCATTCATCATATAGCTGCCACATACATATATACATTATATATCTGAAAAAATGCAATGAACAAAAAATACACATGTATGTACGTATGAAAAAAAAGACCGAACACAGAGCCTCGACGGCGGCGGCTCTCACAACGGGGCGGCTGGCGAGGGCGACGGCGGGTGGCGAGGGCGTCGGCGACGACCACGGCGGGCGGGGCAGGGCGTGGCGGCGGCGACGGCGACGGGGGCGGGTCGTGGGGCAGGGTCGCGATTGGTGCGCTTCGACGGGCGACGGCGACGACGGCGCGGGCGACGACGACGGCGTTAAGGAAGCGGCGGGCGGCGTCGGGTAGCGCTGGCGGCGAGCAAGAAGCGGCGACGACGGGGCGCGGACGGCGTTAGCGGCGCATGGACGGCGTCTGGCGGCGGGCGGCGTCGGGCAGCGGACGGTGTCGATCTGGGCAACTGGCGGCGTCGATGAGCTCGGCGTCGTCGGGCGGGCCGGGGGGCAACTGGCGATGTGTTCGTCAAATTTTCCTAAGTGTTGTATATATAACAAGAGCATTGGTCCCGGTTCGTGGCACAAACCGGGACTAATGCCCCCCTTTAGTCCCGGTTGGTGCCACCAACCGGGACCAAAGGCCTCTTTTCAGTAGCCCAAAGGGCGTTTGTGCCACGAACCGGGACTAATTCACCCTTTAGTCCCGGTTAGTGCCACCAACCGGGACCAAAGGCCTTGTGCTGCCCCGCGCCCAAATGTTTAGTCCCACCTCGCTAGTTGAGAGGGAGCCGCACCTACTTATAAGGTGCGGTGCGCCTTCCCTCTCGAGCTCCTTTCTAAAGCAGGCTTTCGGGCCTAACCGTGCAACCTGTGCCTGTGGGCCTACTGGGCCTCCCGTGGGCCTGAATCCTGGCCCATGGTAGGGTTTCTAGTCGTATTCAGACCGTGGGGGCCTAATAGGTGGCACTTTTTTTGTTTTTTTGTTTTATTTGTTTCTTTATTTAATTTATTTTGTCTCTATTTACAACAAAATACTTATTGTTGCTACATTTATTTTTTTTCTTGTTTTTTTGTTTTGTTTTCTGCATTATTTATTTCTTTTGGTTTTTTGCTTTATTTTTTAATTCTTTTTGCCTTTAGTTTTAGAAAAATATAAACTTTCTGTTAGTGCCATTAGTTTTCAAATTTGAAAACACTTTTTTGTTTTCTTTGTTTTGCTTTATTTATTTTATTTTGTTTCTACTTACAACAAAATACTTATTGTTGCTATTTTATTTTATTTTCCAGTTTTTTGTTTTGTTTTCTGCATTATTTATTTTCTTTTGGTTTTTGCTTTATTTTTAATTCTTTTTTGCTTTTAGTTTTAGAAAAATATAAACTTTGTGTTAGTTCCATTAGTTTTCAAATTTGAAAACACTTTTTTGTTTTCTTTGTTGCTTTATTTATTTTATTTTATTTCTACTTACAACAAAATACTTATTGTTGCTATTTTTATTTTTTTCCAGTTTTTTTGTTTTGTTTTCTGCATTATTTATTTTCTTCTGGTTTTTTGCTTTATTTTTTAATTCTTTTTGCTTTTAGGTCAGCAAAATTATAAACTTTCTGTTAGTGCCATTAGTTTTCAAATGGATAATCGGTTGGCGAGGTTTTTAAATTCATAGTTTTCAAATGAACTCTGGAAAAGTTGGCATAGCATGTGCATGTACAAAGCGGACAATGGTATCATACTCTGCCTGTTACAAAGTTGGCATGGTATCATCATAATAGTTATGGAGAAAGTCTTCACTTTTTCTTCGCTTGTGTCATTTGCTTATTGCGCCGTAACCATGGATAATCTTCATTGTTTATCAGGATGCTTGGGTCAGCCTTGACTTTGAAGGGAGGAATTTCATGAAACTTTTCATACTCTTCAGACATGTCTGTCTTGCCCTCCACTCCCGGGATGTCCCTTTTTCCCGAAAGAACTATATGGCGCTTTGGCTCATAGTATGATGTATTAAGCTTCCTTATCTTTTCTTTTCCTCGGTCTGGTAGACATGTCCTTCACATAGATAACCTGTGCCACATCATTGGCTAGGACGAACGGTTCGTCGGTGTACCCAAGATTTTTCAGATCCACTGTTGTCATTCCGTCATTGTGGGTCCACCTGCACCCGCCTCTGACAGATTGACCCACTTGCACTTAAACAAAGGGACCTTAAAATCTACTTCAGTAGTCAAGTTCCCATATGTCTACTATGTAACCATAATATGTGTCCTTTCCCACAGGGTTGCTGCATCAAAGCGGACACCGCTGTTTTGGTTGGTGCTCTTTTGATCTTGGTCAATCGTGTAAAATGTATTCCCATTTATCTCAGTATCCTTTCCAAATCATTACAGCCGAAGATGGTCCCCTGGAAAACAAGTATAGCTCATCACAAACAGTGCTGTCACCTCTGAGACCTGTTTCCAACCAACTGCTGAAAGTCCTGATGTGTTCACATGTAATCCAGTCGTCGCACTGCTCCGGGTGTTTGGAGCGCAGACTGTTCTTGTGTTCTTCGACATACAGGGTCACCAAGGTAGAGTTCTGTAGAAATGTGTAGTGTGCTTGACACCAAGAATATTCGTCCCTGCATATTATTGAGTCCCTTCCAAGCGTGCCTTTTCCAGTCAGTCTCCCCTCATACCGCGATTTAGGGAGACCTATCTTCTTAAGGCCAGGAATGAAGTCAACACAAAACCCGATGACATCCTCTATTTGATGGCCCATGGAGATGCTTCCTTCTGGCCTAGCGCGGTTACGAACATATTTCTTTAGGACTCCCATGAACCTCTCAAAGGGGTACATATTATGTAGAAATACGGGCCCCAGAATGATAATCTCGTCGACTAGATGAACTAGGACGTGCGTCATGATATTGAAGAAGGATGGTGGGAACACCAGCTCGAAACCGACAAGACATTGCGCCACATCACTCCTTAGCGTCGATGCGATTTCTGGATCGATCACCTTCCGAGATATTGCATTGAGGAATGCACATAGCTTCACAATGGCTAATCGGACGTTTTCGGTAGAAGCCCCTCAATGCAACCGGAAGCGGTTGCATCATAATCACGTGGCAGTCATGAGACTTTAGGTTCGGAACTTTTCTCTCGGCATATTTATTATTCCCTTTATATTCGACGAGAAGCCAGTCGGGACCTTCATACTGAGCAGGCATTCCAAGAAGATTTCTTTCTCTTCTTTCGTAAGAGCATAGCTGGCAGGACCTTCATACTGCTTCGGAGGCATGCCCTCTTTTTCGTGCAAGCGTTGCAGGTCCTCCCGTGCCTCAGGTGTATCTTTTGTCTTCCCGTACACGCCCAAGAAGCCTAGCAGGTTCATGCAAAGGTTCTTCGTCACATGCATCACGTCGATCGAAGAGCGGACCTCTAGGTCTTTCCAGTAGGGTAGGTCCCAAAATATAGATTTCTTCTTCCACATGGCTGCGTGATTCTCAGCCTCATTCGGAACAGCTAGTCCGCCGGGACCCTTTCCAAAGATTACGTGTAAATCATTGACCATTGCAAGTACGTGATCACCGGTACGCATGGCGGGCTTCTTCCGGTGATCTGCCTCGCCTTTGAAATGCTTGCCTTTCTTTCTACATTGATGGTTGGTCAGAAGAAATCGATGATGGCCCAGGTACACATTTTTCCTGCAGCTTTCCAGGTATATACTATCGGTGTCAAGTAAATAGTGCGTGCATGCGTGGTATCCCTTGTTTGTCTGTCCTGAAAGGTTACTGAGAGCGGGCCAATCGTTGATGGTCACGAACAACAACGCCTTTTAGGTCAAATTCCTCCTTTTTGTGCTCATCCCACGTACGTACACCGTTTCCATTCCACAGCTGTAAAAGTTCTTCAACTAATGGCCTTAGGTACACATCAATGTCGTTGCCGGGTTGCTTAGGGCCTTGGATGAGAACTGGCATCATAATGAACTTCCGCTTCATGCACATCCAAGGAGGAAGGTTATACATACATAGAGTCACGGGCCAGGTGCTGTGATTGCTGCTCTGCTCCCGAAAGGATAATGCCATCCGCGCTTAAAGCAAACAATATGTTCCTTGGGTCCTTTGCAAACTCATCCCATACTTTCTCTCGAATTTTCTCCATCGACCCGTCGTGGGTGCTCTCAACTTCCGTCTTTCTTACGGTCCTCACTGTGCCATCGCATCAACTTGGCATGCTCTTCGCTTCGAACAGACGTTTCAACCGTGGTATTATAGGAGCATACCACATCACCTTCGCAGAACCCTCTTCCCGGAGGCTCGCCGTCAACATCACTGTGGTCATCTCGTCGATCTTATACAGCAATGCACCGCATACCGGGCATCGTTCAGATCCTTGTATGCACCGATGAGAGGATGCAGTCATTAGGGCATGCATGTATCTTCTCCACCTCCAATCCTAGAGGGAATACGACCTTCTTTGTTGCGTATGTACTGTCGGGCAATTCGTTATCCTTTGGAAGCTTCTTCTTCATTATTTTCAGAGCTTCTCAAATCCTTTATCGAGCACAAGATTCTCTGCCTTCCACCGCAGCAATTCCAAAGACGGTACCGAGCTTTGTGTTGCCATCTTCGCAATTGGGGTACAACCCTTTTTGTGATCCTCTAACATGCGATCGAACTTCAGCTTCTCCTTTTGACTTTCGCATTGCGTCCTTGCATCGACAATGACCGGCGGAGATCATCATCATCGGGCACATCGTCTGGTTCCTCTTGATCTTCAGCAGCTTCGCCTGTTGCAGCACCATCGTGCACATCGTCTATTTCCTCTTGATGTTCAAGTAGCATCACCGTATTCAGGGGCACATAGTTGTCATCGTACTCTTCTTCTTCGCCGTCTTCCATCATAACCCCTATTTCTCCGTGCCTCGTCCAAACATTATAGTGTGGCATGAAACCCTTGTAAAGAAGGTGGGTGTGAAGGATTTTCCAATCGAGTAAGACTTCATTCCCACATATAGGGCATGGACAACACATAAAACCATTCTGCTTGTTTACCTCAGCCACTTGAGAAAATCATGCACGCCCTTAGTGTACTCGGAGGTGTGTCTCATCACCGTACATCCATTGCGGTTCATCTGCATGCATTATATATAATTAAGTGTGTCAAAATCATTACGAAACATCATGAATAGATAGTTAAGTGACCAAATTAATAGAAGTTCATCATCACATAAAACCAAAGTACATACATAGTTCTCATCTAACAACATAAAGCTCTGCAGAGCATCTAAATTAATTAAACCATACGTTGAAACTATGTAAAACATTTCAATGCGAAACAAATGCGATCATAATCGCAACCAAGGTAACAACTGATCCAACGGCATAATGATACCAAGCCTCGGTATGAATGCCATATTTTCTAATCTTTCTAATCTTCAAGAGCATTGCATCCATCTTGATCTTGTGATCATCGATTACATCCGCAACATGCAACTCCAATATCATCTTCTCCTTCTCAAGTTTTTTATTTTTCCTTCAAGAAATTGTTTTCTTCTTCAACTAAATTTAACCTCTCGACAATAGGGTCGGTTGGAATTTCGGTTCAACAACCTCCTAGATAAATAAAATCTATGTCACGTTGGTGGCATAATTTTCATAAACAATAAATGAACCAATAGTTATGAAAAGATAATATAGACCACATCCGAATCATAGACAGACGAGGGCCGACGGGCGGACACCAAAACCATCGCACTATATAAGATGCAATAATAAAAGTAAGAAAATAATACAAGTATCTATCTAAACATACAAGTAAGAATATTTTCCTTTCAGAAAGAAGATAAGAACAAGAGGCTCACCAAGGTGGTGCCATGATGAGATCGGCGCGGGTGATCGACGGCGGTGAAGACGGGGACGGGGCGTGACGGACCGCTAAACCTAGATAAATATTGAGGAAAATGGAGCTTGGCGGTTGAGCTTGGAGAGGAGAAACCTTAAGTAGTGTGGCTCGGGCATTCCATCGAACACCTTGTGTGCATAAGAGGTGAGCTAGAGCACCACCAAGCCCTCTCCCCCTCGGCCAGAAAAAACAGAGCAGTGTGCTCTGCTCTTGCGCGAGGGGGTATATATAGGCACCACCATTGGCCCCGGTTGGTGGCATGAATCAGGACTAAAGGGAAGCCTTTGGTCCCGGTTCAAGCCACCAACCGGGACCAATAGTGGTGGGCCAGGAGCCAGGCCCATTGGTCCCGGTTCGTCCCACCAATCGGGACCAAAAGGTCCGGACGAACCGGGACCAATGGCCCACATGGCCCGGCCGGCCCCCTTGGCTCACGAACCGGGACAAATAGCTCCATTGGTCCCGGTTCGTGGCAGAACCGGGACTAATGGGCTGAACCGGCCTGGGCCATTGCCCCCTTTTCTACTAGTGAAGCACTGAAGCGAGTCGAAGGCGTGCCGCCGTCATCGCCCCTCCAACGCCGGAGTCGGGCACAACTTGTTGTAGTAGACAGTCGGGAAGTCATCGTGCTAAGGCCCCGTAGGACCAACGCACCAGAACAACAACCGTCGTAGATAAAGAATAACGTAGATCAGAAGGATCCAACTTGAAGACACACGAACGTAGACGAACAACGATGAGATCCGAGCAAATCCACCAAAGATAGATCCACCGGAGACACACCTCCACTCGCCCACCAACGGTGCTGGACGCACCGCCTAAACGGGGTCTAGGCGGGGAAACCTTTTATTCTATCTTCAGGGAGCCGCCGCCGTCTCGTCTTCATAAGCAGAACACAAACCCTAGCAAAACTGAAAGAAACCACTAAAAACGAAGCCCTCCCGCCGGCCCTTGCCGAGATCCCCCGCGCCCCCATGGCCCTAGGACCACCGGAGAGGAGCGGATTTGCGGCGGCGCCAACGGGAGGCAGAAACCCTAACTCTTTTGTGGAGGAGGAGACGGCCCGTTTCTTGCGTCCCCCTCTTATGCCAGTAAGTGTAGCATTTTTGTTCAACCAATCACCCATGGTGGCCTATGGGGGCAAGGTGGATTCGGGAAGGATAACGACCACGAGCCTTGAAACAGTAGCTCTATGGCAACGGTGTATACATAGAGATAGAAACGACGGAGAAGATTGCCTTTTTCGTAGGTGGTTTACTACAACGTGAGGACGGTGCAGATGGGAGTTGGATGTATTTTCTTTACAAAAATCAATTCATGTTAGTTCGCCCCTAAAAAAGATCACGTTAATTCTATAATTTTCAGGTCTGACAGTTTTGGCGGATGTCTCACTTGGTAGGAATGGTAAGGGTGAAGGTATGATGTTTTCTCTATTTGATGTATATATGCATTGATTTTCAAAACTGAAATTCTTCATCAGAACTGAAGTATAAGCCTAGCTAGCAAAGCAAGGGAACAGAAAAACCGCAGAGTAAAGAACGAGTTAATGCTATATATATATATATATATATATATATATATATATATATATATATATATATATATATATATATATATATATATATATATATATATATATATATAAATAATGCATCTATTACCGGGTGTAGTTACACCCATTTCTCATATACTACCATGTGGTAGTATGTACTCTACTATTACTTTTAGTATGCTCACATACTATATCTAAGATACTCCAAAGCGAATTATGTGAAAAAATTGCATGTGAGCCCATGTTTTTATAATATTTGTGAAATACGTACATATTTGTACGTAAAAAGGAGTATGCTCAAAATATACTACATACTACATAAAAAATAGTATATATACTACCTAAACATTCTTACATACTACATATTACGCGTACATACTCTCCGATATGATAGATACTACCTAGAACGTATGAAACAAAAGTGGGAGTAACTACACCCGGTAGTAGGAAAAATTTGTCATATATATGGGAAAAAATTACGACATCATTTCCCCATTCATGTTCGAGGTAATCAGTTACCCTTTCCTGCAGGTATTGCATAATTTGAATGTTAATAAACTATAAAGAGCTTAAAATTTTACCGGGAAGATGAGCTGCTCCATATTTGAGTGAGTGCATCTGTTGGTTTCTCTACAACAGTTCTTTTTTTCAAAAAATGTACGGCAGTTCGTTAGCAGTTATCATTCTTCAACAATTTCTTGTCTCAGATGACATGTGTTTCCGAAAAAATATTAGATAGAGCACCATTATTAAACTTCCAATTCCTTTCACCTGTTGGATCAACTTTTGATATTCTGTATGGATAATTGGATATCATGTAGTGGTTGGCGGTTTGGTAGTCACTTGATCCTACCACTATATATGATACAAAATCAATTGGGCCATTGGATTTTAGAAGCATTTTTTTCTTACTTCACTCCAAGAATATATGGATGGTATCAGACATAAATTATGTTCTATAGCAAACGACTTGGATTTCCATTCAGACGAAGAGCCTATTAAATATTCACTTATATTAGTTTCTTAATTTGCATGGAAGATAGCTCAATGTGACCTCACAATAAAATTATGGTTGATTACTATGATTCTAAAAAGCTTTGATTGGATGAATATTTTGTTAACTGTTAAAATGTTGTAGTCTTGTTTAAGAGAGCATGATGAACTTGCAAATAACAACCCACTTTTAATTGACTCTTATTTTTTTTTTCCAGAACACTATACAGACGGCGCTCATATATACGCGCCTACACTCATCCGGATGAACACACACGCAGACCCTATCCCTATGAGCACCTTCGAGAGACTGAGCCAGCATATCATCTTGAAATTGAATAATGGATGCGCATGGGGAAAAATATTATAATACACTCCCTCAGTAATTTAATATAATACTTTTTTTACACTGCCATATTGTCAAAAAACTTCTATTTTGTTACAGTGGAAGTATATTAAATCTTGCCGTCTGCATGCTACAAAATTTTGAAATTTTCTGCAGAAATGATACATTTAAACTGCAATCTCTATCATTGAAATTCCTGAAATTCCTAAGTTAAAAATACTTCTACCTTTTTTACCTCAGTATACTTCTAGAAAATCATATCATCTAAACTTATAAATGAAAGAGTGTGGCAACGCCGCCATCGTGGTCTAATAAAAATAGTTAGCATTCCTGACCGTCTGATCGTGAGTTTTAGTCGTTTTCGGTCGTCCGATTAGCTCGGAATCTCGCGCCTGGTCGCTTCGATCGCTACCACCGAGCGCTAGCCTATTGGGCCGCTACTCCCATGATAATTTCGGAAGGCTGACATGAAATTGGGCCTAACATGCTTTAGTCCAACCGGGGAAGCCGAGGCGATGGTTTAGTCATGAATTTAGGAGCTCGAATTTCGAAGCTCACAACTTAGCGAAGCATGCTTTATCCCACGGGGTTGGCCGCCATTTTTGGTTAGGGCACCTCGGAGAACTTTCATCCGTCCCTGTAAACATTGTGACGTCTTAATAAAAAGCTTCGTGAGGTTGTCTCAAAAAAATTTGTACCCCTTCTGCTTCTTCAACCTTCATGCCCATGATCTCCAGATCACGGTTCTGTCTGCCGTCACCACTTTTCCGCCGCATCGGATCGCCGCCAGTGTTGGGGAACGTAGCAGAAATTTAAAATTTTCTACGCATCACCAAGATCAATCTATGGAGTAATCTAGCAACGAGGGGAAGGGGAGTGCATCTACATACCCTTGTAGATCGCTAAGCGGAAGCACTGCAAGAACGCGGATGAAGGATTCGTACTCGTAGCAATTCAGATCGCGGTTGATTCCAATCTAAGCGCCGAACCACGGCGCCTCCGCGTTCAACACACGTGCAGCCCGGTGACGTCTCCCACGCCTTGATCTAGCAAGGGGGGAAGGAGAGGTTGGGGAAGACTCCGTCTAGCAGCAGCACGACGGCGTGGTGGTGAAGGAGGAGCGTGGCAATCCTGCAGGGCTTCGCCAAGCACCGCGGGAGAGGAGGAGGACTTGGGAGAGGGGGAGGGTTGTGCCAGAACTTGGGTGCGGCTGCCCTCCCACCCCCCACATATATATAGGGGCAAGGGAGAGGGGGCCGGCCCCTCAGATCCAATCTGAGGAGGGGGCGGCGGCCAGGGGGGTTGCCTTGCCCCCCAATGCAAGGGGGCGCCCCCCTTTAGGGTTCCCCCAAACCCTAGGCGCATGGGCCCTAAGGGGGAAGGCGCCCAGCCCACTAAGGGGCTGGTCCCTCTCCACAAACATCCCATAGGGCCCTTTGGGGCAGGTGGACCCTCCCGGTGGACCCCCGGAACCCCTTCGGTGGTCCCAGTACAATACCGGTAACCCCCGAATTATTCCGATGACTGTATGAGGACTTCCCATATATAAATCTTTACCTCCGGACCATTCCGTAACTCCTCGTGATGTCCGGGATCTCATCCGAGACTCCGAACAACATTCGGTAACCACGTACATCTATTCCCTATAACCGTAGCGTCATCGAACCTTAAGTGTGTAGACCCTACGAGTTCGAGAACCATGCAGACATGACCGAGACGTTCTTCGGTCAATAACCAACAGCGGGATCTGGATACCCATGTTGGCTCCCACATGTTCCACGATGATTTCATCGGATGAACCACGATGTCGAGGATTCAATCAATCCCGTATACAATTCCCTTTGTCTACCGGTATTGTACTTGCCCGAGATTCGATCGTCGGTATCCCGATACCTTGTTCAATCTCGTCACCGGCAAGTCTCTTTACTCGTTCCGTAACACATCATCCCGTGATCAACCCCTTGTTCACATTGTGCACATTATGATGATGTCCCACTTGAGTGGGCCCAGATACCTCTCCGTCACACGGAGTGACAAATCGATCTCGATTCGTACCAACCCAACAGACACTTTCGGAGATACCCGTAGTGCACCTTTATAGCCACCCAGCTTCGTTGTGACGCTTGGTACACCCAAAGCATTCCTACGGTATCCGGAGTTGCACAATCTCATGGTCTAAGGAAATGATACTTGACATTAGAAAAGCTTTAGCATACTAACTACGATCTTTGTGCTAGGCTTAGGATTGGGTCTTGTCCATCACATCATTCTCCTAATGATGTGATCCGTTATCAACGACATCCAATGTCCATGGTCAGGAAACCGTAACCATGTATTGATCAACGAGCTAGTCAACTAGAGGCTTACTAGGGACATGGTGTTGTCTATGTACCCACACATGTATCTGAGTTTCCTATCAATACAATTATAGCATGGATAATAAACGATTATCATGAACAAGGAAATATAATAAAAATAACTAATTTATTATTGCCTCTAGAGCATATTTCCAACAGTCTCCCAGTTGCACTAGAGTCAATAATATAGTTCACATCGCCATGTGATTAATACTCACAGGTCACATCGCCATGTGACCAACATCCAAATAGTTTACTAGTGTCAATAAACTAGTTCACATCATCATGTGATTAGGACTCAATGAGTTCTGGGGTTTGATCATGTTATGCTTGTGACAGAGGTTTTAGTCAATGGGTCTGCAACATTCAGATCCGTATGTACTTCGCAAATCTCTAGGTCATATTGTAAATGCTGCTTCCACGCTCCAGTTGGAGCTATTCCAAATGGTTGCTCCATGATACGTCTCCGTCGTATCTACGTTTCCAAACACTTTTGCCCTTGTTTTGGACTCTAACTTGTATAATTTGAATGGAACTAACCCGGACTGACGCTGTTTTCAGCAGAATTGCCATGGTGTTGTTTTATGTGCAGAAAACAAAAATTCTCGGAATGACCTGAAACTCCACGGAATATCTTAGAATAAATAATAAAAATCCTCGCCAAAGATGAAGACCAGGGGCCCACACCTGTCCACGAGGGTGGGGCGCGCCCCTCCCCAGGTGCGCCCCCTACCTCGTGGGCCCCTGAGGCCCTCCGACGCCAACTCCAACTCCATATATTGGCTTTCGGGAGAAAAAAATCAGAGAGAAAGTTTCATCGCGTTTTACGATCACGGAGCCGCCAAGCCCTAATCTCTCTCGAGGGCTGCTCGAGTCCGTTCGGGGCCGGAGAGGGGATTCGTCGCCGTCGTCATCATTAACCATCCTCCATCACCAATTTCATGATGCTCACTGCCGTGCGTGAGCAATTGCATCGTAGGCTTGCTGGACGGTGATGGGTTGGATGAGATTTATCATGTAATCGAGTTAGTTCTGTTAGGGTTTGATCCCTAGTATCCATTATGTTCTGAGATTGATGTTTCTATGACTTTGCTATGCTTAATGCTTGTCACTAGGGCCCGAGTGCCATGATTTCAGATCTGAACCTATTATGTTTTCATGAATATATGTGTGTTCTTGATCCTATCTTGCAAGTCTATAGTCACCTACTATGTGTTATGATCCGGCAACCCCGAAGTGACAATAATCGGGACCACTCCCGGTGATGACCATAGTTTGAGGACTATATGTATTCACTATGTGCTAATGCTTTGTTTCGGTTCTCTATTAAAAGGAGGCCTTGATATCCCTTAAAAGGAGGCCTTAATATCCCTTAGTTTCCAATAGGAACCCGCTGCCACGGGAGGGTAGGACAAAAGATGTCATGCAAGTTCTTTTCCATAAGCACGTATGACTATTTACAGAATACATGCCTACATTACATTGATGAACTGGAGCTAGTTCTGTGTCACCCTATGTTATGACTGTTACATGACGAACCACGTCCGGCATAA
Source organism: Aegilops longissima (assembly GCA_021605205.1). Classification (NCBI taxonomy): domain Eukaryota; kingdom Viridiplantae; phylum Streptophyta; class Magnoliopsida; order Poales; family Poaceae; genus Aegilops; species Aegilops longissima. The sequence goes on from CM038677.1 coordinate 806,731,584, forward strand.
TTATCCATCACTGATCCGGTGCCTACGAGTTTTCCATATACTGGTTTACGCTTATTTACTTTTCCGTTGCTACTGTTACAATCACTACAAAAATACCAAAAACATTACTTTTGTTGTCTTACTTTTGTTACCGTTACCACCACTATCATATTACTTTGATACTAAACACTTTGCTGCAGATATTAAGTTTCCAGGTGTGGTTGAATTGACAACTCAGCTGCTAATACTTGAGAATACTCTTTGGCTCCCCTTGTGTCAAATCAATAAATTTGGGTTGAATACTCTACCCTCGAAAACTGTTGCGATCCCCTATACTTGTGGGTTATCAAGACCCTTTTCTGGCGCCGTTGCCGGGAGCATAGCTCTATTCTTTGAGTCACTTGGGACTTATAGCTGCTGGACACTATGAAGAACTTGAAAGACGCTAAGACAAAAATTTATCCCTCAACTACGAGGGGAGGTAAGGAACTGCCATCTAGCTCTGCACTTGATTCACCTTCTGTTATGAGTAAACTAGCGACACCTAAACCTGCTTCTGCTATTCGTTCCGATATGTCGCATGTTATTGATGATGCCACTTCTGCTATGCATGATACTTATGATGAAACTACTTCTATGCTTGATACTACTGTGCCCCTTTGGTGAATTTCTAGATGAACAAATTGCTAGGGTTGGAGAAAAAGAAATTATTGAACCTGAACACGATGATGTTAGTAATGATGATAATATGGCTGCTATTCCTGAGGGCTATCTTTTCGATGCTGAACCTACAGCAGCCATTCTTGCTTGCCAGGATAGATATGAACTTAAGAGGTTGCTAGTTAAATGGAGTAAAGAATCTTTTAGAGATAGGATGAGACCCGACCCTGCTTTTGCTACTTCACCTATCTGTGTTCCTGATCAGGATTATTATGATTTTTCTGTTGATCCAGATATAATTACTTTGGTTGAATCTGATCCTTTTTATGGCTATGAATCTGAAACTGTTGTGGCACATCTTACTAAGTTAAATGATATAGCTGCCCTGTTTACTAATAATGAGAGATCACGCTACCTTTATTTACTCAAAATATTTCCGTTCTCATTAAAGGGTGATGCTAAGATATGGTTAGTTCTCTTGATCCTGGTTGTGTGCAAAGTCCCCAGGATATGATTTATTACTTCTCTGCTAAATATTTCCCTGCTCATAAGAAACAAGCTGCTTTGAGGGATATATATAATTTTGTGCAAATTGAAGAAGAGAGTCTCCCACAAGCTTGGGGGAGGCTTCTCAAGTTACTTAATGCTTTGCCTGATCATCCTCTTAAGAAACCTGAAATACTTGATATCTTTTATAATGGACTAACTGATGCTTTCAGAGATTACCTGGATAGTTGTGCTGGTTCTCTTTTCAGGGAAAGAACACCAGATGAAGCTGAAATTTTATTGAATAATATGTTGACAAATGAAAATAATTGGGCACCTCCTGAGCCAACTCCCGAGCCAGCTCCCGAGCCAGCTCTAGAGCCAATTACTGAGCCTATTCCTAAACCAACTCCGAAGAAGAGAGGTGTTCTATTTCTCAGTCCCAAAGATATGCACGAGGCAAAGAAATATATGAAAGAAAAAGGTATTAAAGCTGAAGATGTTAAGAATTTACCTCCTATTGAAGAAATACATGGTCTTAATTTACCGCCTGTTGAAGAAGTATATGATCTCAATTACTTATTTACTGAAGAGCCTCCCGATATCCCGACACAGGTAGTGAAGGTAAACTCTCTCTATAGATATGATAAAGCTGAAGTCCCTCCTACTAAAATTGCTAGTCAGTGCTTGGATGAGTTTTATAACTTTATGTTTAAGCAAGATGACTTTAATGCTTATTTTGGTAGACAATTAAAACAGAATACATTTATGATTAAATGCTTGAGTGATTATATGGCTAATATTAGAGGTGAACTTAAACTTGTTAGCAAACATGCTTCTATGGTTACCACTCAAGTAGAACAAGTACTTAAAGCTCAGAAAGAAGTGCTTGATGAAATGAATAGTAAGAAAAGTGATAATGCTGTTAGAGTGGCTACTAGAACTGGTAGAATGACTCAGGAAACTTTGTATCCTGAAGGCCACCCTAAGAGAATCGAGCAAGATTCTCAGAGAAATAATATTGATATGCCTAGTTCTTCTAAAAGGAAGAAAAAGAAAAATGATAGAATTGTGCAAACTTCTAGTGAACCTATTCCTGAACCACCTGATAATCCAAATGATATCTCTATGTCTGATGCTGAAACACAATATGGTAATGAACATGAACCTAGTGGAAATGTTAATGATAATGTTCATGATGATGCTCAACCTACTAATGATAATGATGTAGAAGTTGAACCTGCTGTTGATCTTGATAACCCACAATCAAAGAATCAACGTTATGATAAAAGAGACTTCGTTGCTAGGAAACATGGTAAAGAAAGAGAACCATGGGTTCAGAAACCCATGCCTTTTCCTCCGAAACCATCCAAGAAAAAGGATGATGAGGATTTTGAGCGCTTTGCTGAAATGATTAGACCCATATTTTTGCGTATGAGATTAACTGATGTGCTCAAAACAAATCCTTATGCTAAGTATATGAAGGATATCATAACAAATAAAAGAAAGATACCGGAAGCTGAAATTTCCACCATGCTTGCTAATTATACTTTTAAGGGTGGAATACCAAAGAAAATTGGAGATCCAGGAGTACCTACTATACCATGCTCCATTAAAAGAAATTATGTTAAAACTGCTTTATGTGATCTTGGAGCCGGTGTTAGTGTTATGCTTCTCTCTTTATATCGTAGACTTGACTTGAATAAGTTGACACCTACTGAAATATCTTTGCAAATGGCTGATAAATCAACTGCTATACATGTCGGTATTTGTGAGGATGTGCCTGTTGTGGTTGCAAACGTTACTATTTTAACGGACTTTGTTATTCTTGATATTCCCGAGGATGATAGTATGTCTATTATTCTTGGAAGACCTTTCCTTAATACTGCAGGGGCTGTTATAGATTGCAACAAAGGCAATGTCACTTTTCATGTTAATGGTAATGAGCATAGGGTACACTTCCCGAGGAAACAACCTCAAGTTTATAGTATCAACTCTATTGGAAAAATTCCATCGATTATATTTGGAGGTTTTGAATTTCCTCTCCCTACTGTTAAGAAGAAATATGATATACTTATTATTGGGGATGTCCATATCCCCGTTGAGGTAACATAGTGTTATTCGAAATTTCTCCGGTTCCATGTTAATCGGCATGAGTTTGTTAACAAGACTTGATCAACCTTGTTAGTGGATTCTTTTTGATGAGCATGAGATGGATGAAACTAGAAGCACAACCTTCTGTACCCTCTTTATATTCTCTGTTATTTAGTAAAAATAAAGTAAAATATTATTTTTCTGTCTGTCTCCCGACTTATCCGTGCAATATAAAAATATCCCGACTTATCCATGCCAATTTAATATGATTTTTTTGGGAATATTTGAGGATTTTTAGTGCAAAAATTACCGCGGGGGGAGCTGCCACCTGGCCACGAGGGTGGAGGGCGCGCCCTACCCCCCTGGGCGCCCCCTGCCTCATGGGCCCATGGTGGCCCTCCTCCACTTATCCCTGCACCCATCTTCTTCCTCTGTCTCACACAAACCTGAAAAACCATCTCAAGCTCGTGTTCCAGCAACTTTTGCTGCGATTTTCGATCTCCTTGCTCAAAGCACCTCTCGCAAAACTGCTTGGGGAGATTGTTCCTTGGTATGTGACTCCTCCATTGGTCCAATTAGTTTTTGTTCTAGTGCTCTATTCATTGCAAATTTGTGCTGCATAGGTGACCATGTTCTTGAGCTTGCATGTCAAATTTATATGGTTCCAAGTAGTTCTAATGCTTGACATATGCTCTAGGCACTTGTATGAATAGTTGCTATCAGTTTTATTGAAGTTGGTTCACTTTTGTTTGAAGTTACTAAAAATTTCAGATTATTTCAGAAATAATGAAGAGACTTTTGAGGGGCTCGTCGAGCCGAAGCTCGAAGGAAAAACAAAAGGAAGAAGAGCAGAAGCCCAAATTTCATTTGCCTCGCATCGCGGAGGTTCGGCCGTGTGAATGGCCCTCCGATGACTTCCTGAGGAGAGCCGGAATTCATGAGGATTTCTATCTATTAATTGAGAACGCCGGCCTCACCGACTTCCTCCGCGACCAACGTCATCAGTATCTCTTACTCACAAATACTTTTGTGCAAAACTTCTACTTTTTCCCTAAGAAATCACCTCCAACAGTAGAGTTCCATTTATATGACATTGTTAAGGAGATGACATTAGCTGAATTTTGCGAGGTTTGCAAAATACGTTTTGAGGGCACCTTAGATGAACCACACCGTAATGAAGTGGAAGCTTTTATTAACACTATCACTGTGGGAGAAACCAGGAAGGTTTCTGATGCAAGAATCACTAGCATACATTTTCCTGTTTTACGTTACTTTGCCTTATTTGCTAGTCGTTGCTTGATTGGACGCGGGAACTGTGGGAACCTTAGTATTCCTGATATTATTATTTTGTTCCATGGTTTATACCGCAATAACTCTGTTAGTATGGGTGGAATTGTTGCTAGACGGTTAAGTCTGAACCGTACTAAGGGCCCCGTCTGTGGAGGCATTTATGCTTCGCGCCTAGCTGAATATTTTGAAATACCTATTAGGCATGAGGAGAAAGAAGAAACAGCGCTGCCCGTGCTTATTTAGATTATAAGAGTATGCTAGCGCATGATTTTCTTGTTAAGAGTCGCAAAGGGAGCTCAAATATAAATTGTACTTTGATAAACATCACCTGAGACTATTACTTTGCCTGCTCCTCTTTGTTTAACTTGTCTACAGGTCCTTACATTGTTCCGTGGGCGGCTGTTCAAGCCTATCGAATCCTCGCCAGCCCGGAACCGGAGCCACAAGATGAGCCTCCACGAATGTCTGTTTATTCTTAGGATCTGAGGCGGTTGCCGGTCGGTGGCGCCAGAGTCCTCTTCATCAAATTATGATACCAACTATTCTTCATCGCATGATCGACCCCAGCTACACCTACGGGTATCGGCCGGGCTATCCTCGGCAATAGACCAACAGGCCAAAAGCCTAAGCTTGGGGAATACGTATTTCTCACCGACATTACATTTATGCTCACACACACTCATTGCTAGATGTCGGTGCTCATACTCTTTCACTGTAATATCCATGCTAGTTTATTTTCCTTTTTTTAGCTTTCTTCTTGTGTGTTTAATAAACCTTAGAAAAACCAAAAAATTAGTAGTAGTTTATTTTTCCTGTGTAGTAGTAATAATTAAAAACAAAACCCAAAAATATTTCCTGTTCTTCTTTTGCTTGTTGGGAGCTTTCCCGTGTAAATAGTTTTTATTCCTTTTCTTTTCTTTGGGGGTCAGTAGGAGAAGACCATAATTAAATTGTTGAAGTGGCTCTTATATGCATCATTGTTGATTTAACCAAGAGCCCACATTGCCTTGTCTTCTCCTATTTATTGAATGCTCGCAGATTCCAGCTTAGTCCAATGCACATGCACTATTATTATTATACACACGTTTGGTCGTGCAAGTGAAAGGCCATAATGATGATATATGATGGACTTATTGGGATGAGAAAAGCTGGTATGAACTCGACTTCTCTTGTTTTTGTAAATATGATGATTCATCGTTCCTGATTCAGCTATTATGAAGTAAACATATTTGCAATGACATTTAGAGATTATAGTTGCTTGTGCCATGCTTGATTAGCTATGAGTTATAATGGTTCACCTTGCGTGCCAACATGCTCTTGAGATGATTATGATTTGGTATGATAGGATGGTATCCTCCTTTAAATGAATTGAGTGACTCGACTTGGCACATGCTCACGCATGTAGTTGAATCAAATCAACATAGCCTTCATGATATTTGTGTTCATGGTGGATTATATCCTACTCATGCTTATATTCGGTGTAAATTAATTTTAATGCATGTTTACGACTGTTGTCGCTCTCTCAGTTGGTCGCTTCCCAGTCTTTTGCTAGCCTTCACCTGTACTAAGCGGGAATACTGCTTGTGCATCCAAACTCCTTAAACCCCAAAGTTGTTCCATATGAGTCCACTATACCTTCCTATATGCGGTATCTACCTGCCGTTCCAAGTAAATTTGTATATGCCAAACTCCAAACCTTCAAATGAAATTTTGTTTTGTATGCTCGAGCAGCTCATGTGCAACTAGGGCTGCCTATATCTTCCATGCTAGGTGGGTTATTCTCAAGAGGAGTGGACTCCGCCCTCATTCACGAGAAAGGGCCGTAACGGGATGCCCAGTCCCATGATCCAAAAAGATCAAAGCAAATCAAAATAATTAAACAAAACTCCCCCTGGGACCCGTTGAATGTTGGAGGCACTCGTTGTTTCAAGCAAGCCATGGATTGATGCTTGTGGAGGAGGGGGAGTATAAACCTTTACCATTCTGTTTGGGAACTGCTTATAATGCATGTAGTATGAAAGATACAGCCATCTCATAGTTGTTGCGTTGACAGTGAAAGTATGCCGCTCAAAATATAATTTATCTCTATTTCAAAATCGAGCTCTGGCACCTCTGCAAATCCCTGCTTCCCTCTGCGAAGGGCCTATCTATTTACTCTTATGTTGAGTCATCACCCTTCTTATTAAAAGCACCCGCTGGAGAGCACACTGTCGTTTGCATTCATTATGATTGGTTTATATTGGGTATGACTTGACTGTATCTCTTTTACCATGAATTACAATGTTTAGTCAGTCCTTGATCTTTAAAGGTGCTCTGCATTTATGTTTGGCGGTCTCAGAAAGGGCTAGCGAGATACCATTTTGTTATATCATGTTATGATTATTTTGAGAAAGTGTTGTCATCCGAGTTTTATTATTATGGCTCGCTAGCTGATTATGCTATTGATATGAGTAATTGTGAGACCTACGTGTTATTGTGAGTATGGTTAGTTCATAATAATTGTTGAAACTTGAATGCTGGCTTTTCATGTTTACAACAACAAGAGCAAACAGAGTTTGTAAAAGTTTTTCTTTTTCTCTTTCAGTTTGTCAACTGAATTGCTTGAGAACAAGCAAGGGTTTAAGCTTGGGGGAGTTGATACGTCTCCGCCGTATCTACTTTTCCAAACACTTTTGCCCTTGTTTTGGACTCTAAATTGTATAATTTGAATGGAACTAACCCGGACTGACGTTGTTTTCAGCAGAATTGCCATGGTGTTGTTTTATGTGCAGAAAACAAAAGTTCTCGGAATGACCTGAAACTCCACGGAATATCTTAGAATAAATAATAAAAAATCCTCGCCAAAGATGAAGACCAGGGGGCCCACACCCTGACCATGAGGGTGGGGCGCGCCCCCCCAGGCGCGCCGCCTACCTCGTGGGCCCCAGTGGCCCTCGGCGCCAACTCCAACTCCATATATTGGCTTTCGGGAGAAAAATCAGAGAAAGTTTCATCGCGTTTCACGATCACGGAGCCGCCAAGCCCTAATCTCTCTCGGGAGGGCTGATCTGGAGTCCGTTCGGGGCTCCGGAGAGGGGGATTCGTCGCCGTCGTCATCATTAACCATCCTCCATCACCAATTTCATGATGCTCACTGCCGTGCGTGAGCAATTGCATCGTAGGCTTGCTGGACGGTGATGGGTTGGATGAGATTTATCATGTAATCGAGTTAGTTCTGTTAGGGTTTGATCCCTAGTATCCATTATGTTCTGAGATTGATGTTGCTATGACTTTGCTATGCTTAATTCTTGTCACTAGGGCCCGAGTGCCATGATTTCAGATCTGAACCTTTTATGTTTTCATGAATATATGTGTGTTCTTGATCCTATCTTGCAAGTCTATAGTCACCTACTATGTGTTATGATCCGGCAACCCCGAAGTGACAATAATCGGGACCACTCCCGGTGATGACCATAGTTTGAGGAGTCCATGTATTCACTATGTGCTAATGCTTTGTTCCGGTTCTCTATTAAAAGGTGGCCTTAATATCCCTTAGTTTCCAATAGGACCCCGCTGCCACGGGAGGGTAGGACAAAAGATGTCATGCAAGTTCTTTTCCATAAGCACGTATGACTATTTACGGAATACATGCCTACATTACATTGATGAACTGGAGCTAGTTCTGTGTCACTCTATGTTATGACTGTTACATGATGAACCACATCCGACATAATTATCCATCACTGATCTGGTGCCTACGAGTTTTCCATATACTGGTTTACGCTTATTTACTTTTCCGTTGCTACTGTTACAATCACTACAAAAATACCAAAAACATTATTTTTGCTGTCTTTACTTTTGTTACCGTTACCACCACTATCATATTACTTTGCTACTAAACACTTTGCTGCAGATATTAAGTTTCCAGGTGTGGTTGAATTGACAACTCAGCTGCTAATACTTGAGAATATTCTTTGGCTCCCCTTGTGTCGAATCAATAAATTTGGGTTGAATACTCTACCCTCGAAAACTGTTGCGATCCCCTATACTTGTGGGTTATCACTCCACTATACGTATCCGGTTTGCTACTCAGAGTCATTCGGATAGGTGTTAAAGCTTGCATCGACATAACCCTTTACGCTGAACTCTTTATCACCTCCATAATCGAGAAACATTTCCTTATTACTCCAAGGACAATTTTGACCGCTGTCCAATGATCCATTCCTGGATCACTCTGTAACCCCTTGCCAGACACGTGGCAAGGCACATATCAGGTGTGGTACAAAGCATGACATACGGTATAGAGCCTATGGCTAAGGCATAGGGGACGACATTCGTCCTTTCTCTTCTGCCGTGGTCGAGCTTTAAGTCTTAACTTCATACCTTACAACTCAGGCGAGAACTCCTTCTTTGACTGATCCATCTTGAACACCTTCAAGATCATGTCAAGGTATGTGCTCATTTGAAAGTACCATTAAGCGTTTTTGATCTATCCTTATAGATCTTGATTCTCAATGTTCAAGAAGCTTAGTCCAGGTTTTCTATTGAAAAACACTTTTCAAATAACCCTATATGCTTTCCAGAAACTCTACATCATTTCTAATCAACAATATGTTAACAACATATACTCATCAGAAATGATATAGTGCTCTCACTCACTCCTTTGGAAATACAAGTTTCTCATAAACTTTGTATAAACGCAAAAATCTTTGATCATCTCATCAAAGTGTATATTCCAACTCCGAGATGCTTACTCCAGTCCTTAGAAGGATTGTTGGAGCTTTGCATACTTGTTAGCATCTTTTAGGATTGAAAAAAACCTTCTGGTTGTATCACATGCAACCTTTCCTCAAGAAATTTTCCGAGGAAACAATGTTTTGACATCCTATCTGCAAGATTTCATAAATAATGCAGTAACTGCTAATAAGATTTCAACAGGCTCTTAGCATCACTACGAGTGAGAAAGTCTCATCATAGTCAACTCCTTGAACTTGTCGGAAACATCTTAGCGACAAGCTGAGCTTTCTTAATGGTGACACATACCATCATTGTCCGTCTTCCCTCTTAGAATCCATCTGTACCCAACATCCTTACGACCATCAAGTAGTTCTTCCAAAGTCTACACTTTGTTTTCATACATGGATCCTCTCTCGGATTTTATGGCCTCGAGCCATTTTTGGAATCTGGGCCCACCATCGCTTCTTCATAGCTCGTAGGTTCATTGTTGTCTAGCAACATGACCTCCAAGACAGGATTACGTACCACTCTGAAGTAGTACGCATCCTTGTCGACCTACGAGGTTTGGTAGTGACTTGATCCGAAGTTTCATGATCACTATCATAAGCTTCCACTTCAATTGGTGTAGGCGCCATAGGAACAACTTCCTGTGCCCTACTACACACTAGTTGAAGTGATGGTTCAATAACCTCATCAAGTCTCCACCATCCTCCCACTCAATTCTTTCGAGAGAAACTCTTCCTTGAGAAAGTACCCGATTCTAGAAATAATCCCTTTTGCTTCCGGAACTGAGACAGGAGGTATACCCAACTGTTTTGGGTGTCCTATGAAGATGCATTTTATCCACTTTGGGTTCGAGCTTATCAGCCTGGAACCTTTTCACATAAGCGTCGCAGCCCCAAACTTTTAAGAAACGACAACTTAGGTTTCTCTAAACCGGTGTCGTCTTAACGGAACTACGTGGTGCCCTATTTAAAGTGAATGTGGTTGTCTCTAATGCCTAACCCATAAAGGATAGTGGTAAATTGATAAGAGACATCATGGTATGCACCATATCCAATAGGGTGTAGTTGTGATGTTCGGACACACCATCAAACTATGGTGTTCCAGGCGGTATTCGTTGTGAAACAATTTCCACAATGTCTTAATTGTGTGCCAAACTCGTAACTCAGATACTCATCTCTTTGATCATATCATAGACATTTTATCCTCTTGTCACGATGATCTTCAACTTCACTCTAAAATTTCTTGAACCTTTCAATAATTCAGACTTGTGTTTCATCGAGTAAATATACTCAGTATCTACTCAAATCATCTAATGAAGTAAGAACATAACGATATCCACTGCATGCCTCAACACTTATTGGACTGCACACATCAAAATGTATTACTTCCAACAAGTTGCTTTCTTGTTCCATTTTACTGAAAACGAGGCTTTCAGTCATCTTGCCCATGTGGTATGATTTGCATGTCTCAAGTGATTCAAAATCAAGTGAGTCCAAACGATCCATCTGCATGGAGTTTCTTAATGCATATACACCAATAGACATGATTCGCATGTCTCAAACTTTTCAAAACGAGTGAGTCCAAAGATCCATCAGCATGGAGCTTCTTCATGCGTTTTATACCAATATGACTCAAATGGCAGTGCCACAAGTATGTGGTATTATCTTATATCTTTTGTCATGAACATGTGTATTACTACGATCGAGATTCAATAAACCATTAATTTTAGGTGCAAGACCATTGAAGGTATTATTCAAATAAATAGAGTAATCATTATTCTCCTTAAATGAATAACCGTATTGCGATAGACATAATCCAATCATGTCTATGCTCAACGCAAACACCAAACAACAATTATTTAGGTTTAACACCAACCTCGATGGTAGAGGGAGCGTGCGATGCTTGATCACATCAAGCTTGGAAACACTTCCAGCACATATCGTCAGCTCACATTTAACTAGTCTCCGTTTATTCCGTAGCTTTTATTTCGAGTTACTAACACTCAGCAACCGAACCGGTATCTAATACCCTGGTGCTACTAGGAGTACTAGTAAAGTACACATTAACATAATGTATATCCAATATACTTCTATCGATCTTGCCAGCCTTCTCATCTACCAAGTATCTAGGGTAGTTCTGCTTCAGTGACCGTTCCCCTTATTTCAGAAGCACTTAGTCTCGGGTTTGGGTTCAACCTTGGGTTTCTTCACTAGAGCAGCAACTGATTTGTCGTTTCACGAAGTATCCCTTCTTGCCCTTGCCCTTCTTGAAACTAATGGTTTTACTAACCATCAACAATTGATGCTCCTACTTGACTTCTACTTTCGCGGTGTCAAACATCGTGAATAGCTCAAGGATCATCATATCTATCCCTGATATGTTATAGCTCATCACGAAGCTCTAGTAGCTTGGTGGAAATGACTTTGGAGAAACATCATTATCTCATCTGGAAGATTAACTCCCACTCGATTCAAGTGATTGTTGTACTCAGACAATCTGAGCACATGCTCAATGATTGAGCTTTTCTCCCTTAGTTTGCAGGCTTAAGAAACTCGTCAGAGGTCTTATACCTCTTGACGTGGGCACGAGCCTGAAATCCCAATTTCATCCCTCGAAACATCTCATATGTTTCGCGATGTTTCGAAATCGTCTTCGGTGCCTCAACTCTAAACCGTTTAACATTACTGAACTATCACATAGTTATCAAAACGTGTATGTTAGATGTTCGCAACATCCAGAGACGACGTTCGAGGTTCAGCACACCGAGCGGTGCAATAAGGACATAAGCCTTCTTCGAAGCAACGAGGACAATCCTCAGTTTACGGACCTAGTCCGCATAATTGCTACTATCAACTTTCAACTGAATTTTCTCTAGGACCATATCTAAACAGTAGAACTAAAGCGCAAGCTTACGACATAATTTGCAAAGACCTTTTGACTATGTTCAGTATAATTAAGTTCATCTTATGAACTCCCACTCAGATAGACATCCCTCTAGTCATCTAAGTGATTACATGATCCGAGTCAACTAGGCCGTGTCCGATCATCACGTGAGACGGACTAGTCATCATCGGTGAACATCTTCATGTTGATCGTATCTACCATCGACTCATGCTCCACCTTCGGTCTCTTGTGTTCCAAGGCCATGTCTGCATACATGCTAGGCTCGTCAAGTCAGCCTCAAGATTTGGCGTGTATAAATCTGGCTTACACCGTTGTATGTGAGCGTTAGAATCTATCACACCGATCATCATGTGGTGCTTGAAACAACGAACTTTCATAGCGGTGCACAGTTAGGGGAACACTTTTCTTGAAATTATTATGAGGGATCATCTTATTTACTACCGTCATTCTAAGCAAATAAGATGCAAAAACATGATAAACATCACATGCAATCAAAAAGTGACATGATATGGCCAATATCATTTTGCTCCTTTTGATCTCCACGGTCGGGGATCCATGATCATCATCGTCACCGGCATGACACCATGATCTCCATCATCGTGTCTCCATGAAGTTGTCTCGCCAACTATTACTTCTACTACTATGGCTAACGGTTTAGCAATAAACTAAAGTAATTACATGGCGTTGTTCATTGACACGCAGGTCATACAATAAATTAAGACAACTCCTATGGCTCCTGCCGGTTGTCATACTCATCGACATGCAAGTCGTGATTCCTATTACAAGAACATGATCAATCTCATACATCACATATCATTCATCACATTCTTTTGGCCATATCACATCACATAGCATACCCTGCAAAAACAAGTTAGACGTCCTCTAATTGTTGTTTGCATGTTTTACGTGGCTGCTATGGGTTTCTAGCAAGAATGTTTCTTACCTACGCAAAAACCACAACATGATATGTCAATTGCTATTTACCCTTCATAAGGACCCTTTTCATCGAATCCGATCCGACTAAAGTGGGAGAGACTGGCACCCGCTAGCCACCTTATGCAACAAGTGCATGTCAGTCGGTGGAACCTGTCTCACGTAAGTGTACGTGTAAGGTCGTGTCGGTGCGGGGACGACACCTATGGGATCACAAGAATCCCTACTACGGTTGCGGGCGTGGGGTCGTGAGAAGAGCAGATCAAACAGATAGCACACGGGCTCTTTTATCCAGGTTCGGGCCACGAGATGCGTAAAACCCTACTCCTGCTTTGGTGGTTAGTTTATCTGCGTTCTTGAGCTAGCTATGGGGCGTGAGGAGCTCCAAAGCGAATCCTCCTCCTGCTGCCTTGGGCCTCCTTTTATAGGGAAAGGGTTGCCACAAAGGCACACAGGAGGTGGAAAGGGTACAGTCATACGAGTTTATCCCTCGCATTACATGACAAGGCACCATAAATGCGTCTTGCTTAGGTGTCCTTGCTTTATCGGGAACGGGGGAGAGCCCAATCTCGTCTGTTGCCGCTCCCTTTCGTGTTGAGACACGCCCTGGCCAGCGGTGCCTGAGGTGCCATGTAGGCAGGCAGGCAGCTGAGGTGGCACAGTGGTGGGTCTGCATGAAGGTTCGATTGCCGCCACGCAGGTGCCCGCCCAACTGGTTGGGTCGACAGCTGCATGGCGGAGGCTTGATTGGCGCGGGCCTGATGGTGGCCCTATGGGTGTCCTTGGCAGGGCCCTTGCCGCAGCCCCGGCAAGGGTCTTGCCGGGGCCCCGACAAGGGTCTTGCCGTGGCGCCTGCTGTCATCCCCGGCAAGGCTCTTGCCGGGGGCCTTGTGGTCCTCCTTGGCTGGGATACCGCCAAGGGTCGTCGTCTTCTATATTGTGTGTCTGATCTTAAATGTCTTCACAAAGATCTGCACGCCACCACGGGGATGTCTACCGAATCCTTGCCCCATGGGGGCAGTGGACTCGAGGGTGATTCGCTCCGTAGGTGTGGGGCGAGCTGCTCCGGCAAGGGTCTTGCCGGGTTTGCTAAACTGCCCCTCGGCAAGGATCTTGTCGGGGGAGTACGATCCGTCCCCTTTGCTCTTTGTGGTCTTTGACTTGGCGTTGTTCTGTTCCTTTGAGCTTTGGCCTTACCTTGGCTCACCTCCCTTGCCTTGCTCAGTGTGGCGGTGTCCGTAGCTCAGACTGCCCGTGCACAGTTATAGGCGTACAAAAAAGCATACCCCTCTTTTTGTACACTAACAGGAGCCCCCGGGCCTGGGCCACACGTAAGCGCAATCGCATCGTTGGGCTAGGCCCAAAAACGGTGCGCGGGCAGGCGGGGTAGTTTTTACCGCGGTAAGTCTTTTCGCGCGCTACGCTTCCCGTGCCTCCCGCGCGTGGCTCGGCGTGGGGAGGCGTGCGTGACGTGGGCGGCATGCGTGGGGCTGAGCTCTGCACGCGTGCGTCCCAACGCAGTTAATGTGAAAGGAGGCGGCCCACGTTTTCCCCCATAAGAAGGAATAACCGCGGGCGCGCTGCTCACTTTCACCTCTTCTCTCGTACCTTTTCCAATCTCAGAGCCGCCGTTTCCTTTCTTCCTTCCCTCATAAGCTTTCGCCGTCGCCCGCCGTCGCTGCTTCGCCACCCTCCTTCCTTGCTCCTCTAGGCTTCTTGGCCGCCATGGCGCCCAAATCTGCCAAGGGCAAGGGGGTGGCTAAGAGCTCTGGGACCGTGGAGCCGCCGGAGAGCACGCTGTCGGGGGACCGGACGAAGTCTGCCTTCTTCATCCCCTCGTCGATTGGTGTTCATGATCTCCTGGCCTCCTTCAAGCCCTTATGGGGAGTGAAGACGGGGGGAGAGAATTCGGGGCACCCGGCGACGCTCATCATTCCTGCTGCCTGCGCTGATCCTGCCTCAAACCGGTATCCCTTTTTCGTCGATTACCTTTCTTGCAGGTTATGCCCCCTTTTTCCGATTTCTTCTGCGACATCATGCACACTTTCGGCTTTCGCCTTTTGGATTTCACTCCGAATGCGGTGGCATGCTTGGCTCTCTTCGCGCATCTTTGCGAAGGCTTTGCCGGAGTGCAGCCCAACACGACACTTTTTCGCCATTATTTCTCCCCTCGAATCCATCCCGGAGGCGCCGTCTCCGGATGTATCGCTTGGATCTCAAGATCCAAGGGGGCGTACCCGGAAGGCGCCATGAAGGAGAAGTGAGATGAATGGCGTGGCCGGTGGTGTTGGATCGAGGATGAAGACCCGCCGGAATTCTGCAAGGTCCGTCGAATGCCGCCGGTCCGCGGCAGCGACTGGGGTGATGTCGATGCTGCCGACGGGAGGCTCACCATTGCCACCACCAGGATCCTCCGGCTGACCCAGGCGGGGCTCACCCTGGAGATGATCGGGGCGGACTTCATTCGCCGCCGGATCGCCCCATTGCATAACAAGGGGATGCCAGCCTGGCTTTTCACGAACCCGGCTGACATTATGCGGCTCCGCCCTGGCCTCGACCACAACTTCACGATGATGGGGCATGCCCACTTCTGCCAGCGGCTTTTCCAGCTTGACGTGGATCGCGACGGCAAGATTGAACGGACCGGCAAGGCCGCGAGGGCTGCCGCAAAGGTCGGCAAGGCCCTCAAGGGGTCGTTCTTCAAGTTGCCAGCGGGGATTGGTCCCATTGTGCAATAACTCACGCCGGTCCGAGATCATTGCTATGATGCTGGACTGCAACGCGCACGGCCCTGTCCCGAGCTGGCGGGAGCCAACGGAAGCAGATGTGCAGCAGTTCTTCGACTCCTTGGTCGAAGTGTACGTCAATGCTGACATCGAGCGGTGGCTTGTCATGGACACCACCCAGGCGGAGCTGGACTACATCGCCACTAGGGCGAGGGAGGCACAGCTTGCCATGGAGGCCGGCAGCGCCGGGGGTGTGGAGGACAAAGCCGCGACGGCTGCGGAGGATGAGCAGTTCACCTTGTGGGCGGCGGCCACCGGGGAGGTCAGCAGCGCCGATGCTGGAGCTCCGCTTGTTGAGGACGCGGCCGACGAGTCGTCGTCGGAGGGGGAGGACGTGGCGGCGGGCTCGACGCCAATCAGGGGAAGAGGGCGAGTCCTGCGGCGGGCTGGCTCCGGCGAGCCGGTCCGGCCCGGCAGGGCTATGCGGCCTCAATTAACCCTGGGGGGGGCGGTCCGGGCGCCACACGAGGGCCACGGCGGCGAAGGGGCTGACGAGGGCCGCTGAGAAGAAGAAGGCGACGGCCCCTTCCTCATCCAGGCGCACACAAACCCCGTCGTCCTCTTCGCCTCCTCCGGCAGGCGTCGATTCGGATGATGATGTGGAGCTCCCTTTTGATCTCGGGTCTCTCAGCCCGGAGAGGAAGAGGAAGCTGGTGGAAGAGGAGGAGACGGACGACGAGTAAGTACTCCATTCCTCATTGTTATTTCCACTTCCCCGAATCGGGTCGCTTGTCTTGATCCATTTTTGCTTTTGCAGGGAGACGGAGACGTTGGCCCAGAAGGCGAAGAGGGCGAGGATCTTGGCAAGCGATCAGCCCCCGGCTGGGGCTTCAGAGACACCACTGGTGGTGCTGAGCAGCCCGGACAGTAGCCCCCGGCGCAGCCCCCCACGTAAGTTCGTCACCCTCTTCATACTCGACATGTGGTGGGCGCTCGATGCCACGATGCTGACCTTGCCGGGTTTTGTAGGGGGGGAGCGGCAGCAGGAGGAGCCACAGAGGGCTGCTCCTAACACACCACCCCCATCGACTACGCCGCCGCGGGGGGCGTCCCCGGCAAGGGCACCAGGCACGGAGCCTACACCCATGGAGGAGGAGGGGAACTTGGGCGCTGGTGAGTCTGCCGCGGCGCCAAATGCTAGCGGAGAGGGGACTTCTGCTTCACAGCCTGGTACTGGTGAGTCGCCTGTCCTTCGTCTCTGTCTTTCCCTTATTCCTTTCTTGGCTTCATCGCCCCCATTACTGCCTAGGCCCTCCTTCAACAGACATGGAGGACGTGGACACTGTTGTGGGAGACATTGCTGAGGAGGCCACGGCGGAGGCCAGCAGGATTGTTGCCGAGGAGGCCACCAAGGATGCTGACGAGGCTTCCGCTGACGAAGCCG
Organism: Aegilops longissima; assembly: GCA_021605205.1. NCBI lineage: Eukaryota > Viridiplantae > Streptophyta > Magnoliopsida > Poales > Poaceae > Aegilops > Aegilops longissima. The sequence goes on from CM038677.1 coordinate 806,748,822, forward strand.
CCAAGGGTGCTGCCGAGGACGCCGCTGCGGAGGCCGCCAAGGCGTCCGGCGAAGCTTCTGCCGAGGGCGCCAGCAGTGGGCCTGCCGGGCGAGGCCGCAAGGCCTCCGCCGAGGAAGAGGCGGCGGTGACCAGCCTCCTCTTCCTCAACCTCGGGCCCTGGCAGATATCTGAAGGTGGGCGACGATCTTTTCGTCCATCTCCCGGGGACGTCAAGCTGAGCGCCTGCCGAAGGGGAAGCCTTGGACGGCGAGGTGCTTGCCGCCACCGGGCTTGAGGTGGCTGACGAGCCGGGCGTTGGTGGCAACGGTTCTCCAGAAGAGCAGCTTTTCCACGCCATGGCGGCCGACTTCCGGAAGCTCCAAGTGCTCTACCGTGCCCGCCTGGACAAGATCAAGGCCAGGATGGCAGCGGTGGACAACGCGGAGGTGGATTTCAAGGCGCGCGTCGCTAAGACGTAGACCTGATTCCACCAGACTCGCGAGGAGCAGAGGGCCTTTCAGGAGGAGTTGGCCAAGCGCGACGTGGAGCTCACCATGAGAATGGCCGACATCGAGAAGGCTCAGGAAGAGGCGGCAAACTTGGCCGCCGCGGCCGAAGCCGCCCGGAACCAGCATCAAGCTGCCTTGGATTCCCAGGAAGAGGACCTCTCCGCGCGCGAAGCGAAGCTTAACGCAACGCTCCGCGGCAAGGATGAGGAGCTCGAGGCCCTTGTCGCTGACGGACCCGAGCTGGAGCAGAGGCACAAGGAGGCACTCGATGCCTAGGCTCTGGCCCATGCCGGCAAGGCGAAGGAGCTGGAAGCGGAGCAGGACGAGCTGAAGGAGCAGGCCCTCAAGCTGTCCGGCAAGAAGAGCACGCTCAACCGCGCCTTGACAGAGGCGCAAGGAGCAGTCATCAACAGGACTGGGGAGCTCTCCGGCGCACAAAACTCCATCAGAGACCTCAAGCTGAACCTGGAGGGTCTCGAGAAGATGCTGTCGGAGAGCAGGGCTCGGGAGGAGACCTTGACCAAGAGCCTCGAGGAGGAGAAGCAGCTGCGGGCAAACGAGGCCGCCTCCCACCAGGAATATGTGGTGGGTGAGAACAAGTGTGTCAGCCATCTGGAGGTCATCGCCGGCAGGGTCACCTCGCAATTGGCCACCATGGGGTTGCCAAACGTGAGGTACGCCCCCGAGCGCAGCGGGACCGTCAACGCCAAGCTGACCCAGTTCTTTGAAGGCGTCCTCGGAGCCTTGGCCTATCTCCACTCCAACAGGACGGCCACGCCGGGCGATGAGGCCCGGCGACTTTGCCGGAGGGTTGTGACCAAGGTCCTCACCAAGGTGGCGCCTTTGAATCCCAACCTTGACTTGGGCCTCGATGAAGAGCTTGCGGATGGTGTTGACCTCACGGTGCTCAAGGAGCGCATCAAACCCATCACCAACGGCATCGACGAAATCAAGAGGGTGGAAAGCCAGCGCCGGGATTGAGCATCTCGTTCTTCTTCGCCGCTGCAGGTTCCCGACCAAGACAAATTTTATCTTTAATTAGAACCGCAGCTATGACGTGATGTAATATAACTTGGAAGTACTCTTAATTTTCTTGCACGTTATTTTCCCGTTCAATTCCTCTTTGTATGTGTGCCCCTCGTCGATCGGGTAGGCTTGCCGGCGCGAAAGCCCCTAGCGGCGTTTTGGGGATGGATCCCCAGGGCCTGCTGGGTACGCGTGCTGCCGGACGAGCCACCTTTCCGTTCCTAACGCGGCTGCCCAAACTGTCGAGCTTGACTCGAGTCAGAATCGAGGGCGTTGCCGATTGCGGAAGGTTACTCTGCCATTCTCGACGCAGCCGCTTGAGTTGTTGAGCGGACTCGAAACAGGGCAAGGGCGTTGCCGATCGTGGGAGAGCCCCGTGGCGTATGGGTTTATCATACAAAGGCGTGACATCTCCGGGGGGGGGGGGGGATAACCTTAAATAAGAAGGGTAGCACAAATAAGGAGTCAGTGCGACTTAGCTTCTGTTGGCGATCGCTCGAGCATCGATCTTCTGGCCTCCTTTCTTCTTCCAGGATCACGAAGATGGAGGAGTGCCGGGCTAATTTCTAGAGCTGATTCTCACAACTGCGCCCCCTACCTGGCGCGCCAAAGATGTCGGTGCGTGGACGACACCTATGGGATCACAAGAATCCCTACTACGGTTGCGGGGCGCGGGGTCGTGAGAAGAGCAGATCAAACAGATAGCACACTGGTTCTTTTATCCAGGTTTGGGCCGCGAGATGCGTAAAACCCTACTCCTGCTTTGGTGGTTAGTTTATCTGCGTTCTTGAGCTAGCTATGGGGCGTGAGGAGCTCCAAAAAGCCGAATCCTCCTCGTGCTCGCCTTGGGCCTCCTTTTATAGGGAAAGGGGTTGCCACAGTGGCACACAGGAGGTGGAAAGGGTACAGTCATACGAGTTTATCCCTCGCATTACATGACAAGGCTCCATAAATGCGTCTTGCTTAGGTGTCCTTGCTTTATCGGGGCCGGGGGAGAGCCCAGTCTCGTCCATCGCCGCTCCCTTTCGTGTTGACACGCGCCCTGGCCAGCGGTGCCTGAGGTGCCATGTAGGCAGGCAGGCAGCTGAGGTGGCACAGTGGTGGGTCTCCACGAAGGTTCGATTGCCACCACGCAGGTACCCGCCCAACTGGTTGGGTCGACAACTGCATGGCGGAGGCTTGATTGGCGCGGGCCTGATGGTGGCCCTATGGGTGTCGTTGGCAGGACCCTTGCCGCAGCCCGGCAAGGGTCTTGCCGGCGCCCCGGCAACGGTCTTGCCGTGGCGCCTGCTGTCATCCCCGGCAAGGCTCTTGCCGGGGGCCTTGTGGTCCTCCTTGGCTGGGATCCCGCCAAGGGTCGTCGTCTTCTATATTGTGTGTCTGATCTTAAATGTCTTCACAAAGATCTGCACGCCACCACGGGGATGTCTCCCGAATCCTTGCCCCATGGGGGCAGTGGACTCGAGGGTGATTCGCTCCGTAGGTGTGGGGCGAGCTGCTCCGGCAAGGGTCTTGCCGGGTTTGCTAAAACTGCCCCCCGGCAAGGATCTTGCCGGGGGAGTCCGCTCCGTCCCCTTTGCTCTTTGTGGTCTTGGTCTTGGCGTTGTTCTGTTCCTCTTGAGCTTTGGCCTTACCTTGGCTCACCTCCCTTGCCTTGCTCAGTCTGGCGGTGTCCGTGGCTCAGACTGCCCGTGCACAGTTATAGAGGTACAAAAAAGCATACCCCTCTTTTTGTACACCAACAGGTCGGTCCGGGCAGCTTCATCCCACGATGCCGCCGAATCAAGATAAGACTAGTAATGGCAAGTAAATTGACAATATCGACGCCCACAACTGCTTTGTGTTCTACTCGTGCATAGAAACTACGCATAGACCTAGCTCTGATACCACTATTGGGGAACGTAGCAGAAATTTAAAATTTTCTACGCATCACCAAAATCAATCTATGGAATAATCTAGCAACGATGGGAAGGGGAGTGCATCTACATACCCTTGTAGATCGCTAAGCGGAAGCGTTGCAAGAACACGGATGAAGAAGTCGTACTCGTAGCGATTCAGATCGCGGTTGATTCCGATCTAAGCGCCGAACCACGGCGCCTCCATGTTCAACACACGTGCAGCCCGGTGACGTCTCCCGCGCCCTGATCCAGCAAGGGGAGAAGGAGAGGTTGGGGAAGACTCCGTCCAGCAGCAGCACGACGGCGTGGTGGTGAAGGAGGAGCATGGCAATCCTGCAGGGCTTCGCCAAGCACCGCGGGAGAGGAGGAGGACTTGGGAGAGGGGGAGGGTTGTGCCAGAACTTGGGTGCGGCTGCCCTCCCACCCCCCACATATATAGGGGCAAGGAGAGGGGCGGCCCCTCGGATCAATCTGAGGAGGGGTGGCGAGGGGTTGCCTTGCCCCCAAGGCAGGGGCCCCCCTTTAGGGTTCCCCCAAACCCTAGGCGCATGGGCCCTAAGGGGGGAGGCGCCCAGCCCACTAAGGGGCTGGTCCCTCTCCACAAACAGCCCATAGGGCCCTCCGGGGTAGGTGGACCCTCCCGGTGGACCCCCGAAACCCCTTCGGTGGTCCCGGTACAATACCGGTAACCCCCGAATTATTCCGATGACCGTATGATGACTTCCCATATATAAATATTTACCTCCGGACCATTCCGGAACTCCTCGTGACGTCCAGGATCTCATCCTGGACTCCGAACAACATTAGGTAACCACGTACATCTATTCCCTATAACCCTAGCGTCATCGAACCTTAAGTGTGTAGACCCTACGGGTTCGGGAACCAATGCAGACATGACCAACAGCGGGATCTGGATACCCATGTTGGCTCCCACATGTTCCACGATGATCTCATCGGATGAACCACGGTGTCGAGGATTCAATCAATCCCGTATACAATTCCCTTTGTCTACCGGTATTGTACTTGCCCGAGATTCGATCGTCGGTATCCCGATACCTTGTTCAATCTCGTTACCGGCAAGTCTCTTTACTCGTTCCGTAACACATCATCCCGTGGTCAACCCCTTGGTCACATTGTGCACATTATGACGATGTCCTACCGAGTGGGCCCAGAGATACCTCTCCGTCACACGGAGTGACAAATCCAGTCTCGATTTGTGCCAACCCAATGACACTTCGGAGATACCCGTGAGTGCACCTTTATAGCCACCCGATTCGTTGTGACGTTTGGTACACCCAAAGCATTCCTACGGTATCCGGAGTTGCACAATCTCATGGTCTAAGGAAATGATACTTGACATTAGAAAAGCTTTAGCATACTGAACTACACGACCTTTGTGCTAGGCTTAGGATTGGGTCTTGTCCATCACATCATTCTCCTAATGATGTGATCCCGTTATCAACGACATCCAATGTCCATGGTCAGGAAACCGTAACCATGTATTGATCAACGAGCTAGTCAACTAGAGGCTTACTAGGGACATGGTGTTGTCTATGTACCCACACATGTATCTGAGTTTCCTAACAATACAATTATAGCATGGATAATAAACGATTATCATGAACAAGTAAATATAATAATAACAACTAATTTATTATTGCCTCTAGAGCATATTTCCAACAGCCAGACCTTGCAATACCCTCTTGTCCTAGGAGATAAATCTCCTCCTTTTCCTCACCCCCTTTCTTGTGGGTAGAGACGCCGCCTCGTCCTTCCCTGCCCGGTCCCTGTCCAACCATGTCTGCGTCACCTCCTATCCGCCCAGCTGGTCGTCCTCTTCTTCTCTCCTCCTTCTGTTCGGGTTGCCTGATGTGGTACAATTGCTTATGATGAATAATGAACCAAACTCCACCCCATGATCTCCTATAGAGAAACACAGTAGACTGAGGTACTGCTATGCTGCATGATCTTCCTTCTCCCAAATGGATCTCCTGTTGTGTCATCTCACAATGGTTGTTCTGCAGGTATTGACTTCAGTTTCTATATTTTAGATACCACAACAGGGTAAATTTTCACCATGGAGATGACAAAGCATGGTTTATCTCGGTTGTGCAATATTCTTCAGTGTATAATTGTTCAGGTATTGACTTCAGTTTCTATAATTTATAGATATCACAACAGAGTAAAGTTTAAGCATGGATATGACTAAGCATGGTTTCTCTCTGTTGTGCACTATATTCTTCAGCACATAATATTGTACCTGACAAGCAGAATTGAGGGGACTAGAATGCTAGAAGAACCTTTTCTACACCGGCTAACACATCAGCAAGGATCCACTCTCTCTGTATTACATATCCATTGGCCCGGCAACATAAAATCGTGCAGGGTAGGTTATATCGATGAATACTATTAAAAACACTTCTTCATACATTATGAACAATGTGATTTATTTCTGGTTGCATAGCATCTCTTTGTGGTCTAAACTCTGGTATATGCTTGCAACAATCGACTAGAAGGAAAACTTACAGAAGTTGCCAGCATTTCCGTAAACTGCAATTTTTATCATTACTACCACCAATGTTTTTCAGACGTATGTTTTAATTATTGTTCTCGTTCTCCCATTTACAATGCAAAGAAGTTACATATTTCTATCTTCCACAAGTAAATCATTCACCGAGTATTATATATTGCCTTTTGGCTTTAGAAAAAGTAAAGCATAATAATCCTTTCCTCTACAAGAAGAGCATCAAGTTTTTTATGAGGTCTATGGCTCTTCCTACATGAAACCTTTCTTGAAAAAGTGTAGCATAAATTGTTTATCTAGACCCATATGATTTATTATTGGAACAAATACCGTAAGAATATTAGCCTATGGTAATGTTGTTGTAGATTCCAGTGTTTGCATTTGCCACCTTGATTTTCTTTTCATGCGGTTTTAATAAGACCATCACAGGGGTGTCAGGAAGGCCCAACATCCAGCAAGATATGGTGCTGCATACTGAATGTGGAGTTGGACCAGCAAATCAGTTAAGAGTGCTACAGTAAGCATGGTTGTTCATATTTTTTTTTCCTGTTATAGTGACCAATTGCCATACATGTGTTATTTCAGTTTATTTTTATCATTTCCATCGATCATGTTGTCTCCATGTATTCACAAAAAAATTCTCTCTCTCTATGAAGAAAATTCCAAAAATACACGGGTGCAGCAACGCGCGCCATCAGTGATCTAGTGAATTAATTAAAACAGAGCAAAAGGAAGGCTCGTTACTTCTTCTTCTCACTTGACCCATCACACAGATGGCTACCTTCGGGATTTTTTATTTAACTAGATGATACCCCGCGCGTTTCTGCGGGAGCTTAGGCATATTCACATGATAATACATAATCAAATAACTTTGTTTGCATAGTACTCATATGACTTAAGATGGAAAAATGTTATGGACATAGTACTTGGAGGATAATTATAAAGATTGAAAACGTGAATTATGCGATTAGGATATGACATAAGTAATCTCATATGACTTACAAAAATATTAATTTATGTAAAGACACTAAGAACAGCGATTCCAAAATGGGTACGCTATGAATGGAAATGTACAAAATTTTCATGTTGAGATACTATGTGTACTTCAGATCCGCAAAGGATAAATGGTGCAGACATCAATAGGTAAATCAATCTTCATCTATGCATACTTCCGATCTGCAAAGAATGAAAATTAAACACGAATATTAGCCATTGTAGTAGCTTTCTATGCTTGATAGTGAGTGATGGAGCGCTATTATCGACAATAAGAATAGAATGAATCATGCCGAAGCAAAAGAGTATCAATTCATTTTCTCTTTCCCCCAAAAGCGAGTTATAATTTATTTTGTCTCAAAAGTCTAGGCTGAAAAGAGCATGATAACTTATACATGATAAGCACCGTGATCCAAATTATCAAGTTGCAGCCAGAACTTGTTTGCAACAGATAAATTAAACTAAAAAATTATAACATTAGGCAAACAATAAAAAGAATGATAATTTGTATGGCTTAGGATCTCAAACATGATGAATCTTTTTAGACCTCGAACAATAGGCCTATTATGAATTTCTATTTCAGAAAATGAAAATTGGGCACAAATAACATGGAGTCAGGCAGTCAAATACTACACAAAATTTACAGATTTCTCCTGATTTGGGCTGTGGCGCTTAATTCCCATATATCCTGATCATCGTCCTTATGATCCTTCATTTGAATACCAACTGAAGCTTACCCCTACATTATAGTAGGATAACATGATGCTAACTGAGTCGCAAGAAGCCATTTCTATCTATGTGGGACAGCAAATGTATTGACTTAAAATAGTATCATGTCTGGATTCATAACATGGATACTTGAGCAGAAGAGGGCAGGTAGATCAATGACCCAGCAAGGCTTAGTGAACGGAGATGAGCGGCAAATGGAAAAATATATAAAATAAAAGGGTTGAAACTTAAACAGAGTATATACCCAACATGTACTGCTGCTGATGACATGTTCAAATATATCTACCTTGCTCGAGAAAGCAGCAAAAAAGTTTATGTTCGTACATTTGCTTGCACTTCGTTTCAACATTTGAAGAACAGAATCACTTTCTACATCTTCTGTGTACTGCAAGGCACAACGTACAGAGGATCAAATACTAGAAAATGTAAAGTTTGTCATAAGGATTTATATTAAACCTTCTTTACTCCTCTAGAGACAAACTTCTCATGAATGTAGGCCTGAACTTCCTGAATCTTTCCATATACCTGAATATTGCATTTCATACTTTAATCTTCTGAGTTCTCATATCACCAATGAAAACAGATCGACACCTTTGAGGCTCCCTACATGCCGTCGGCAAGTGACGGTGTCCTGGATTTGTGTGTGTGTGTGTGTGTGGGGGGGGGGGGGGGGGAGGGGGGGTGCGCATCACGTCGGCCCATCTCGCATGGGCCGGCCCAAGGACCCACTAGAGGTCGAATGGGTCTTGGCCAGGCTGATACCCTCACCATCATCCAAATAAAGATCTCCCGAAGACTTGGCGTACACTTCACGTTGTATATGAAGGATCGGTGTGCTCATGCCTATATCGCAACCATTCATTTGTAAACCCTAGATATCCATGGTGCCTATGTAAGCTGTGGGGTTTTGTCTGTAGAGATATGGAGGTATACGCATACGCTATTTAGAGCTTAGAACATCTTCATACGTTCTCTAGGTAGATCATATTGTATTCTGTACCTCATTACAATCAATATATAAGAAGCAGGGCGTAGGGCTTTACCTCATCAAGAGGGGTCGAACCTGGGTAAAACATCGTGTCTGTACTCTTCCTATTACCATCTAGCTCTGATCACCAACCTTGGGACCCCTTACCCAAGATCTGCGGGTTTTAGCACCGACACCGAGTGCCCCGGGCTGCAGGGCACGAATGTCTTGGTTGCCAACTCGCTCGTTGACATGTACGCCAGGTGCCTGGACTGCACTCCTGCAGGAAGATGTTTGATCTTATCCTATGCAGTGCAGGAACGTGGTGTCCTGGATGGGACACCATGCTCTAGGGAATCGCGTGCGCCGGTGAGGCGCTAGATCGATTGTCGCCTCTTTGCTTAAAGGGTGGCTACGACGATGTGCTCTTCGAAGAGACTATGATGGTGATGCTGCAACTGTGCAAGAGGCTCGGGGGCGACCAGGCCACGTGGTGTCCATGTCGTGCCCGTTAGGAGGCTTCTTCATTGAACACATCAAAACACGCCGAACATGCGCACACAAAACTTTAAAGCCAAAGGCCTTTGTCATGCCATTTGTTTTTCTTATCTTTATATATACTTTTCACCACGTTGTTACAAAACTCACGCAGATGCTAACCCACTCAATGCTTCCTAGACCTACACGGACTCCACAACCTATCCTACTAGCCAGAGCACGGCCACCTATTACTCTTAGTTCAGTGGCAACCCGCGGGCTGGCCACACCCACACTAGCGTCAGCGTGTTTAATTACATTGCCATCCCAAGGACTAGAATGGGTTGGGCGGCGGATCAATCCCCATCTCGCCCTCGAGCATCTTCACCACCGTGCTCATCCACGGCCTCGCCGGTGACCGCTGCTGCACGCACCAGAATGCCACCATCCATGCACATCCTCTCCGCCAGCTCTCTGCACTGCGGGTCATCGCGGATCGTTGGCACCACGAGCTCCATCAGCTCGCTGGCCTCGTACCTGGTCCACGCGACCATGGGAAACCACTGCTGGCTGCTATCCGAATCCAACGCGGCATCGGCGTTGCCGTGGAAGCTGCTACCATGCTCGACGATCTTGAGAAGGAGCATGCCGAAGCTGTAGACATCACATTTCTCGGTGATGCGTCGCTCACGGATCCGCATCTCCGGTGCGGCGTACCCTCGGGTGCCGCGCCAGCCGGACAGGGAGATGTGCGTGTCTGCGCGGTTGACGGGGCATGCCAGCCCGAAGTCGGCCACCTTGGGCGTGAGGCTGCCGTCGAGGAGGACGTTGCCGGGCTTGATGTCGTAGTGCACGATCTTGTGCTGGCACTCCTCGTGGAGGTACCTGAGGCCCTTGGCGACGCCCGTGGCAACCGCGGCCACCGTGGGCATGCTCACACCGCCGCCGTTTCGGCGGGCAGTCAGGTAGTTGTCGAGATCGCCGTTCTCCATGAACTCATAGACGAGCGCACACGTGTCACCCAAGACATAGCAGTAGCCGTAGAGCCTGATGAGGTTGATGTGGTGCGTCCTGCCGATTGTGCGCATCTCGGCCATGAACTGCTCCTCGGACTTGCTCGCGTGGAGCCCCCGGTGGAGCACCTTGACGGCGACGGCGAGGCCGTTGGGGAGCGTGCCCCTGTAGACGGTGCCGAAGCCGCCGGCACCGAGCCGGGTGGCGTAGCTGCGCGTGAACCCGGCGAGCTGCTCTGGCGTGAACCGGAGGGGCTTCTCCTTGGTCATGTCTGTTAGAATTATTGTATAGGGATAGAAGAGGTGTTTAACTTGTATTTGATTCTATCTCTTCTTCTCTCTTTATCTCCTGTAACGACCCTCTCCTGGTCGATCTCTCTCTAACCGATCTCCCTCTCCCTCGATCGGTTCTTTCTGTAAACTTATGTGCCAAGGCATTGCCTCAATATATACACGCGGCCCGAGACAAAGGGTTCTACGCTTCCCAAACTATCTTACATGGTAACAGAGCCTCTTCCTCATCAGATCAAGAGAGATCGCATCTAGCTACCGCCCGCGACCGAGCCATGTCCACCACCTCCGCCTCCATGTCACCTAGCACCATGGGCGCGATCACCACCACCTCCTCCGCCTCCACCTTTGCGTCATCCTCCACAGCGACCAATACCTTTCTCGGATCGCCACCACAGGAGAAGCTGACGAGGGGAAACTTCCTCCTCTGGAAAGCCATCGTGCTTCCTCAGATCAAGGGTGCTCAGATGGAGCACCACCTTGATCCCACGAGCCCGCCACCGCCGCCTACCCTCACCATCACCACGGAGGGCAAGGAAGAGCACGTCGCCAACTTCGCCCGCACTCTCTGGTATGCGCAACAACAACAACTCCAAGGGTTCTTGATGGGTTCTCTTTCCCGCGAGATCTTGTCCCAGGTGGCCACGCTCCAGACGCCGGCCGAAGTCTGGCGCGCCATCAACACCATGTTCATCGCCCAGAGCCAGGCGCAGGCGATCAACACCCGCATCGAGCTCACCAACCTAAAAAAAGGTAACTTGACCATGGCAGAGTACCTCGGCAAGATCAAAACCCTCACCGATGAAGTCGCCTGCACCGCCTCGGCCCTCTCCGATCCAGAGATCGTCTCCAAGATCCTTTCCGGCCTCGACATGGAGTACAATCCAGTCGTCTCTGCGCTGGCAGCCCGAGTGGAACCCATCACGGTTCCCGAGCTGCACAGCCAGCTGCTCAGCTTCGACGCCCGCCTCACCCTCCTCCACGGCAGCGATCTTCGGCAATCCTCTGCATACTCCACTTCCAGGGGACGTGGACGTGGCCGTGGTCACCAGGGCACCAACCGTGGTGACGGACGCGGCCGCAGTGCTTCCTCGGGCGACGGTGCCCGCTCTGGTGGCGGCTACGGCAACAACTACGACGGCAGCTACGGCCACAACCACGGGGGTGGCGGCTTCAACTCCAACAATGGCCGCCCCAACCCTCCCTCGCGGCCTCGCCCTCGGTGTCAGCTCTGCAAGAAAGCTGGCCATGAGGTCATCGATTGCTGGCATCGGTACGATGATAATTTTGTCCCTGACTCCAAACTCGTTGCAGCAGCCATGCGCGAGCAAGGCGGGGAGGGTGTCTGGTACGTTGACTCCGGGGCTACCGATCATGTCACAAACGAGTTAGAGCAACTTGCTCTACGGGAGACGTACCATGGCAACGATCAGATCCACACGGCTAGCGGTAAAGGTATGGAAATTTGTCACATTGGTCAAGTTTCACTTAATTCCCCTAGTCTGCAATGTGATCTTGTTCTTAAAGATGTCCTTCATGTCCCCCAAGCTGATAAAAATCTTGCCTCCATGTCTCGTTTAGCCACCGATAATGATGTTTTCTTTGAAACTCACCCTCGCTATTTTTTCATTAAGGATCGGGCAACGAGGGCACCTCTCTATCACGGTAGATGCGTCGGCGGCCTCTACCCCATCTCCTCCGGAGCATTTAGCAACAAGCATCGTCGCGTCTATTCCGTCGTCAAGCCCTCGTTCGAACGGTGGCATCAAAGATTAGGACATCCCTCTTCAGTCATAGTTAGGCAAGTAGTCAATAAAGACAAACTTTCTTTGTCACATAGTTCAAACAATGAGTCTGTTTGTGAAGCATGTCAATGTGCCAAGAGCCATCAGCTTCCCTATCCTAAGTCTACTACTGTGTCTCATGCCCCATTACAATTAATCTTCAGTGATGTATGGGGTCATGCTCGAGATTCTTTCGGTCGAAAAAAATATTATGTTAGCTTCATTGATGATTACAGCAAGTTCACATGGATTTATTTGCTTAAACATAAATCTGAAGTTTTTTCCATCTTCCAAGAGTTTCAGAAGCTAGTTGAGCGCCACTTCGATAGAAAAATTATTTCAGTCCAAAGTGTATGAAAAACTCAACTCCTTCTTCCGTAGCATTGGGATCACCCATTATGTGTCTTGCCCGCATGCTCATCAGCAAAACGGGTCTGCTGAACGCAAACATCGTCATATCGTCGAAGTCGGTCTCTCTCTCTTAGCTCATGCATCCATGCCCCTCAAGTATTGGGATGAGGCCTTCATCACAGCTACATATCTCATAAATCGTCTTCCCAGTAAGGTCATTGGCAATTCTACTCCTTTAGAACGGTTGTATAACCAGAAGCCAGATTACAATTATCTCAAAAAATTTGGGTGTGCTTGTTACCCCAATTTACGTCCATACAAACGTCACAAACTTGAACTTCGTTCCACACAATGTGTTTTTCTTGGGTACAGTAATCTTCATAAGGGTTACAAGTGTCTCGAACCATCCACCGGACGCATCTATATCTCTCGAGATGTTATTTTTGATGAGACACTATTTCCTTTCTCCAAGCTTCATCCCAATGCGGGTGCCTTGCTTCGTGCAGAAATTGCACTTCTCTCCGACTCTCCTACACGTCCTGATCACGGGGGTGAATTAACTGATCATGACCATGTGCAAAAATCCAAAGAAGACTGTGTTTCTAACACATCTTGTGCAGATTCTACTTATCATTTTATGTGCACACAGGACAAACCAGGAACGGAATCTGATGCTGATCCTGCTGCCAGCGCGAGATCCGAGCCGGATTTGCGGCAGACTGCGGGCGCGCGATCCAATGCAGATCCGCCCCTGCGTCCTCTGGTGGCCGACAGCGGCACAGTCGACCAGGTGGGCGCGCCAGTCCAGCGCGCCACGCCAACGTCCGCCAATAGCCCCGACACGCCCATCGAGCGGGGCGCGGGGGGGGGAGCGAGTCCCGCGTCGCCACGTCGCCCTTTGCCCCACCGACCGGTTTGGCCGGTTCTGCTGCGACACCACTGGACCCGCCAGGCGGGTCTGATTCGCCGGTCGGCCCTGGCTGCGCTCCAGACGAGGAGCAGCGCCTCCAGCGTCAATCTTCCTCGGATCAGGAGCCCGATCTGCCTGGATCTTCTGTGCACAACACCGAAGCAGCAGGATCATCTGCGCCACAGCCAACAGAAACCGTTTCTCTGGCTCCTTCGCCTCTTCGTCGAAACACCAGGTCTCGGTCAGGTATTGTTAAAGAAAAACAATATAGTGATGGTACAATCAGGTACAATCCGACCAAACGTGCTTTTCTTGCCACTTCCGGTGAACCTGTTAATCTGCATGATGCTCTTGCTAATAGAGATTGGAAGGAAGCCACGGATAATGAATATAATGCACTTATAAAAAATCAAACTTGGCATCTAGTACCACTGCAGCATGGCACTAATATAATTGACTGTAAATGGGTATACAAAATTAATAGAAAATCAGATGGCAGTATAGACAGATACAAGGCAAGGTTAGTTGCAAAGGGCTTCAAGCAAAGGTTTGGAATTGATTATGATGATACCTTTAGTCCTGTGGTTAAAGCAACTACTATTCGTCTTGTTTTGTCCATTGCTGTTTCCAGAGGTTGGAGCTTAAGACAGCTAGATGTTCAGAACGCGTTTCTTCATGGTGTTCTTGAGGAAGAAGTGTTCATGCGGCAACCACCGGGTTATGAAAGTCACAGCACACCACATTATGTATGTAAGTTGGATAAAGCCTTATATGGCCTGAAGCAGGCTCCAAGAGCATGGTATTCCAGGTTGAGCATGCAGCTACAACAGTTGGGCTTCACATCATCTAAGGCAGATACATCCTTGTTCTTTTATAGCAAAGGCAATATTACTATCTTTGTCCTTGTTTATGTTGATGATATAATTGTTGCTAGCTCAAGTCAAGAGGCCACTACTTGTTTGCTTAAGGATTTAAAGCTTGAGTTTGCTCTCAAAGATCTAGGTGATCTTCACTACTTTCTTGGCATAGAAGTAAAGCAAATTAGAGATGGAATACTTCTATCACAAGAGAAATATACAGCTGATGTTCTAAAGAGAGTAGGGTTGGAGAATTGCAAACCGGTTAGTACACCACTCTCCACCTCAGAAAAGCTTACAATTGACAGTGGAGAAGCTCTTGGTCCAGAGGATACAACAAATTATAGAAGTATTGTAGGTGCCTTGCAATATTTGACTCTTACACGTCCTGATATCTCCTATTCTGTCAACAAGGTATGTCAATATTTATATGCTCCTACAACCACCCATTGGACAGCAGTTAAAAGAATTATAAGGTATCTTCAGTATACTCAAGGACTTGGACTTCAGATTGTTAAGTCCCCTTCCTTGCTTGTTACTGCGTATTCTGATGCAGACTGGGCAGGGTGTGCTGATGATGGGAGATCTACTGGTGGTTTTGCTGTGTTTCTGGGATCTAACCTTGTGTCATGGAGTGCAAGAAAGCAAGCTACTGTTTCAAGGTCCAGTACGGAGGCTGAATATAAGTCCTTGGCAAATGCTACAGCTGAAGTAATGTGGATACAAACATTACTTTATGAACTTGGGATTAAAGCTCCAAAAGCTGCACGGCTGTGGTGTGACAATATTGGTGCAACTTACCTTTCAGCAAATCCTGTTTTCCATGCACGAACAAAACATATTGAAGTGGACTTTCATTTTGTCAGAGAGAGAGTAGCTCGAAAGCTACTTGAGATCCGGTTTATTCCTACAGGGGATCAACTTGCGGATGGGTTCACAAAACCCTTGACAGAGAGAAGACTCGATGAGTTCAAGTACAATCTTAACCTTAGCAAGGCTTGAGGTTTAGATTGAGGGGGCGTGTTAGAATTATTGTATAGGGATAGAAGAGGTGTTTAACTTGTATTTGATTCTATCTCTTCTTCTCTCTTTATCTCCTGTAACGACCCTCTCCTGGTCGATCTCTCTCTAACCGATCTCCCTCTCCCTCGATCGGTTCTCTCTGTAAACTTATGTGCCAAAGCATTGCCTCAATATATACACGGGGCCCGAGACAAAGGGTTCTACGCTTCCAAACTATCTTACAATGTCAATCAAGAACCTCTCAACCGTGGTGTTCCTGATCACGTGGTCCGGCACCACCGTGTAGTCCCGGTCCCGGTGGTGCGCTGCCACGCCCGTGCTCATGCCGGTAATAATCTTGTCGCCGCACCACTTGGCGCATCTGCAGACGAAGAAGAGCGCCAGGACGACGACCACGCCGAACACGACGACAGAGGTGATTCGGAACGCTGCACGGCGAAAATGAAGAAGAAAGAAAGAAAGAAGAAACCAAAATGAATCATCCATCAATCCAGCACAGCAGCGTCGAGCTGGAGCAGAGCTATCTAGCACATAGTAGTAGCTACGAAACCAAAATGAATCGCTATTCATCATTCAGAAAGAAAAAAAGCGCCGAATTAATACCGTCAAAGCTGGATTCGCGCGCCTCCATCCGCCGGCTGGATTCGGAAATACTCTGTACGTTGATGTTGGTTACGTTCTGCTCCATGGATCTTGTACGGCTGCAAAGCCCAGGTGAGGAGATCGATGCTACTCAACTGAGCAAGGCAAGGCAGCAAAGGAAAACAAGCAATGAACAAGGAAGATGATGGGAGACCGACGAGACTAACACCCAAGGAATGCATGTGGCTGCAATGCTTCACTTTTTCAACACCACAAACAACCAACCATTTTGTCATAAATCCTCACAAATTCTCAGTTGACCTTTTCTTTTAAGATAATGCAAACTTTTAGGTTTTCACTACAACCAAAATCGCTCATATATATACACGAGCATACACTCACCCCCCTATGAATGCACGCACGCACACCTTACCCCATGTTTACCTTCTAGTGACTGAGTCGGCATATCATCGACGCCTTCGTGGTCGACAGGTACGTCTCCTGCCATTGAATGCACATCGATGGAAGGCCTAAAATGACTTGAACTCTGTTGGGCTGGGAATAACACTGTCCTGCTAACCATCCAACTACAGTTTGTAAAACTAGGTATGACTCCTTGTAGTGTGTTATTTCTCAACACGAGGCTTTGCCGCAGGTGATGGAAGTGTCCAAGAGATGGAGGAATCTGCCCAGTGAACATATTTGTCCCTAGTGATAGATCTTTGAGGAGTGTTAGATTTGCAAGCGAAAGGTAGATTTTTCCGACTAAACCTTGATATCCAAGGTCAAGAGGAATGACTCGCCGAGGATTGTTTGCTCGACCCGCGAATGTATTACCCTTGAGTAGTCAATAAAGCTCCTAAGTTACAAAAGGTAAATAAATAGAAGAGACTTTGTGTTTCCTCAGTGTAGTGTGTGTGTGTGTATTTGCTCGGCGGGTTGATGTGATGATGTACTACGTGGCTGGCTGGCATAACAAGTAGACTCCAGCCAAGTCTTCTGTGGCTACAAATTGATTAGATTATATCTATGGTGCTGCTTTGCTTGGAATAGTCCGCGATTGATGTGTACAAATCTTCCCGTCCACATTATTCTTAGGGACCTCCCCTGGCCCATACTCGTATCTCGGCTTTCCCCTTTGACAGCTCATGGGCGGAGCCCGTCTGCACACCATTCGACTACAACCTACAAGTACTCAAAAGCAGGCAACGAGAACGGCATCCAGTGGATCAACGAACCGGCAGCGGCGGCTACCTCTTTCCCCTCCCTCTTCCTTCCTCCAATTCTTGTATCCAGGCTTGTAATCTCTAAATTGCTACTCAAATTCGTGTGAGAGTAATAGATCGAGAGAAGATACTGTTAGGTAGCTAACATCTGGTATTCAGAGCCAATAAATATTCCCACAAAATTTTTCACCCATCACCACCTCCCTCGATTCCCCAATTTCCACCGGCGACAACACCATGTCCGATCCGGAGCAGGCTCCTTGTTCCCTCGTCTATCCACCGGAGTGGGACGCGATGACCGCAGATGAGCAGATGCTGTGGTTTCTCATGCGGCTATCATTTTCATGCAATTGTCGAGAAGTACAGGTCTTGAGCATGTCAGCACATTGGAATTTTTTTAGCCAAGAGGGCTCTGAAGGGAGTAGCCAATGCAAATCTGAACAATTAGCCGAGGTGCCAAGAGCCATAATTCAGCTTGCTGTATGGATCACTTTTGAGTACTGCTCCTTCAAGTTTGGGTCACATTGGATACTATTGGTCAGGCCACCTGCAGGAGAGCCAACATCAAAGGTCTGTTGTTCTAGTGAACCATAATGAGGGTGCATCCTCGTATCTCTATGCTTTTGTAGATCCTCTTGAGTGTCCCAAAGGCTATCTTCTCTGTGATTCGTCGGCCTAGCCTGTGCCCGGTACACCACACTCTTCAGGTCTGACACCGAACACCACTGAGGCGGGTAGGCATGCAAGACCATGCTGCCGCTCATTGTAAGACATGTGTTGAGCTTGTCATCACCTTCCAAGACAAAAACTAGCTCCTCCGGATGGAGAAACCAAATCTGGCGCACCTCTGTCCAGAGATCCCACGAAGTTCCACGCCGACTTTGGAGCAACTATCAAGGTAGCGGAGGAGAAACTCTAGGACAAAATCTTCCGCTGGTGGCACAACTCCCACTTCAACAACATCGACCAAGAACACACATCTCACCACCGTGCATGGCGAGTGAGCAAAACCTAGCCTCGCCACCCTAAAAGGATCCCATGAATCTACTTCCACCATACCACCGTCCGCGACACATCGACTTTGGTCGGGAAGGAGCCGGACCTATGGAAAACACAAGGAACGCGACACGGTCGTCAGCTTTAGAGTTAGGGTTCCCGTCCCTCCCGCCGCCACCAGAGCGGCCGATGGAGGGGAAGGGAACCCATGGATTAAACAGCATACAAAAGGGGGAGATAGATCGCCTGTGGAAGGCATTTGGCTGGCTGGTCCCCCTAGGCCCGCCCATTGAGGAGGTGGCGGCAGAAGGCAGAGGTGCTCGGGAGTGAGAAGTTCGCAATATGAGGTGCTTGAGAGCAAGAACACGAGCGAGGACCCATCGGTCCAGTAGAAGCATTCATCATAGAACCATTTACCTTGTTTCAAATAGGGTGGACAAAAAAGTGAAGCATGGTTGGAAGCTTCAATTCTCTCTATGAAAGTAACTCCAAAGAAAATTGATTGGAAGTCCCTGGTTTGTATTAAACCGGTGGATCGACACAAGATCTGCGACAAATTACAAGCAAATCCAAGAGTCCACAAGGAGTCTTTCGCAATCGACCAAATGCCTAATAAACACCTCGACGGGGCGTAATATTTACTACACGAAATGGAGATGCAAAAAAATTGAATCATGTGACAGAAATTCCAAGGCCGCCTAGAAGTGTACCTCCAATTTTTTCCTTGATCGGCTTGTTATTATAACCATGGATTAACACGAGATCCACTGCAAATTACAAGTCATGGTTTTTCAACAAAAATACAAGCCGTTGAGATAATGGAAAAGATGTGTAATCCAACACAGTGAAGTACTCCATGCAAACGCCTATGCCACGCGGCGTGACATTTATAAAGCGCATCTTGTAGCTTGGCATCTGCGCAGGCCACCTCAATGCAAAACAAAACAAGATATGATGACGGTAGTACAAACAAAGTTGTAACACATGGCATCAATATTTTACAAAAGAAAAGAAACAAAATGCCTGTTATAGTTGTTCTCTTTCAGCATCTCCACAACGATAGTTTTTTATAGTGTGCTGCCATCTCTTTGTCGCTTTATCACAACCTAATAATATAGAGATTGTAAATAATGAGAGATAATTTTATGAAAAAAGAATATGGCAAAGAAAAATAGAAAAGAACCAGGGATATGACGATATCCAGAAATGCTCCATCACAACCTCCAAAGGAATCAACATGGGCCACCGCAGCATCCAATAACATTGAACCAAACTAATGTACGCATTGTGAATTTATATTGATTAATACCAAAAGCAAAAAACCACACAAAAAAGCAAACAACCTACTAGGTGGTGTTTTCTTAGAAGTCCTAAATATTTTAGGACTTAAACCTTTTTTTCGACAGCCGCAAAAAAAAGTTTTTTTCTCGATTGTCTTCTGGAGTGCTCATATCTTGGTGATTACTGAATGCAAACCCATGATCAAGACAAACTGCATCAGTTTTCCTACGAAAATATTTTACCTTTTGCTTGCTTATTTCACCTGTCTTTCTATGCTAGCGCAAATATATATAATCTGAGACTTGTCAGTTTCAAAAAAAAAAAATCTAAGACTTGATTTTCTGTTGGTTGCCTTCGCTATCATGATGATGATGAGTCCCGACCTGCTGCTGACACGAGGTTCTCCCTTCCATCTGAACTTTGTGTAATGTAATTGATCCAAATAAGAGACACTCACACCGAAAGTGCTATTGTGAGCTCGAGCTTACAGGCACCCTTTGCTATAGTACACACAAAAAAATATTTAAAAAGTTCAAAAAAGACTGAATTTTTTTGGCAACAAACATTGATGTTTTTTCTACATATGTGCAAAATTTCATGACAAAATGACATTCATGCAGGTCTCGGCAAAAAAAAAATCGATGCTCCAAAATGCTTCCAAAACAGTTTTTTTGGAGCATGATTTTTTTTTTTGCCGAGACCTTCACAAATGTCATTTCATCATGAAAATTGGCACGCATGTAGAAAAAACATCAAAGTTTCTTGATAAAAAATTTCAGATGTTTTTTACTATCTTTCGGATTTTACTGTTAATCCGGGATAACTGGTGCTCGGGATCACATGCTCCATGTCCCACTCACACCTCTTTCATATCTCTCTATTATTGCTTAGCAAAAATGCTATACCTATGTGACTCTTTTACGTAAGGGAAACACTTCCTATCTATAGACTGATAGAAGGCCAACGTCAGACCAGTGGACTGCCCTTGATTCAGTTCGGTCGGACAGTCACAGATTGTGCCCATATGTTAAAAATAAAAATAATATCCCCTCATCCAGAAACAAACAACCCACAAACCCCGCCCATCACTATCCCCGTATCCCTCCTGATTTCAATCGCCGCAGCCGCAGGCACCGCCGGAGCTCTTCCACCTCGCAAGCACCGCCCAGATCCCCTTCTTACATGGCCTCGCATGCACGTGCCTCCTCTTCTCTTCTAGCAGCATGGCCACTTCCTTCCCTTCCACCGCGCTGGAGCACCACCCCTCCATACGTGGTGTCATGCTCATCTCAAATGGGGTGGCCGCTGGTGTTGTTGCCTAACCATGCAGCCCGAGGATCACCAGATGGCCGGAGGATAAGAAACCATGAGAATAAGGGCGCGTCCCTTTTGGCTGAGTTTTTTTCGCTGTGTTCGTTGCGCTCCATGCAGATACTACTTTGAGATTATATGGGTATATGCTTTCAAATTTCCATGCTTCGTACGTATCATATTTGTGCTTCTTCCTGGCATACAATTCGCTTCATACATAACATAGGTGTACTTCTTCACGGTGTATAGTTTGCTTCATATGTTTGATACATGCGCTTCTATGCTGTGTTCAACTTGCTCCATTTGCATGCTTCGTAATGTACTGCAGGCGTTATTTCTGAATTCAAGTCAAACAGCTCATTTCTTTTTAATTTTTGCAGGGTCGACAACAAGATAAGAACATGCCTACCAACGACGAGAATAACATGATGGTTGATACAGGGCGCGCGGTGCACAACCTGAGATCTGTTTGGAAGCAAACAAGCTATCCTGGCACACCTTGGGTGGTCACAAGCCAAGATCGTGGGCCTCTCAATAGCGTCGACGCTCGCTGACGTTGACACCCGCGGCTTTGTGGGAGAAAAGGAAGCTTGTCAAGACTAGGTCGGACGCGGTTGGATGGAGCATACAGGAGAACTATGGATTAAGAAGCAATAAGATTTATATTTGGAAGCATTACTTTCAACCAATGGAAGAAAATTGTGAATATTTGTATTTTTTTTCATACACGTCCTAATGTGCTTGAAACATGTGTACACATGATAATGGTTATTTTTTTATAGTGAAGGTATAATTTTCTTAGAAGCAATCATCTATTTGCTGGAAACAAGATTTTTATGCTTCGAAGCAAAAATTTCCATTAAGAAACGAATTTCTATTAAACTGTAGCACATTGATTTCACCGTGGATGCAAATTAATAAGTAGGCAGAAGCACGTTTAATTTGCTCCATCCTAAAGAGGGCCAACTGCATCATTCGTGGCTTCCTTTGGGCTAGAAGCACGGACACCAAAGGCGGCCAGTGTCTGGTCAACTGGCAAAGGGTGTGTCGCCCGCTTTCTCTCGGCGGCCTCAGCGTCCGTGACCTGCAGCGCGCCGGCATCGCGCTGAGAACTCGTTGGCTATGGCTCAAGTTCACTGACTCGTCGCGGCCATGGAGCCAATTACACATCCCCCAAGACCCCACCGTCTCGGCCATCTTCCTTGCTTCTACGACTTGGACACTTGGCGACGGGCGCACATGCATGTTCTGGAGCGATCACTGGATCAATGGCAGATCAGTCGCTGAGATCGCGTTGCTCGTCCTTGCGCTTGTCTCTCGAAGGCGGCGCAAGACTCGCACCATTCATGATGGCCTTCTCCAGCGCTCTTGGGTTCGTGACATCCAGGGAGCTCTAGGACCTGCCGCTCTCGTCCAATATGTTGATCTCTGACACTGTGTGCGCCATGTCACTCTCACCGACACCCCAGACTCCCTGCACTGGCGCCGGACCACTTCCTCTACCTACTCGGCGAGCTCATGCTATCACGCGCTATTCCTAGGTGCCTGCCAGGACCCACATTGGCAGCTCACGTGGAAGCCGTGGGCCCCTCTCCGCATAAAATTCTTCATATGGCTTGCGTTACAAGACCGGTGCTGGACGGCTGAACGCCTCGCTCGTCACGGCCTTCCGCACGAGGACTCTTGCGCCTTCTGCGACCAAGAGGAGGAGACCATGCAACATCTCTTGGCAGGCTGCCCTTTCTCACGACAAATCTGGCACGAGATCCTCAGTTGGGTTAGTTCCACCGCCGGCATGCCGAGTAGTGACACCGACTTCTACGCCTGGTGGGAGACGTCCTGCAATCACTCGCCATCCCCGGCGCGCAAGGGCCTAGCCTCATTGATCATTCTCACCGCGTGGTGGCTTTGGAAGCATCGGAACGCTTGCACATTTGATGGCGAGCAGCCCTCCATCTCCCGGCTCTCCGGCATCATCAGAGACGAGGAGCGCATGTGGGCCAAGGCTGGCACCACCGGACTGCACAACATCATTCCCGAGAGATAGCTTTGTAGGCTCTTGGGGCTGAGCATCCCCACGTCTATTGTGCTCCTAGTTCACTTACGTGCCTTCTTGTGTACATGGCTTAGTGAACTCTTGTAACCCCATGCTGTAAAACTCTTCTTCTATCAATGCAAAGATACGCATCCTCTGCGTATCCGCGAAAAAAACATCACATTGGGAAAAAGTTCTACATGTCCACATGGCTGACAAAACTCACATTCGAAGCAATTTTAGTTTTTAAGGGAAAAATATTGTTTGGAAGCAATTTTAAATGATATTGGAATCAAGATTGCTAAATAAGGAAGCAACCCTCCTAACGTCCAAGCCCACAGCGGATGGAATCTTGCATTTAATTAGCCGTAATTTAAGGTAGTGGCTATGGAAATAAATCATAATTAATATCCATACTAACTAGCCGGACCCTCCTTTTACTAGGCCTCATCGTACGCTGCAGATTAACCCAATCCTATGGCATTTGACTAGTCTGATAGTAGATGCAAAGCATCAGTAGTCTTTTTTTTTGTTTGCCAGAAACTATGGGAGCTTTATTGATGAAGTAGCATGTACTTACAATCAGCCCTTAAGCTATTAACAAGGAAAGGAGGGCAGTCCTCAAGCCAGCACTCCGAAGCCAATAAGGCGCAAGCCTTCTTGGCACACAGATCGGCCAAAGTATTCACCTCTCTAGATACATGCCTAATAGTAAAAGAAATAAAAGATGATGACTTCTCCCGAATTTCATCTAAAATAGGCGCGACAATTGCTCTCGAACTATCACGTGAAGACCAGAGGTTGACAACCTCTAAAACAATCCACCTCCATCACTACGTGTGAGAACCCACGTAGTTGTGCGGAGATAACTCCTTCCCATAGCGACAGAGCTTCAGCAGCGAAAGGATCTGATACTCCCGGAAAAGGTTTACTCCAAGCTCCCATGAACGACAGATGAGACCTCGCCACACCTCCTCCTCCCGCGCATGAAGTTTCAGTGTTTATTGCTCCGTCCGTATTGATCTTAATCCAGCCCACATCAGAAGGATGCCATTGGAGACCCATGACACCTCGCATAGGCTTTGGGAACTCAAGGAAAAGCAAATCATTACGTATTATTTTGATCGCATGTACTGGATCATAAAAAGCTTGATCATGGGTCCACCGATTCCTTGCCGACCAAATCGCATGCATAACTGCTATAATTTTTCCTCTGTCTTGATCCAAGATCTGATCATCCATGAGCACATCCCTTGCCCAAGTGTTCGAATTCAGCAGCGGCAAATTGATACCCATGAAATCACGAGCAGCATCCCAAAACAGACGCGCATGCGCGCAGCCAATCAACGCATGGTGCAAGTCTTCCATCGCAGCCTTGCATAGATCACATATCGCCGTCGTACGAATATGACGATGATGAAGGGTAGCATAGTCCGGGAGAATTCCCCACAACACTCCCACCAAAAAACTTGACTCTTGGAATTACCTTGAGCTTCCACAAGGCAGTCCACATGTGTTTATCTGACTATGATGAATCTGTTATCGTTCCTTCCTCTGGAGCAGATCACTCGTTATGAGTCACTAGAGCACGATAAGCCGATTTGACAGAATAAACACCAGACCTCTCCAAGTCCCAAGCAATATAGTCCTCTCAATGGTATATTCAAGATAGCCGCTGCATCTGAAGGTAGGAAGTTCTTTCGAATTAGATCAACATCCCAAGCCCCCGTCTGATGATCGAACAGTTCATAGACCCGAGGGATAGGGTCAGTCCCAATCCGGCCAGTGGGTATATGAGTGCTCGTGTTAGGAATCCATCTATCCGTCCAGGTGGAGATAGACTCACCATTTCCCACTCGTTTAATCAGGCCACATTCCAGCGCCTTTTTGCCTGCTATGATCGCCTTCCACGTCGCCGACGACGAGCAATGCGCCTGTGCTTCCATGAAGTCGCGATCATGAAAGTATTTTCCCTTCAAAACTCTGGAGCATAAAGAGTTGGGATGAGTTAAAAGCTACGCAATCTGTGCTTCCAACAACTTCCAAGTAGTCTGATGCTAGTGATGTCCTTTACGTAAGGTACGTAATCTTCCTTTCTCCTAACTAAACGCCCCCCTGATTTGCAGGGTGGGTCATGCGCCTCAATTAATAGGTAAGATACATAACAACCCGCCGGTAGGTGTAGCAATTGCTTTATTTTTTTTAAAAAAAGAAGGATGACCCCGGCCTCTGCATCTGGCCGATGCATATGGTCATTTTATTAATTATTCTCACAAGACCTTACAAAATCAATACAACAGTAAGACTGAAGCCGCCGTCTAAGCAACAAACTGTCGCTACACCTATCCAGTTGATGAAGGGGCGCAGATAGCCTGGGCCTAATACCAAACAGACATCGTAGGCAAGCCTAACATCTAAGACCTGAGACCCCAACCTAGCCACTTGTCGGGTCTGGGGCACACACTGGTCCGGAGTGCTCTCAGAGGCCGCCGCCGCCGCCAACTGCCTCCGCTCCATCTTCAGAACTGTAATGATGCATCAACCTTGCTCGGTCCAGCTATTGTCGACGCCACCACGGCGCCCAACGGCACCTCCTCCCTGCGCGCAAACAGCTGAACATGTCATGGTCGCCATTGATACACCTCAGCGCCATGCTGCCAAGTATCACCAGCCGACACAGCTTGAAGTCCTTGGAGGATCTATCGTGCGTAGCACCTGCCGACCAGGCATGACCAAGCGTAGCACCTGTCGGTCAGGCATGACTTGACATCTCCATCGAAGCTCCGTGCAAGACGAAGCCGCTCCACCTCCTGCCTCTGGCTTCCAGCGCTGCTCCATAAACGATGCTCCCAAGAGAGAAACGACACCGCAGTGCTGCCATCGTCCGATCTGCAACACCAGATCCTAGGGTTTCCCCCGGAGCAGCACGAGTGGGTCGACAGTAGTTACACGACGATGCCTTTATCAAGGTAACGGCGTAGAACGCCGCCATCGCCTGCCGTCGGCTCGGTTTTCACCGGCAACCATGTCTCCCCAACTCGCAGCCCGACTAGATGATGGATCTTGAGATCCGATCACCAAGCTTCTGGCCGGCCACCGCCGACGAAGAAGATGACCACCACCACTGGATACACCGGCCAGAACAGATCTACCATGGGTGCCGCCAAGCAGTCCACCAGGCCCTTGACGCCGCCGCCGATCTAAAGCCAGATGACATGCCGCCGAAGACCGCATCACGCCGCCGCCCGATCCAGGCCAGCCGCCGCCGCAGCCGCCCGTGGCCCAAGGCAGGGCCGACCGTCGCCGCCGTCGAAGCCAACGCCGTCGCTTCTAGATCGGCCGCACCTCCACGCATGTTGGGGTCCCGCCACCCCTGAGACGCGGGAGGGAGGAAGAGCCCCCGCCACCGCCCTCGGCCTCCGGGCGCAAGCCGGCGGCGTCCTTCGGCGGCAGCGGGAGGAGGGGAGGAGGATAGGCTAGGCCTCGGCGGCGGCTAGGGTTGGGGAGCCCGAGTCGCCCCGAGCGGGGGGCGACCCGAGCGTAGCCTGTGTTCCCATACGACATGAATGAATCAAGCTGAAAAATCACAAGGAACAGCTGAACAGGGGCATTGGAAGAATGTCATGCACATAAGAAAGCAATTGAGCCAAGTACTAATCTGGCAATCATACACAACAAAAAATGCACAACATACACAGAATATGCCATTGCTCAGAGCCAACAAGAAATGCCACTTTTCAAACACATAGCGCATCAGCACAGTCACAAAGCAGAAAACTTGTCCAACAGAAAAACACCCATAATTCTCTCTGCCATGTAGTAGTACGAACAAAACCACAACTTAATAGTATAGTACAATAGCACACAGAGACAGAGGGACATATACTATTATTCAAGGTGTTCATCAAGAGCTAGCATGGCTTCATCAGCACATCAAGTCGGACAGTGCTGTCTGTGCATAGACAGATAACAAAAAGATGTGCATGAAGTGAAATCCTCATTGTCAGGAGCATCCTTTGTCATCCAACTCAGCTCAATTTATTCTTGGCGGGGGGCAACCAAAAGTTCGCCGGTGTCGACCAAACGGGCGACATATTTCATTGCCTTGGCGCGTAGGACATCGTTATACGCCTGGAGCTGCGCCCTGCGGGCCAGGAAGTCGTCGTCGACCTCGACATAGCCGCGCTTCTCATACTCAGCGCGGACAAGTGCCTGGAACTTGGCGAATCTCTCTCGAACGGCGTAGAGAGCGCGGGCACCATTGTAGAGATCAACCTTGTACCTGTCCATCTGCTCCTCCGGCGAGGGCAGCAAGCTGGGGTTTTGGCGCTTGAGGGACTCGTAGTGATGAGAGACAGGACCATCCACCACATGGGCAAGGGTCCAATGGATATCTTCCTGCGGCAGCCGCGTCAACCTTTTCTCGCGTACGTACGGCCTCCACTGCCGGCTTCAATGAATCTGCGGCGACTTCCGGCGCCGCCTCCACTCTGCACACCTTCAGCGGACACTCCTCGCCGGCCGCCGCCGCCTCCTCGGCCTTCCTTTTGCTGGCGCACCGGCACCTCTGGCCGGCCATCGAGGAGCACTTCGTCGACTCCTCATCCGGCGCCATAGGTCTAATGGTGCGCCGCTTGGTGAAATTTGGGGATTTGGAACCGATCTACCTCGTGACGTGATCTTATAATTTGTTTGTGTTGTTGCAGTTTGTTTTTTCCGAGACAAGTTTGCTTTGTCGGAGATGTCGGCGGTCCGGCCTCCACTTCTGTTACGCAAACCTTTCCCCGAAACAAACGACGGTACCAGGCCCGGGCCCATGGGCATTCGGCCTGTGCGACGGCACAGGGCGTTTAATTTCATGTAATTAACTAAGGTTGCAGCATTTTTTTTTCCAATGGTACGTATGGCGCTGCATGCCCCGATTCCCATTACAGCATCTTTTTGAAAAGTTCATGATCATGTGTCTTTTTTTGCGAATAGGTTCATGCTCAGCTCTCTGATCTATCTCACAATTGGATTAAAAAGTTGGCAACAACAACAAAAAAACCTGAACCGTTCTAGTACTGTACCACCTATACAACACCTGAGTTCCTTACAAAAAAACTGTCCGGGTGGTCTAAGACACGTGAGCTCTAAAGGCTCAACAGTGTTTTTGCATGTAACAACAACCAGTGAACGTGGTTCTCCTGCTACTGCTAGTAGTCGAAAAACTCCTCTGGCCTCGCTTACCTCTCTCTGCATCGCTCTGCATTTCTTAAGGTGACCTTTGAATGCAGACCATGGTTTTTAATTTCAGTTTCAGAAAAATTTCAGCACCAAACGAAATCACTGAAATTCAGTGAATTTCAGTGATTTCAGTTTTCATTTCAGCCAAATGACCGAAATATTCACTTGAATTCAATTAAAAATTTGAAATTTTCAAAAAATATTTTAAAAAATATTGGAATTGTTGTGCTATACTGAAATTGCTGAAATTTTTTGGCCGAAACATATTATTTCAGTGTCTGCTGAAATTACTGAAATTCAGTGAATTTCACCGAAATCTCACTGAAAGTGAAAACCATGATGCAGACCAAGCAGATTCCATCTCAGCTGCTGAGGCATGGCCCTTCCCGGGCATCTCGACGGCTTCCTTGTGACTTTTTACCGCTGATTTCAGTTCCACTTCAAGCTCGAGATTCTTCAACCGAACGAAATCCCTTCCCAATAAGAACCACTCAGGGATTGGCCGAGGATTCCCTTTGGCCTTTATTATCTCTCTCTGCTGCATCACTCTGCATTGGTCGAGGCGAGCTTCGAATGCAACCCAAGCAGCATCTGATGCTTGTCCACCCCTGGACATTTTTCTGATGTTGCTGTACTCCGTATCCATTAGTAGTTGCATATAATTTTGTATTGGGTCACTACGGCGGCCACCACAACGGCGTCGCCGGTGGCTCTTTCCGGGGCGGGGCGTGTTGGCAGCCGTTTTTGGGCCCTCGCTGACCCCGACGAGGACGACAATGACGATGCCGGTGACTCGCCGGAGTACTCGCCGACGCCGTCGTCGATCATTTGTGAGGCTTTTCATCCTGGGTACTTGGAAGATGAGGTTGCGGCGATCGTGGATGGGGTGGTGCCACTCGATGATCCGGTGCGTCAAGGGCTTCGACGGGAAGACAGGAACGAGATCCTCCGGCGAGTAGTTCACCGACGAACCTCGGCGGCTGCGTCACGGCCGTGGAAGGGACCCATCCCGCAGGTATGTCTGCCTAAACTCGTTCTATCCGATTTTATCACTGAGGATTCATGGAAGGTTGTGAGAACTAAGAAGGCTAGGCGGTCGTCGGCGGCCACGGTGCCGGCGCCGGCGATCGACCGATGCGCTCAGATCCGCGATCACAGGATCGCCCGTTTGAACGGCTTGCTGGGCTGTGAGATCGGTCATCTGGTGGGTGGGCCGGTTCTGAGTGAACCGGCCAATGTTGACGTTGGGCTACAGACCGATGGGTATGAGGCCAGGCCTGTTTCGCAGCCCAAGTCTACACCCCCATGCACGCGATCAGTTCGACATAGGGTTCGGCACAGAGGCGGACGTCCTCGTTTTCTCGATCGCGGCGGAGGGAGGGCTTCTCGTATACCTACCCTTCGACCGATGGCGGGACGGGGGACTCTTCCGGGCACGGCCGCTGGGGCTCCTCCGGCAGCGGCGGGCCGCGGAGGACTGGCGCAGCCAACGGCTGCTGGTCGCAGGCGGCGGCGGCACCATGCGCGGCAATGGTGGCGGCGGCACCGGCGTGCCGCTGGTGGCTGGCGTGGTGGCGCGCCTCCACCCGAGCGAACCATGCTGCGGGCGTGCTGCGGCGACCAGCGTGCTGCGGTTGCCGTCGCCAAGCCTGCGGGCCGCGGTGTCGCGGCGGTCCGGCCGATCTGCGCCGGTGACAGCGGCGGGCGTGGTGCTCCTAGGCCGCCGGCGACGGAGTTGCTGCGGGCGCGGTGTTTTCGCTAAACCGCCTCACGGGTGCCCATGCCCAGCCCTCTGTGGTGCAGGTGGGAGCTAGACCGCCGCTATTTGTGGCTAGGCATGTCAGCAATGCGGCGACGCCAGTGTTGCAGCAGGCTCAGCCACCTCCGGTTCAGGCTAGGGCGGATGTTCGAGTGGTACCTCGAGGACAGTGGGGTGATGACGGTTACAATGCATATGGTGAGGGACAGCACCGGGGATCCTCGTCTACGGGTGGCGGACGGGGATATGCCTGGCAGAGTGATGGTTCGGCTGAGCGGCCTTTCTTGGGGCCGTCTGGTGGTTTTGTCGAAGGGGCGACTGGGCCAGCTAATCGTAACAGAGGCGGGTTTCGTGGCTATCGTGGACGAGGAGGCCGAGGGGGTCGATACCGTCCAAGACAACATCAAACTACAGTTGAGACGGTCGTCGATGCTAGTGCTGAGGAGTCTGACTTGGGTTGCCAGGCGATGGAGGTTGTGACGGAACTGGCCGCTGTGGAGGTTCCGGTCGACGCCGAGACTCAGGCTATGTCGGCGGACGGCTCTGACAGATCCGAGGTTGACAGGGCTGCTAAGTTTGCTAAGAAAAAAGAGAGAATGCTCTGTTATAGATGTGGCGATAAGGGACATTTCATTGCTGAGTGTGTGGCGGTTCTTTGTGATTCTTGTGGTAAGCCTGCACATGTGTCTGGAGTATGTCCGATGGTGCGGGAGCAGAGACCGAGCCTCATGACTTATGGTGTTTTTTGTTCTGAACTCACTTTTTTTGAGTCACCGACTGAGACGGAGGTTCCTCAGGAGGAGCACAGTACGACAACTGGGATAGTGAAAGTGACGAGAGGGCAAGTGTCCGAGGCTCAGATCATTCAGCGTCTCAGGGAGCTGGCACCAGGTGCCTTCCATTGGGAGCTTGTCAGGCTGGAGACCAACACTTTCAGGGTTCAGTTCCCATTTGTGGAGGATCTACAGCGGTTGCTGAGTTTTGGGATGTGTAAGGTCCTGGTATCGAGGCCATACTTGAGTTCCACAGTGGAAGCTGGTTGAGCCCTGGGTACACCCTTATCCAGGCCTGGTTGCGCTTTTGGGGCTCCGTGCGAGTTCTTTGGGATGCCACGGTGGTGGCTAGTCTCGGTATTATGGTTGGTAAGACCGGCGTGTTGATATGGATTTCACTAGAGCTCATGGGATAGCTCGCTTGTTGGTCGATATTCGGACATCGACTATGTACCCGACATGGTTAAGTGGGCCTTTCGAGGGAAGGTTTACACTCTTGAGATTCAGTTTGAGGATGATAGTCTCTTCGCAGAGGCTCCAGCGGCCACTGGTGATGACATGAGTGAAGGTGATGATGATACTGCGGGTAAGGAAAAGATGGCCGATGATTCTGTCAGTGAGGTGGCCAAGAGGCCGGAGCCGACAAGTAGGGCAACAGGAGGTGGGACGGCGCCTGGAGTATCTGTGCCGACCACCACTCTGCGTTTTGGTTCCTTTGGTCCAGCTTCCGCTCCTCCGAGACTGTGGAGTGAGCGGGTGGAGTCGGGTGAGGAGATTGAGTTTTCTTTACCGCCGTTGGATTTTGCGGGTACGGATGTGGAGGGCTCCGGTGGGCCCGCGAGCTTGGATGTTGACTCGTCTACATCAGCGTGTGGTGACGTGGCTGTGGTGCAGGCGGGTGGTCTGACCTCATCTGGGAGTCCGGATCGGGGTTCTTTGGAGGCCCCCTCTCATCCTCCGGTTGGGGAGCCATCTCCTCGCTACTTTGTGGCTGGGCGACCACCTCTGGCGGATCTGCAGGTTTGGCGGGGGGCGTGGGGCGGTGGCCTCGCCCCGTCGGCCTCGGTGCCGAGGGGGCGCCATGTTCGAGATGGCGGCGCACTCGGACAGGCGGTCCGGGGTGGATGGGGAGGGCAGGTGGCCTTCTCCTCCCGATCTTGGACTCGGCGCTCACACCGTGGCGACCGGGTGGATGTCTGAGGGAGTGACAGTGGTCGCTCGCGGATAAATTCTCGGGAGGAGGCCATTAGGTTTGGCGGGATTCGGACCAGGCAGCTGAGGGTCGACGTATGAGTTGTCGGCTTGAGCCATCCGGAGGTGGACGACATGCAGCTGCGCTGTGCAGCGAGGGCGGCCAAGCCGTGGCGTCAAGTCACTACTGGTATGTCTGTTAACACTTCCAATACTATTTTGCATTTCTCGCATGATCAAATTATGGATAAGGCACAACAGTTAGGAATTTCACTTGGTAGAGATGAGGTGAAGTTACTAATTCATTAACGATTTGCTTGATCTAGAAGCGAGAGGGCTTTAGAAGTAATTAAATAAATTAGCTGCGGTCAAACCTATGAATGACTCTGAGATTGATGCCTTGGGAGTTCGATTACTTGAGAATTTTTGTAATGATCTAGCACCGCCCCCCGGGAGCAGGAGGAGGGCGATGAGAATATCGGGGCCTTAGTAGATAATCCATCGATTCGAGTACGATGGACCGGGAGGGTGCGTCCAGCCCTAAGCGCAAGTGGGCGCAAAACTTACCCGATGTCGGCGGTCCGTAGGAGTGCTAGGATTCAGACTGACTAAAAAATTTCATGATGAAATATGAAAGGGATCTTTTGGAATAGCAGAGGTCTTAAGGACTTGGCTAAAGGAGGTTCCTTGCGGAGGCATCTATTGAGCATGGTTTGGACTTTATTGCCTGTCGGAAGCGGGTAGAGCAAATTTCTCACCTCAATTTCTCAATACTTTGTCGGGAGGAATCGAGTTTGGTGGCATTGTCTACCGCCTAGAGGCAGGTCGGGGAATCTTCTTGGGTGTTAGATGTGACTCTCTTGAAGTTGAAGTGTGGTCATGGGGATTTTGCTGTTAAGTTCAGGTGCGGTCCAAACAGGATGGTTTTGACTGGGCTTTGGTGGCGGTGTACGGGCAGCGCAGTCGAGTTCAAACCAGATTTCCTGGCAGACCTTGTTAGAGTATGTGGGTCTGAGCAGCTTCCAATTCTGGTTGGGGGGGATTTCAACATAATTAGGAGACGCGATGAAAAGAATAATGACAATTTCGATGGGAGATGGTCATTTATGTTTAATACCATTATTGAAAGCTTAGATTTGAGAGAAATTGAGCTTTCAGGTAGGAAGTTCACGTGGGCTAATGCAATGCCTAATCCAACGTACGAGAAGTTGGATCGGGTTCTGGCTAGTGTTGCTTGGGAACAGAAGTTTCCCGTGGTAACTGTTCAGGCGCTCACTCGCGGGATCTCTGATCACACGCCGTTGTTGCTTGATTCTGGCGGGGCTACATACTCGGGCAACAAAAATGTCTTCTCGTTCGAGATGGCGTGGTTTGAAAGAGAAGGATTTTTGGATCTTATTGCCAGAGAATGGGCTAAAGAGGTACGAGGTAGAAGTGCCATTGAGCGGTGGCAGAACAAGATTAGGAATCTCCGTAGCTTCCTTCGTGGGTGGGCTAAACATCTAGGTGGAATGTATAAGGTTGAGAAGGAACGGCTCCTTTCACTTATAAAAACATTAGATGTAAAAGCAGAAACTACGGTTCTGGCACCCACTGAGCTTCATATTAAGCATGAGGCTGAGATGAGGCTGAAGGAATTGCTCCGGGAGGAAGAATTAAAGTGGGCATTACGGGCAAAGGTGAGAAAAGTTGTCCAGGGGGATGCGAACACACAGTTCTTCCACATGATTGCTAATGGCAAGCATAGGAAGAAGAGGATATTCCAGCTGGAGCAAGAGGAGGGTACAATAGTTGGCCAAGACAACCTGAAAACATACATTACTGAATACTACAAAAGGTTGTTTGGACCACCGGAGGAGAGTAGTGTATCCTGGATGAGTCTAGGGTCAGCGATATCCCTCAACTTTCTTGAGTGGAGAGCGATGTGTTAACAGCCCTTTCTCGGAAAAGGAAGTTTTGAGGCTATTGCCAAGATGAAAGGTAATAAGGCGCCGGGGCCGGATGGTTTCCCGGCTGAGTTTTACAAGAAGTGTTGGCATATTATCAAAGGGGACCTGATGCCAATGTTCCATGATTTGTTCTCGGGACACTTGCAGCTGTTCCAACTGAATTTTGGCACGATAACGTTGTTGCCTAAGAAAACTGATGCCGTCAAAATTGAACAATTTCGGCCTATCTGCTTGCTCAATGTCAGCTTCAAAATTTTTACCAAGGTTGGTACGATAAGGCTGACTCAGATAAGCGACGCTGTTGTTCAACCTTCATAAGCGGCTTTCATGCGGATAGGAACATCCTAGAGGGGTTGTGGTCCTACATGAAGCGCTTCATGAAATTCATACGAAAAAACTAGATGGGGTTATTTTCAAAGTGGATTTGAGAAGGCTTATGATAAAGTCAAATGGCGTTCCTCCAGCAAGCTTTAAGAATGAAGGGTTTTGATGAGCGCTGGAGGCATCAAGTGGAAACGTTCACGCAAAAAGGTAGCGTTGGCATTAAGGTCAATGATGACATAGGCCACTATTTCCGAACACACAAGGGTCTGCGACAGGGCGATCCTATGTCACCTATTCTGTTCAATATTGTGGTTGATATGTTAGCGATCCTGATTGGGAGGGCCAAAGAGGCTGGTCGGTGGAGGAGTGGTGCCTCATCTGGTTGATGGTGGTTTATCCATCCTGCAATACGCTGACGATACAATCATTTTATGGAACATGATTTGGCCAAGGCGAGGAACATGAAACTAGTATTATGCCTTTTGAACAATTATGCGGGCTGAAGATTAATTTCCATAAAAGTGAGTTGTTCTGTTTTGGTAGAGCCAAAGGCGAACAGGAAGCTTATACACAATTGTTCGGATGTGAGAGTGGGTCTCTTCCTTTCTCTTATCTCGGCATTCCAATACACCATCGTAAGTTAACGAATGCTGAGTGGAAGAGCATCGAGGATAGATTTGAGAAGAAACTAAGTTGTTGGAAAGGAAAACTCATGTCTTATGGAGGCCGGTTGATTCTCATTAACTCGGTGCTCACGAGTTTACCTATGTTTCTGCTATCTTTCTTCGAAGTACCAGTTGGGGTGAGGAAGAGACTAGACTTTTATCGTTCTCGCTTCTTACGGCAGAGTGATGAATCTAAGAGGAAGTATAGATTGGCCAAATGGGATATTATTTGCAGACCAAAGGACCAAGGAGGACTTGGCATTGAAAATCTTGAAGTCAAAAATAAGTGCCTCCTGAGTAAGTGGCTGTTTAAATTGTCTTCTGAGACAGAGGCAACTTGGGCGCAGATTTTACGGAGTAAATATCTGTACTCAAAGACTTTATCCCAAGTCACTATGAGACCTACAGACTCGCCGTTCGGAAAGGGCTAATGAGGCTAAATCCGCTTTCTTTAACAGAGCGAAATGTATTGTTGGTAATGGAGCTGATACGCGATTCGGGAGGATCGTGGCTGGGTGACACGCCTCGGCTTCTCGGTATCCAGCGCTGTATCGTATTGTTCAGCGTAGGGATGCCCTAGTAGCCACAGTAATGCAGTCGATTCCCTGAATATCCAGTTTAGAAGAGTGCTTGCTGGGCCGAGATGGGAAGCATGGCTTCACTTGGTCCGTAGGCTGATGGAGGTGCAGCTAAATCCTCAGCCCGACCAGTTGTATTGGAAGCTAACTAGAACTGGGGTATTCACGGTCAAGTCTATGTATCTTGATATCATTAATTCATCCGTGATACCTCGTCCAAGGTAGTCTGGAACGTTAAGGTTCCTTTGAAGATTAAAGTGTTTATGTGGTTTGTGCATAAACAGGTAATTCTTACAAAGGACAATCTAGTTAAGCGCAACTGGACAGGATCTACTAGGTGTAGCTTCTGTGATCGGGATGAGTCTATCAAACATTTATTTTTTGATTGCCCATTGGCACAAGGATTGTGGCGCACCGTGCAAATTGCCTTTAATATTATTCCACCGAGATCGGTAAACACGCTTTTTGGGGCGTGGTTGCTCGGGACGGAGCCCGAAACAGCCAGACAAATTCGTGTAGGAGTATGTGCGTTATTATGGGCAATTTGGAACTGCAGGAATGACTTGGTTTTTAACAGGACATCAAATACTCATTTTTTGCAGGTATTGTTCCGGCTCTGGCGCTGATCCGTACTTGGTCCTTACTCACTCCGGCGGAGGCCAGGGAGCGTTGGTTACTGGATCTGTCCGGTGGGAGACGGTTCTGCCGATATCTTCAACCGGTTTGGATGGCGATCATGTAATAGGATAGGCATCTAGTTTACCTACCTCATATTATGCCAGCCGGTTTGTGGCTTATCCTGTTTGTGTCTTTCAGTCGTTGCTCTGTGTGAGCTACGCGCTACCTTTTTTTCAGTTGTTTGTAAGACTTATGTTCTGAACCTCTTTATTTCATTAATAAGAGAGGCCGTATGCATCGATCTGATGCAGAGGCCGGGGAAAACCCCCTTTTCCAAAAAAAAAAAAAAAAAATCCATTTCTTCGTATTCCTGTCCTAGCTCAAGCTTCTTGGACAGGATGAAACCACAGTCCACCACCTGCTTATCCTGGATGCATGCAAAGCACATTGTGAACCTTAGTGTATATATATATATATATATATATATATATTCCACGCACAGCAAATATTCACAATGAAGAGAAGTATCTCCTTCACACAAGTACGAGAGGGGGATTACCTTTTCAGCTGGAGCATTTGAGCTTGAGGGTTCTTCTGTTGGGGCATTGAAACCTGACTGCTTATCTGAAACATTGGGTCTCCCCTGCCTCTGATTATGGCTTGTACTCCGCCAGCCTCGAGCAGAAGCGTCTTGAGAGTAAGAGCATCTCCAACAGGCGCGGCAAAAGGCACGCCCGCGCGCTAAAAATTGCTTTTAGCGCGCGCCGACTGGTTCCGTGCGCTCCAGCGGTGGCGGGAACTTACCGCGCGCGGGAAGAGTTTGTGCGTGCGTGGGAGAAAGCGGCACGCGGCGCGGTAGATTTGGCTCGCCGCTTACCGCGCGCCTATAAATTGCCGCGCTCGCCACGCGCACAGCACACTGCCACGCGCCCTCCCCTCGCAACCTCGCCACTTTGCCGCTTTCCGCGCCACCATGCCGCCGCGCCGCCAGGGTGCTTCGGGATATCGCGGCATCCGCGAGCGCCCCAACGGCTGGTACTCCGCCGAGATACGGTCCGGCGACGGCCGGCTCGGCCTCGGGACGTTCCGGAGCGCGCAGGAGGCGGCCCGCGCGTACGACGCGGCGGCGTGGCGCTTGGACAGGCCCCGGTTGCAGATGAACTTCTGAGAGGTCTTCTCGCGCGAGAGGCACAGCACGTCGCCCCTCCGCCGCGTCTCATCACCAACATGGACCGTGCCGACCACGCTCGGCGGCAGCGCCGCCTCCTCGTCGCCGAGGAGGACGAGCGAGGTATGGCGGAGTGGCGTCGTCGCCACTCGGAGGAAGTCGCCGACGAGCGGGCTACTGGGCGGAGAGGACGGCAAGGCGCCGCGCGAAGCGGGCTGACCGACGTTAGCGGAGGGCATTGGCGAACGAGCAGTGCGATATCGTTTCAGCAGGTGGGAGGTCGTTCTTCACCGCGGTGCCAGAGGTGAGGCGACGATAAGTCTTGCAGTAGGCGAGATATAGACAATGACCCATTTCGACCTGCATCAATTGCCCACGGTGGCACATATCGTTGGAATATTAGGCAAGTTCATGATTAATTCCAGTAAATAATTCATGACTAGAAGAGATACTAGCATATGCAATAATCTAGCAAACTAGAAGAACAGCAAGACATGCATAACAGCAGCAAACACGTAACAATAGCTGTAGAAATAGACATTAATAGAGGATGTTGGACGTACTGATCGTTAGCTATTATGGGTGCGACAGTGTTGATGACGATGTTGGCGACGATCTTCTGTTGACGGCGATGAATACGACGATGAGTAGCACCACCCGACTTAGACGGAAGACGACCCGTGATGACGAATTTGAGCAGTCGCGCTCAGCGTTTCCCAAAAACCTAATTCGTCCTCTCCCGGTGCAGGATCGCAAAGACGAACGGTTCCGGAGACCTGCTCTCCCACGCGCCGATGCACGCCGGCGTTTGGGATGGAGTAGACTACGATGGCGGCGCAAGTTGTGAGATGAGGCAAAACCCTAGGTGTTTTTCGGTGTGTCTCGGCGCAGCCGGTAGCTGTATATATATTAGGACCAGGCGGTATTGTGTCGTGACCACAATCCCAAACCGACTCGGTTTCTAATTCGTATACTTACCGGACAAGAAATCAAAACTTGTCTGCCAAGACATAAAAATAAAACGGCAAAAGGAAGCTGCGCTCCTGCAAGGAGACGGATCGGATTTCGGCGGACCATTCACGCGCATGTCGCATGTACGCGCCGCCTCGCCTCGCCTCGCCACGCCACGCCACGCCACGCCCCGGCGAGGCGAGGCGAGGCGAGGCGAGCGAGCGCGCGCGTGTGGTTTTCCCTTTCTCTTCTCACACACCACTTAGAGTGATGGAGAGAACCCACTATATAAAGAGGTCCAACTCTTCTTCAACTTCCAAGGTGGGACTAAACTTAGCACCACCACTTGCCATTTTACACATGGGCTTTGAGATTTCAGAAATTGCTATGGGCCTAGCCCATTAATTCTAACAATCCCCCACCAGATCTCAAATACCCATTTAGAGATTTGCCTTTTCTCACCACTTGTTTAATATACCAGTGTTTCAGCAGAGACTGTTAAGTTGAACTTCTTCCTAGAACTTTAAGCTACATCCATTCACAACTTGACAATGGACTATGCCTTGAATTGCTAGTTTTGTGTGAACAGGTTTCACTCAAAGTCTTAACCAGTACCTGACCGCCAGATGAGGCTACCCAGCTGTTTGGAGCTTATCGTCATACTCCTTGGTCTCTTCGTGAGTTTACTAGAGATCACCCAAATCTCATAGACTGCGGCGTTTACAGTCAGAACTCATATAGGTGTGTTCTTTCAAGACTGCTCAGAGGACAGCATCTTTGCTAATTATAGCCAATAGAACCACATTAAGGCATGTTGCCGACCTGCCTTACAGATCTGAGCCTTACGGCTCGAGAGTTTTGCATCTTCATTTGGAGACGATCATAAGTTATTACTCTCCTCGGTTAACCAATAGCTTGTTCTTCCCAGATCCTAATTCACGGGATCTCCGATCACAAAGGTTGAGTTACTACTATGGTGTAACATCTATGGGTCTCATACCCATCTCCTCGATGCAATATCTATCACATTTCGTGATAGTCCCTTTGTAAAGGATCTGCCAGGTTTTTGTTTGTTTGTATATACGTAACAGTTATTACTCGGAGTTTCTCAACTTCCCGACAGACTTCAAACGTCTTTTCACGTGTCTTGATGACTTTGCATTATCTTTAGAATTGTTCACTTTAGCGATAACCGTTTGGTTATCACAATTCATAAGAATAGCGGTACAGGTTTTTCAACAACGGAAAATCCATCAAGAGCTCACGCAGCCATTCTGCCTCAACGATGAGCTGTGTCCAAAGCAGTTAATTCTGCTTCCATAGTTGACCTCGTCAATATGGTTTGCTTGCAAGACCTCCATGACACTGCGCCACCACCATGAGTAAATACATACCCACTTGTTGCGTAAAGTACATCAACATCGGAGATCCAATTTGAATCACTATATCCTTCTAGCACAGCAGGATGCCCTGAATAAGTAATACCGTAACTCATAGTACCTCTCAGATAGCGCAAGACCCTTTCTAGTGCATGCCAATGATCATCACCCGGGTTGGACATGAACCTACTCAGTTTGTTCACAGCAAAAGAGATATCTGGTCTTGTAGCGCTAGCTAAGTACATGAGTGAACCGACAATTTGAGAGTATCTTAATTGATCTCTCGTTTCTTTCTTGTTCTTTCTGAGTGTCACGCTGGGATCATAAGGTGTTGGAGAAGGCTTGCTATCCATAAAACCGAATCGGTTCAAGACCTTCTCAACATAGTGAGATTGCGTTAATGTAATCCCACTCTCATCCTTAATAAGTTTGATGTTTAGAATTACATCGGCTTCTCCCAGATCTTTCATGTCAAAACTTTTTGATAGAAAAGACTTGACCTCATTAATTGCATTAATGTTTGTACCAAAGATCAGTATGTAGTCCACATACAAACATAATATGACACTATTGCCCCCACCATGGCGATAGTAAACACACCTATCAGCCTCGTTAATGACAAATCCTGCAGAAGTCAAAGTTCTTTCAAACTTCTCATGCCATTGCTTAGGTGCTGTTTCAGACCATACAAAGATTTTAACAACTTGCACACCTTTCTCTCTTCACCCTTTACCACAAACCCGTCAGGCTGATCCATATAGATCTCCTCTTCCAACTCTCCATTGAGAAAAGCTGTCTTTACATCCATTTTGATGAATGATAAGACCATAAGAGGCAGCCAAGGAAAGTAACACTCGAATGGTGGTCATTCTAGCAACGGGTGAATAGGTGTCAAAGTAATCTTCGCCTTCTTTCTGAGTGTAGCCCTTGGCCACTAGCCGCGCCTTGTACTTATCAATAGTACCATCAGGCTTTAGCTTCTTTTTGAACACCCACTTACAGCCCACAGGTTTACAACCATATGGTTTATCAGTTAGTTCCCAAGTTCCATTAGAAAGAATTGAGTCCATCTCATTATGAACAGCTTCTTTCCAATCATCTACATCCGGAGATGCATATGCTTCTGCAATCGTCTTGGGTGTGTCGTCCACAAGGTATACAATGAAATCATCACCAAAGGATTTTGCAATCCTTTGTCTCTTGTTCCTTCTAGGAACTTCATTGTTATCCTTCTCAAGGACTTCCTCATGTGATTGTTCGAAATATTCATCAGTTGTACTAGATTCAGGAATTATCTCAGAAGAAAATCTAGCAATGCTATGCATATCTTTCATAGGAAATATGTTCTCAAAAAATGTTGCATCACGAGATTCCATTATAGTTCAACATGCATATCAGGTACTTCAGATTTTTACCACTAAAAACCTATAAGCAATGCTCCGTTGAGCATACCCTAGAAAGACACAATCCACTGTCTTTGGTCCAAGTTTGCGTTTCTTAGGAATAGGAATATTGACCTTTGCCAAACATCCCCAAGTGCGCAAATAAGAAAGTGATGGTTTCTCCCAACCCACTCCTCATAAGGGGTTTTCTCTTTATTATTGTTGGGAACTCTATTCAGGACATGACATGAAGTCAATAGAGCCTCCCCCCACCATGCCTTAGATAAACCAGCAGTGTCTAACATGGCATTCACCAAGTCATCAAAGTGCGGTTTTCCTCTCGGCCACTCCATTTGATTGAGGTGAATAGGGGGCGTCCTCTCATGAATAATACCATGTTCCTCACAAAATTCATCAAAAACTTTTGGAAAATACTCTCCACCACGATCGGACCTAAGACGCTTGATCTTTCTCTCCAGTTGATTTTCAACTTCAGCTTTATAGATTTTAAAGTAGTCTAATGCTTCATCTTTAGTTTGCAACAAATAAACATAGCAAAATCTAGTCGCATCATCAATCAAAGTCATGAAATATCTCTTTCCACCTTTTGTCAACACACCATTCATCTCACAAAGATCAGAATGTATGAGTTCTAGAGGTGCCAAGTTTCTCTCCTCGGCAGCCTTATGAGGCTTTCGAGGTTGCTTAGATTGCACACAACTATGGCACTTAGAACCTTTGGCAACTGTGAAGTTCGGAATTAAACTCATGCTGGATAGCGAGACATTAAACCAAAATTAATATGACATAAACGAGTGCCAAATACTTGCATCATCATTAACACTAGCACAAATTTGGTTTATTGACTTATTGCAAAAATCTGAAAGAGAAAAGCGGAACAAGCCTCCGCACTCATAGCCTTTTCCTATAAATTGTCCAAATCTTGACACGATTACTTTATTGGACTCTAAAACTACCTTAAATCCATCTCGACATAGAAGGGAGCCGCTAACTAGATTCTTGTTCATAGTAGGGACATGCTACA
Organism: Aegilops longissima; assembly: GCA_021605205.1. NCBI lineage: Eukaryota > Viridiplantae > Streptophyta > Magnoliopsida > Poales > Poaceae > Aegilops > Aegilops longissima. The sequence continues at coordinate 806,790,593 of CM038677.1, forward strand.
CGTTCCTTAGTTGCACGATCTTTCCCAAGTAAACTTCAGATCCACCGTGCCAATGCCACGAGCGAAGCATGTGACCCATTCCCCATTAGGACGGAAGAATCCTTGCGACCTGATAAGAAGTAAACAGGAGATGTCAGCACACACATGAGCGTTAGCACCGAATCAATCCACCACGAAGATGATTGAAATCTTGAAAGCACAATAGGTAAATTACCATACCCATCGGTGTTGCTAGCGGTCACCATGTTGACAGTCCTGGAGCTTGTTTTCCCTCTGCGGTCTGCACGTTCAGGGCATTCCTTGGAAAAGTGTCCAGGCTTCCCACAGGCGTAGCACTCTAGCTCAGCCTTGTTGAACTTCTTCTTCTTGAAGGTAGTAGTCTTGGTAGGCTTGTTGAAAACAGGTTTGTTCTTCCCTTTGTTCTTGTTCTGTGGGTACCTCTGCACCATCTTAGAAGTAGGCTGAACCTCACCTCCTTTTTCAGTGGTATCTTTAGCCCGAGCTTTTTCTTCAACATCAAGAGATGCAATCAGATTTTCAACTGATATCTCCTGTCTCTTATGCTTCAGAGTTGTGGCGAAATTCCTCCATGAAGGAGGCAACTTTGCAATCATGCACCCAGCCACGAATTTGTCCGGTAGAACACATTTAAGGAGTTCAAGTTCCTTCACGATGCACTGTATCTCATGAGCTTGTTCAACCACAGAACGGTTATTCACCATCTTGTAGTCATGAAAACTCTCCATGATGTACAGTTCACTGCCTGCATCTGTTGCACCGAATTTTGCATTCAGTGCATCCCACAGAATTTTTCCGTCGTTTATGTGCATGTACACATCACACAGACGGTCAGCAAGAACACTCAGAATGCATCCCACAAACATAGTATTGGCTTCCTGGAATTTTCTCCAATCTTCGTCGGTCATTCCCTCTGGAGCACCAACACTAGCGTGGAAAACTTTCAGAGCAGTAAGCCAGAGCGTGGTCTTCACCTGCCACCTCTTAAAGTGCACACCGGTAAACTTATCCGGCCTCAGTGCATCAGCGAATCCAGCCATAGTTAAATCAGGAAATTGCCTACAATTAGGTTTTTGGATTGTTGGAATATTAGGCAAGTTCATGATTAATTCCAGTAAATAATTCATGACTAGAAGAGATACTAGCATGCAATAATCTAGTAAACTAGAAGAACAACAAGACATGCATAACAGCAGCAAACACGTAACAATAGCTGTAGAAACAGACATTAACAGAGGATGTTGGACGTACTAATCGTTAGCTATTATGGGTGCGACAGTGTTGATGACGATGTTGGCGACGATGAATACGACGATGAGTAGCACCGCCCGACTTAGACGGTCTTTCTCTTCTCACACACCACTTAGAGTGGTGGAGAGAACCCACTATATAAAGAGGTCCAACTCTTCTTCAACTTCCAAGGTGGGACTAAACTTAGCACCACCACTTGCCATTTTACACATGGGCTTTGAGATTTCAGAAATTGCTATGGGCCTAGCCCATTAATTCTAACACATATGATGTGTTCTTCCTTTAGGCCGAGTGAGTCGGGAGCGTTTGTGACTCGTCCGCTGCAATACAGAAGCATGTCTAGTCTCAAGGATCCCCAAAATCCACGGGCCAACGTGGAGGAGCGCCGGCTCCCTAGCCCATGTTTTTTCTAAAAAAAAATTATATTTCTGTAATGGAAACGTATTTTACTTAAAATTCTAAAAACATAATCACTCTTTAAAAAAATATGCAAAAAAAAATGTATGAAACGTTTAAAAATATTGAAAGCATTTAAAAATATGCGGGTTTTAAAAATATATTTTGTGCATTTTAAGTTACTACAATGTAAAAATCAATGTTCACATAATATAGAAAAATGAATGTACCCTGAGAAAAAATGATTACGCAATGGTAAAAATATTTGCATGCTTTAAAATTATTTTTTGTAACATTCATAAAAAAACTGTCACATTTTGAAAAATGTTTATACAACGTAAAAATGTATACATATTTTTAGAAAATGTGTTATAAAATACAAAAGAAATATTTTCAGCGGAAGGCATTGCCGAACGAGCAGTGCGATATCGTTTCAGCAGGTGGGAGGTCGTTCTTCACCGCGAACGACGACCGTTGGGACGACATATGGATCACAACTTCGGACGACACCGCCGAGGATGATGATGGTGATGGTAGCGACTTAGAGTAGTTTCTATCTATGTATGCCGTAGTAGTTTCTATCTATCTATCTATGTCGTAGTATTATCTATCTATCTATGTATGTCGAACTATCTATCTAGTTGCACCGATGTAAAATATCTTGTATCGTTTTTTTTATCTATGCAAAAAATGTTTTTTTATCTATCTTTTTTTTAGAATGAACGCGTGCGCTGCATTTTTACCGCGCCTGCTGTAGCTGCGCGCGCGCGGCTGCTGGAGCAAACGCTGCGCGCCGCGCCAAACCAGGCGATGGGCGCGCGCCAAATCAGTTTTTAGCGCGCGGCGCGTTTGGCGCCTGTTGGAGATGCTCTAAGCCTGTAGCATGACAAGGTGCCATAGATTTTAGCGGCCCATAATTAAAACACCTAGCGCCATTAATCATTTTTCTTTTCTTTTTTTGCGGGTGAAAGGGGATTTCTCATTACTCAAGGTGGCCTCTCAGCGGAGGCCGGACGTACAATAGACTCAATCCTCGAGTGGAACCACACGGCGGTCCGTGGGGTCCTTCGCCCGTAAGAGGCAAGTTCATGACTACGTTTATTTTCTAAACGATTACAAAAGGTAAATGAGATCTCCCTTCCAGCGGCAGCTGTTATATCTCTAATCTCCTGAATGAGGGTGCGTTGCACCGAACGGTCCTCCACATTTGCTGTGATCATCGCCACAGCCTCCGCGCAATCAAGCTCGACCGTGATAGGCAAACCGGTCCTATGCAGAGCCAAGTCGAGGCCCTCCTTGCAAGCCGCAAGCTCCGTTCCCAGGGCATTATCGCATGTGCGCAACTCTCTACATGCAGTATAGATGATTTCTCCACGATCATCGCGCAGAATCATCCCTCCTCCAGCCGCTCCCGTCGCCGCAACAAATCTTCCGTCGGTGTTCAGCTTAGTGCAGCCCAACGGTGGCGCGGTCCATGGTCTCTCCTCCTTAGCCACCTTAGGAGGATGAGTGACCAACGGTGTCAAGGAGACCGTCATCTTCCCCTTGACCATTTCAGCATTTGGGTATTGTTGGATACAGAGCAGCGAAGTAATATACCCATGCAAGAACCGTCGTGAGGCTTCAGCAGGGGGCGGCTTCTTGTCATGCGTGATCTCATTCCGGACATGCCAGGTTCTCCACATGATCATAAGTACGATAATCCTCGTTGCCTCATCCAGGGGGTCCAGCAGGGTGAAGAGCCATTCTGGACCCGTGTACATGATGTCCTCCACCTTGGGAATGCACCAATCCATGGCCATGGCGTGCCACAGCTCCTTAGCCAAGGGACACCTGCAAAAAGCGTGGAACATATCCTCCCGTTCCAGTCCACACAAGGAGCATAGATCAGACACCTCAAGATGACGAGAGAGCTTATTTGCCCAAGTAGCAAGCGAGTTCGTAACGATCCTCCAAGCAAACACACGTACCTTAGGGGGAGCAGGGCACCCGCATATGATCTTCCAGATGGCGCGATGACCATCCGGTGCCCTGCTCGTGGCGGAGGTGAAGGAAATATGCCCTAGAGGCAATAATAAAGTTATTATTTATTTCCTCATATCATGATAAATGTTTATTATTCATGCTAGAATTGTATTAACCGGAAACATGATACATGTGTGAATACATAGACAAACATATAGTCACTAGTATGCCTCTACTTGACTAGCTCATTAATCAAAGATGGTTATGTTTCCTAACCATAGACATGTGTTGTTATTTGACTAATGGGATCACATCATTAGGAGAATGATGTGATTAACATGACCCATTCCGTTAGCCTAACACTTGATCGTTTAGTATATTGCTATTGCTTTCTTCATGACTTATACATGTTCCTGTAACTATGAGATTATGCAACTCCCGTTTACCGGAGGAACACTTTGTGTGCTACCAAACGTCACAACGTAACTGGGTGATTATAAAGGAGCTCTACAGGTGTCTCCGAAGGTACATGTTGGGTTGGCGTATTTCGAGATTAGGTTTTGTCACTTCGATTGTCGGAGAGGTATCTCTGGGCCCTCTCGGTAATGCACATCACTATAAGCCTTGCAAGCAATGTAGCTAATGAGTTAGTTACGGAATGATGCATTACGTAACGAGTAAAGAGACTTGCCGGTAACGAGATTGAACTAGGTATTGGATAGCGACCATCAAATCTCGGACAAGTAACATACCGATGACAAAAGGAACAACGTATGTTGTTATGCGGTTTGACCGATAAAGATCTTCGTAGAATATGTGGGAGCCAATATGGGCATCCAGGTCCCGCTATTGGTTATTGACCGAAACGGTGTCTCGGTCATGTCTACATAGTTCTCGAACCCGTAGGGTCCTTGCACGCTTAACGTTTAGTTGTGATATAGTATTATCTGAGTTATGTATGTTGGTAACGAATGTTGTTTGGAGTCCTGATGAGATCATGGACATGACGAGGAACTCCGGAATGGTCCGGAGATAAAGTTTGATATATGGGATAATAGTGTTTGATCTCGGAAAGGTTCCGAATTCACGGAAGGGGTTCGGATGTTTCCAAATGTTTGGATGCGAGAACCGTTATTTGGGCCAAAGGAAAGCCCACAAGGTTTTGGAAAGCGCAAAAGGAAGTTTTATGGAGTCCGAGGGCGACGCCAGGGTCCTGGCGTGCGGGTCGAGACGCCGGAACCCAAGGCGTCGCCCTGGAGTCCGAGAAGGACTCTTGCCTTCGGGTGAAACCGACTTTGTGGAGGCTTTTACTCCAAGTTTCGACCCAAGGCTCAACATATAAATAGAGGGCAGGGCTAGCACCAAAGACGGATCAAGAAACACCAAGTCGTGTGCGGCAACCCGTCCCCTCTAGTTTATCCTCCGTCATAGTTTCCGTAGTGCTTAGGCGAAGCCTGCGGAGATTGTTCTTCACCAACACCGTCACCACACCGTCGTGCTGCGGAACTCATCTACTACTTCGCCCGTCTTGCTGGATCGAGAAGGTGAGGGCGTCATCGAGCTGAGCGTGTGCGTAACTTCGGAGGTGTCGTGCGTTCGGTACTTGGATCGGTCGGATCGCGAAGCGTCGACTACATCAACGCGTTGATAAACGCTTCCGCTTAGCGATCTTCAAGGGTATGAAGATACACTCCCCTCTCATTGCTATGCATCACCATGATCTTGCGTGTGCGTAGGAATTTTTTGAAATTACTCGTTCCCCAACGAGGGCATCCGAGCCAGGTTTTATGCGTTGATGTTATATGCACGTAGAACACAAGTGAGTTGTGGGCGATACAAGTCATACTGCTTCCCAGCATGTCATACTTTTGTTCGGCGGTATTGTGAGATGAAGCGGCCGGACCGACATTACGAAATGCGCTTACGGGAGACTGGTTTCACCGCTGCGAGCACTCGTTGCTTAAAGGTGACTGGCGGGTGTCTGTCTCTCTCACTTTAGTTGAACTGAGTGTGGCTCGCCCGGTCCTTGCGAAGGTTAAAACAGCACCAACTTGACAAACTATCGTTGTGGTTTTGATGCGTAGGTAAGAACGGTTCTTGCTCAGCCCGTAGCAGCCACGTAAAACTTGCAACAACAAAGTAGAGGGCGTCTAACTTGTTTTTGCAGGGCATGTTGTGATGTGATATGGTCAAGGCGTGATGCTATATTTTATTGTATGAGATGATCATGTTTTGTAACGAGTTATCGGCAATGGCAGGAGCCATATGGTTGTCGCTTTATTGTATGAAATGCAAAAGCCATGTAATTGCTTTACTTTATCACTAAGCGGTAGCGATAGTCGTAGAAGCAATAGTTGGCAAGGCGACAACGATGCTACGATGGAGATCAAGGTGTCGCGCGGTGGCGATGGTGATCACGACGGTGCTTGGAGATGGAGATCACAAGCACAAGATGATGATGGCCATATCATATCACTTATATTGATTGCATGTGATGTTTATCCTTTATGCATCTTATCTTGCTTTGATTGGCGGTAGCATTTTAAGATGATCTCTCACTAAAATTATCAAGATGTGTTCTCCTGAGTATGCACCGTTGCCAAAGTTAAATCGTGCCCGCACACCACGTGATGATCGGGTGTGATAAGCTCTCGTCCATCTACAACGGGTGCAAGCCAGTTTTGCACACGCAGAATACTCAGGTTAAACTTGACGAGCCTAGCATATGCAGATATGGCCTCGGAACACGGAGACCGAAAGGTCGGCGTGAATCATATAGTAGATATGATCAACATAGTGATGTTCACCATTGAAAACTACTCCATCTCACGTGATGATCGGTTATGGTTTAGTTGATTTGGATCACGTAATTACTTAGATGACTAGAGAGATATCTATCTAAATGGGAGTTCTTAAGTAATATGATTAATTGAACTTAAATTTATCATGAACTTAGTACCGATAGTATTTTGCTTGTCTATGTTTCTTCAGTAGATAGATGGCTCGTCTTGTTGTTCCGTTGAATTTTAATGCGTTCCTTGAGAAAGCAAAGTTGAAAGATGATGGTAACAATTACACGGACTGGGTCCGTAACTTGAGGATTATCCTCATTGCTGCACGGAAGAATTACGCCCCGGAAGCACCGCTGGGTGCCGAACCTGCTGCAGAGAGCAACACCGAAGTTGTGAGCGTCTGGCGAGCAAAGCTGATGACTACTCTATAGTTCAGTGTGCCATGCTTTACGGCTTAGAACCGGGTCTTCAACGACGTTTTGAACGTCATGGAGCATATGAGATGTTCCAAGAGTTGAAGTTAATATTTCAAGCTGAAAGTGCGTTATATCGACTAGAGGGGGGGGTGAATAGGCGATTTTTATGAATTCTTCAATGAGGAATTTGCCGGTGAGGAAATTCCTTAGCGAAGAACTACTTGCAGCGGAATAAGTACTCAGAGGTAAGCATAACAGAAAACACGCATGGTCATCATGATGAAATGAAGACTAACAAAGAGTACAGAAAGCGTAAACACAGGATAGCACAAGATGAAGACAACCAGACTGAAGAAATTGAACTGAGGAAATTGAGAAAGTCTTCAGTCAAAGTCTTCAAACACAGATATGAACAAACACTCAACACAATAATGAGGAAATGAAAGGGTTGAGGAAATAGAACCAGTTAGGTTGGTGAAGACAATGATTTGGTAGACCAGTTCCAACTGCTGTCTCTCGGTTGTATGTCCAGGTTGGAGCGGCTGAGTATTTAAACTCGAGGACACACAGTCCGGACACCCGATCGCTGAGCATGCAGCTCAGACACCAAGTCCTCACCGTATTCTCCTTGAACTAAGGTCACACAGACCTCGTCCAATCACTCGTGGTAAGTCTTGAGCGACTTCCAAACCTTCACAGACTTGGTCACTCGGTGATCCACAATTCCTCTTGGATGCTCTAGACCATGGCGCCTAACCGTCTGGAAGAAGCACAGTCTTCAAAGGTAACAAGCGTCGGATCTCACGGGATCAATTTCTTCATGATGCTCAATCACTTTGGGTTTGTAGGGGTTTGGTTTTGGGTTTTCCTCACTCGATGATTTTCGCTCAAAGTCCTCAGAGGATGGGTTGCTCTCTAATGACAAGTGTCAAGTTCTCTCGGAGCAGCCAACCAGCTAGTGGTTGTAGGGGGCGGTTATTTATAGCCTAGGGAGCAGCCCGACATGATAAGACATAAATGCCCTTCAATGATATGACCATTAGGTGGATAAGATATTTGGGACAACGGTCGGAAATTTGAATCACAACTTCCTCAGGGCTATCATGTTCCTCACTGTGTAGGCAATTCGCACTGGCGAATTCCTAACTCCTCAGTCAGAACAAATTCCTCAGCGACCAGAAGAACTTCGTCTCTGTCACTCAAGAAATTGACTGAACTGTATGAGATTTCCAAAGGCTTCACTCGAAGGGATTGGTAGGTGTAGGATTTTGAGTTGAGCATCACATGGAAATTTTTCCTTAGTATTTCCTCGACCCCCTTTAACAGTACGGTGTTTCCTATGACTCAAGAAAGAGAAAATGAAACTACGAAAACAAAAGTCTTCATGCTTCATGTTCCTCAAATGAATACCAAGTCTTCAAGGTCACACCAATTTCTTCACTTTCAAAGTCTTGAAAAGTCTTCGAATATCAAAGTCTTGATCGAAGAACTTCATTTTAGGGTCGACTTTCTCTGTAAATATCAAACTCCTCATAGACTTATAGACCTGTGTACACTCACAAACGCTTTAGTTCCTTAACCTATAAGTCTTCAATCCACCAAAATCACTAAGGGGCACTAGATGCACTTACAATCTCCCCCTTTTTGGTGATTGATGACAATATAGGTTAAGTTTTCAACGGGAATAAACATATGAAGTGTAAATACTGATATTGAGGAATTTGATTACAAGATATAGAAGAACTCCCCCTGAAGATGTGCATAGTGAGGAATTTGCTTTTGAGGCAATGCACATTTGAAGAGTTTAATCATGGAGATCTCCCCCTATATCTTGTAATTAATACACGCATTTGACATATAATATGAAGAATTTGAAATGCATGATGAAATATGGTGCTTGATGTTATTCAGCATGCGTGCGATACCATTAATGAGGAAAAAGCATGCACAATAACGCATCAAGAGTATCAGAGCTCAAATAGATTTGCTATGAAGATTTTCAAGGAGCTCAGGAGAATCAGAGCATAGTGCAAGAGCATAATGCATCAAAAGTATCAAAGCACCATCGGGTTTAAGATTACAACTCGATCCAATAAAAGTTTCAGAAGAACGAGAGTTGTAACTTAACAAAAAAAGTTACTGTATATAGGCAATAAACTAGACCCGCTTGAAGACTAACTCAAATTTCTCCCCCTTTGTCATCGAATGACCAAAAGGATCGAAACTGAGGACTAACGCTCCTGAAGAATTTCAATTTGAAGAAGGAGCGCCAGCGTTGTTGGGGTCGGTTGATGCAGTAGGACCTGCCGCGGTGTCGTCCAAGTCTTTATTTTCATCAGTGTCACGCGATGAAGAATAGGAGCTGGCCACCAAGGAAGGAACTTTGACCTTCTTGTATTTCTTCGGAGGAGGTGTAGACCAGTCAAATTCTTCCTTGAGTCCCATTGGCGTCGTTCTTGACCTTCAGAGACATGTGAAAGAACAGCCAGTGCGTTTGAAGGTTTCATGGAGGTAGTAGTGGTTTTCTTCACTGCATTGTGTGTTGAGGTCATGTTGTGAAGAATTGAACCAAGCGGCGCTTGACCCATTTATGATTACGATCAACCTTCCGATGAAGGCGAGGAGTAACTCACGATCGATCATCACCACAGGTGCGATAGCTTGAGGACTTTGCTTGGTGAGGTATTTGCGGCAGAGTCATGTGTGGCAGAGTCATCATTGGTGGGGTAAGATGCTGCTTTGCGAAACTGTCCATCCAATGGACGAATGCCTTCATCGATCACAGTAGTAGCCTTGACCTTGTCATCAGCTGAGGTAAATGTCCGTTTGAGGACTTCAATCGGGGGCAAGTAGCTGCAGTGGTTCAAAGTATCAGCCTTGTAATTGAGTGAAGACCTTGTCCTGATGAATCTCATTATACAAGGTGCATAAGGCTTCAGCTCAAATGGTGACATAGCAATGTTGGCCAGAGTCCTCATGAAGAAATCATGGAAGTTGACGGGAACGCCATGGATGATGTTGAAAAGCATATTCTTCATGATGCCAACGACTTCTTCATCATCTGAGTCATGGCCTTTGATAGGACTCATTGTCTTCGTCAGAATCCTATAGACAGTCCGAGGCACATACAATAATTCCTTGACGAGGAATTTCGTTCTTGGGGCCTGCCTTGGCTTCAAAGGCTTCATCAGCACTTGCATATAGTGATTTGAAAGTTCTGGTTCGTTGTAGATACAACGTGCACCATCAAGTGGAGGACTGAGTGGTAGGGCACGAAGCAATTCAGTTGCAGGTGCCTTGTAGTGAGTATTTTCAGACATCCAGTCTAATACCCATGAGTTCACGTCTTCAGCGTCTCCGGTGATGTGCAGCGTTGCATAAAATTGAAGAATTAGTTCTTCATTCCAGTCACAGATATCAGTGCAGAAATTTAGAAGTCCTGCGTCGTGAAGAACACTGAGGACTGGCTCAAAGCCTGGCAGCGACTCCATGTCCACATGAGGAATATGAGCATGATCGAAGACTTTATCCTTGTTGAAGAGCACTGAGGAATAGAAGTTGGCTTGGCTGGCAGTCCAGAAACGCCTCTTCCTAATGCGAGCAGAATCATATGGATTATAGTCAGTGAAGAACACGTGCTCGGCAAAGAAATCATCAGCCTTGAACTTTTGCTTGCTTGAGAACGGATTCTTTTGTTTGGGCAGAGGGGTGTCAGTGAGTTGCATCACCACCTCTGGAATCGCAAGTTCAGGTTCATCAGGCTGAGGAATTTCTTCTTCCTCAACAGGTGCAGTCTGAGGATCAGCCGCAGCAGGTTCATCAGCACTAGTGGCTGGAATTTCTTCATGCACAGAGCAAGTGGGTTGAGTTTCTTCAGAGTCCATTTGGACTGTTTGTGCAGGGGACTGAGGAATTTGTTGGAGCGGGGTGAAGAGAGGAGTATTAGGATGCAGACTTTCCCAAAAGTCATCATTCATCACCGGTGTGGTGCACCCTATATCCACATCTTCATCTTCAATTTCTTCAACACCAGCCTCTTCAGCTGTGAACTGAGGCATAGGTGAAGAAATGACTGGGGTTGAAGGGATTGCGTCCACTTCAATTTCTTCATCAATCTGCTCTGACAAAGCAGCAGAATGATGTTCTTCATCAGATCCGATTGGGATCTCATAGTCTTCTCCAAAAGGAACAAGGTCCTTTGATGGCATGGAGGAAATCGGAACAGCATCAATTGGATTTTCAAATGAGCTGGTCATTGGCTTCATTTTCTTCGCGGCCGAAGAATTTGACGCAGCTGATGCTTTCCTTTTCTTCACAGCAGCTCGTTCTGCAGCCTTGGTTTTCTTCACATCAGAGGCAGATGGAAGAATTGGAGTTGGAGTTGGCGCAGGAGGAGCTGAGGGATTTGGTTCAGTTTCTTCAGGCACAACTGATGCAGTTGCCCTGTCTTGATCAGTTTCTTCAGGCGCACCACTAGTGGGTGCCCTGGCAATTTCTTCAGCGGCTGGAATGGGATCATCAGCCCTGGAACTAGCATTTTCATCAGCAGCCTGAACGTCATCAGCGGTGCTGGCATGTTCTTCAGTCTGCTGAGCTGAGGCTTCAGCCTGAGGAATTTCATGTTGCACTGGGGCAGCAACATTTGTGAATTTCTTCGTCAGGTTGACAAATCTGACCTTGGCTCCTTGCCAATCAGCATAATAGGAATCGAAGTTTTGCGAGGTCTTGAATTTCAGTCTGGACCTTGAGAAGCTCCTCAGGTGTCATCTTGACAACGTTTTTCTTCAGGAACTTCTCCTTTCTGTATTGAGCCTTTTTGATTTCCCTTGCCTTCTCAAACTTCCATTTTTCTTCAGCGATGAAGTGAGTCAACATATGACTTTGTCCAGGTGTCAGATGAAAGTCAGGCATAGGGGTATTGGGATCCTTGTGCCAGAGATCAATATAGTCGAGGACTTTCTTCGGATCCAACAACAGTGGCACAGATGTGCCTTTGGCTCTAGCGGCCTTTTCTTGACGGTCTCTGATGATTTCTGCAAGTTCATCATCAGATGCTTCATCATCAGAAGGCACATGGAATGCAACCTGTTTATTCTTTGGGCTAGGCCGAGGACCTCGTCCAGCTGTTGCTTTGGTCTTCAACTGAGTCGGGCCAGATGAAGAAATGGGAGCTCTTGAGAACTTGCGAAACGCCTGAGGCAATTGAGAAGCCAGCAGTCCTTTGACATGTAGCCAGGTGCACAGGAACTGAAGGTTTTGACGGAGCTGTTGAGGACTTTGGTGGAGCAGCAGCAGTGTGAGGAATTTGCTTTGAGGGTGCTGCTGAGGAACTTGGCCGTGAGGGCGCTGATGGTAAAGCACTTGGCTTATGAGCAGGCTTCTTTGGCATGGATTTCCTCGGTTTGACCGAGGCCTCAGTAGCAGTAGCAGTGGCAGAATCCTCATTGAATTTCTTCACTGCCTCCTTGGCTTGTTTTGCCAATTTAGCTTGGCGTTTAGCCCATTCATCAGGAAAGTCCTCACCACGTTTGATGCTAGTGGGATCAGATACTTGGCCAGGTGCCAATGGAGCTCTTGGGCATGGAGGATTTAGAGCGAATTTCTTCATGTACTTAGGAGTTACATATCTGTATTCCCTCCATTCCCGTGCCCATCTCCGTTCAATCTTCTGAATACGCACCTTGCGTTGATTTTTGTTTTCTTCATCCGGTGTGCAGTAGTCAGCATAGATTTCCTCAGGGATTTCAAACGCAGTCATAACCTCAGGTTTCTTTCCTCCTTTCTGTGGCTTCTTACCGTCTGCCATGTTCTTCAGTTGAGGAATTTGAACAATTGAGTTCTCTGAAGAAGTATGCAGTCTTTCTTCGAGGAACGCTGCAAATGAGTTAAGTTGATGAGAACCTAGTGATTCAGCAGCGGACATGTGTACCTGTGAACAGAGTATAGTTGCGAGGAATTTGGAGAGGTCATATGCGTTCTCAGAAGGTTTTTAAAAAATAATAAGTTTTGAGGATTTTGACCAGATGAGCCTTGAAGAATTTCACTAAGCGTTCTTTGTCTTAGGTTCCAGAGTTGTACAGATCGAGGATCCACACAATTGAGGAATCTTGAAGAAAATCATTGCTTAGAGAAACGAATCAAGAGCATATTTTGGTTGAGGTGTTCATATGTGTGAAGATTTGAAGAATAAACACCTTTGAAGATTTTCAGGGAGGTTTGAGAATCAAAGCGAGTAATAAAAGTAACTTTTAATTACCCGAATTGAAGAACACGACGAACTGAGAAGAACAGTTGGGAAGTTCGTCAGTTCAGATCTTCCACGCCCTAACTTGGCGGAGGAAGATAGCTACGGCGGCGGCGGAGTGAGGATTTCCGCGGTCGGCGCGAGTACCTCGGCGACGAGGTCGAGGCAGTGAAGCTTTTCCTCACCGGCGACGATGGAGTAGCGGCGGCTTAGGGTTTGAGGAGCTCGGCGGGAGAGAGAGGTCGGCGAGTAAAAGAAGTGAGGAAGGGAGAGGGTATTTATAGACACGGTGAAAAACGGATCGCCGAAGATTTAGGGACGAACATGCCTGACCATTTCCTTCTCACGACATGTGTCATCCACGTCTTGTGTAGTGGAGATCGTGTACGATTGTGTGTGAGTAAGATAATGCATCGTGGGATGCGGAACGGTTTGAGCAGCAAAACCGAAAGTTTGGATAAGATCAGTTTTAAAGTTCCGTTCGCAATTTCTTCAGCTGTTAAGGACACAGTGAAGATTTTGAACGAGTTTCAAAATAGAACGCACATGAAGAATTTGTGAATAGATTGGGTTGAGTATAGCATAGAGGGGGAAGGGTCCGATCACATTCACTTAGAAGAAAAAGCGACTTGAAGAAATAGCCATAAGTGAATGTTGTGGAGGACATAAACCCTTATATATATATAGCCAATGAAGAAAGACGACGGAAACAGTGAAGATTTTGCAAAGTTGAAGAATTTGAAAAATTGAAGAATTTCAAAACTGAGGAAAAACTCAAATTGAAGATTTTCAACTTTGGTGGCGGCGTGAGCCACCGTATAAGAATGATGATTTCAGACACCGCGTACAATTGTCGTAGGGTTCTGAGAATCAAATTCTTCATTAATTTCTTCACACTAAGAGTGTTATTCTTCATTGATTGAAGAAAAACGTTTCTTCATGTGTTGCACATCTAAGTCATCAATTTTGCATAAGTGTTAGGATGTGTGTCTTTTTCAAAGAACGTTCTAAGATTCTAAGATATTTAGCTCACACCGCAACTTGCTAAATCTCTTCTCATCCAAGGGCTTAGTGAAGATATCAGCTAGCTGTTCATCAGTCTTCACGTGCTTGATGGAGATGTCGCCCTTCAACACATGATCACGGAGAAAATGATGACGAATTTGAATGTGCTTTGTCTTCGAGTGCTGAACTGGGTTGTGAGCAATCTTGATGGCACTCTCATTGTCACAGTAGAGAGGCACATTCTTCACGTTGATGCCGTAGTCCTTGAGAGTTTGCTTCATCCATAGCAATTGAGCACAACACGAGCCAGCAACAATGTATTCAGCTTCCGATGAGCGGTGATCGCAGTTCTGCTTTCTTCAAGGACCAACAGACCAAAGATCGTCCGAGGAAATGACAAGTACCAGATGTTGACTTGCGGTCCACAAGATCACCAGCATAGTCAGAGTCAGAATATCCAATGAGATCAAAAGTAGAGCCCTTGGGGTACCATAATCCTAGTGTTGGTGTGTGAGCTAGATATCGAAGAATATGCTTCACAGCCTTATGGTGTGATTCCTTCGGTGTAGCTTGAAATCGGGCACACATGCAAACACTAAGCATTATATCTGGCCTAGATGCACATAAGTACAATAAAGAACCAATCATGGAGCGGTATACCTTGTGATCGAAGTCGATACCATTTTCATCAGTGCATAGATGGCCATTTGTGGGCATAGGAATTTTGACGCCTTTGCAATCTTGCATGCCGAATTTCTTCAGGACATCTTTGAGGTATTTCTCCTGAGATATGAATATGCCATTGTGTTGTTGACGAATTTGAAGACCTAAGAAGAATTTCAACTCTCCCATCATAGACATTTGATATTCTTCACTCATCGTATAGGCAAATTCATCACTATAACGTTGGTCAGTACAACCAAAGATAATATCATCAACATATATTTGGCACATAAACAGTTCACCATCATAAGATTTAGTAAAGAGAGTAGGGTCGAGTGAACCGGGTGTGAAGCCATTCTTCATGAAGAATTCCTTCAATGTATCATACCACGCCCGAGGGGCTTGCTTGAGACCATAGAGGGCCTTATTGAGTCTGAAGACTTTGTCAGGATTCTTTGGATCTTCAAAACCTGGGGGTTGAGCAACATATACTTCTTACTCAAGCTTACCATTGAGGAATGCACTTTTCACATCCATTTGATATAAAGTGATATTGTGATGGTTAGTATAGGCGAGTAATATGCGAATAGACTCAAGTCTAGCGACAGGTGCAAAAGTTTCATCGAAATCAATTCCTTCAACCTGTGTGTAGCCTTGAGCTACTAGTCGTGCCTTATTCCTCACCACAAGGCCATTTTCATCTTGCTTGTTGCGTTAGATCCACTTTGTGCCAATGATATTATGCTTGCGAGGATCTGGACGTTTGACCAGTTCCTGACATTGTTGAGCTCGAATCGATGTAATTCTTCTTGCATGGCCTGAATCCACTCGGCTCGAAATGCTTCATCTACCTTAGTGGGCTCTGTGATAGAGACAAAAGCATAGTGCCCACAAAAGTTAGATAAATGTGAAGCTTTTGAGCGTGTGAGAGGACCTGGCGCTTTAATGTCATCGATGATCTTCTCCACTTGCACTTCTTTTGCAATGCGAGGATGAGCTGGTTGTCGTCGAGGAATTTGATCATTTTCCTCAGCACCATTTTCTTCAGCATTATCTTCAGGTGCATCAGCTCGACGTTCTTCGCGTACAGGAATGAATTCTTCAGCAGTTTCTTCAATTGGAATGACATCCTCAGTTGCCTTGAACTTGATAGATTCCTCAGGTGCTGGTTCATCTAACACAGAAGGTAGGTGCCCTCTTTGCGAGCCATTAGTTCCATCGAACCGCACATCTACAGTGTCAACAATCTTGTGAAGAGTGATGTTGAAGACTCTGTAGGTGTGCGAGTCCTTTCCGTAACCAAGCATAAAACCTTCATGTGCTTTCGTGCAAATTTAGAGTTGTGATGAGGATCTCTAATCCAGCATTTAGCACCGAAGACTTTGAAATAACTTACATTGGGTTTCTTGTCAGTGAGGAGTTCATAGGCAGTCTTCTTGAAGAATTTGTGAAGATATACTCTGTTGATGATGTGGCACGCAGTGTCAATTGCATCAATCCAAAAACGACTAGGCGTTCTGTATTCATCAAGCATAGTGCGAGCCATCTCAACAAGAGTTCTGTTCTTGCGCTCCATGACGCCATTTTGCTGAGGAGTATAAGGAGCAGATAACTCATGAGTAATACCAAGTTCATCAAGATAGTCATCAAGACCGGAATTCTTGAACTCAGTTCCATTGTCACTCCTGATGTGCTTGATCTTCACACCAAAGTTAGTTGAAGCCCTCGAGGAAAATCGTTTGAAGACTTCCTGCACTTGATTTTTCTAAGTAACAATGTGTACCCATGTGTAACGAGAGTAATCATCAACAATAACAAAGCCATATAAAGATGCATCATTAACGACAGCTGAGTAATGATTGGGACCAAAGAGGTCCATGTGAAGCAATTTGAAGGGACGAGTAGTGGTCATGATAGTCTTCGCTG
Organism: Aegilops longissima; assembly: GCA_021605205.1. Classification (NCBI taxonomy): domain Eukaryota; kingdom Viridiplantae; phylum Streptophyta; class Magnoliopsida; order Poales; family Poaceae; genus Aegilops; species Aegilops longissima. The sequence goes on from CM038677.1 coordinate 806,807,269, forward strand.
GATGCTTGGCCTTTGTCATTTTTCCAGCTTCACAGGCTCCGCATAAGTGATCCTTGAGGAATTTGACATTCTCAATGCCAATGACATGCTTCTTCTTCGCAAGCGTGTGCAAATTCCTCATGCCTACGTGACCAAGTCGCCGATGCCATAGCCAGCCTTCTGAAGCTTTTGCAAGTAAACACACGGCTGGTTGTGGTCCTGTAGAGAAGTCAACAATATACAAGTCTCCTCTCCTAAAGCCTTCGAAGACTTTGGAGTTGTCAGCTTCCATAATCACAACACAACGATACTTGCCAAAGATAACAACCATATCAAGATCACAAAGCATTGAGACTGACATGAGGTTGTATCCTAAAGACTCAACAAGCATGACTTTGTCCATGTGTATGTCCTTAGAGATCGCAACCTTACCAAGACCCAATACCTGACTTTTTCCCTTGTCAGCAAAGATGATATGCTTCAGATGTGACGGTGATAAGGGAGCATCCATCAATAGATTCTTGTCACCAGTCATGTGATTTGTACATCCACTATCGAGAACCCACTCAGTGGCTTTGGGTTGATCATCCTGCAGATGAATTAGTACAACTTACGATCTCATATACTTCATCAGTGAAGAATATGATATCAAGTTCATCAGATGAATTTCATCAGTCAGTATTCAGATAAGTAGTGTGAGGAAGTGTGAAATGAAAGTTCATTTCATCATGGTTAGCTCAAGTCCTTTCGTGCATTTTGTCGGTCCCCAAGAAATTCTTCAGACGTTAAGGCACGTCTGGAGACCTGACCCTGCAGAAGAGATTAGTTCTTTTTCTTCACCACCCACATCTGAAGGGGTGGTAAAGAGTTCATCACTCTGCGAGCACCATACGAGAATGGTGGCATAGAGGCCAATCCATTTCGTTTCACATAAGAGGGGTTAGGGTAAGCATATGAATAAGCAGAGAAATTCTTCGAGGACTTATGAACATATTGGTTTGAAGAATAATGCACATATTCATAGCCCTTAGCTCTACCTGCAAACAGAGTTATTAGCACGATGATAATCATATGAGGACTTTGATCCTTTTGAGGAATTTGATCCACGTGAGGAATTTGGTCCGTATGAGGACTTGGATCCATATGAAGAATTTGGTCCATATGAAGAATTTGATCTGGGGTTCCTATTCTTCACGGGGGTGTCATGAGGACATTCACCAAGACTTTCAAGGCACATATTGGGAACCCAGATTTTCTTCATAGGGAACCGTTCTGCAGATTAGTGCCAACATATCTAGCAAATACTTCACCATTCTGATTTTTGAACAGTTTATAGTTGAGTCAAATGACTCATCAAAAGAATGAGGAGATTCGCATGTAAAGCCAGATAAGTTAGATGGATCAATGGAGGTCCCTTTGCAGCAACCCATGAGGTTTTGGGATCTGCTCAAAGCTTCCAATATGTTCCATCAGCATTGAGTTTCCTCTCAAAGGCAATACCCTCTTTCCTAGGGTTCTGTTGAGGATCTGCTTTTAAGCACATCACAAAGAGTCGATGCCCTTTGAGGCTTTTGTACATGCATGTCATGTACAATTCCTTCAGCCCTGCATCGTCAGTGATACTAGCAATGTCCTCAGATGAGGAATTAGTAACAGTTGAAGCATTTGAACATTCAGGTGAAGAATTAGCAGATTCACGTTCAATGCACCTTAAGCATGGAGGAACAAATTCTTCTTGAGAAGCGCTGATTTGTTGAGCAAGTAATGAATCGCGCTCCTTCGAAGATCTTCATAACTCACTCTTAGCTTCTCAAGATCTTGCTTTCTTTGAAGGAAATTCTAAAGAAGTTTCTCATGATCCAGATAAGAGAGTGTTATGATGACCTTGAAGGCTGTCAAGCTTAGACTGAAGTCTCTGAAGATTTTCAGTCAGAGCTTTAGTGCGATCCATTTCTTCACCTAACATATCATCATTCTTATCTAGCATGTTTTGAACCTTTTCCAGAGCCCTTTGTTGTTTTACAGCAATTTTAGCAAGTTTTGAATAACAGGGCTTTAAATCTTCATCAGATTCATTTTCACTAGATTCGGAGGAGGTATATTTGAGTACCTTGGCACCCTTTGCCATGAAGCAATAGGTGGGAGTGTAGTCATCACTATCTTCATCAGCTTTGTTGGTGAGGTCATTTTCTTGAGTTGAAGATGGACTTGTCGACGAAAGCGATGAGCGAGAGCTAAACTTGCCACACCAGACTCAGATTCTTCTGATGCCTCCTCTTCCTCATGTTCCTCAGATTCAGCTTCAGAGTCCATTTCCTTGCCAATGAATGCCCGAGCCTTTTTGGAGCTGCCCTTCTTGTGAGAAGAAGGCTTTGAGGATTTTGATGATGACGATTTCGATGATTTCTTCTTCTTCTTTGCGTCATCAGAACGGTAATCCTTGTGTTTCTTCTTCTTTAATTCCTTTTCCCACTGAGGACAATCTTGGATGTAGTGACCATGTTTCTTGCATTTGTGACAAAGTCTTCTCTTATAGTCACTAGATGAGGAATCACTGCTTCTTGAGGATTTTCCAAGGCGACCACGTCTTGAGAATTTCTGGAATTTCTTCACGAGCAGTGCTAGTTCCTGGCCTAATTCTTCAGGATCTCCAAGGCTACTACGAGTCTTCACACTCAGATTCGAGACATAGCCTTGGCCTTGAGGCACGTGTTTTCCATAGCTAGAACCATAGAGATCTCTCTTTTCAGCAAGTGGAACTCGTGAGTATTTAGCCTTTCGAGGATATCGGCAGAATCAAGAGACTTGTAGTCAGCTCGTTCTTGTATCATCAGTGCCAGAGTATCAAATGAGGAATCAAGCGATCTTAACAATTTCTTCACCACCTCATGGTCGGTGATATCAGTGGCGCCAAGTGCTTGAAGCTCATTTGAGATGTTAGTGAGGCGATCGAACGTTTGTTGAACATTTTCGTTGTCGAGTCTTTTGAAGCGGTTGAAGAGATTCCGAAGAACATCAACTCGAGAGTCACGCTGAGTTGAGACTCCTTCATTCACTTTGGACAGCCTGTCCCAGATGAGCTTGGCAGATTCCAAAGCACTCACTCTTCCATATTGACCTTTGCTCAGATGGCCACATATGATATTCTTCGCTTGAGAATCGAGTTGCTTGAATCTCTTCACATCAGCAGCATTCAGAGAAGGTGTGACTGAGGGAACACCATTTTCCACAACATACCAGAGATCGTTGTCAATTGCTTCAAGATGCATTCGCATCTTGTTCTTCCAGTAGGGGTAGTCCGTCCCATCGAAGGTAGGACACCCTGCTGAGACCTTGATCATACCTGCGGTCGACATAACTAAAACTCCAGGTGGTTAAACCAAAATCACACAGAACAAGGGAGTACCTTGCTCTGATACCAATTGAAAGTGCGTTATATCGACTAGAGGGGGGGTGAATAGGCGATTTTTATGAATTCTTCACTGAGGAATTTGCCGGTGAGGAAATTCCTTAGCGAAGAACTACTTGCAGCGGAATAAGTACTCAGAGGTAAGCATAATAGAATACACGCATGGTCATCATGATGAAATGAAGACTAACAAAGAGTACAGAAAGCGTAAATACAGGATAGCACAAGATGAAGACAACCAGACTGAAGAAATTGAACTGAGGAAATTGAGAAAGTCTTCAGTCAAAGTCTTCAAACACAGATATGAACAAACACTCAACACAGTAATGAGGAAATGAAAGGGTTGAGGAAATAGAACCAGTTAGGTTGGTGAAGACAATGATTTGGTAGACCAGTTCCAACTGCTGTCTCAGCTTATACGTCTGTTGGAGCGGCTGAGTATTTAAACTCGAGAACACATAGTCCGGACACCCGATCGCTGAGCACGCAGCTCAGACACCAAGTCCTCACCGTATTCTCCTTGAACTAAGGTCACACAGACCTCGTCCCAATCACTCGTGGTAAGTCTTGAGCGACTTCCAAACCTTCACAGACTTGGTCACTCGGCGATCCACAATTCCTCTTGGATGCTCTAGACCATGACGCCTAACCGTCTGGAAGAAGCACAGTCTTCAAAGGTAACAAGCGTCGGATCCACGCAGGATCAATTTCTTGATGATGCTCAATCACTTTGGGTTTGTAGGGTTTGGTTTTGGGTTTTTCCCACTCGATGATTTTCGCTCAAAGTCCTCGGAGGACGGGTTGCTCTCTAATGACAAGTGTCAAGTTCTCTCGAGCAGCCAACCAGCTAGTGGTTGTAGGGGCGGCTATTTATAGCCTAGGAGCAGCCCGACATGATAAGACATAAATGCCCTTCAATGATATGACCGTTAGGTGGATAAGATATTTGGGACAGGTGGCGCAAGAAAGACAGAACGGTCGGAAATTTGAATCACAACTTCCTCGGGGATATCATGTTCCTCATTTGTAGGCAATTCAAGACCGGCGAATTCCTAACTCCTCGTCGAACAAATTCCTCGGTGACGAGAAGAACTTCGTCTCATCACATCAAGAAATTGACTGAACTGTATGAGATTTCCAAAGGCTTCACTCAAGGGATTGGTAGGTGTAGGATTTTGAGTTGAGCATCACATGTAAATTTTTCCTTAGTATTTCCTCGACCCCCTTTAACGATGACGGTGTTTCCTATGACTCAAGAAAGAGAAATGAAACTACAAAACAAAAGTCTTCACGCTTCATGTTCCTCAAATGAATACCAAGTCTTCAAGGTCACACCAATTTCTTCACTTTCAAAGTCTTGAAAAGTCTTGAAATATCAAAGTCTTGAGTCGAAGAACTTCATTTTTAGGGGTCGACTTTCTCTGTAAATATCAAACTCCTCATAGACTTATAGACCTGTGTACACTCACAAACGCTTTAGTTCCTTAACCTATAAGTCTTCAATCCACCAAAATCTCTAAGGGGCACTAGATGCACTTACACAAGCAAATGCCCGGATTGAGAGATATGAAGTCTCCAATAAGTTCTATAGCTGCAAGATGAAGGAGAATAGTTCTGTCAGTGAGCATATACTCAAAATGTCTGGGTATAATAATCACTTGATTCAACTGGGAGTTCATCTTCTGGATGATAGTGTCATTGACAGAATTCTCCAATCACTAGCACCAACCTACAAGAGCTTCGTGATGAACTATAATATGCAAGGGATGAACAAAACAATTCCCGAGCTCTTCGCAATGCTAAAAGCTGCGGAGGTAGAAATCAAGAAGGAGCATCAAGTGTTGATGGTCAACAAGACCACTAGTTTCAAGAAAAAGGGCAAAGGGAAGAAGAAGGGGAACTTCAAAAAGAACAGCAAGAAAGTTGCTGCTCAAGAGAAGAAACCCAAGTCTGGACCTAAGCCTGAAACTGAGTGTTTCTACTGCAAGCAAACTGGTCACTTTGGAAGCGGAACTGCCCCAAGTATTTGGCGGATAAGAAGGATGGCAAGGTGAACAAAGGTATATGTGATATACATGTTATTGATGTGTACCTTACTAGAGCTCGTAGTAGCACCGGGTATTTGATACTCGGTTCATTGCTAATATTTGCAACTCAAAACAGGGACTACGGAATAAGCGAGCATCGCAAAGGACGAGGTGACGATGCGCGTGGGAACGGTTCCAAAGTCGATGTGATCGCGGTCGGCACGCTACATCTACATCTACCTTCGGGATTAGTTTTAGACCTAAATAATTGTTATTTGGTGCCAGCATTGAGCATGAACATTATATCTGGATCTTGTTTGATGCGAGACGGTTATTCATTTAAATCAGAGAATAATGGTTGTTCTATTTATATGAGTAATATCTTTTATGGTCATGCACCCTTGAAGAGTGGTCTATTTTTATTAAATCTCGATAGTAGTAATACACATATTCATAATGTCGAAGCCAAAAGATGCAGAGTTAATAATGATAGTGCAACTTATTTGTGGCACTTTGCCGTTTAGGTCATATCGATGTAAAGCGCATGAAGAAACTCCATCTTGATGGACTTTTGGAATCACTTGATTATGAATCACTTGGTACTTGCGAACCGTGCCTCATAGGCAAGATGACTAAAACACCGTTCTCCGGTTCTATGGAGAGAGCAACAGATTTGTTGAAAATCATACATACAGATGTATGTGGTCTGATGAATGTTGAAGCTCGTGGCGGATATCGTTATTTTCTCACCTTCACAGATGATTTAAGCAGATATGGGTATATCTTCTTAACGAAGCATAAATCTGAAACATTTGAAAAGTTCAAAGAATTTCAGAGTGAAGTCGAAAATCATCGTAACAAGAAAATAAAATTTCTACGATCTGATCGTGGAGGAGAATATTTGAGTTACGAGTTTGGTCTACATTTGAAAAATTGCGGAATAGTTTCGCAACTAACGCCACCCGGAACACCACAACGTAATGGTGTGTTCGAACGTCGTAATCGTACTTTACTAGATTTGGTGCGATCTATGATGTCTCTTACCGATTTACCGCTATCGTTTTGGGGTTATGCTTTAGAGACGGCCGCATTCACGTTAAATAGGGCACCATCAAAATCCGTTAAGACGACTCCTTATGAACTATGGTTTGGCAAGAAACCAAAGTTGTCGTTTCTGAAAGTTTGGGGCTGCAATGCTTATGTGAAAAAACTTCAACATGATAAGCTTGAACCCAAATCGGAAAAATGTGTCTTCATAGGATACCCAAAGGAAACAGTTGGGTACACCTTCTATCACAGATCCGAAGGCAAGACATTCATTGCTAAGAATGGATCCTTTCTAGAGAAGGAGTTTCTCCCGAAAGAAGTGAGTGGGAGAAAAGTAGAACTTGATGAGGTAACAGTACCAGCTCCCTTATTGGAAAATGGTTCATCACAGAAATCGGTTCCTGTGACACCTACACCAATTAGTGAGGAAGTTAATGATGATGATCATGAAACTTTAGATCAAGTTTCTACTGAACTACGTAGGTCAACAAGAGTAAGATCCGCACCAGAGTGGTACGGTAATCCTATTCTGGAAGTCATGTTACTTGACCATGGTGAACCTACAAACTATGAAGAAGCGATGGTGAGCCCAGATTCCGCAAAATGGCTGGAAGCCATGAAATCTGAGATGGGATCCATGTATGAGAACAAAGTATGGACTTTGGTTGACTTGCCCGATGATCGGCAAGCCATTGAGAATAAATGGATCTTTAAGAAGAAGAATGACGCTGATGGTAATGTAATTGTCTATAAAGCTCGACTTGTTGCCAAAGGTTTTCGACAAGTTCAAGGGGTTGACTACGATGAGACTTTCTCACCCGTAGCGATGCTTAAGTCTGTCCGAATCATGTTAGCAATTGCTGCATTTTATGATTATGAAATTTGGCAAATGGATGTAAAACTGCATTCTTGAATGGATTTCTAGAAGAAGAGTTGTATATGATACAACCAGAAGGTTTTGTTGATCCAAAAGGTGCTAACAAAGTGTGCAAGCTCCAGCGATCAATTTATGGTGCAGTGCAAGCCTCTCGGAGTTGGAATAAGCGCTTTGATAGTGTGATCAAAGCATATGGTTTTATCTGACTTTTGGAGAAGCTTGTATTTACAAGAAAGTGAGTGGGAGCTCAGAGCATTTCGATATTATATGTGGATGACATATTATTAATTGGAAATGATATAGAATTTCTGGATAGCATAAAAGGATACTTGAATAAAAGTTTTTCAATGAATGACCTCGGTGAAGCTGCTTACATATTGGGCATCAAGATCTATAGAGATAGATCAAGACGCTTAATTGGACTTTCACAAAGCACATACCTTGATAAAGTTTTGAAAAAGTTCAAAATGGATCAGGCAAAGAAAGGTTTTTTACCTGTATTACAAGGTGTGAAATTGAGTCAGACTCAATGCCCGACCACAGCAGAAGATAGAGAGAAAATGAAAGATGTTCCCTATGGTTCAGCCATAGGCTCTATCATGTATGCAATGCTATGTACCAGACCTGACGCATGCTTAGCAATAAGCTTGGCAGGAAGGTACCAAAGTAATCCAGGAGTGGATCACTGGACAGCGGTCAAGAACATCCTGAAATACCTGAAAATGACTAAGGATATGTTTCTCGTATATGGAGGTGACAAAGAGCTAGTCGTAAATGGTTACGTCGATGCAAGCTTTGACACTGATCCGGACGATTCTAAATCGCAAACCGGATACGTGTTTTATTAAACGGTGGAGCTGTCAGTTGGTGCAGTTCTAAACAAAGCGTCGTGGCGGGATCTACATGTGAAGCGGAGTACATAGCTGCTTCGGAAGCAGCAAATGAAGGAGTCTGGATGAAAGAGTTCATTTCCGATCTAGGTGTCATACCTAGTGCATCGGGACCAATGAAGATCTTCTGTGACAATACTGGTGCAATTGCCTTGGCAAAGGAATCCATATTTCACAAGAGGACCAAGCATATCAAGAGATGCTTCAATTTCATTCGGGACCAAGTCCAGGTGGGAGACATAGAGATTTGCAAGATACATACGGATCTGAATATTGCAGACCCGTTGACTAAGCCTCTTCCTCGAGCAAAACATGATCAGCACCAAGACTCCATGGGTGTTAGATTCATTACTGTGTAATCTAGATTATTGACTCTAGTGCAAGTGGGAGACCGAAGGAAATATGCCCTAGAGGCAATAATAAAGTTATTATTTATTTCCTCATATCATGATAAATGTTTATTATTCATGCTAGAATTGTATTAACCGGAAACATGATACATGTGTGAATACATAGACAAACATATAGTCACTAGTATGCCTCTACTTGACTAGCTCATTAATCAAAGATGGTTATGTTTCCTAACCATAGACATGTGTTGTTATTTGATTAATGGGATCACATCATTAGGAGAATGATGTGATTAACATGACCCATTCCGTTAGCCTAGCACTTGATCGTTTAGTATATTGCTATTGCTTTCTTCATGACTTATACATGTTCCTGTAACTATGAGATTATGCAACCCCCGTTTGCCGGAGGAACACTTTGTGTGCTACCAAACGCCACAACGTAACTGGGTGATTATAAAGGAGCTCTACAGGTGTCTCCGAAGGTACATGTTGGGTTGGCGTATTTCGAGATTAGGTTTTGTCACTTCGATTGTCGGAGAGGTATCTCTGGGCCCTCTCGGTAATGCACATCACTATAAGCCTTGCAAGCAATGTAGCTAATGAGTTAGTTACAGAATGATGCATTACGTAACGAGTAAAGAGACTTGCCGGTAACGAGATTGAACTAGGTATTGGATAGCGACGATCAAATCTCGGACAAGTAACATACCGATGACAAAGGGAACAACGTATGTTGTTATGCGGTTTGACCGATAAAGATCTTCGTAGAATATGTGGGAGCCAATATAGGCATCCAGGTCCCGCTATTGGTTATTGACCGGAAACGTGTCTCGGTCATGTCTACATAGTTCTCGAACCCGTAGGGTCCGCACGCTTAACGTTTCATTGACGATATAGTATTATATGAGTTATGTATGTTGGTAACCGAATGTTGTTTGGAGTCCCGGATGAGATCATGGACATGACGAGGAACTCCGGAATGGTCCGGAGATAAAGTTTGATATATGGGATAATAGTGTTCGATCTCCGGAAAGGTTCCGGTATTCACCGGAAGGGGTTCCGGATGTTTCCCAAATGTTTGGGTACGAGAACACGTTATTTGGGCCAAAGGGAAAGCCCACAAGGTTTTGGAAAGCGCAAAGGAAGTTTTATGGAGTCAGAGGCCGACGCCAGGTCCGTGGCGTCGGGTCCGAGACGCCGGAACCTCAAGCGTCAGCCCCGAGTCCGAGAAGGACTCTTGCCTTTGGGTGAAACCGACTTTGTGGAGGCTTTACTCCAAGTTTCACCCCAAGGCTCAACATATAAATAGAGGGGCAGGGCTAGCACCAAAGATGATCAAGAAACACCAAGCCGTGTGCCGCAACCCCGTCCCCTCTAGTTTATCCTCTGTCATAGTTTCCGTAGTGCTTAGGCGAAGCCTCGCGGAGATTGTTCTTCACCAACACCGTCACCACACCGTCGTGGTGCCGGAACTCATCTACTACTTCGCCCATCTTGCTGGATCGAGAAGGCGAGGACGTCATCGAGCTGAACGTGTGCAGAACTCGGAGGTGCCGTGCGTTCGGTACTTGGATCGGTCGGATCGCGAAGACGTACGACTACATCAACCGCGTTGATAAACGCTTCCGCTTAGCGATCTTCAAGAGTATGAAGATACACTCCCCCTCTCGTTGCTATGCATCACCATGATCTTGCGTGTGCGTAGGAAATTTTTTGAAATTACTACGTTCCCCAACAGGAGGCCAGTGGACGCTCGCGCTCGTCCATGGCGAACCGGTAAGCGGAGCGAACGGTGAAGATACCGTTCTTCTCCGGAGCCCATGCGATGATGTCGTCGGTAACGCGGGACGAAGTATGTATGCTGGTGATCACCTCCACGTCTGCCGGGTGGAAGTAGCGGTGGATCAGGTCAAGGCGCCATGTACCGTCCTCGTGCAACAGCTCGGCCACTCGTCGTAGTCGGCAGGTACCCTGTTGGGTAATAAGTTGGCGTGAAGGCTCGCGGGGAATCCACCGATCTCTCCAGACCCTGATGTTACGACCATTCCCCACACGCCAGACGAGGCCGTTCTTGAGTATCTCAAGGCCATATTGAATGCCTTGCCACGTAGGGGAGGCGTTGCCTGAGAAGACTGTATCCTCGAGGCGGCCTTCGGGGTAATACCTCGCCTTGAGCACCTGCGCACATAAGCTGTTAGGATTAATTAGTAATCGCCACGCCTGCCGGGCAAGGAGGGCCTGGTTGAAAGCACGAAAATCGTGGAAGCCCAGCCCGCCTTGAGCTTTGTGCGCCAAGATCTTTGGCCATGCCTGCCAATGTGTCTTCCTCTTCCCTTCCGATGCACCCCACCAAAAGTTCCGGACCATACGGTTGAGGTCATCACATACAGACATGGGTAGCTTAAACACCCCCATTACATACGTTGGTATAGCCTGCACAATGGCTTTGATCATCGTCTCCTTTCCAGCCAAGGATAACGCATCACCCCATGCTATGATTCTCTTCAACAATCTAGATTGCAAGTTTTGAAACTTCCCACGAGACATGCGGCCCTCCGGTGTAGGTAACCCCAAGTATTTGTCCTCAAACAGATCTGTCACAATATTAAAACTGCACATACTTTCTGCTGCTCTTCACTTGGACACGCATCACCAAATAGGGCGCTGCATTTAGCCAGGTTAATACTCTGGCCCGTGGCCCTCTCATAAGCATGCAGAACCTGCTTCACATTCCTTGCTTGCTCCTCTTCAGCTTTGAAAAAGAGTAGAGTGTCATCTACAAAAAGTAGATGGGACACGCCGGGAGCTCTGCGGCACACCTTTAGTGGGGTAAAGTCTCCATTTTCTTCCCCTTTCTTCAACAAAGCAGATAGACCATCAGCCACCAGTAAAAATACGAACAGGGAAAGAGGATCACCTTGCCGTAGCCCACGGGACGGTGCAAACGAATCCAAGAGGGTACCATTAAATTTTACAGTGTATCTCACCGAGGTGACGCATGACATAATCCAGTTCACCCATCGGTGAGCGAAACCCATCTTTTGCATCATTCGCTCCAAGAAGATCCAGCCACCCTGTCATATGCTTTAGACAAATCCAATTTATAAGCGCAAAAACTTTTTTCAGGGTCCTTCTCTTGCTGTATGTAGTGAAAGCACTCAAAAGCAATTAAAGCGTTGTCTGTTATGAGACGTCCAGGTACGAAAGCACTCTGCTCCGGCGAAATAATCTCATCAAGGATAGGGCGGAGGCGATTTACCAGACATTTAGCCACCACCTTGTAGATGACATTACACAGGCTGATGGGCCTGAACTCAGACACTCGTTCCGGGTTGTCCACCTTGGGAATGAGTACTATGGCCGTGTCATTCACCCCCTCTGGCATGATGCCCGTTCGAAAGAACTCCTTCACGCCAGCAATGACTTGCTCCCTCATCACCTCCCAGTTCCTTTGAAAGAAACGGGCGGGAAAACCATCCGGTCCCGGGGCCTTCAAGGGGCCAATCTGGAACAAGGCATCATCGATCTCCTTGTCAGAGAAATCTGCACACAACCCAGCATTCATGCGGTCAGTAACACACGTGTTGATTAAATCAATAACTGGGTCTGGACAAATGGTCTCATCCGCAGTGAAGAGCGCAGAGAAATAATCTGAGACCATCGCCGCCATAGTTTCATGATCACTATGGGTGATTCCTGTATCATCAAGTAGCTTCTTTATGCGGTTTTTTCTAGCACGCCATTTTGCCTTCCTGTGAAAGAAATTGGTATTGCGGCCCCCTTCCTTCAACCACGCCACCCGCGATCATTGCATCCACATCATCTCTTCGCGGTACAGGAGCTCGTTGAGGCTATCTGTCGCCTCCCGTATTTCCTTCCTATCTGCATTCATGGACAGAAACTCTTCGAGCCTTGTTCGAGACTTGTTAATCTCCTTAATGACATTACCGAATTTCCTCTGGCTCCAATCCTGCAGCTTCTTCATCAGATTACCCAAACCAGAGGAAATATCCCCAAGAAAACATAGAGCCCATGTCTCCGGGAGCGATGGCTCCCTTTCCCACATGACTTCATATTGCCGAAACCTCCTGCCAGCAGCTTGCATCGGTTCCTCGCGCGAGCACAGGATCAGGATAGGGAGATGAACTAAGCTCGGTGCCACCATGTGGTCCACCTTAGCATATTCAAACAAATCCCGCCATGCATTGGTTGCAACCGCCCGATCAAGGCGTACTTTGACGTTTGCACGTCCAGCACGTTTATTATCATATGTGTAGGGCATCCCTGCAAAACCAAGATCACCCAATCCACAAACTTCCAGAGTATCACGAAAATCAATCATCTGACCTGCCGACCACGGTGATTCAGATAAGTGTTCGAAGCTCCACATAGCCTCATTGAAATCTCTAACCACCACCCACGGCAGTTCGGATTGGCGGTGAAGATCACGGAGGATGGACAACATGCGATGTCGGTCCACCGTTCGCGGTTCGCCGTAGACGCAGGTCAGCCGCCAAGGTGGCTCCCCCGGCGCCGTCGTGACGTACGCATCAATATATCTTTTATTAATTGTTTTTACATCAAGACTCAAAGACTCATGCCAATACAAAGACAAACCACCACTAAGACCATCACTATCTCACGCATCAAAACCACTTAATCCTAACCGAGAACGGTACCTCTTCATTTTATTTTTTGTGTGTCTAGTTTCACAAAGAAAAACAATGCTAGGGGAATGAGCTTGTACAAGACTCACGAGATCACGAACTGTCCGAGGGTCCCCCCGGCAGTTCCAACTTAGGATATTCATTGCTCCTGATGAGGCCCCTCCGGCCCCGTCAGTTCGTCGGAGGCCCCTGGGCCGACTGCCTCCAATGGGTTGGACACCTCCATCATTTCCTGGTCACGTACTCCACCATGCACTTGAGACTGCTGCCGTCCAGCGTCTCTGAAGTTCTCCGCTTCTTCGGCGTTCCCGAAAAAACATGATCTGCCCTAGCAGTCGGTTTAGTGTAGAGCACCATGGTTTTGTCTCCTTGTTCCTCTCCAGCCGCAGATGACACCTCTTCTCCCGCATTCCGCTTCCCTAGTGTCGTAGCATCGGAGAGCTCTGCGTTAGCCATACGTACCTCGTTTGACAGGTCACGTAGTGCTGGTATGATGTCAGAGCTTGTGGGCTGGGAGTGCATGTTCTGAACGTGGGTGTGGACGCCCCCACTGATCTCATCTGCAGATTTCTGCACACCCGGTTCAAACTTATCACTTCCGGACATCTGTTGCATTTGTTCTTCTAGCATCTGATCGATGGCCGGGTTGCCACTCTTATGTTCTTCATGCATCTTGTATGAGCGCGCCTGGTCTGCCTCTCGGCGAGCCCCACGGCCCCCTCGTCCCCGGCCAGAAGAGGTGCTGCTTCCTACCGAGAAATCAAGGCCGCGGTAAGCTGTTGGATTGGACTTCGCCCAGACTGTGCCAGACTGCCTTGTGAAGGGACGAGGCGGAGAGCATCTCAGTTTGCCGCTGAACTTCCCCGTTGGTGCACCCCTTTAACCTTCCTGCCGCAAGACTTCTCCACATGGCCAAGGTAACCACAGGTATAGCAGAAGTCGGGTAGTTTCTCATACTGAATTTCCAATTCAACCTTGGTACGCTGCTCTTTAAGTCGAGCGTTCATCGCCACCGACGTCTCTAGCGGCTTATACACTGGCATAGCCACCCTGACGCGCACATAATTGCCCCTGTTCTCCTCAAGTTCAGCTTGTAAAAACGTGCCTAAATTCGCACACAGAGCTTTCACAATTTTCTCGGTTCTCCAGTTGGTTGGCACGTCCAGGATCCGCACCCAGATTCTGATACGGTCAAGTACGTAGTCAGAGACTTTCCTCATCCCATCATAGGCTTCAATGATGAGTGGATCGTGTTTATATTGCCACGGTCCTCCACGCAGAATCCTTGCCATGACAGCTTCACATCCAAAGTGGACAAGGTACCTGTTATCTCCCTGATATGAGTAGTCAAAGTTCTCCTTCAACCTCCAGCCATCAACAACATTGTCAAAAAGAGCTCTGGGTGTTGGTCGATCCAAGGAGTAGACCAGCATGATCACCGTCCATGGATGAGCCGGTTGCTGGATCACCCCCTCTTCCTCAAGATCAACCTCCACAAGTTCCGCCTCTTCCTCGGTGTCCTCGCCTTCCCTGAACTCTTCTGGCCCCTCAACGTGTTGGTTCATGCTGGCCTGCTTCGCAGAGTGTCCTGCCTCTGGCGCCAACTTCCTCATCTGATCCCATATGGCGAGGTCCTTCACGCGCGGTTGCGTCGCCGCCGCGACACCAGAGTTCCCAGTGGAAGGCTTCAGGCAGGAAGCATCCGCAAGGGGAGCCCCGTAATCGCCCCCACCGACCCATGGGTTCCCCTCGGTCACCGGCGTCTCAATGCCCTCTCCGCGTGCGGACGGCTTCGCCATGACGACGGGGCGGTTTGGCGGCAGCAGCACAGCAGCGCGGTTAGATCGATCCGGCGGCTCTCGAGGTTTTTGACTTAGCGTCCCTGCCTTAGGATTTAAGGGGGAGGGGTTCAGATTTTCCTTGCGGCAGGGTTTAGGAAACCCTAATCCCTCCCGGCGTGAGGCTACTGGACTCCTCAAAGCAGTTTCCATCTCGGGCACGGCGGGATCGACGAGATCTGGTTGGTCGCGCGATCGCTAGGCGGACGGAGCCGCTGCTGGTCCGGCACCCTGCCATGACTGGGGCACGGACGGAAGGCCATCCTTGGCCGGGGCGGCGCCCGGCGTTGGCAGCGGCGTGGGGATCGCCCCCTGATCACCTGGGCTGGTAAACCCTAGCGAAGCCATCCTATCATGCACTTAAATTTAGCTGCCCATATTGTTGCAAGAATTATTTGAATAAACTACTCTCTCTGTCTCAGAATATAAGAACGTTTTTGATACTATGCTAGTGTTAAAAACATTCTTATATTTATATGACATGAAATGGCAGACATTAAAACTCTTCTGGTCTTTACAATGTTTGAATAAGATATCAGTTTGTATTTTGCAAGTAAATGACTCTTGTGTGACCATGATGAGGAATATCCCTTCTCACAGTAAACACCAGCCAGTCAACCATAGATGAAAACAAAGGGAAACAACATCCATCTCCCACACAAATGCTGAGATTACAATAATTAAGCCACACAAGAGGAACTGTGGAATTTCCAATGCGTGTAGCAGGCTCAGTTTTGTTAGCTACTGCATCAACAATAGGTAACATTGCAAACGGAAAGTCATGTTTGCTTCAGTGCGCAAACTATGACCTATTTGACTTAGGATTACCTACGATAGTAGAGATTGGAGAAGAATTCTAAATTATAGTAACAGTTAGGAGTACAACTACGCATCTACGTCCCCATGCACTGGCAAAAAACTCAGAATTGATTTATTCTTATTTACATTGGGTAGGTGGAAACACGCTAACTATTGTGAAAACAATGCAGAAGTCGGTAGTGTTTTGAATAGCAAAAAACAATCATGCAGCAGGTTCCATGTTAGTGCAGATAGAAAAAAAATACTTGTAATGACAACTCTAGTGACATACTCGTATTTCACATGACCATCTAAACAGTTTCAAAAATATTGATGGGAAACTCAAAGTACATTTGGCAATGTGAATTATAACATTATGTCAATTATCTACTGGGCTTCTAACATATTTCAGAATAGCAAATATTTTGAAAATATATTGTGAAGGTAAATAAAAGAGAACCGTACATTCGATCCACGGTTACTTCTCACTGGATTGAGGTATCTCTCAGCATCATCCCGGGAGAGCTCAACAAAAATTACCTGCACGCATTGTGAAGTAGCAGTGATCTCACCAAATGGTTTGACAAAATGAAAACCAAAAGATAGTACAACACAACGTCATGAAATCAGTAATACCTCATCGAAACGTTCCAATGAACCAGGCATGTTCTTCGATAATGGCAAGGCAAAATTCGCTGAAAAGAACATTGAAGGCAAACCTTTTCAGCTTAAAATTGTACTAGGCATTTACTATAAAGTTTTGTAAGATGCGTGCCAAGCTAATATACACATTGTAATCGTAAATGCCGCAACAGGAAATATGAGATAAATATTTTCAAAGAAATGATATAGTTTTCCGTTTATGTTCTATTTCAAAATTTTCGGCATGAATATGAGATAAATATTTTAGTTAATTTAAGCAAAACAATTAAAAATTAGCACATAAGAAAACAAAATTTCAGCAGCATTTCACCTTAATTAGCATAACATCACAATTTGCATAAGAAGTTCCAGCACCACATATATAAAAACTCACAGCTATGACATAAAAATGTCCTCACAAGCATCAAAGTTGTCACATGAGCATATTGATTCATCACAACACATAGGGGTGGATGGGAGGAGCGTTTAGGATGAGGAAGAAGGGGCATATGTGGCATATTGTTTCCCATTTTTTTCAGGTCCCCTATTTCTGACATATGGGGCATATGTGGAACTCACCCTAAGAAAAGCTGCAAGTGTATTTGCTTAAGCTTTTATATGTATTATAATTATTGTAAGTTATCATGCATGCTTCTTTCGAACAATCTAAACAAGTATGAAAAGGCCAGTGATGCATTGTACTACAACATGTTTTTCAGTTAAGACTAGAGGAAATGACATGGCACTGGGTGGCAATCTTTTCTGAATTTTCATTCACTGGATGGTAATCTTGCAGCTTAGAGAGGAAAAATCATCTAACAAATTATTACACTTGTTAGTTGGTGGATACCCAAATGAAAGACACGAAATCCAAGCTACTGTATTAAAGATTCAGTGCCACTGACTGAATCTTCCCTGGGCCTTGGTTTCGAATTCTCATTCATTCATCAAAACTGAAACAGGTTCAGTAGTAGAAATTACATACCCGACATCTTGTTAACCTCCTCGTCAGACACTTCCTTCCATGTTTCACGGAATCGCTTGGAGGACCATGACTTCCGCTCAGCAGGTGACGGAAAAACAACCACAGCAATCTGTAACAAGGTTCAGTTTTACCTACTGTTAGTCTGTTACACCTGCACTGCAGTGTGACCGTCCATTCCATTTGATGAACACACATTACAACTTACTTTGCGGCCAAAATCGGAGAATCTGCTCAGAAGACGAATGCGTGCGATTCTTTCGACGTTCGCCTGGTCGAGAATGTAGTTGCGAGGGACGTTTTCAGCTATGCCCAGCAATCCTTGGACAACTCTAGTAGCGCCATCAAAGTGTGCATCTGCAATCTTTCTTTCGCTAAGCAATCCTGTCATCTGCACGCAACAAAACTATCCATCTGCTCAGCTAGCTAGCTAGCTGAAGAAACAACTCCCAAGTAGAAAAAGTTATTTTTTTTTTTTGATAAAGGGCGTTTTTATTAACTCAAAATGTAGCATCAAGCCGATACAAAACATCATGAGTACCACCCGGCCTCTGCATAACTAAGATGCATACAACCAAACAACAAAAGTATGTCAAAAGGAAAAGTAACAGAAAAGACAAGTCGACAACAGTAGAGTCCTACAGACCGACACTATGCCTATGTCAAAAATGGAGGTAGATCGATTTGGAGGTTATGATGCCATCCATGTTGGGAAAAAACCTCCATAACCGCCTGCTCCAACCGTGTACACACCGCCTTAAACAACGATTGGTGCTCCGGTCGTTGTAGCGTAGACCACATACGAAGCAAGTGCGTACAACGGAAAATAACCTGTAGAGGAGAAGCATTTTTGTCCTTAAAAATGAAATCATTTCTACATAGTCAAAGTGATCAAAGTAAGGCATATGCTCCCACCCTTATTAGCGTTTTGAACTTATTTGAAATACCGTCCAACCAATGACCAAATATATTGGCAACACTTGTGGACGGATACAAATTTGACGCTATTTGGATGACTGACCATGTAGAACGTGCAAACTTGCATGGAAAAAGAGGTGCTTGATTGTCTCGTCATGAGCACAAAAGCAACACTGCTTACTTCATGGCCAGTTGCGTCGTGCAAGGTTGTCTTTGGTTAGCACAACTCCCCTACGAAGATACCACAGAAGATTTTAACTTTTAGTGGAATCTTCGACTTCCAAATTTTCTTGTTATTACTCACTGGTACCTCAGAATGCATTAGCGCACGATACATAGAGTCTACTGTGAAAGACCCTGAGGTAGTAAGGTTCCAGCGAAAAACATCCCTGCCTTGTGTCAGGTTAATCGAATCCATTCGAGATAAAAGATTATGCCATGACATAAGTCGGGGGCCAATCAAGTCCCGCCTGAATGAAATATTCGGCGGAGACGAACTGAGCACGTGAGCAATAGTATTATTTTTATCGCGAGCAATGGTGTATAAGGCTGGGTATTGTTCTCGGAGACTGGAATTGCCTAGCCATATGTCTTCCCAGAAACGAATTTCTGGCCCGTCCTTTATCGCGAAAGACCCAAAGCGAAAGAGATGTTTCTTTGCCGCCATTAGGCCAGCCCAAAAGTGCGAGTCGCCAGATTTCCAATAGGCTGAGCAACTGCCTTTTGGTCTAAATACCTGTTGTGCAACATGGTTTGCCAAACACCATCCTCAGTAGGAAGTTTGAACAACCATTTACTAAGTAGGGACACATTCTTGACTTGCAGGT
The DNA here is from genome assembly GCA_021605205.1 of Aegilops longissima. Taxonomy (NCBI): domain Eukaryota; kingdom Viridiplantae; phylum Streptophyta; class Magnoliopsida; order Poales; family Poaceae; genus Aegilops; species Aegilops longissima. The sequence continues at coordinate 806,826,523 of CM038677.1, forward strand.
CATGAATTCCAAGGCCACCTTGGTCTTTCGGCCTACAAACCACGCTCCATTTGGCCAGCCTGTACTTTTTCTTTTCACCATCTCATTGCCAAAAGAATCTAGATCTAAAATAGTCCAGTCTTTCCAGCACTCCTTTTGGGAGTTGGAAAAAAGAAAGCATATAGAGAACCATATTTGTGAGGATAGAGTTAATCAAAACCAGCCGTTCTCCAATTGAGAGCATCTTGCCTTTCCAACTGCTCAATCGTTTCTCTAAACGCTCCTCTACATGTTTCCACTCCGCAATTGTGAGACGTCGATAGTGAATAGGTATTCCCAGATATTTGATCGGGAATTGCCCGTGTAACCGAATAGGTCAGCATAATCGGCAGCCGCATCAGCAGCATCTCCAAAGCAGAAAAGTTCGCTTTTATGGAAGTTAATTTTGAGACCCGACATTTGTTCAAACGCTGAAAGTAAGAGTTTCAGGTTTCGAGCCTTGTCCAGGTCATGTTCCATAAAAAGAATTGTGTCATCGGCATATTGCAGAATAGAGAGGCCACCATTCACAAGGTGTGGCACTACTCCGGCAACCTGGTTGTCTTGCTTGGCGCGCTCAATCAGAATAGCCAACATGTCAGCGACAATGTTAAATAACATTGGAGACATGGAGTCACCCTGTCGTAATCTTTTTTTTTGTCTGAAAGTAATGGCCTACATCATCATTGACTTTGATGGCCACACTACCTCCAGTTATAAAATTTTGGATCCACTCGCGCCATTTCTCTGAGAAACCTTTCATTCTTAGTGCCTGTTGGAGGAAAGACCATTTGACCTTGTTATAGGCTTTTTCAAAATTGATCTTGAATACTACCCCACTCATGTTTTTCTGTTCCTAAATGTAAGTCTTTGTAGAGATTTCAGTATGGACTACATACAGAGCAAAATGAGTGAATCTACACTCAAAATACATCTATATACATCCGTATGTTGTTCATAGTGGAATCTCTACAAAGACTTATATTTTGGAACGGAGGGAGTAGATGTAAGTAAGATGCGAATGGGTTAATTTGCACCTTCATCTGTTCTAGTTTTTTCATGTTCTTTTATTTGTAACGGGCGAGCGGGCAACCGAATCACGAACGCATGGTTGATCCCGAGAATCACGAATCTTCTCTCTCGATGTTCCCTGGCACACTTCTCTGCCCAAGTAGTCTTCCCAGAAGCCGGGAGGCCAACCATCACCAGGATCTCACACTCCCTCTCTTCTGCAAATGCAGGCCCAAGAACAGCGTTGCCACCAGCAAGAAGTGAGCTCCAGGGCTGGTAACCATTCACCGGCTCCAGCCCGTCCTCCATGCTCAACTGCATATCCACCATCACATTCTTCAGCAGAACGTGGGGAAAGATCGCCGACTCCCACGGCATTGGCTTCACAGGAGCATCAACCAAACCAAGCCCCGTCTGGGTCTGGCTGGCATCCAAGGGAAGGGCGATGCCGAGCCACTGCCCGTTCTTGGAGAACCCGATCGAGGCCACGGGCCTGGCATCCAGGTCCACGTCGTCGATCGATCAGGTTGCCGTCGTCGTCGATCAGGTTGCCGTCGTGGCGGGGCTTGCCGCCGGTGCCCCCGAACGCGAAGCTGTGGCCGCCGGCCTCCCCGAGCCCGCCCACGGGCACGGGGTCGTCCCCTCTGGAGACGCCGACGCGGCAGAGGTGCCGCTTGCCGGCCTCCGTGTAGTCCATCTCCACGGCCTGCTCCGCCACCACCGTGCACCCGAAGCAGTACTTCCCGCCGCCCCGGACCCCCGCCGTGGCGCGTGCCCCCGACCAGCAGTAGGCGAACGCGCCCCCGTGCAGCGCGTGCCCCCGGAGCCCGCCATGGCCGACGACCAAATCTGGAGAGGTGGGGAGAGAGAGACGAGCCGCGTCACAACCGGAGTTGAGCGAGCGCGTGGAGAATTTCGGGGGATATGGAAATGCAGGCACTGACCGAGGTTGCAGTCGGCCGGGTTGAGCTGCACACGCGCCGTCATGTCGGGCGCGCTTCTCTGGTGGCTGCTTGCTCTCGTCGCCTGTGCTCGCCATTGGCAGCGGTGCTTCTTGGCTTCTTGCCAGGGAGGACGAACCAACGAACCGAGCGGTTACGATCGGCGGGAGATTGGTTGGGTCGACTCCGTATGAAAGGTTAGCCAATTGCGGTTAGGGCCGCAAACGAGTCGAGTTCGAGCGAGTTGGACATGGCTCGGCTCAACTCATATTAAAATTTGAGCGAGCTCAAACTGAGTGAAGTTTAAGGTCGAGCTGTAGAACATGGCTCGTGCTCAGCTTGTAATGATCTCGAGTCGATTTCGAACTAGTTTCAAACTAAATGTGACAGTGAAAAATATAAATCTATAGCGATTATTAGGCACAACATGACATAAGAAAGCACTAAAAATAGTATTCCAATTAAGACCATGATAATATAAATTTCTTCAAAGTAGTTTGACTTATTCTCTCCGAATCAAAAGTCTAGTATCAACGTAAGATAACGATTCATGACAAAGATATACGAGTAATTTGGAAAAACAAACTATTGGCCAAAGATCATAAAAAGTTGCAACATAATGCAGGTCGGGGATGATCTTGGAGCTGTCATAGAACTTGAACTAAATCTCTCCATCACCATACCAAAGAAGCACAATCGACCAGCATATTAGAATTTATTAGTTTCAAAGATAATATAAACAATGCAACAATTTGAATGAATTTTTGTCATATTATATTTGTTTTTTACTAGTCTGTAAAAACGGAAGGCGCATATGATGGAAACTTTAGCCAAAGAAACACTGGATATTTAACACGCAGTCGACTGCGTGCTATAATTTGGGCAAAATCTTCTCCGCACTTAATTAAGCTTCCATGTTTGCTGGTAAATAAATTGGAGAAAAATCATGGGCATCATATATGGTAACAAATTATCTTATTTTCATTTAATATATGACATGATCATTTAACATAATGATATTATGTTGAGCTATCGAGCTAAAATTGAACGAGCCAATATTGGCTTAAGATTGGCTCGTATCTTGGTCGAGCTACATGAAATGTTCAAACTCGGCTCATTTCTTTTCGAGTCGATCTCGAGTCGAGTCAAAAAAGGAGTCGATCTCGAGCGGCTCATGAGCCTCGAGCTTTTCTTGCAGCTCTAATTGTGGTATGTAAAAGGACTATATATTGGATGCAAAATTTGTTGGGTTTACAAGTATGGCCCTGTTCACAAACAGCTCTCTTGCGATAGGTGACGAGAATTCTCATTGCGGCAGGTGTGCCGTCGAGTCCCTCTCATTGTTTCAATCCCCACTCACTACTGAAAAATTATTGTTGCCGAGCCAGGGGCGGCGCTAGCCGTCTGTCGACCTGACCAAATTTCGGCCGGTCGCAACACAGTTCTCGGATGCCCTCCCCCCAACACACACACACATTTTTTTTAGCAAAGTATGCCTTCCCCCCTTCCCCGCACATAGCCGTTCGATGGGCTTCGTTCCCATCGTCTCTCAACCCCCATACCCCGCGAATGTGCCTCCGCCCTCACCCGTTTGCCTCGCTGTACCCAATTGACGTCAATGCAAGCCATCGTCAATCGCAACAAAAAACATTGACAAAGCACATTCAAACTTTAGGTGAGCTCTTGTGATACGTGAGGCGATCTAGGCCGCCGCTTCGCGAGCGACACTGCCGCTGCTCTCTCCGACCGCTCCCGCATTGTCGTCCCATCCGTATGGAGATTTTGTTTTGATCCCCACCCACTATTGAAAAATTGTTGTTCTCCGAGCGCAATAATATTTGCCCAGTTTTCTTTCACATGTTTTGCTAAAATGTCCACTTTAACGAGTTGTACACTCAGCAAACGTTAAGACTCGGTAGAGGTCTTCCTTTGCCGAGATCTTCTCTTAAAAAACTCGATAAAAGGAAAATGCTTGGCCTATGTAGTCTTCTCCAAGAGCCCAAAAGGTGGCACTCGGTAAAAATGTGCCACGTGTCCCTGTCGTTCGTGGCTGGCGGCTCCGTGACGGCAGGGCCACGTTTGCCAAGTACCCAAAGAACGGAACTCGGCATACCTTCCGTGCCCCTTCCATTTCATCTTCCCATTGCATTAGACGCGTGATGCCTAATATTGCCCTAGCTCTTCCACACTTATCACCATTGTGGTCCCACTGCGCGAGCTCCTCCACATTTGCCGTCGGCGCCTTTCCTATCCGCCGCTCCTCCAAGCTCGCCACCTCGCCAAGGTTGCCGCCTTCCCGGTAGGGAAGACAATGGGTAGGGTATGGCTGGGTACAATCCCCTTCTTCACAAATCCATACTCACCAAAACCTTCTATACCCACCTACTTAAAAACCCATGGACACAAATCGACACCCAATCCATATCCATCATGTATCATATACCTAATTGGTATCCAATGAGAAGAATATTTAACAATTACATTTGAAAAAGTAGATAAATAAGTCTAAAATTCTGGTTTTGAAGGGCGATCAGTGGAGCACCAACGTAGCCTCCTTCGATTTCATTATAGTAGCAGCGCTCGACTTAACTCATTGTTGCTAATACATACTCCCTCCGTTCCATAATGTAGCGCATATAGATTTTCTACAAAGTCAAACTTTATAAACTTTGATCAAGTTTATAGAGAAAACTATTTATATCTACAATACAAGATGTATATAATATGAAAGTATGTCTTGTGATGTATCTAAGCACATATATTTGGTATTCTAGATGTATATGATTTTCTCTATAAACTTGGTCAAAGTTTATAAAGTTTGACTTTTAGAAAAATCTATATGCGCTACATTATGGAACGGAGGGAGTAGTATACTAGTAGAGTTCCCTTCTTACCGCATGCCGCTAATTGGTCGGCACAATATTGAGCTGAGCCTTCTTCTCTTATCTCCCTTCACTTCTCTTCATCCTCCCATCTCACTTAATTATCTCCCCCCTCCCCGTCCCTCTATCTCTCTTACCAATTCTTCCTACCACTGGATTTTCGGGGCGACTTACATTAGATGAGACCAATGAGATTGTTTTTTTTTTTGCAAAAAGATGCAGATTAAAACATTCTCAAAAAAATTGTAGGCACACAACAATGTTTGATTTAAAATCTCAAAAAAACTCAGCTCCTAATTCGATTACATTAATAGAAACAAAAAAACAAAATCGGATGTCAATAGTGTCAAGGTACTATTCACTCAAAGTTGCCACTATTCACATTCAAATTTGTCTTTTTTGAATCTCTAAATGTACATCAAGTTTTGAGCTGGATTTTTTAGGAGTTGTAGACATACCTCACATGAATGTTGTCAAATAATTTTACATTTTTTAAATGCTTAAATATGAACTTTTGGGGTTGGTCTCACGATCTCACCTAAATGTGAGATCTCATACAAGTCTCCCCCTTGGATTTCCCCTCTCCCCCTTTATTCACACTATTTCCCCCTCTCCTTAATTTTTTCACCCCCCTTCGCTATATTTTATCTTTCTCTTTCATATTCTTCTTTCACTTTTTTCCTTCTAGCTCTCACCACTTTTTCGCTTTTTCTTTTTCCGCGGTGTTCCCATACATTGTCTTGGTCATGAGCTCTCCGTCATGTCCTATGCAGTCGGTGTTGTCCATTGAATCATCGCGTTGCAATACCACGTCATCCGTCGGATCCAGCTGCATTCGTACAGCACTGGCAGCAAAGTCCCCCAAACATAGGGAGCCCACTTGTGCTGCTTCGTGGTTTGCAAAAGTCTTGTTGTGAAGAGAACCTCATACACATGAATCATGAAGGAATGCAATTCGAAAATTCATCATGTGTGTAGGTAAGGTAACCAAGGTATAACAAAACATGTTTCTCTGGTAATAAATTAATTTGCAATTTTGTATGCAACTATCGTTTCTCATGGCATTATGTGCACACACATGCGGAAAACATTCTCTTGCCACACATGGATATGGGTCGATCTCTTAATGCCTTGCATAAACCAGTTGGTTGAGTACCATACTTGATCACTTAGAGCCTAGTTGGATGATGCGTTGGCAGACACATGAGAGAAGTAAGTCAAGATGGATGCGAAGCAAGTCAAGCTAGATGAGCAGCAAGTAGAAATAATTGTTATGCACATCCAAAACAATGAGATGCGAACCCGGATAGAAAACTTTAAGAAACTTCGATATGCACTCCCAGTTGGTGTGATTATTTGTTTCGTACTCTCGGGATCAGTAGCAGGATTCCATCTAGTGGTACCCATCGCACTGATGATGTTACTCGCTTAGGCATTACCTAGAGGAACAATGGCCAATTATTTTTTGTTAGTTCTTAGACTATTAATTAAGCTATTCTTAGTATTATGCATGTACTCAAGATCAACTCAATGTAAGCAGTACTTTTTCATATGTTATTGATCATGTGGTATTATGCATTAAAATGTGGCTTAATATGGTATGTTAACATGGTACGCATGTATGAAGTAATGAAGTTGCTTGAGTTGGCACATGTTTACACATGTTTCATCAATTGCATTTTGACCTTAATGGTGTTACAAATTTAGAATATATCATCATGTTCATGTTATCGCTTAATGCTTACTTATTCAAAATGCATGATTATTATGAATATATATATTATCTACTTGGTCGCTTCCCAGTCTATTGCTAACCTTTGCATGTACTAAGCGAAACTAACTGCTTGTGCATCCAAAATCCTAGTGCAGAGTTTATTTTCATAGGAGTTCACTATACCTACCATCATGGCTTGAAGAAGTCATTGCAAGTAAATTGTCATTGCCGCGCCCCTGTTTTGTTGTCTAGGTTTCTGAAGGAGGGAAATAAGTAGTTTTTTGTTCTTCTTGTAATGGATGCAATCAAATAAATCAAGTCTAATAAAAAAATCCAAAAATCCTAGCAAAGGGAAGCAAGAAAATAATGTTCAAAGTGCAAAGTTCCAAAGAAGTTATTACAAAAAAGAATAGGGTTAAACATGTTTTTCCACTCTTGAAATTCTGAAAACAACCTTCCAAAATACAGTGTCACAAACAAACGCATGGCAATCCCTGCTCCTCTCTGTGAAGAGCCTATCTATTTACTTTTATGTTGTGTTTGTTGGGAAACGTTGCATAGAAAACAAACAAAAAAATTCTACGCACACGCAAGATCTATCCATGGAGATGCATAGCAACGAGAGGGGAGAGTGTGTCTACGTACCCTCGTAGACTGTAACCGAAAGCGTTTGTTAACGCGGTTGATGTAGTCGAACTTCTTCGTGATCCAACCGATCGAGTACTGAACGTACGACACCTCCACGTTCAGCACACGTTCAGCTAGTGACGTCCTCGCCTTCTTGATTCAGCAAGTCAGCGAGGTAGTGGATGAGTTCCGGCAGCATGATGGCGTGGTGACATTGATGGTGAAGCTATCTCCGCAGGGCTTCGCCTAAGCACTACGAAATTATGACCGGGGGACAAAACTATGGAGAGGGGCGCCGCACACGGCTAAGACAAGGTTGTGTCCCTTGTGTGGCGCCCCCCTCCCACATATATTTAGGTGGGGGAGAGGGAAGGCAGCCAGGCGCACCACAAAGGTGGTCGGCTAGCCCTAGGGCTCCTGCCCTGGCCTGCGCCCCCTGCCATAATTCCCCTAAGGTGGAAGGAAAGAGGAGGAGAGGGAAGGAAGCAGGAGGCCTCCTCCCCTCTTTCCTTCTCTCCCCTAGGGCCGGCTGCCACAGAGGGGCGCACCAGCCCCTTGTGGGCTGGTGTGCTACCTTATCTTCGCCCATATGGCCCATAGAACTCCCGAGGCTTACCGGAACCCCTTCTGATGACCCAATGACTACCAGGTACGCCCCGAAACTCTCCCGATGTCCAAATAGTATCATCCTATATATCAATCTTTACCTCCGGGCCATTTCGGAGCTCCTCGTCATGTCCTTGATCTCATTCGAGACTCCGAACAACATTCGGTCACCAAATCACATAACTCATATAACACTATATCGTCAACGAACGTTAAGTCTGCGGACCCTACGGGTTCGAGAACTATGTAGACATGACCGAGACACCTCTCCAGTCAATAACCAATAGCGGAACCTGGATGCCCATATTGGTTCCTACATATTCTACGAAGATCTTTATTGGTCGAACCGTTACGACAACATACGTAATTCCCTTTGTCCATCGATATGTTACTTTCCCGAGATTCGATCGTTGGTATGTTCTTACCTAATTCAATATCGTTACCGGCGAGTCTCTTTACTTCTTCTATAATACATCATCTTGCAACTAACCCCTTAGTCACTTTGTTTGCAAGGCTTCTTATGATGTGTATTACCGAGAGGGCCAGAGATACCTCTCCGAAACACGGAGTGACAAATCCTAATCTCGATCTATGCCAACTCAACAAACACCTTCGGAGATACCTGTAGAGCATCTTTATGATCACCCAGTTACGTTGTGATGTTTGATAGCACACAAGGCATTCCTCCGGTATCCAGGAGTTGCATAATCTCATAGTCGAAGGAATATGTATTTGTCATCAAGAAAGCAATAGCAATAAACTTGAACTATCATATGCTAAGCTAACGGATGGGTCTTCTCCATCACATCATTCTCGTAATGATGTGATCCCGTTATCAAATGACAACACATGTCTATGGTTAGGAAACCTTAACCATCTTTGATCAACGATCTAGTCTAGTAGAGGCATACTAGGGACACGGTATTTATTTATGTATTCACACATGTATTTAAGTTTCCGATCAATACAATTCTAGCATGAATAAAAAAAAATTATCATGAATAAGAAAATATAAAATAACAACTTTATTATTGCCTCTAGGGCATATTTCCTTCAGTGTCATGACCTTCTTGGAGCACCAACTAGGAGAGCATAGCTATCATTCTTAATTTAAGATGCATTTGGTCTAAGTAACATTATGTGGTGCATGAATGTGATGCTCTATACTAAATCATAATATCTAATCACCTCTTGAATTCCATTGGTGTCTTGAATTTATGTTTTGCTCACAAAAATTCTAGCGGGATACCGTGTTGTCATATTTTCATTATGTCTATTTTTCGATCATGTTGGTGTTTCGGACGATTTATTATAACTTCCTAATTTATTGAAATCTTATTGCGAGAGAACATAGTTATTAAGCTTTTGTTATTCATTCTGTTACTCTCATAAGATAGATGTAAAGTGATCATGGACTAAGTTTCTATGCATACACTAAATAAAAGTGCCAGTAGCAGTTTTCTTTGCCACATCAGTTTGTCAACTAAATTGTTTGAGGACAAGCAATAATCTAGTCTTGGAGGAGTTGGTACATCTCAAATGTATATATATTTTTGAGCACTTTTGCTATGTTTTGCCCTCTAATTTTCATAATTTGAATAAAAACTAACTCGGTTAACATTGTTTCCAGTAGAGTTTTCCTTGGTATTATTTTTGTGCAGAAATAAACGCTACTACAGATCCGAACACTACTGACCTCTCATCACTGACCATCCACTGGCCAAAGTGGCGTCGGTAATAGTGACCTTTGGGCTAGGCAAGATGGTTGTCATAAACTGGTCTAAAACTGGCCGGTCAGTGATAGCTTTAACCGATGGTCAAATAAGACCAAAGGTACTCACTGGCCGACCGCTAAAACTGATCCATCTATGTAGTTCATTCAAATCAGACCCTTTGTTTTTTTCCATCGGCCAATATTGCATTGTTCACGTCCTATTATATTCAATCGTTCACTACCTCTCCACAATGAAACCCTCATTGTCTGTCCCCGGCACAACTCTCTCTTCACCATTTCTAGTACCACTCTCTGCGGCCATAACCACTCCCAGCCACCGGCCGTATACTTTCCACCTTTCTTCCCCTCTATCCCGGCTAAGTCTGGTGCAGAGAGTCTCACGCCACGGTCAGCATCCTGCTGCTCAAAGACGCAGATCGAAATCCCCCGACGCAGTCACTACCTTTATGGCATTGATGAGTGGATTCCATGCATACTTTTTAGAGTATATTTCAGTGCCAAAATCCCTCATATCATACCATCTAGCACTTATTCATGTGGGGCGGAGACATTCCAGGCTTCAAATTAGGGCCCTATTGAGCGTTTAGTGTTTTGACATTTATTAAAGTGTCCAAATTGAAGATCCAATGCCTTAGGTGAACTGGGTTTTTCTAGAGGAATCCAACGAGCCAAAAACTTCAAAATCGGAGTTCGTATGAAGAAATGACGACCAAAATACAAAACGACTCCTAGAGGCCAGAGCGTTCAATGACCATTGGTACGAGCGCAAATGGTCATACCTGCGCTCGCACCAGCACCCGACGACACTAGTAAACAAGTCATAACTTCGTCGACTTTGCTTTGATTGCATCACAATTTGTTCCCACGTGTTCCTTGACGACCAAGGCATGTTTTGGGAGAGGATCTGGCTCCCCTAGATCCCTTGAATGAAAGGAGGAGAGGCTACATCAACGGAGGAGGCCCATCCTATATATTCACCTCCAACCCTAGCGACCGAGATCCATCTCAGTCATCATCTCCATGTCCCATCTCCTACTGCCAGACCTCCATAGCTGCAACTCCACCAAACATAATGGTTAAGACATGGAAGAAGAAGGGAGGATGCTCCATCGGTGTCCGACACCGACCCTCCGGCTAGTGTTATCGTATCGACCCCACTACATGTCGGTGCCGTCATGCCTCTCTTCTTCGCCAACACCATGTTGGCTTGTAACGTGTCTCTACCCTTTTATCTTCTTCATCTACATGTTTGAGTAACTACCAGTTCTCGGGGAATGGATGAAGTCTAGTTGTATTTGATATGAACACCTACACGAGATAAAAAATCACTTTTGTATGTTGGAATTAATAACCTTCATGAATGTCGTGTAAAGGGGACCCAACCAACATTATCGGCAAGTTTGGACATGAAGCGTATTACTATCGTTGTAAATGTTAAGATGTCGAGGTAATTCGAGATAATGGTAAAAACCTCATTTTCGTGCCTTTGCAATTGATAGGGGAATAACGGAACCCTTAAGTGTGGCCGCGTCGATGAAGAGAACCTTAATCATTGTTGTGAGAACCGGAGTGGGATAACTATGGGAGTCGTGCATGGTACGAAGTCTACCGCGAGTAGAACATATTCTGTGCCCGGATCCAGCCACATCAAACATATAAGGTGACTTAACTATCCAAACATAGAACTATGCTTGTGCATATGTTGCGTAGATCATACTACCGGTGATGATTCCAAACCCCCTAAGAGAGCCTCGATTGCTCAAAAGCCGCATTTTATTTTATTCCCTTTTATTTACTTTTTAAAACTTTGCTTATTTGTTTAGATAAAACCGTCATTATTATCGTTCTGTTAGCGACCGATGAAATAAACTATTTCCATATAACACTCTGAATGTTAACGTAGCCGCATGAGTGATGACGTAGCTGCGGGGTTGATAGTTGCCTGCACAAATGCTCTATGTGAGATCAACATACTCCACTTATCAGAAATGACAATAGCCTAGTGTACCTGCAGGTCAACAAGCTTTTCTAGTGTGTTGCCGCGTAGCAAAGCGCTCCGTTGTTACCTTCCCACTCACATATAGTTATTTTGTATGTTGTTATTTATCTTTCTATTTTCACTTAAATAAAAAAGGAAAAAACAATTAATCATGTCTTCTAAGATGTCTACTCAGGATATATTGCAACTATCGATGAGAAACTACACAGGTCTTCCATAATTGGTTACCAAAGAAGAAGCAAGGATAAAAAGACTTGTTGAAACTGGTGAATGGCTATTCGTCAATGGTATGTGATTCATACCCTCTACCATCTGAAGAATGCCAATCCAAAGATCACCTAAATTATCAATGTGAGTATAGTATGGACTCAATACTAGCAACTTATAATACTGGTTATAAATGCAATGCTAGTATTGAAGTCGTACAACTAGCGCTTCTTGTAAGTGCATGTTAGATTATTCGTAGGATAAGAAATACGACAGTAGAGGGTGTTTTACTTGATAGAATTTATAATAAGGTGCATCCTATTTATTGCTTTGCTTGGATAAATTTTGTGATAATTCATTGGTGATAAATTTCCTAGAGCGGATGGAGAAACTAATCTTTTGCATGACTCGCAGAAGAATAAAGAAAATGATGTACATCATGATGAGCAAACAACCCCCATTGATACATGACAGCAAGAATTGGTAAGGGAACATGAATTAAATATTTTCCAAATAAACTTACACCAAACCAATGGGGATGACAAAGAACAAACTATCTTTGATGAAAAGGTGTGCAGAGAAGAACAAAACAATGAGGAAAATAAAGAGGAGGAACAGATTGATTACCGACCCACACCTTCCACATACAAGAGTAACTTTTCGCACACTCTTAATATGTGCTTTGATGATGCAACTCTCGAAAAAGCATAACTTTTATGGATACTGCTACTTGTGATAGGCGTTGAGATTACCCTGAAGAGGAAGGGTGATGTAGTATAGTAAGATGCAAGATCACCTCAAAGGGAAACTTCACATGAGGAAGATTGTCATGCTCATGCAACCATTTTGTCTAAGGAGGATCAGGTAACGAATATGGTTTGGACTTTGCCAACCCTATCCAAATACATCAAACAATAAATGTGTTACTGATGCTGTGCTTAACTATAATATTCATAATTCCTTGTGCTTCAACTTGAGTCGGTTGTCTTCCCAACTCATTTATTAACCATAATACTACCTCCCTCCAAATATGTAACACCCCCTTAAATTTTGAGTCCAACTTTGACTACAAATTTTACTAATAAAATCTAAGTTATATGCCATAGAAAATATAGCATTGGATTGGTACTCGAAAGAAGTTTCCAATGGTATAATTTATGTGGCATATAACTAATATTTTGTTAGCGAAAGTTTGGCCGAAATTTGGAGCGGACCTTACATGCCTAGTGAGGGAGCAGATTTTGGGACATAATTATAGAGCCTTATAACATATAGCTATTAAGAGATAATTACTTGGCATGCTAATCATTAGTGGAGCAATTTGGGTAATTGGATTGCCATACTTTGGCAGTGGGGATCATATAGATGTTTAGTAGTAAACATGTTTGGCGCCAAACATTGAAGTGGTCTGGATCGCATAATTAGAGATATGTCGATGGATTAGGTTATCCACGTTTTTATAGGGGTAGTAGATGTAGCGTCTGATGGCTAGCTTTTCTTTCTCTCAGAGAGAAGTCCGATCTCTAGCTTGTGGTGTCTATATATAAATATTTTAGTACATATATTCTTTCCAAAAATAGTTGTATTTTACTAATACCTCTGATCCAAAATAAGTGTCACAGCTTTAACTAAGGTTACTAAATATTCATCTTGTATTAAAATATTTATCAGGTACAGAAAAAATGCTCATTGTGTATTTTAAAACCTATCATATATTAAAAATGTTCATTGCATACTAAAAATTGTTCATCATGTATTACAATTTAATAATCATATATTTTAAAAAGTTCAAAGCATAAATTGTTCATCATATATTTTAAAATGTTCGGGGCATGCAGCACCATATTCCCTCCGTCCCAAAATAACTGTGTTGAGCTTAGTATGAATTTATACTAGAGCTAGTACAAAGTTGAGACACTTATTTTAGGACGGAGGGAGTACATACGTACCATTGAAGAAAAAATGCTGCAATCGGAATCCGGGCCCCCCAAAATTGAGGGCCCTGTGCTGTCGCACAGGCCGCATGCCCATGGGCCCGGGCCTGGTACCATCGTTTGTTTTGGGGAAAGGATTTGCGTAACAGTAGTGGAGGCCGGCCCGCCGACCTGTCCAACCAAGCAAACTTGTCTCAAAAACAAAAAAACCTCCAACAACATAAACAAATTATAAGATCACGAGGTGGGTCGGTTCCAAATCCCCAAATTTCACGGGAGTAAGGAAGTAAAATAGCAATACTGTTAAACCTATGGCGGCGGATGAGGAGTCGGCACGCAAGGAGATGGCCGGCCATGAAGGGTGCCAAAATTGTAGTGTTGAGAATTGCTCGTCGACCGGCGGCTGGTGCGCCAGCAAAAGGAAGGCCGAGGAGGCGGAGGCGGCCGGCGAGGAGTGTCCACTGAAGGTTTGCAAAGTGGAGGCGGCGGCCGGCCGTTCTGATGCCTTTTCTGCAGATTCATTGAAGCCGGCGGTGGAGGCCGCCGTACGCGAGAAAAGGTTGACGCGGCTGCCGCAGGAAGAGATCAATTGGACCCTTGCCCATGTGGTGGATGGTCCTGTCCCTGATCACTACGAGTCCTTGAAGCGCGAAAATCCCAGCTTGCTGCCCTCGCCGGAGGAGCAGATGGACAGGTCCAAGGTCATTCTCTATAATGGTTGCCGCGCTTTCTTTGCCGTTCGAGAGAGATTCGCCAAGTTCCAGGCACTTGTCCGCGCCGAGTATGAGAAGCGCGGCTATGTCGAGGTCGACGACGACTTCCTGGTGCGCAGGGCGCACCTCCGTGCGTATAACGATGTCCTCCGCGCCGAGGCAATGAAATATGTCGCCCATTTGGTTGACACCGGCGAACTTTTGGTCGCTGGCCGCAGCCCACGAAGAATAGATTGAGTTGGATGCCAAAGGATGCTCCTGAGAATGAAGGATTCCACTTCATGTGCACAGCTCCGTCGACTTGATGTGCTGATGAAGCCATTCCTTGATGAGCACCCTGAATAATACTCCCTTAGTTTCTCCTAAATATAAGACCTTTTAGAGATTTCAATATAGACTACATACGAAACAAAATGAGTGAATCTACACTCTAAAATATATCGATATACATCCGTATGTAGTCCGTATTGAAGCATACGTAGGAAGTAGTATAGTAGTTCATCCAGTTATTTCCTGTCCGTATTGAATCTACAACGGGCGGAGAAAGTAGTATACTAGTTCATCCAGTTATGTCCTGTTCGTAAGTGTTTTTTTTTTTTTGGTTGGACAAGTTTTCTGCTTTGTGATCATATATCAGTGTCATTCTTGAACTTCAATGTGTATGCTGTGCTAACTCGCTAGGTGTTTGAAACGCGGCATTTTTTGTTGGCTCTGGTGAACTGGACAGTATGATTGCCAGATTATCACTTGTCTCAATTGCTTTCATATCTGCATGTTCCTTATAGTAAGTTTGCATTACTAGGCAATAAAAGAGAGACGGAAAAGAGGTGTGAGTGCCTCTTATTTGGGCCAATTCCATTACACAATCTTCAGATAGAAAGTAGAACCTCGTGTCAGCAGCGGATCGGGACGCATCATGATCATGATGGTGTAGGGTTGCACGTCTCAAATTATGTTAGTTTGCACTTACAAAGACACGTGAAAACCAAGTCTCAGATTATATATGTTTGCACTTACAAAGACTCGTGAAATCTGCAAAAGGTAGGATACTTTCGTAGGAAAACTGATGCTTGTCTTCGATCATGGGTTTGCATTCAGTGATCAGCAAGACTTAGCATTCCAGGAAACAATCAAAATAAATTAACTCCTATAATATTTTAAGAGCTCTAAAAGAAACACATCATGGCTTCTTCTAATACTCTGGAAAATTTTGGCTCCCAATCCAACTAACAAAACAAGAAAATCTTGTCGGAGGAATTTGCAACGTCCAACCACCACCTCCGACCGCCTCTTGTTCTCTGTCATAGGTGCACCGCTGCCGCCTTTTTGTGTTCCTTGCCCTCACCGACTCTCCCCGCTGTCGGAGAAGCTGCCACATGTGAACCGGACCCACCCCCCCGCTGACGGTGCTCAACGGAGGCGCCGCCCTGGTCCTTCGCAAGCTCTGCGCCACATCCAAAGTATGTGTCGGTCAACCACCCATCTCCCGAGCCATGCCGTGGCCTTGAGCTCCGGTGATGCAGAGAATCGGGTCCTTGCATCCCCCACACCTTCCCACCTCCCCCACGAGCTCTCGCCGATCATCGCGGTGCTTTGACCGTGATGAACATAAATTATTTGGACAATGGGGCGAATGTATTTCTTTTATTTCCATTTTGCTACAAAATTGTACTTGAAGATTGCATCAATGAATTAATATGATGTTAGAATACAGTTTTATATTAACAAGGGTGAAAATAGCCTGAAATGGAGGGAGTATGTACTTGTAGAGAGCCTGACAAAAGCATTAGGTGTTGGCTCAGTGATAAGACTTTGATCAGTACCACGACGAGGTGTTGATCAGGGAAAAGACGAGTGAGTGGGAAGGCAAGGCTTCGTTATTGGAGGCCATGAAATTCAATTGGTTCAAACCAAGGATATTGGTGCTGAGACAGAACTCAAAATTTGTTTGGATGTTCGAGCAATTGGCACTTGGAATTCGGAGAATATACTCCATTGTGATGCTTGCTTGGATGACCATTGTCCAAATTCGAATTCCTCATTTGTAGGAGGCGGTCGCTAAGGAGTGACGGAGATTCACCGGGGAGGTGAGAGATGAGCGGGGACGGGCAACTAACTTATGAATGCGTCGAGGACTATTTAACACCACTTTTATTTTCCTCACGAGCAACACAAAAGGGGTATGCAAGGCGCACTCGGAGGGGGGGTGGGGGGAGGGGGCTGTCCACATAACAGGGAACCAAGGGTTCTGCCTCTAAATTGAAGGCTAGGGCACATGCTTATTGTGGTGGGGCGTCAAATATTGATCGTCAATTAGACTGAATGGCAAGGCTTTCCAAACAATGATATTTGAGCCTCCTTAACACCAAAGTTGAATTCTAGGCCCAGTATCTACATTCAAGCCGTGCCTAGGGTTTAGCAATTTTGGCACAAGCTCGTGTCTAGGGAGCTGCTTTGTCTCGCTTATAGCAAGACACAAGCTCGTCTCGGCCTCAAGACACAAGACACAAGCTTTGTCTATAATGCATTAATGGAATGTTGGTTCTGATACTGTCATGTGGGACCGGTGACCCAACCAGACGCTTACAAGCAGGGTCCACTTTGAAGGAAAAACTTTAAAGCTTTCTTGGGCCTCTGTTTGTAACTAGGATTGTTTAAATTCAATGTTTTTTTTTCTAAAACATAGGAATATTTTGGAAATTCAAAAAATTAAAAATTCCTACTTTTTAAAGTATGTTAGCGAATGTTGGTTCTGATATTATTATGCAGGACCGATGACCCGACGAGACGGTTACAAACGGGGTTCACTTCAAGAAAAAGATTAAAGCTCTTCTAGCCATTCCTGAGGGAGCTTAGTAATTGTAAGGACACTTAGTTCTGAAAGAATTTTCTTTTTCCGAAATAGTAGTACCCCCTCCGTTCCATAATGTACTGCGTATAATTTTTTAAAGTCAAACTTTAACCAAATTTATAGAGAAAAGTACTAACCAGATATATAAAAATATGGAACTACGTTTTTTGATGAATCTAATGATACATGTTTGACATTCTAGATGTAAATGTTTTTCCCCCACAAACTTGATCAAAGTTGTTGAGTTTTGACTTTTCCGAAAATTTATATGCACTCATTATTGAACGAGGGAGTAATACTGTAGAGAAACTCAACATATGGAGTTATGGACCGGTGCCGATACCGACTCGAAGCCTCCCCTTTTTCAATCCTGTCCCCTTTGCCGCACCTTCCGTACCGACTCGACTCCGTTCCGTCCCAATCGAATCGACCGCGACCGACTTCGGCTCAACCGAAACATCACCGACCCACCAATGGCGACGAGGCCGGGGGACGAGACCGCGCAGCCCCCGCCGAAGCGCCCCCGCCACGACGGCGACCAAGCCGACCCCGCGCCGGCGCCGGCGCCGCCGCGCGTGCAGCTCAACCCGGCGGACTGCAACCTCGGTAAGCGCACACACACAAAACTGTCTGCAAACCCTCGCTCACACCGTCACACCCGGACGCGCGTCCCGCCGCTTCTCTCTTTCTCCAGACTTCGACGTCGGCGCCGGCGGGCTGCGGGGGGAGGCGCTGCACGGGGGCGGGTTCGCCTACTGCTGGTCGGGCGCGCGCGCGACGGCGGGGGTCCGGGGCGGCGGGCGCTACTGCTTCGGGTGCAGGGTGGTGGCGGAGCAGGCCGTGGAGATGGGCGACACGGAGGCCGCCCAGCGCCACCTCTGCCGCGTCGGCGTCTCCCGTGGGGACGACCCCGTGGGCGGCCTCGGGGAGGCCGGCGGCCGCGGCTTCGGGTTCGGGGGCACGGGGAAGCTCTCCCACCGGGGCAGGTTCTTCGATTACGGCGCCAGGTTCGGGGTCGGGGACACCGTCGTCTGCGCCGTGGACCTCGATTCCAAGCCCATGGCCTCGATTGGGTTCGCCAAGAACGGCGAGTGGCTCGGCATTGCTCACTACTTCGATGCCGGCCACAAGGGGTTTGGTCTGGTTGATGCTCCTGTGAGGCCGATGCAGTGGGAGTCGGCAATCTTCCCGCATGTGCTGCTGAAGAATGTCGTCGTCGAGATGCAGTTTAGCAGGGAGGACGGGCTGGAGCCGGTCGATGGCTACGAGCCCTGGACCTCAGCACTTGCGGATGGCAATGCGGTGTTCGGGCCTGTGTTTGCAGAACAGAAGGAGTGTGAGGTTATGATGATGGTTGGCCTCCCGGCGTCGGGGAAGACTACTTGGGCAGAGAAGTGTGTCAGGGAACATCCGGAGAAACGCTTCGTCCTTCTTGGAACTAACCTTGCATTGGACCAAATGAAGGTAACCGCAACCCCGCCCGTCTTACTTACAAGCAGTGTTTGTTCACTCAGAATTTGCTTTTCATCTTGTTGTGCTCTTTGCAGGTGCCAGGATTGCTTCGCAAGAACAACTACGGTGAGCGCTTTGACCGTTTGATGGATCACGCCACACAGATTTTCAACACATTGCTGGACAGAGCGGCGAAGATCCCCCGCAACTACATTCTCGACCAAACAAATGTGTACAAAAGCGCCCGCATTCGCAAGCTGAGGCCATTTGCAAACTACTATAAAGTAAGCCGCCGAAAAGAGACATACCCTGTTTTCAGGAGTTGTTATTAAATAAATTAACATAGTGCCAATGTTGGATGGCTTAATGAATCTTATACACAACAGATTGCTGTGGTCGTTTTCCCATCGCCAACTGAACTCAATTCCCGGGCGGCAAAACGATTCCAGGAGATGGGGAAGGATATACCAGCTGAAGCAGTTGACCAGATGACAGGTAACTATCTAGACAAACTTTTGGGTGTTTTTTATCCCTGTTCTATCTGCATCCTTTATAAGTCGCTAATTTTACTAAATGCTTCTCTTTTCAGCCAATTTTGTCCTGCCACTGTCAAAGGACATGCCTGGTTCAAAGGAGCCTTTCGATGAGGTATACTACAAATCATGATGATGCAATGCATGGTTTGGCCACTTCACGTTTTTATCCAGCTCATTTTTTCTTCATTGTGCACAGGTGATTTTTGTGGAGCTTTCCAGGGATGATGCCCAGAGAAACCTAGATGAGATGAAACGCTTGCTGCCAAGAGCCTCGACTCCCAGCCATGGCAATTTCAGTAACCAGATGGTACGGTGTCATTATTCTTTCTGAAATTGTTGTGCCCATGTGTCTATCCATAATGATGATCCTAAGTGATAAACAGCAATGCCCTGACTTCTCTGGGATTGTTTTACAGGTTAGCTCAGCATATACCGGGACTGTTTCTGCGGCAGGACCATCTCCGTCGTCAGGCTTTGAACCAGCAATGAACTACTCATGTGGGCAAGGCGTGCATGCTCCGGGTGCGCCGGCTGGCTACTCAAATGTTCCATATCAGATCCAGTCAAGCTACGTAAATGCCCCATATCAGCAACAGACATATGCAAGCTACCCGAATCCGAGCTACCCAAACACCGCAGACCAGAATCAAGTTCACGCAAGCTACCCAAGCACCGCAGACCAGCGTCAAGTTCACACAAGCTACGCAAGCACCGCGAACCAACATCAAGCCTACGGAAGCTACCTAAGCACCCCACTTCCTGGGTATGGATCACCAAATGCATATGGTTCCCAAGGGTACTCAAGTCCATACAGCAGCCCTGGTTACTCGACGAACCTCTACCAGACTCCTGAGCCAGAGAGAGACTACGTGGGATCCGGCTACGGACCTGCAGCTCCAGTCCATGCCCAGCCATCCGGCTACGGACCTGCAGCCCCAGTCCATGCCCAGCCATTGCCTCAAGCTGCTCATCAGCGTCATGATGGTGCTTCCTCATGGAGCTCTGGCAGTTACGGACCCTATGGACAGCAGCCTCTTGGTAAGCGCTTAGCTCATGCCCCAGGCTCTTGCTTTAGTTCACTCTGTATTACATACACCCAAGTCGATTGGTAGAAGACTGACACATTTCTCTTTCTTCCAATGGCAGATGCGCGCTACGCAGACACGAGCTCGTACTATGGTGCTGCGGTTCCCGCTCCAATGCCGCCTCCTCGCGGAGCTATTCTGCTCCCAGCTCCTGGGCCGCCACCTTCCGCGCCTCCCCCTCCTCCCTACTACATGAACGCACAGCCAGGCCGTTGGTAGGGAGTGCTGGAGCTCCGGGTATCAAGAGGATACCAGAGAAGATTAGATAAACGTGACCTAACATGCCTCTGTAATTTGCTTTTGAGGTTCCCACGAAACTGTTTCTGGAACCGTGACATTCTGTATAGTTTTGCACGTATGTGAAGATGGCCTTTCCTGGATTATCAGCATTGTTTTCCTATTGCTCGAGAAAAATGATTCTCTGATCAGTTTCAGTTCAATGCTTTATGGATGCCAAAGGCATCACGCGACAGACTAGCCTGGAACAGTATATGTCGATGATAATTGTTCCCAATTGTAAACTGGCAAACTAACTACCAGCGTTCAGCAGTTACAAGCATAAAAATTACAGTACTCAATATCGTGTAATCGAGTTTTCCACTTGTTGTTCACCGCAAACAGACCGCCAGCCAGGTCGATGGGAACACATCAGCTATTCTAACCCTGCCCTTGATTCGCCAAATCGCTTCATAAGAACGAGAATCATCTCCTCTTGACGGCTCCGTAGTTCCTCGTGACCTGCAAAATAATAAACTCTTAACACCATTTAACACAACACAAACAACATTCTCGCACGACAATTACGAGGTGACTTCGCTTACCCGAGGTGGAGGTTTCTTAGGCTTGTCATCTTCGTCGCTGTCATCGTCTTTGCTCATCACCATGCTTGGCATGGAACCAGTGTCGGCTTTCCTCCCTCTTTTCGCAGTCGTAGTGCCTCTGGCCCGGCCTCTACCTCTAGGAGCCGGCCTCTTCCGTCCACTTTGTGGGAAACTGTCCTCAGGATCCTACGAGCATTCGAGGAACCATAAGACGCACTTCATGAAGTCGTTCGTCAAAGGCGGTCCAGATTGCCGATTTGTCATGGATGTATAAAGACTGCACAAGTATAAAGAGGAAACAGACGTACTGAATTTTCAACAACTTCATTTACTTCGTTCGCTGCGTCCTCATCCGAGGAAGAGTCCACCTCCTCAGTGCGAATAGCAGCACTTGACCTGAAAATGTTGTTCGGTCAGATCAATGTTGAAGTTCCAACACACAAGTTCTACGACATTCAAAAACTTCAACATAGGTAAATGGCAGACAGCTGATTAGAGTTCCCTTTGTCCATGAGCTCCACACTCATGGTGTTAATCCATAACTTTCTCCAAGGTAGCACATACGAGTTCACACCAGACTAGAAATTTTCAGTGCTGAAAAGACAAAAATGGCAAGGAATTTTAACAAACCTTGATTGACTGAAAGTAAGGGTGGTTTGTTTCAATGAGCCTTTCCCCCTGCCTCTTTTGGAAGCTCCACCTCTAGCGGCACCAGTAGCATCTTTAGAGGGTCTAGTAAATCCAGCTGTAGATCTGGCTGATCTGGTACCAAGAAGCAACTCCCTGGTGTCCTCGTCATCACTAAAAGTGTTCAGGCTACTTTCAGCTGCTACAGATTTACCTCTGGTAGTATCCTGCTTTGAGTACCATCAGAGCAATAAGCAGGTCAGAAACTAAAAAAAATGGCATACAGCATAAGGAGGTGCGGCAGATGGCAAGGGCTTAAATATATGTGATCACCAAATTTTGAGTGCTTGATGTGAGCCCTGTGTCTCCCTTGGAGCGGAGGGATATTTCCTTTACACGTTCCTAGTAGAGAGTAAAATGGTCAATCATAAACCTTTCTGCCAGAACCTCGTCACAAAACTATAGTACAAGGGTTTGTACCTGCATGCACTCGCCGACTTTGACTATTATATCTTCTTCCTCGATTTTAAATTTCTCTGCTTCAGAATTCAGTTTCTTCTGCAATTTCGAACAAAAACGTTTGGAGCTTAGACATAACTTCTCAGGCATCATGCAGCCAAGTTGAGGACTAACGCTATATGCCTAAGACTACAGAACAGTAGCAAATCATACCCTTGTTTCATCCAGATTTCGCTGCAAACAAGCATAGAATGCGGTCTTGTCATCCTTGCTGACAAAGTCATGCAATGCAATGTCCAAGTCGTCAACTGGAAGAATCTCCATTTTCTGCAAACAAGAAGTGTGCGCCATTGTAGAAACAAAAAATTAAGTTGGAATGTATTCAAATCTATAGAACAAAATATGGAAGTGTGTTGGACAATAAAATCATCCATTGTCTCACAATACCGTTATTAACTTTCAGCTCATGTAAAGTTTTAACGCGACCGAATAGCCATGTAGGTGCATCATATTAACTGATCAACCTATCACAGTGCAGCTTCTACCTTCTAGCCAAAAGTATTTAATCTGTCATTATATTTATGATTTTATGAAGCATATTACATTTCTCACCAATAGTAAACTAACAATGAGCACTTGAAACCGGTTTAATGCATGATGCTTAATAGATTGGTTTCCTGATATCACGTATTATACAAGTAGAGGGCATGACATTAAGAATAAAACAGATACCAATATGTATCCCATCACCTACTGAAAGAAGAATATAATAGATGTAGTTTCAAGAAATACCAAGTTATTTTCTGAAACCAAAGCTTCAATAGTTTGTTGGTTTAGTTCCTCAGGACGAAGTTTCTCGGACTCGTCAATATTCTCTACAAAGACAACGTCAATGAACGTTTTACTAAAAATTTCTCATAGCTCTGTATTTTCTCTCACTAATCAAACATCATGTGCACTGTTTTCTTAAACACAGCAAAATACCTCCTGTAGTAGTCTGGCGCTTCTTTGCTGCTTTTGAGAAAATGAGAATATCTTGGGGGTTCGCAACCTTTACAACAAAAGGCCATAAAATGAGTTCATTCAGCTAAGCTTGAGAAGAACACTAATAATTAGTGCATTCGTGTCCGAGGTACCTTGCCGACATACTTCTGACCAAATCGTTGTGGGTTTATTGTTGAAAACCCAGAGTAATCTACCTGCAAAACAGTACCCAGACTTTAATGTGTTTTATATATCTTCATTACTTTTTGCGGATTACTTCTCCTGATATTTTACCTTGATTCTAACTAATGGAAGTTTGGCTTCAGATCTACTGGCTGCTGGTTGACTACTCTTTTCGATCAGATTTCTTACCTGAAATCGAGGTAAACCGTTTCCATTTAAAAAGGAGTTTCACCAGACTAAAAAAACTCGCAAATAAGAATTCTTGATCAATTCACACCAGCAAGGCCATATGCTTATAGGAAAAGGGACAATATTTGAAGTACTAAACACAAAACAGGAAACTTAGAACTCACAATTTTATCCAGATGTTCAAGAACAGAGGCCTGATCATTAGGGTCAACATCTGCTTCATCTTTCAACACAACCTACACATTCAACACCATGAGAAACTGAGAATCACGTACTTATATAAGCATGAAGTAAGGAGTGGCATACCTCAGCATACTCAAAAGGTCTAACGGTCATCAAAGGTATTTTGTTCGGCCTATACTGGTTTCCCTGTTTAAGGAATATGTAAGGAATAAGAAAACTCTGAACACCACAACAAAGTAATGTTTAACATAAAAGACGAAGAAAATTGACCTTGATTTCTAACAAAAGAACATGCTTTGGTTTTGCTTCACCATCAATCAGGGAGGTTGCAACTGATGAGCCTGGCTGCGTAATGTGAAAACCCATTCCAGGGACCTCCTACAGGCAATTGATCAGAAGGCAAGTGCACAGTAAGTTTTTTCCTTGAAAAAAAATAATTTCAAAAAGAAATCCCAAATTATTACCTGGGGGTCAATAAGGCATTCATGCTCATGGCCCCATACCACAAAGTCTAGAAAACGTGGTAAGAAATGCTCATTGATGGCACTTTTCGGGTTTGTCTTTATCCTATATGTGTTCAGAACTTCAGATGTAAATTTGCTTTCCAGCGTGCAGGAGTAAGGACTGAAATAATTTACTTCGCTGCTGTTCACATGCTACGCATACCTGTTCTGATGAAGTACCAGGATATTGAACCAGTCGGATACTGACAGACCCTCTTGACTTTCAGGTCGCATCCATTGTACTGAATGTGGTGTCTGAAGTGTTGAGATACAGAATATGAAATCAATAAGGGGTGACTGAGTTGCAGATGTACAAAGATACAAAAAAAAATATTGCTCTATAAAAAGCTCCAAACCAAACTAGCAGAATGGAAAGGCACCTGAAACATTCTGTTCAGTCGCTCATCTCTAATGTTCCCAAGGCCATATAGTGCAACTGTAGTTGTACCCTGAAATGATATGAAATTAGAGATTTGGCATCTGACAGCTCATGATATTGCCTGGGACTGAAGTAGTTCACCTTTTTAACAAGTACTGGATGGACAGCTATTTGACCAACACCAGAGCCACCAAGGTCCATCTTCCCAAAATAATTTACAAGATTGCAAGCCGAAAGGATATCAATAGCAGAGAGGTTATCCTACAATGAAGAAAAATGAACGAATGCATAAAAGAAAGTCGAGAAACATAATACAGATAATTTCAGTAGAAATCCATACAATTCAAAAGATCATAAAAAGAAGCTCATACCACCCCAGCAGGGTCATCATGATTTCCATGGATAGTGAACACAGGCAAGCCAACATTGAAATGTGGGTCTTCATAGTTTACGTGGCCAAATCTGGCAACGCAACAGGAAATTTCGGCTGAGAACATGGACGTACAAGAATATAATTTTCACATATCTTTCCTATGGTTTTCATGCATGAATAAAGAAACAAATTAAACCAGAATACGTAAAAAATAACAGGCATTCTCATGAAAACTCTTGTAAGTTGTATTTCTTGAATTTAGATCTAGTGATCACAAAAATATAAGGACAATTATGAAATGGAACATTGAGCATTGAAATTCACTGCCCAACCTGTTTGGGAAGTTGACTGTCTGATCACTGACAACCTGGAACTTCACTGGCAGGTCATTGAGGCAGTAGCGACGTAGAATCTCAATGGTCTTCACCAAGGTTGAACGTGAAGGCTTGTTCTCATGGAACAGGTCACCACCGAGAAGCACAAAGTCTACCTGCGAAACAGTATCATCACAGTTATTACACACCAACAACGGGCTGCCCACGGCAGGACGAACAGGCGGATCGAAATAACCGCGCACAAAGTGTTGCTCCTACGAACCTCTTTCTGCTTTGCTAATGAGCATATCTCCTCAAAAGCCTCAAACGAATCAAACCTCCGTATCTCGTCCTTCTCCATGTAACCCAGATGGCAATCGGTGGCCACAAGTATCCGGAGCGTGTCCCTGTCGTCTTCCCTGCAGTGGCATTCAACAGCGAACAGGTCAGCAGGTGGCAGTCAATCGAATGCCCCAATGCACAAAGATTGTTCTCTCTATGCAACAGGCAGTTACTTGCAAACAATACGGATTGATTACTATGTATTTATCCAGATTATCGTTCCACTAAGGCATTATGATGATCAGGGGGACTCACATTGCCGCTGCTGGTTCCAACTAGAGCCAACGCACTCGTCTCCGATCAATGGCTCACTGCAACAACAACAGACATGCAACCATGGTTAGCTGACAAGCGACAATACCAACGACGAGAGTGGCGGGAGCACGATTGAGGCTTGGAGGCGTTCCGTCGAACAGGTGCTGGGCGCCAGAACAGCTGCCCCCACACACCCAAACCACACAGCCAACCTCGCACGCAGCAAGCAGCCACGAAACAAGGCACACAGAAAACGCGGAGACACAGGATTCTACGGCGAGAGAAGCACAAGAATCACCTTCGCTTCTCCTGTCGCCGCCTCCACCGCCGTGATGGAAGAAGCCAACAGCGGCGAGCGACCGGGCGCGAAGCCGCCGTCCGCAGGCGTCAGTCCTCAGCTCGAGCGACGGACCGCTCGCACCCTCCCCCTGCACGTGCAGGCGGCGGCGGCGGAGTCGCGGCTGCTGACGACCCCGGGCAGCGCGGCGCGGCAGCACCGGTGTCAGCGGCGGACGAACCGGAAGGCAGCGGGAGGAAAGGAAAGAAAAGAATTGACGCGCCGGTCGCGGGACCCTCGCGGCTTTACTTTCCTTCGCTATGCTACGTCGCCAGGCTAAACCGGCCCGCAAGCCCTGGGCCCGGAACCCCGGCCCATTGGGCAGGTCCACCTCCACCTGGGCCACCCAGGATAGAACCTCTCCGCCGCCCGTCCGTAGCCCATAGCCACCAGCTGCTCCCGGCTTCCTTCCCACGCGAGAGTGTTCCTTCCTTCCCGAGCTGCGGCGGCGATCGATTTCTAGGGCAAACTCCCCGTCGGTTCGCGCGGTCGAGGCGAGAGCAGGTCGGCGGAGGAGGATTCAGCTGGTGAGATGGTAAGCTGGTGCGCGGGCTGGTTCGGTGGTTCGATTCTTGTTGGTGCGGGCGTGCCGTTGATGGTTTGCTGTTTGTTTCTGCTCAGGCGGGGCGCAAGGAGACGGCGCTCGACCTGGCCAAGTTCGTCGACAAGGGCGTCCAGGTCAAGCTCACCGGCGGCCGCCAAGGTTGATTCCATTCGCACAGCCCAAATCCCCTCTCGTTTTTTTCTTCTCTTCCTCTGCTATGCCCTACATCATCGTCAGATCCACTAGATGCCCCCCTGTCTGCTTGCCTTAGGCTCTGTCGCCGGTGCAGTGTACGGTGATTCTTAGAGAATGCTACGAATGTTACTGGCGGTACTTATTAGTTGGCCTTTGTCTGATTCAGTTTTGGTGCGGTTTGTGTTTCTGTAGTCTTGAAGAGTGTATGTGTGTGAGTTGTTGGCTGTTGTCATTCTAGTCAGCAAACAAATGTCTCTGTGCGAGTTTATCTTGCCTAGATATGTGCTAGGAGCTAGGATGCATATCTACAGTGAGGAAACAGGTGGGGTGGGAAAGCACAACTAATCCTGGATCATGGTAATTCATCATGTGTTAGCGTGATGTATGGACTTTTAGCGTGATCATGGTAATTCATCATGTGTTAGCGTGATGTATGGACTTTTATCGCAAATCATTTACAGGCGCTTGCGCCTCTTTTGTTGGGCATGTCTGTCTATAGATTTTGATGGGTGTGGGTATGAGGCGTCTCTTACCTTAGTAGTTGGAAATTATTTAAGCTCCTATGGTATGGTGGCCAGGTCTATGAAACCCATGTACTCCCTTCGTTCACAAATATAAGATGTTTCAACCTTTTAATGAATCAGATGTATATAGACACGTTTTAGTGTGTTTGTTCACTCGTTTCACTCTGTATGTACTATGTAATCCATATTGAAATATTGAAAACATCTAATGTAGTAATGTTTATGAATGGAGGTAGTACCTGTTTATCTCCTGCTGTGTTCTTGCTAGCAGTCATATACTGACGTGACATATGCATATTTGCAGTTACAGGAACCTTAAAGGGATATGACCAGCTGCTGAACTTAGTGCTGGATGAAGCAGTCGAGTCTGAAAGAGGTATTTAGGCTTCCTTCCTTTGGGTTTGACTGTCCATCTATTTTTTCTAATGATTGACAGTATCTACAGTTAGAGCTTAGGATGAGAGTTATGACTTATATTTGTTCAGCATAGAATCTTTTGTTCTAGTACTAAAATTTCGTCAATGCTAAATTTGTACCAGAGCACCGCATGGTGTACTAGATTACAACAAATGCGGAGTTTATGTTTTCTCTAAAGAACATTATCATCATAACTCTTGTGCATTTAAAGAGAAAAATGGCCCTCCTTTCTTCTACGGTGTCGTGTGTAATAATCTTCATCTTGCAATTTTCTTTTGTAGAGCAAGATGACCCATTGAAGCTGTCAACGAAGACCAGACAACTTGGTCTCATTGTAAGTAATCTTTTACTATTGTCTCTATCAGTCAACATGTGGATTCAATTATCTGCCTATCATTTTGAATATCTTGATAGTGGATGCTATCCTCCATTGTTTACAGATGTTATATTAGTATATGTATACCATATGGCCCTCAATCTTTCTCAACAATTAGTTGCTCACTGTGCAAGGAACACTGTTTGAGTATTACTCGTCAGTTGTTATGCTTGATATGTAATTGATTGTTCCATTAATCCTTTTGTGTGTTTCGCTTTGCTGTTGTTGAGTACATATGGCATACATCTATTGATACAATGATATTTTGTGTTGCAGGTGTGCAGAGGCACTGCTGTCATGCTGGTGTCACCAACTGATGGAACCGACGAGATTGCCAACCCCTTCCTCGCAGCGGAGGGGGCGTCATAAGCTTTGTACTAGGCGATTAGTTCAGAGCTGTATTACTCAAGCATGTGCCAGAAGAGCTTCTGTTCTTTTGGAAAAAACTAATTGTACCCGTGTTTGACATGTGCTGATGAACTTGTAATTTGTATCGAGCTACTTGAAACATCCTTCCAGAGCAGCCATGGTTGCATGTATCTTCATTGTTGGAGAATGTTGTCATGGTTCTGGGAGAATGGCTGCATCTATCTTGCATTCTAGCTTGATGAAAAATCAGGTGAAGATACAAGTTTACCAGAATTGCTCACAAACAAAATACCATGGAAGACGCCTGATTGAATGATCTCCAGTGGGTGGGTTCTATTACCATGTGTACCCAGGCCTGCTTCCTATCTGCTTCTGTCAGTATAGGGGAAGAAAGTCTTCAATCCGTTCGGAGAAAGAAAATGGGCAATAAAAGATACTCCCTCCGCCCGGAAATACTTGTCCTATAAATTGATAAAATGGATGTATCTATAATTAAAATAAGTCTAGATATAACCATTTCAAGGACAAGTATTCGCGGACGGAGGGAGTACTCCATCTCAACCTGTCCACTTGCTCTTGCTAGTCAGGAAAAATAACAGCTCCGTTTTGTGGGTGTCTTTTGATGCTATCTTCATGTTTCCTTTACAAGTTCAGTAAACTGTTCATCCTCAGTCTGTAGATGCTTTAGTGCCTGCCAAGCAGAGGCAGAGCCGTGTCGGGCAATGGACAATTGAGTGACAGGGTGCGTGCTCCTGTCCCTGGGAATTTGATCTGCAGTGTCAATTGAAAAAAAAATCTTGGATGAAACAGTGAAAAGGTATATAGAACATACATGTAGTGTGCCACCTTTTTTCCCCTGAAATGTGATTTTGAAATTAAGTCAAACTTTGAAAACTTGGTCATTTAAGAGGCTATCTTCATTTGCAATACCAAAATACCAAATATATATTACTGGTGAGAAATATTTTCATATTATATTTACATAATTATTTGAAAAACGTATAGTTTTCTCTGTAAATTTGGTTAAACTTCTACGAAGTTTGATTTCTAAAAAGATCCTTAAGCACTGCGTTGTGGAACAGAAGTAGTAACATTTTGCATAGTTAGAGCATCTGGACTTGCACTACAAAAAAAATACACTTCCGTGATGATACGTGTTTGTCACAGTAGGTCCCGTTTTTTGTCATGCATGTACATCCATGACAAATTTATGACAGAATCAAGATAGTCATACTTGTGCTGTCGTAGAAGTGTTCCATGACATTATGAAAATTATCATCACGAAGTGTCCACTTCCATGACGATAAATCGCGTCGTCCGCGAGTGCTTTCGTCAAGGGTGACCGACACGTGGCATCCACCGTAACGGAACGCCGTTCACTATCGGGTCGGGTTTTGGATCCGATAACCCGTTAACAGCCCCGACCAATGGGGATTTTCCATGTAAAATCATCATTGGTGGAGAAAACTGCGTGTCGGCTCACCGCAGGACGAGATGTCATCCACTCATTGGACGAAGGCGCCTATGATACATCGACCGTGGCACGGCCCAAGCGAGGCCGTTCTTTGTGAAAAGGCCGACCCGTTTGACTTGGTCAAAAGGTGGCGGGCCGGCCCATGGAAAGCATGTTAATGGCTTGTTCGCATATAGCACATTTACAGCCCGCTAACCCAAGGCACGTTACGCCCTATTCGAATTAGGACCAGTAGCATCATCTGAGTCATCCAATATGATTCCAGCCCATTTTCACTTATGGCCCATGACGTCTTTCGGCCCATATGAGGCCCTATGTAACTCTTGGCCTATTAACGGCCCGTGGTGAAACTGACCCGTAATGAACAGTGTATCACTTTACACCCATTAACGGCCCGTGGTGAAACTGGCCCGTATAGAACAGTGTATCACTTTATACCCATTAACGGCTTGTTATTCCGTTGGGCCGTTTCCAACCCATGTTATCTTTCGGCCTTCTTAGAGCCCATTTATTCTTGGGCTCATTTCCAGCATTCGTTTACTTACGGCCCGTTACCGTCATTTTCTGCTTGTGGGCCAAATTCAGCCCGTGGTGACAGTCGGCCCGTTTGTGATCCGTTAATACGTTGGGCCGTTTTCATAACGTCATAAATACGGCCTATTAACGCTAGCCCGTTATGGTCGGCCCATGAACGGACGATTCCAACTCTAGCCCGTTTACAGCCAGAATGCGGTCTGTTTGGCCCATGTTTGGCCAATTGATCATACGGCCCGTATAAGGCCCATTGATGATCGGCCCGTAGAAGGCCCATTGTGTCTCTGACCCGTAGAAGGCCCATTGTTTCTGACCCCCGTAGAAGGCCCATGTTTCTGACCCGTAGAAGGCCCATTGTTTCTCGACCGTGAGGCCCAGTGTCACTACCGTGGCGTTTATTGTGGCCTAGTTTTAAAAAATAGGTTATTGCACCACTAGCAAACCGCAGAAAAAGAACGCACCGACTACAAGCAAACAAATAAACAAGACAACAAGGAAATAAATAAGCAAGCAACTTACACTAGGCTATCATGGCTATTACATATATACATCCACTGGGCATCAAAGTTCGCCACCGGTGCAAATATAGGGAACACAATGACATATAAGCGCCGACAAAACAAGTCTGAACTGAAACCACTTGAAGAGCTCAAGAAACAATATCACAGGTACCCATAATCTTGGCAAGATGCTTAGCAAGCTTATTAACTTTCTCTTGTTTGGCGCTTAAGTCCTCCAGTAACTTCTTTGTTGCACCGAAAGTATGCATCTGAATTCTGCGAGGACTTCCTCGGTCCTTGACTTCTGTCGCATAACATCGATCAATGTCTTTCAACTTGAAGTTGAGACTCAAGAAGCCAAACCGATTCAGAAACGAGTTGGAAGAGCTGGTGCCGCGGTGGTAGCCATAAATTTCGAACACTACATCAAGACAGGACTTTGGGGTTGTCTCGGTGTCTTCAATATAGTTTTTATCAGCTTTCTTGGAGACCAACAGGGATGTCTCACTATCTTGAACCTTATCGCATTACTTCCTTTACCATTGCATAACAGGTACTCTTCTCCAATATTTTATCCGCGTTCTAAAGAGAAACAAACAAACACATCTCGGGTTTACAATGTAGTATATGAAACTCATTTTGGTAAACCAGTTCGGTAGTAAGGTGGACGGGATAACAACATGAAACAAACATATATCTATGTAGTATGGTCCTTTATGGTCTATATCATTCTAGTTTATGTTGCCAAATCAAGATAGATACAATTGAATCATATCTATTTAAGACAAAGCGGCATAGACAGAATATAAGTGTGGAAATTACACGCAATAACAACACTTGTAATGTGCATGGCATGAGAACATAACTGTTTATTCAATTGAAACTAAAATCAACATAGAGCAAGTTACAACAACAAACAGCCAAACACGTTGAAGAAACAGGTTTAAAACATACATTGCGCCATTGGAGTTTCAATTGCATCCATCAAATTTGAAATTGGTTGGTATCGATAAATCTGATGATGCAAGAGCAAAGTAGTATGAACCATAGCTACGGAACTGACACGAGAACAATTCTTCTTACGCTTTAAGCGTTGACTCGGGTTGGAGTGGTGGTCCTCGTGATTTGGGCACTGCAGTTGCCTTACTAACTGCTTTCGTGTTTGGGTGCTCTGTGGTGGAGACGGTCTTTGTGTCAGCGGGGCTGGGTGTCTATCTGCTAGGGTTGGGGTTAGAAGGGTGTAGCTGGTTCTCTGTCCAAGCCGGGTAGGGTACAATCTGCATGAGTATGGGTTATGTGTGGTGGGGCTGGTTCTTGGGCAAATACAACCGTGGTTCTATCTGCATCGACGGTAGCACGATCTTTTCTCGAAGACCGTGTTTTACTCCCACAGAATCTGCCATCACTCCCTCCAATTGAAATTGCTGATAAACAAGAAAAGTAATTGATTATCTGAGACATTGTAAGATAGACATGTGCAATGGATAGTATGGAAGAAAACAGGGCATGAAATAATTCACATTTATGTTGTCTAAGCAAGCAGAATAGCGGGACATAATTTCACATATATGATGGCTAATTAAGCAGGATAGCATGACAAAATTTCACATGTATGATGGCTAACTAAACAGGATAGAATGACATACTTCAAAATATGATGACTATGTAAGCAGGATGACATGATATAACTATACGATGTGTCTATTAAAGTGGTTGACATGCCATAAATCACAAACATGCCGTCGATGGAAACATGATGGCATGATATAATTCACGGATAGAATGACATAATTTAAAATATGATGACTATGTAAACAAGATGAGATGATATAACTATATTATGTCTTTAGAAAATGGGTTGGCATGCCATAATTGAGATACATGCTGTCTATGTAAACATCATGGCATGACATAATTCAAATATATGATTTATATACTAAGGAAATGAGCGGAGGGCAATCGCATATATGATGTGTCAACTAAGGAGATGGCATTCAATATTGTGTATATGATGTAAAAACTAAGCATTGCAATACAACATATGCATTATATGAGTAATATAACCCTGCCAAGTTTGAGCATACACCTCGGGGATAATAGGACTGGTCATACGCCTTTGAATCCTCCTCTGAAGAGCTATCTGTAACCAGCAAGATATCTGCTTGTTGAGTAGCATTATACGCTCTGAAGACCTTGTTTTCCTCCAGTTTCTCCGTCACCAATTCAAATGGCTGGTGCATGAAAGAGCGATTGAATATACAAACATTATCGACAAAAGCAATGAGAAATACAAAAAAGGGCGGCATGATATAATTCACATATATGGCGCTTGCCTAAACAGCATGGTATTGCATAATTCACATACATAATGCCTTGCAACAAGATAACATTGCATAATTCACATATATAATGTCTTGCAACAAGATGGCATTGCATAATTCACATATATGGTAATTAGACACTAAGCAGGTGGCATTCACACAAAGCATGTCTAAACTAAGCAAATGACATAGCAATGCAAGATACCATCGCACGATATGAGCAACATAACCCTGCCAAGTTAGGGCATGCACCTCGGGGGGGAAATATGACTGGTCATTTGTATTTGAATCCTCCTCTGAGGAGCTATCGGTAACCAGCAAGACATGCGCTTCGTCAGATAGCATTGTCTGTTCTAAAGACCTTGTTTCCACTCCAGATTTTTCCATGACCGTGTCGAATGGCTGATGCACAGGAAGGGTAATTGAATGTACTAAAATTGTTGACAAATTTAACACGTGGTAAAAAATGATGGCATGATATAATTCACATATAAGATGGTGGCTAACCAGGTGGCATTGCAAAATTCACATATATGATGCTGGCTAGACAAGATGTCATTGCATGATTCACATATCGATAAAGAAAGTAAGCAGATGGCATTGACACAAAGCATGTCTAAACTAAGCGGATGACATATTTAATGTATCTGATAAGCAATGCAAGGCACCATATGCATGATATTACCAACATCGAGCATGCCAAGTTAGGCGAAGACCTCATGGGGTAAATAGGAGTGGTCTTCTCTTACGAATCCCCTCGAGCAGTTAACTTCCTCTTGATTACGATCCGAAATGGGTGGAGGGGGCTGCCTTTAAGCCCACCATGGAGCAGCGTCTGCATGAAATTTTATTGCCACGCAAGGCTCGTCTCTTTTGCTCTACATGATCGGTTCCATTGTGTACAATAAGCGGCATGCATAGGAATAAAACATAGTGAGATTATGTAAGGAGTGCATGCACAAATCCAGAGTGATGGTAGCAAGCGTGTGAATAGACCCAAAACAAATGATAGCGAGCGGATAATAGCTTTAGTTAAAAATACAGATAATGGCTCCTTTAATGTTTGTTTGCACCCAACATGAAACTCATAGTAGACACCGGAGATTAACCAGGATAGTAGGCAGATAGTCTTGATTGCTGCCCCAATATGTACCCCACAACCATTTAAAACTCAAGTTTCAGCATTAGTTTGGACTGACTGAGTCTAATAGGTGAACACGACGATAATGTAGCATGTCATCATATTAGCGACACATAACGTAGCAGACACGGAAGAGTGCGACCTCTCTTGCGGACCGTGTAGTCCTCAAGGTCATCTGCTCGATTGATGATGGTAATGCAGTTGTCGTGGCTGCGGTGGCGGGAAGAAGATCTGAGGCGGCGAAAGACAGTCGGAGGCGGATCCTGCTGTGGTGAACCCTTCCGTCGTTGGAGCGGTGAGCTGGGTGGAACCACACACCATGAGCAGGACAAACCACACAAGGTTTTCTTTGACACATATCATAATGTGAGTAATTGAGTAAGGGCTTGTTTGAATTTGAGGATTCTAACAATGCGAGGATAGGAAATAGACAGAATAGGATAGGAATGCACGTGCAAAATAGAGAATTTAAAAACACAGATTTCGCCAATCTGGGTGTTTGATTCACAACAATTGGAAGATCACGGGATGCAAAAAGCATGGTGAGATTAAGTCAAACCACAAGAAAATGTACGGTTATAATGCTATTATGCTACTATCTCTTAGTATTGTGCTTGATGAATAGGAATATGAAAAGAGGAGAAGTGGAAATTAGAATTCCTATGGTTTTTCTTTCAAGGAGACACTAAAGGAACAAATCCTACGGTTTTTCTTTGCTCCATTCCTTTGCACCAAATTCATGAAAAGTAGTACCATAGGAAACTTTCCAATTCCTATGTTTTCATTCACTTTTCCTTTCAAGCATGGCGATTCTAGTAGGCGAGCTTGAGCAAGAAAAATCCTACACTAAAAAATCTTTTGTGCTACTTCTATTACTTTGGACCCAGGCCACGCCATACTAGCTCAACTCCCGGGCCCATCGACAAATGCACAGCTCAAGCAGAGAGATAAATAATGATGGCGTTCAAGAGAGTCCATCACGGATAGCTAAGTTGCACAGTACCTCACTTGCTTGTCATATAGTAGGATAAAATAATCGTATTTCCCGTTACTACGAGTGCTCGATGGACAATATATATAACATGTAGAGTGAAAAGAGATGCAACAAGTGTACAACCTCTTTGGCGAAGCCATGTCGATCTCAGCGTGATTGGGTTGGCGGTGAGGATGCTCGGCTGACTTTCTTTGTCGGAGGAGGAAGAAGATCTTAGGCGTTTGGAGATGGAGCCGAGTCTTTGCTCCGCTGTGATGGAGGGTTTAAATCGTTGGAGCAGCTCGGTGAGTTGGACGACGCCGAGGTGAAGCGAGACAAGAGAGACAACGAACAACGTTAACCTGAGTGGAATTCTAATAGCATCTCAATACATGACGTAAAATACATAACCACAAAGTGCTAGATGTAAAATATATCAGCCGCTCATCTCTGAACTTAAGCTGTTGAAACCCGAACTTAAGCATCGAAACGAACTTAAGCTGTTGAAACTGAATTTTCTTTGTCGAAACTAAATTTTGTTGTCGAAACTGAGCGCACTAGCAAGGTGAGGCTACGTCGGTCGACTGACTTTTTCATCTCTGGTCGATCGATTTTGCAGCCGTTGAATCTGAAATCAAGGGCTGCGGTTCATCTTCAACCTCCACCCGTGAGCCGCCAGACCACCACCGACCAAACATCAGCCCCCGCCACCCATGCGGGCGGTGGCCGCCATCCCGCCCGAAAACACTCCCGACCGCCGGTCCGCCGATGTGACACTCAAAAAAAATTTGATTTGGTTTTTATCAAACTCTTTATTTGATTTGAAGGAGGCTATTTAAAATCTCTCTAAAAAGACCCTCCTTCTCAAAAGTTTTTTCTTATGACAAATATTTTATTTTTGGTGTCATCCTCAACCTTGATGTTTGGTATTAGAGACTTTTCATTTGGTGTTGACTCATCACAATTAATTTTGGAAAGTATTTCAATTAAAAAGAAATCCTATGGGTATTGGATTTATTCTTTTTATTCAAACCATTCTCTTTTGCCATGCCTCATGTTGAAACTTTCTTCCAAAACCCCTCCCTCCACTTTGGGTCAAGTCAAATATTCAATCCCAGCAAGTTCAACCCATTTCTGATTATTATTCTATTTATTTTATCCTCAAAACTATTTCTGTCATTATTTTTGGACCTAGGGGATTTACAAAGGAAGTACCATATTACTTTTGAGTTTTGGTCTCAAACAAACTCCCCTGACTAGTCCTTAGTACCCCCAACCTAGATCCATCAAGATCCACTCTTCCACAGTTCAAAATTTTCAAATTTTGCTCACTGCAAGTTTGAACCAGATTTACCATTTTTGATGAAATTCATTATTTTTCTTCTCCAAAAATTCTGAGATAAATCAGGCAGCCCCTAGATGCATCAAGAGACCACCTCACCAAAGATCAGCTCCAAGAAAATTTCTCACGTGCCAAAATCATTTCATCGAACAATTGGCGTGCACTGTTTATGTCAAGTTCAGAAAATTCAAAGATGCGATTCTGCCGTCGGTGTTGTTTTCTTGAGGCCGGCGTCAATCTCACCGATGGCGCTCTGGCGCGATGCTCATTTGCTCCTTCTCCTTATCCAGAGCGCCCGCACGTTCATTTGACGAAGCGCGTGTCGATGGCGGCGTGGCTCGCCAGCCTGGCGTCTTCTGCGATGGCGAGCCACCGTGGCGGCGGCGAGGCGGCCCTGCCGTTCGGCGCCGACCAGCACCGCCCAAGCCACGAGGCCTCGCGTAGCCACCCCTCCCCTGTCTTGCTGCTGCTTTGGTCCGCAACCGAGAGGTGCAGGGCGCGCTCTCTGCCGCCGACAAGCCCCGTGAGGCCGTTCCGTCAAGTACGTGGAGTAATGCCCAAGTTCTGCCAAACTTCGCCAGGGTTGGGACCAGTGAACCTATCCGCTGCTGCCCCGACCCCTAAACCTCCCGTTCAACCGATGCCCCGCCGTAATCATCGCCGGAGTTATCCCGTTCTCGGCCACCGCCTCGGACCGGCTATAAAAGGAGCCCTCGAGCTCGTTCTCGACCCAGCATCACTCCTCTACCTCACCAGAGCCCCGCCTAGCCACTAGGAGGACCTCAAGGAGGTCTCCTTCCTCGACTCCGGCCGCCCCGATCCGCCTCGGGCTCCAGCACGATTCACTTAGGTGAGACCACCCCCGCCTCCCAGACCGTGCCAGTCGCCTCCTACTACACCCAACACTCTAACCCGAGCCCCAATTCGACCTTTGCAGCCCTCCCCGGCGAGGCCCACCAACGCCCGAACCACCGTCAGCCGGAGTTGGAGCCGCCGTCGACGTGGTGCTCGCCAACGACGAACTCCACCACCCACAGGTGCAGAAGGACTCAAGGAACCCGTAAGTACCCTCCTTTCCCCACCCTCCGTGGATCGCCGCCAGCGACCACCGCGGCCCTCGGGCGCCGGTGGCTCTGTTTGAATTTCAAACCTGACAGGTGGACCCCCTCGTCAGCCTCTCATTTTCTATTCGAACCGTTTTCCTAGAAAACGCCTTCAGGCAAAGTACGCTTTCCCTTTGGGTTGGCGTGTTTCTTATTGAAACATTTTCTGTTTTTATAAACAAACCCCTGGGAACTTTCTGTTTCATTACAGATAAGTCCCTGGGCTAAAACCTTTATAACTTTTTAACAGAAGATGATTTTGAATTGAATCTTTTTCCTGTCACCTTTATTTTTCTGTCTAGTTTTTTACCATATTTATTTAAAAATATTTGGAACACTTTTTGTGCACACACGTATTTACGTTAGTACGCGTTTTTTTAATACCGTAGATACCGGAGGAGGTGACGGAACCGCAAACTTCACCGAGCTAGACTCCGACTACTCCGAACCAGGCAAGCATGTTTGAACCTTTGATATGACGAGTGTTTTGCATGTTTGCTTGAGTATTTATTTCATGGCATGTTCATATAAACAACGGTGAGTATTATAGTGCATGCAAGGCCACTATGTGTGAGCTTCGAAACTCGGTGTATTCATTTGAGAGAATACAACATGATCACGTGGTGACAGCTGGTATTGTTGTGGCATGCCAGTATTACGACAACCGTCTAACTCCAGTGTTAACGGGGATCAGGTCTCGATCCCGTTCGTTTTCCCCTTCGTGCTGCCACATGTTTTCTGCAAAGAGTGCGGTTTAGTAAGTTGCAAACCTCTTTCCTTGTACACACCAAACAGAGGGACCGTGATGAGGGTTCCATGGCCATGGATTAAAGCCTGTCATCCGGTTAGGGGGCATGGGTGTTTCCGGTTGGGACCGAGAGGGGGGCACCCCTTAGAGCACGCGATATAAATTTGATCCCATGCTACTCGAGGTTGTGACCTCCCCGTCTTAGAGTTTTTCTTGAACGTTGCCTAGGGTGATTCCTGACAGCTGGATGTGGAATGGGTGTGTACTGGTTAGATGTGTTTCTTCTAAAATACCGTAAACGGAACTAGTCCTTCGTGACTACTGAAATCCGTTGGCTGTGGTTAAATAGTACAAACTCTGCAGAGTCAAAATCATTCGAGTAAACATGTCCATGGTCAAGGACTGTGGTCAACTCATCTGTGTCAGTGTCAATATCAGTCTCAATGTCCGTCTCAGTGTCAGTCCCAGTGACAATCTCCGGTAAATGGACATGAGTGTTAAACCCAGCTGAATGTTATTCCGTGGATGGACTAACCCATTTATCATTATGTGTTGAGCATTTCCTTGGAATAATTTAAATTCGTGAACTGCTTGAATATGAAAGTTGAAATATAAGCCCTTTATGTGATGTCGCTCAGACGTCCGACTGTGGCATTCTTGTTATTTACTTTCGATATAAGCCCTTTATGTGATGTCGCTCAAACGTCCGACTGTGGCGTTCTTGTTATTTACTTTCGATATAAGCCCTTTATGTGATGTCGCTCAAACGTCCGACTGTGGCATTTTTGTTATTTACTTTCGATATAAGCCCTTTATGTGATGTCGCTCAGACGTCTGACTGTGGCATCCCTGTTATTTACCTTCATTATAAGCCCTTTTCGAGATGTCGCTTAAGACGCCTGATACGTCTCCAACGTATCTATAATTTTTGATTGCTCCATGCTATATTATCTACTGTTTTAGGCAATATTGGGCTTTATTTTCCACTTTTATATTATTTTTGGGACTAACCTATTAACCGGAGGCCCATCCCAAATTTGATGTTTTATGCCTATTTTAGTGTTTCGAGGAAAAGGAATATCAAAAGGAGTCAAAACGGAACGAAATCAACTGGAGAAGTTATTTTTGGAAGGAAAGCAACCCAGGGAACTTGGAGTGCGTCGGGGAGATCACGGGCTGCCCACGAGGGTGGGGCGCGCCCACCCCACAGGCGCGCCCACGCCTCGTGGGGCCCCGTAGCTCCACCGGCGCACTCCTTTCACCCATATATACCTCGTGCCCTAAAACTTCCGAAATAGAAGATAGATCAGGAGTTCCGCCACGAAAGCCTCCAGAGCCACCAAAAACCAATCGGGACCCCTTTCCGGTACCACTGGGGGGGATCCATCTCCGGTGTCCATCTTCATCATCCCAGCGCTATCCATGATAGGGAGGGAGTAGTTCACCCTCGGGGCTGAGGGTATGTACCAGTAGCTATGTGTTTGATCTCTCTCTCTCTCTCGTGTTCTCTCTCGTGTTCCAATCTATGGCACGATCTTGATGTATCCCGAGCTTTGCTATTGTAGTTGGATCTTATGATGCTTCTCCCCCTCTGCTCTCTTGTGATGAATTGAGTTTCCCCTTTTGAAGTTATCTTATCGGATTGAGTCTTTATGAGAACACTTGATGTATGTCTTGTCGTGATTATCTGTGGTGACAATGGGATATCATGTGCCACTTGATGTATGTTTTGGTGATCAACTTGTGGGTTTCGTGACATTGGGAACCTATGCATAGGGGTTGGCACACGTTCTTGATTCTCCGGTAGAAAGTTTGGGGCACTCTTTGAAGTTCTTTTATGTTGGTTGGATGAATTTGAGATTGTGTGATGCATATCGTATAATCATGCCCACGGATACTTGAGGTGACAATGGAGTATCTAGGTGACATTAGGGTTTTGGTTGATTTG